>JAGTXR010000009.1:2400000-3061854 GCA_022606575.1 Glossosoma conforme
ATGATATGTTAAATATGTTGCTACTTTATTTTAATGTGCTGATTTTTTTACAGCATACAGGCCTGTACATACCAAAGTTCATCTTTGAGATCTAAAGTATTCCAATGCAATGTTACAGAATTAAAGTAAAGTTAAATCTAAAATATGTGATTAACTAAGAAATGTAGTTATGAAAAACTATAACTTTTCTTAATGTTAATAAATATGATTCTAATAATTAGGTTTTTTTAAGAATTATAACTTAAATATTGTATTATATGATAAATAAACAATTCCAAAAGCGTAATCCTATAGTATTATTGTCAAGTAGATATTTGGTTCTCCAAAAAGATTTCTTGATATTGGTTTTCGTTTTAATATGTTTAGTGTGTTTTCTTTAATTATTTTTGGTAAGTGTAATTGTTTCATTACTTCTACATAATCATATAATTTTAAGTGCTCTAATAGTAGTAATTTAACCTTCTAGTGGGCGCGCTGTCGTAAAATATATGACAAATACACCTCATCGCTTCCCCCACATTTATCATTCACTTGCAAGCATCGAGTTTCAAGCTATTTGAAGGACAGTGTCTCTCTAAACTACCATCCCAAATAAAATTGCCGGAAAAATACAAAACTGTTGGATCCACTCTTTTTGGTTTCCAAAAGGAAAAAAAATGCTTTTCTATATACCTCAGAAAAATAAATCTATAATAATTCTGTCAACATTACACGACGATGACAAAATGGATCCTGACACCAGAAACCCTCAAGTTATATTGAACTACAACAAAACTAAAGGCTAATATTGATTCTGATTAACAGATTGATAAAATATTTTGTTTTGAAATATTTTGTGTTGTTTCTTTTTTAGTGTAAGAAAGTGTTTTCGCTTTTATAATAATGCACATTCATATGATCATTTACAAGTGTGTGAATGATCTATAAATAAACAAACAACATTAACACATTATTTTAAAATGGATATTTTATGTTTAATTATTTTTAAATGGCATCTTATCTTTGACTGTGATTATTTAACTTACTTATCTTCGTTTATTTTTTCCAGTTGTAATGTTACTAAAAAGAGCATGGTTAAAGCATTTGCTTGACAAAGGTTGTGGGTTGATCCCCGACGGATATTAAAAAAAAGAAAAAAGATTTTTCTGAGCTCTAAAATATTGCTACTGTTGCTGTGAATTCTATCCCTCACTTAACAGATGCCAGTTATTAATCAAAATTGGTGGTAGACGAATGTCGTCCCGTGAAGACCACCCATTCATAGTGAATTCCTGTAATAATAAAGATGATGCGTGAATGTCGGGCTGTAGTCTATAACGTTCCACATGTAACATAGTAAGCGTCTTATAATCCACAAATGTCGTCCCGTGAAGACCACCCATTCATTGTTAATCCCTGTAATTATAAAGATGATCCGTGAATGTCGGGCTATGACGTTGGCGGATCAACACTCCACGTGCAGCGCTTATCCATATGTAACATGGTAAGCGTCATAGAATCCACAAATGAGACTTCAGTATCACTATCTGTAATTATTATTTTGTTTGTGTTTACATAAAAAAACCGAAACATAAATTTAACCTGTTAACCGAGTATGACGTAATATTCCGTCATTCCAAGAAAGCAACTGTAGCGGGTATGACGATATATTCCGTCAAAACACTTTTGAAATTACATTCTAATGGGCGTGACGAGCTATGGCTTATTTTGTTTGTACATCTAGTTTACTCGCGGTATGTCCACACTTTTTAAAAGAGCAAAATTAAATTCCTCGGTCAACAGTTTAATGAAGAATATTTTTTATCATTGGAAGCATTTTTCATGTATATCTTGTCCTGGTCATTATGAAACTTTTGATTTTAAAATGAATGTTTACATATGTGGTTGAGTGATTGAAAGAGTGTTTTATTTGGTGTTGAAAGAAAATATTTGTTTCATGTATTAATTATATGGAAGTTGTATTACATTTCTATGAGAAAAAAAAACTTACATTTAACATAGTCAACAGTAAACCCCTAATGTTCTAGTTAAGCTCTTTTACAAAGCAAGCTTTTGTATTGTTATCAATTGTTATAGCTGCATGTAAACAATTGTCATAGCGCAAGTATTATAGCTGGAACATGTGAGGACATGAGAGGTCAATAAACAATCAACTGACAACACTGCATATCCGCTAGATTCCGTTACAATTCTTGTCTTACTTCGGCTAAAATAAAATCAGAATTGTTCATTTAAATGTGTAGATTTAATGTTTTTTATAAGGCCTTTGTACACCACACATTTGTAGTGCTATCAATTGTCAATGAAAAAACGTTGATAATGTTCAAATACAATGGGGTTTTAAATTGATGAATCAATATTTATCTTTTCAATTTCATTCAATGTTAGTTTATCTACACATAATAACATTAAATTGTGTAAATATTTTTTTACTGTAATACTTTACTGAAAAGAGATTCTTCGTTTTTCCGAAAAGGGTTTTCTTGATCGTTTTAATTACAGTAAATCCTTATTTCAATGTTTTTTAAAAATATTTTTTATTTAATTAATTATGCTGTTTTCAAATCTTTCCAATTTTCAAAACATTCCATTTTTTATACCTGAGAAACAAAATGGTCGTAAATGTTATGTGTCATGTTTTAAGTACAAAATATATTATTTTACCTAAAGTTATTTAATTAGTTCGTCGAGATGAAGGTTGTCTATCGGTTGTCGTGATTGTCTTTGCTAAACTTTTGACTAATTATCGTGAAAGCGTCATACACGAGTATAACTTGTATAAGAAAGCTGACATTATGTCCATAATAGTATGTTATATACATATATTTGTATCTATGTAGGTATTACAATTAATAATAAAGAAACCATTAATGCACCATTCTATTATCATATATTTAAATATTGAGCAAAATACCCTCTTCCATGTGTGTGATGATTACAATATGAGTTACAATCTTCTCCAATGTCACATTTCCCGATTCAATCTCAATTATTTTTGGGGAAAATATTCATATGAAATATTTGTGGAAAAATAAATCATTTTTACATTTTAATATAACTTTTTAACTGTTTATATTTAAAAAAAAAAATCCCGTAAGCTGTTTAAATACTCTCGTTAAGAAAGAAAAAAAAACTCAATTGAATATATTCTCTTCTATGAAAATTAAATGTTTGAATTTATGGTAGTTAATTTTTGGCATTCAATTTTTTATTTAAGTGAAGAGAAGGAGTTATTAGATGAAGGAACACTTTTTAAAATTGAATTATATTAGTGCAGTAAATTTCAATGAAATAAAACAGTAAATTTAATAATATTACAGAAGTTGTGCAGGGAAACTTGTTTTGAAACACGTTCATTGTTCAGGAAAAAATGTGCGGCTTCAGAGCTTAGAAAATGAATCTTTTGTAAATATAAGTGTGCGTATAATGATAATTTTATCTCTGTTTGATGTCGTGTGTATCAGCAAAGTTCATCGGCGACATAAAATCATTTAAGGTAATTTTTTAATGTTTTTGAACCCCATTCTCAACCTAGCTAGGGATAATAATTAGTATCGAATGCGGGAGGATCTAAGATATAAACTCTAGTGAATTGTAACATTCAGATATCTATAAAAGTGCAAATGAAAAATACCGTTTATCATAAATAATATCATCACTTCACGTGTTTTCTTTTTTTATTGAAAGGCTTCACAAAACAATGGTCCTTATCGATTTAAGAGTTATTTAGAATGGATACGATTATTGAATTTCGAACGATCACGATAATAATTAAAGTCGTATCGTTGGGCGGGGCGCGGCGGCGTCACTCTCTCTCTCATCGCTAACAAGCGGCGAAGCTCACAAATTATAATATTCACTTCACTAGGAACGCGCGCATCAATACCTACTATTCATAATAATATATAGATTTACAAACTTTTTTCTTGTCGTCTCCAGCGATTGCCAAGAAAACCTACTTCGAGATATCCTTCATTTTTCAAAGGGTAAATAAGCAATAAGACCATTATGTTCATATGAACCTTATCTTAGGCGAACTTTGAAATTTTGATGTCCGGTGTTCAAATTTAGCAACAGTAACATTATTGTAAATATTAAAATTCATTGTTTTAGGCTTTCGTTTCTGAGTAGTGACATCGGTGTTAAAACACATAAATATAGGAATACGTTGGCCTTAAGAATCATATTTCTGAAGTAGTTTTTTTGGCAACAATTGGAATAGTGTTTACCGCCGCACCGGTGCTCCCCGCCCGCACCTTTCGCACTACGGTCCATCGCTGATCACAGTCTCTGTCCTTCACTGTTCGGCCTCGTCACCTGACGCGTCTTCGGCCAACAGCGGGCTGTCATCCTGGCGCCGTGCCGGGCCGGGCACGCTCAGCAGCCCGGGCACGAATCCTCCGCACGGCGTGCTCGGCGCCGAGCGCGACAGCCAGCCCTTGCGCGCGAACTGTCGCTTGAAGCCAGAAGAGCTCGTCGGAGAAGCGCCGCTCTGGTGAAAGCTCTTGGACACGTTAAGAGGCATGTACATGCTGTTTTTCCTACTCTTGCTGAAGTAGCGCTTCGCTCTGGTGACGTCGGCCGCGAATTGCCCTTCGCCCTCGGATCTATCAGGAGAGGGGCGCGCGCTCTCGCTGTGTCCCGGCAGGCGCTGGATTTTGTGAAGGAGCTCCCGAAACTCTGAGCTAGTGCTAGTGGGGCTGGTGGCACGCGGTGGAGAGTCCGGCGTGCCGAGGTTAGCCAGGCTGCTGATGTCGGAGCCGGTCATCGAGTTCCCTGCGCTGTACGTGCGAGGAATTTCCTCTTTCGACCCGAAGTCATTCAGATTCTTTACGAAGTTGCTGTAGTCGCTCGACACGTTCTCGTTCGTCATCCCCTCGGCGGCAGAATTCGAGAAGAACGTGCAGAACTGGTTCTCGTCGAGACTGTTGAGGTTGAACGCGGAGCAGTTCCTCTCGCAGGAGCCGTCCGCGTAAGAGTAGTCGCTGCACTTGCGGTCCCTGTTGAAGTGTCTTCTCGCGTCTTCGCAGCTGTAAGCGTGGGGGGAGTCGTCCGAGCCGGTCGCGTTGAGGATCTTTCGACGGGCGTCGATCGTTCTCTTAGACGTCGATTCTGAGCGGCCGAAGTCCGCGTACGACCTTTCCGGCAGGCGATTGTTATCGTCGACGGAGTCGGTGGAATTGTCGAAGTATTCGGTCGGTCGCCTTCTTCCGTCATCTCGGAACGGTCCGTCAGAGTTTCTCGCCCCGCGGCCGGGGACTTCTTCGGACCTGTAGTTTTCGGCCGTGCGGGAGTGAGAGACGCTGGAGGACTTGTTGAGTTTCCCGTTGGGGGCCGGAGACCGCCTGCTGTTTGGGACGGACACCGAGTGTGGCAGACCGGGGGGCGGTGCGGGTGTCGGAGGCCCGGACGGGGTGCGCCGTGAGGAGGGCGGAGGCGCTAGGTTCTCCGCCGGCCTTGGCGCCCCCTCAGGGCATCCCGGTGCGTGGCAGGTCACTGAAGAAACTGATCGTAGGAGCGCCTGTCTGTGGGGTGCGGCGGAGAAGGTGCCCGGCCACTCGCCGCCTCCGGCGCAGGAGTACGGAGGTGGGATGATCGTATTTGCCTGTTCGCAAATAAAACGGACGTTAGACATTTCCCATTTGTGACTATTGTGGTCGGCGGAAGTGTGATTTACCTCATTCGCTGTGTTGCATAAGTAACTGGAGCTGAGAGAGTCGGCAGTACTCGTCGCTGATAGAGAACCTGAAAAAATACAATCGAGTCACATTCCACTCAAAGAAATCTTACTCCTAGAAGATACTTTAAATCGGCACACGGAAACTCGACGTCATTCTCGTACCTGAGTCACATTCAGCTTCATAAGACGTAAAACTCCTCCCCTTTTCTTCATAATTTCTTTCACGGGTTCCATGGTTAATTCAAACTACTTCCACCGCTATGTTCATGGAAGATGCGCAGAGCTCCGAGTATGTCTGCTCGTTTGAAATGTTCCGTCTTCACTACGCAGAAAAATTTCTAAAGCTCTTAAAAGTATCAAGTTAAGTAATTTAATTATGAGAAGCCGCAACAAAACTAAAAATCTAATGTCAACATACTGGGACTTTATTATACGACTCGGACAATTTAAGTTTTGGATACTGCACCGTATTTATAGCAATACATTGTAATGCGGCGCTTTTTTGGTGATACAAAAATATGGAATACATTCGACCTTAATTATACACGACACCTTCTGCCCGCGCGCCTCACATTTCTTTATTCAACTAAAATGACTTGAAAATTCGTTTTAAGTCTTCATATTGAATATACCATACATGTATACAAGAAAGGTTAAATATAATTTTAAATAAAGTATTTTGTTGTAATAAATCGTAAATCTTTTTGAAATCTTCGTTGTTAGACATTTCAGTATTAAGAAATTATTATTTTATAACTTACCAGCTGGCCTGACGATGTAGTTCTTGAAGTACTGCACCATAAGGTCACCGTCTCCCTTGTCAGCACCCAGGTAGATCACCATGGGGTACAGGTCAGGCTTAGAGGTCACCTGATAAACATCAAAACGTATTTACGTTATAGAGGCGCCTTTACTATTATCCTTCAATGCTAGCCACGGCTTAAGATTTGTTTATTTTAAATTGAGCAGTTTACTGGCTTGGTCTAGTTAATATGTAATCACACATAATGTATTTATAGGTTCTTGAAGTTCCTATCCTTCAACCCTTTCATTACGGCTCGGTTTGAATACAAATTATACTGTCAATTATAAAACTACAAAACGCTACTTCTTAGAGAGTGGCTGAAGGGCTCGCCGTGATTCTAGGAAGTATGCTATAGCGTGTCTCGAAATGCCTTCTTTGGTAACCCGTTGATTACCACGAAATACGTGAGAGTTGATGAGGAAATGGTAAGTTCGAGAAATGTATTTTGCAGAATGGCAGACATCAGCTAGGAGTCATTATTTGCATCTGCTCTCTTGCAGACGGACGCTCAGAAGCGCTCGAAGGCGGCGTGATTCCGTTGGTTAGCAACGAAGTCCTGGTATCCACCACTTCCAAAGAGTGTGCGGTGTATAGTATTAGTACGACACCGAGACATGTAGTTGTACCTCATTGTAGGGCGGCGGTGCTGGCTGCACGGCGGCGCGGCAGAGGGAGCCGCAGCGGCTGTACTGGGGCGGGTAGTAGCAGGAGCCCGCGCTGTCGGCCTCCGAGGAGCGCGAGCCGCGCCCCCAGCAGCAGCCGCGCCGCCACCGCGCCTGCTGCCGCAGCTTGCAGCACCAGGCCAGCGACAGCACCACGGCGCCCAGCGACACTAGCACGCTGCAAGCAACAACAGGTCAAGTGTGTTTGTGGTCGTCCCATATACAATTTCAGTCGTCAACCCTGAAGAACACCCCTCCAATGGCGTTCAAAATATTAGTACGAGAGAATTTGCCATACAAGGCTTAACCCAAAAGCCACAATATCAATCGCACTTTGATTCACGAAGTAAAATTGATTGTCGACACGCGTCACTAAAACCTGGACTTTTCCCTTTATAGGGCAAAGACCGAAATCGGTTAATAACAATCGATTTAAGGTCGATATTTCTTATTGCGCTCCTAGAAACGCCAACTTTTGTATTTCGATACGTTGTCGAGAACTTTATTTAGTAAATTTATTGTTCCGAGCGATATAGACCATAAAGCGAATGGTTATTACATTAACCATATTTTATTTGCCCTGTAAAGGGTTGAAAGTTAGTTATAGTGTACATAATAGAAAATAGCAGGAATGAAACTATTGTATCGATTTATGTCAAATTTTGCACAAAAATATCAAATTATTTCTGTTTGTTTAACAGTTTTTTTTAATTACACTTATTCAAGCTTCGATGTGTTACACGTAAATGTTCTAATGCGGATCCGCCATAACGTAAACTACAACGAAGCACTGCTTTACTTGCACTGTTATATTTCCAGTATTTGTTTTGTTCATTTAGCAATCTTTGTAATAATCATAATACTACGAGTTCCTAGATGTTATTCGTAATGTTTATCATTGGTATAAGAGACCACCGGTTATCAAACAGCCGATCACCGACCGGCTCGTCAAAGATTTTCATCTGATACTAAAAGGGTTTTAAGGAAGTTTCCACACTACATTTATTAATACTATCGAGTCCGCATGGTATGCGATTAAACTTACGCTAGAGGACTGTTTTTTTAATGAATTGCTTACAAAAAAAATCGCACATATTTATTTGTTTATATGTATCCATCCCCCATCATCGTCGCTGTCTTGGATCTCCTCGGCGTCTGAGGGAATATCGGACAAAACATCAGCGTATATAAGGAGACTAATTCTAAAAGAAGTATATTACATTGGAAGATAAAATACAATTAAAAAAAACAGTTTATATTTTGGGAAATACTTATTTTGCTAACAAACATATAAAATTTAAATGCATAAAATTGAAATATTGCTCGAGAAAAACGATAAACGTTTTCCCAATTAAAAATAATAACTATAACAAGCGAGATAAAGTCTAATATCACATATATTTTTTTGATAAAAAATGCTATTTTAAAATTTTTATCGTCATGTGTTCAAATAAAATTAAATATGACCCTCACTGAAAAGTTTTGAGATCTTTGAATTATGGTCGAACGTAAAAACAACACATATAATATGTGATTTTTTTTTTTTTTTTAATTTTTATTAGAATATTATTTTATTATTTCAATATTCTAATCTACTTTTATAGATCATTGACTATATTACAATATTATTATTACTTAAATATACATATACTATACATAAAATTCTTTTTTCAACGCGTCAATCTAAGCACAAAAACAACGGCAGAAGCGGGATGCGAACCGCGGACCTTGGAAACCAACTATGCCCAGGTATTCATACCGCTCGGCGAACTGCGCCATTGCTATGCCCAGACCGACTCGCGTTGAACATATAATATGTGATTGGCCACTAACGTTTGGAAAAACATAAAACAAGCTGTGTATAGTCGGCCACTAAGCGTTGGCGGAACTATCACACACAAGTTGTGTAACCCGCCTTTAACGTTCGGCCTGGCACACACATATTGTGTAATCGTACTGGATAGTGTTAATACTCTCGTGTATTATATATTTTTTAGAGTGATTTATTGTACGCTTACATTATTTAGCAACTGTGGGAATTATTCGGCCATATAACGAAATAAAAATGTAGTATTATTTGTATTTTATAAGAAATTATGTAAACATAAAAAATATAAGTTTCTTAACACCCTTCGATTTTTATTTCGGTTTACAAATAAAATTACTGGTTATAATATTGCATATTTGGCAACATAACTGAAGTGTGATTTTAAATTTGACGTTTACATTATTTCAAATATTTTTTTCCTATTTTTCGGAAATAGTTGGAAGTCTATAGGTAAGTGATTGTGTTTGTTACCTACCAGTTGTGAGAATAGTCTTTCAAAATAAAAATTCTACGTTTTAAAAACATGTTACTGGTCGGTGAGAATAAATATTTGCAACTAATTTTCAAAAATAAAATAAAGAACATTATTTATTGTTTGTTCATAGTACACTCACCTTAGAGATGGAATGGAATATATTTTTATTTTTTAGTAATTAATTGAAAAATGCAACGCTATACATTACGCGGCAATATAATATATTTTACAAATCGGTTTTTAGAGAAAGAAGCATGTATTATAGCCGGCAATGTCTTAGTCGCACAAAGCTTTCCAAGTCAAAAGCTATCAATAAGCTTATAGTTATTTAATTATTTAAATTGCAGATGGTATTCGAACACGTTACATATCATAATTTTTTTTTCAAACTCGCAAGCTACTCTATATTACTGACGTCATGGAATTAATGACTTCGTAGAATATTTTACAGAAAAATATTAATACAAAGGAAAACATGTTCTTTTCCTACTGTTTATCGATGACTTTCGCGAAAGTTGTAAAATTGCGGATGCTTACGAAAATCAATTCACTTCACATATTATATATGTACATTGAAGATAATGAATTAAAAATGTTAATAAACAGGTAAATAAATAAAGATAAATAGTGCTTAGAAAGGTATAAAAACTGTTTTGAACAATTTTCTTTACATCAAACATAACGCTTAAAAAATACTTTCAGTTTATGCATTCCTTTTTTCAATATAAAGCAAAAAACTATGAAGCAAAAGTTACATAAAACTGTGTACTTTCATAGGAGTTGTGTATGCGTATAGAGCAGGGGTGGCGAACCTTTTTGAGACTGAGTGCCAATTTTTTTTTTTTTCAATAAAATAATATGTCGCGTGCCACATGCCATGGAAATAAACATGCATCAAATGTTTGTGTAACTTCAGATTTTTAATAAAACCAAAAATTAATACGTTGAGAAAAATAATTAAGTACTTATTAATGGCGAACTAAGAACTAAAAAAAATAGACTTGAAAAAAATTGTGAACCTCAAAACTTATTAGTGAGATTTTTGTTGTTGGATGCTAGATGCCAAATATTTTATATCGGGTTCATAGCTGGTAGCTTTTAATAAAATACAAGCAGTAGTACTTTCGTCCGTAAGGCTACTTCTTATGTCTGATTTAAAGTTCATCGAAGAAAATAATGATTCACAGGAATACGTTGACGAAAAAATTGTTAATATGCCCATTGCTATTTTTTAAGACAAGAAAAAGTTTCCGGGATGGATTGCCAAGTTGTAAGTACTTCATTTTCGGCATTCCTCTGGACTGGTCCAACGAATCGATCTCGCTCAATTTCTTCCAAAACAATTCTTAAGTCTTTAAATTTTTGTGTCCATATCGAACTCGACTGAAAATCTACCAATTCCATTTCAAAATCATTTAATTCCATGTATTCAAACATTGTTAAGTTTAATTGTTGATACTTATATGTGTCTGGATGGGTAATAAATTTTGTAGTTTCTTCAAGTTGTCGAAACTGAACAAACCTTCTTGAAAATTGTTCTATTGTTGCGTCTAAAGCATTTTCAAATGATTCTATTAATTTTCCTACGTCTGGCTTTTCATGGATTTCCAGATCCATCATGTATTTTTTAGGTTGGGAAAGTACTTAAAATTTCTGGTCATTATATCACGCTTAAATATTTGTAATTTAGCTTCAAATGCTTTTATATTATCAAACATAACAGTAATTATTTTGCCACGGCCTTGTAATTTTATATTTAGATCATTCAAATGGGAGCAAAAATCAGTAAAGAACATCAATCTCGAAATCCACTCAACATCTGATAATTCTTCATACTGAATTATTTTCTGGTTACTTAAAAACATATAAATTTCATCAAAGCACTCGACGAAACGCTGAAGTACTTTGCCGCGACTAAGCCAACGAACGTTATTATACATCTTTAATCCATTATACATCGAATTGACCTCATTTAATAATGATTCAAATTTTCTTTTGCATAAAGGATGCGCAGCAATATAATTGACTATCTTAGTCACAAGTGTCATCACATCTTCAAAAGATTTACGACCACCCTTTGCACACAGCGCTTCCTGGTGTATTATACAATGAATTTCTAACAGTGGATGGCCAACAAACTTTGTAAATAAATTGACGAATCCTGCTGTTTGGCCAATCATACTGGGTGCACCATCTGTACTTACTGAAACGATTTTCGACAAATTTATTTCTGCTTTAGAAAGAGCCTCTACAACTGCTTTGCAAACATCTGTGCCTTTAGAAGTTTCTGGTAAAGATACCAAACTTATTAATTCTTCCATTATTTTATTGCCAACAAAATATCGAACAAAAATAGCTAATCGAGCCGAGAGAGTGACATCAGTGCTTTCATCAAGACAAATAGAAATCCAATCACATAATTTTATATCTGTTTTTTGTTGATATGTTACATTTTTACCCATCTTCAAGATTCTGTCTTTTATTGTATTTCGAGCGATAGGCAATTCTTTTATTAGTTCGAATATTTTTTCTTTATTTCCAAAATCCTCAAAAAGAAATGGTGCGCATTCTAAAAATGCATTCTTGATGTAGTCTCCATCGCTAAATAGTTTTCCATTTTTGGTAATTAATTATTTTGGCTATTTCAAAGCTAGCAGCAACATAATTGGAATTACTATTAACAAACTTATTTAAAGCACTGGATTGTAGATTTTTGTTTTTGATTGCTCTTAAAATATATTCTTTTTGTTCATCTCTGCTTTTGCCAAGAAGTTCCTTATGAATTGTTTCATAGTGTCTTTTTACAGATGATGTTCTAGATACCACTGACACATAACATATAACACATATTGCTTTGTCACTTTTTTCAATTACACCGTACATTTCAGTCCACCAATTTTAAAATTGTCTCCCAGAATTTTTACTGCTGGCTTCACCAAGTTTTTGTTTCTTATATGGTACAACCATCTTTGTGGGTGCCAATAAACAGTTTGTTTCTGTATTAATTAGATTGTTTTTATAACACAAATTGATAACAAAACTGTCCGATCAGGTAAAGAGTTATTCTGTCACTGACACATCAAATCGTCGAATTTAAATTGTTGATAAATCATATTCATCCACAAGAGTAGCAATTACACACCTAAACCACACGAGAGCTGACGATCTAATGCGCATCGAGAGTGCGCAGTGTGACGTATGTCGTGAACCTTCGTGAACATTTCAGAACGGCTCGTGCCGGGAGCGAAGTTCATTAAAAAAAAAAATACACCTCAAGGAACTAGCACCGCGCGGGAAGCATTGAACAATATGATTTATTTATGCATGAATGTCGTCATATCCTTCGTTTCTGAAATTATTTATGAACGAAGAAAATACACGTCGCTATTTAAATATTTTTTTAATACTATTTCCATAATAATATTTTTTTTCTAATACACTTTTATTTTTTCTCCTCATTCGCGTGCCACGCAAAATCGTCTCGCGTGCCACCTGTGGCACGCGTGCCATAGGTTCGCCAGCCCTGGTATAGAGAATAGCATAGAACTGATTTTCTCGTCGGTTTACATAAAACTTTACAGTAAGCGTTGTGTGTTTTACTCGTATAAAGTAACGTTTCTGTGTTCACCTATTGAGTGGACCTTTTGCAGAACAAACAAACCAACAGTTACTTATGATATTTTTGCTTTATATTGTAGTAAGAAATAACTGTAAATGAGTTTTTTTTAAATCACATCAGTCATAAGTTGGAACTTTGAACCAAATATCTGCCCCGATTTTATCGTCGTTCTCATTTATTGTATTCTTCTTTTTCATACACATATTCCCAGACTTCTACCATATTATTATGTAAGCTGCGATGGCCCTCGCTTCTGTCCAAGTCTGTTATTCATCCCTTTAACTCCAAAAGGAATACATTCCATGTATTGTAGTTTATGCTCTGTTGGGGATTTTAGATGCGGCGTTCTATATCTTAAAATATGTGTAAGTAAATGGAAAGAAAGTCGCACTTACAGTAGGTAGTATTTCATGGGTGCAGTGAAGTGCACTTCTGGGGGCCGCGGCCCGTTGGAGGCCCTCGGGGGGCAGCATCCCTGCACGCAGCACTCCTGCGGCTCTGGACATTGCTGCCCTCCCGGGCACAGCCGAGTCCACACCTGTAATAAATCAAAATTACGGATTTAAAGTACCAATAAAACTCTTTGTTGAAATTCCATTAGAATTATCTGATACAGCGTCTTTCGTGCGAATTCCGAGGATTCGGATTTTTAGTTTCACGTGTTTTTCATTAAAATCTATAACCGCATTGAAATTGAAATGAATGAAAACTGATCTAAAAATACTACGCAGTTCTTCATGTGCCGGTGGGTATAGCTTAGTAGTAAAGCGTTTGCTTACTTAAAAACTTCTTAAATTTATGTACATCAATACAATCTTTTAGGAATGTACGGAATTAGTTCACGTTTCATATGTATTTTGTTTTAGGGATAAATTTCCAAAAACACGAATATTTCAATGATTTGAAATAATTATTTTAATTCTATGTTGATTGTAAATTCAATAAATTATATAATTATGTAGCAGTGGGGTTATTTTGTAAGTTTCAAGTGGAACAGTTATTTATAGAACATGCGGAACGATTTCATACGTAATATATTATGTATAAATAATTTTATATGCATGTGTTACTATGTACATACTTGGTTGTTAGCTCGTCGATTTATGAACGCCAAAACATTGTTACTGACAGTTTTTTTCACGCTGAATTTTTACACCTAAGCTTATCAAACGCATTAACTGAGCTTTTCAGTTTTTAATTAAAAAATTAACAGAATTGATCGTAAATTGAATGTGTGTAACATGTACAAGGTATGAAATTCTTATATATTTTATATTAAAATGGATCTCAAATTGAATGCTGAAAATATAAATAACAGAGTAATACAATTTTTGTAATCTATTGTAGTACATTTAAGAGCTAACCCTGTTCAGGTTTATCATAGATAGAAACTTGCTTTTGGCAATCTGCATTAATTTTGTGTCTTTCGTAACTTAGCTTAAAAATCGAGTTTATATTTTTAAAAAACCGTTGCCGTTGTCAGTGCGACATGTCTTAATTCCATAACATATCAACTCAAAGAACCCTTGCATAATATCATTATATATATATATTTTAGTTTTAGTTCACAGTCGTAAAGTTTATAAAATGCATAAGTAGAAATGATATTTTTAGTTAAATATATTAATGATTAGGTTACACGTGACATTGTGTATTAAAATATAAAAAATAGTATTTTGCGAAGTGTCACGGCATTATTGTTATTGGGTTGATTTTCTGGAACGATAATGACATCTGTGCTTTCTCGAATAAAGTAAGCAAACAACACAGGCGTCGCTGAGTCGCGTTCAGTGGGCGGATGGGCGGGGGTCGGCTGGCGCCCCCGAGAGCGATCGATAACCGCCCAACTGTCAACCGACCAAAATAAAGCTTTTATTTTGGCGCAAACATGACAAAAAAAAAACACTTAACGCAACACATATAACATAGAATAATACAAATTAATCTTTAAAAAATAGGATCACAGACACTGTGATATTTTCTTAGTTAGCAATTGCACTTTTTAGATAAACAATGATAATGCAATGCGTTATACTCGAAGCACCACGTGATTTTTATTGCAGCATAATTTCTATTATTATGCAAATTTAACACTTTTTTTATTATTTAAAAATAAATAACTGCACTCCATGCTTAATAAATCAGGCGATGCAATCTTAAAAAATGATTTTTCCACGTAGTTTTCCACGTAGTTTTCCACGTAGTTTTCCACGTAGTTTTCCACGAGTATTTCATTACTATTTGAAATTCTGTTATTACATGATAAATGATGATCACGAGGTAAGTGTATTGCGTTTATGAAAATTATGTATTGTTTAGTATTAGTAATGCTTTATTGAGAAACACATTAGTTTCGCGATAGACGTGATATGACTATGATTCGCGAGAGGATTTGTAATGTTTTCGGTGTGTCGCGTCTTACCTTAACAGGCAGCAGGGTGCACAATCCAAGTATCCATATAATATTGCGCAGCGTGCTCTTCATATTTTGATTTAACTAAATTGGAATTATTACAGGCTATCATTGTTTCTATTTCTTGCGATGCCATTTATGCGGAGGTTGGCGCGCACGCGCAGCAGCGGAGCTCCGGAGAGTAGCCATCAGCTTTGCTAGTCGAGCACTACTGGAGTCGGGGCTAGAGGCGCCTCTCCCGCTCCCGCGGCCTCCACCTCTTTCCCTGTGCCGCCCTTCAGAAAAGGGGTGTTACACCCGTCCCGACCAGAAGACAATTTACGTCATAACGTATTTTTTTACTGCGAAACTCACACGCTCGGAAAAATCCGGCATTTATAAAATTACATTCAAGGCGGTATAATGATCCGGTGTATCGCACTATTACATTCTATCGCGAGTTATTTTTAGCTATATATATACAGTGGAACCTCTCATAACGAGCACCTCTCATAACGAGTCATTCGCATAACGAGCAAAAAATACGTGAAAAAAATTGCTCCCTTAACGAGCGACATTTCGCATAACGAGTGATGCAGAAAGGGGAAGTCACTTAACGTATGACGCACTTGTGAGCAGGGACGTCCGCGTCATTTCGTCAGTCTGTGCTTAGCACTTGTACTGTTAGCACGTTAGTATCGCATGTGATCACATATTTTTCTAAACTTATGTTCAGACATTATTTGTATATATTTTTTGGAGAGTTTGGAGAAAGAGTAGTAGAGCAACAATCTTCTGACGCAAGAGAAATGCTGAAAGCATGGGAAACTCTCTCATCGTACGTTGAGAAGCATCATCCTAATAAAGAGGTGGCTATGCGTGCTACAAACTTATTCAATGACAACGCTGTGTCACATTTTCACCAAATTTTAAAGAGTCGACTAAAACAAATGTCTACACAACTTTCTAGTAAAAAATAATCAATTATTTTTCATAAATTTATAAATAATAAGCTAGTTTCGAATTTTAAAAATATTTTCATCCAGGTTGTTACGATATCAATCTATAAGCATGTTGCTTTATTTGAATAAACACGTTAACAAAAATATATTTCGCATGGAATGGATTATCGTGATTTACATTGATTTATATGGGAAAATTAGTTTCGCTTCACCTGTGTTTCACATAACGAGCAAGATTCTGGAACGAATTAAGTTCGTTATGAGAGGTTCTACTGTTTATTAAACCGATATGACGCTTTTGCGATATTATTCAAACACACCCATTTCAATTATTAACTTCATAACACAGTCACGTATTTATTACATTGTGTAAGGAACATGTGTGTTGATGGCTTCTGCAGCAAAGGAAAATAATGAAACCGTCCAGTTAGCGTGCGCAGAAATATTTAAACTTGAAAGGATTTTTTCTTTGTTAATCAATTATGTGTATACGAACACCGGGATATTTTTTCAGATACATTTTTTACCGATCCATGTAAAACCCTTCTGACCAGTTTGTGGTCCTAAACGTGACCTTATTTGTCGAATGAACAAAACACTCTCTACGTTTATTTTCTTCTGATCATAAATATCTATTCCTTCTTCGTAGTATCGATCCGGTGGATTGGTTTGCAGTAACAAAATCTAGCATCGCGATCTCCACTCCTCTGTAATCCTCTACACCTCAGCATAAGAGCTACAACTCATGTCCTTGAACACTTGCTGCAAATACTCCCGTCTAGGACGCCCTCTACAGTTTCTACCCTCAACCATCCCTTCCACAATGTCGTGAAGAAGACCATAGTGGCGCATTATGTGAACGATCCATCGGGCTCGCCTCTCTGAGATGGTGCCTATCTTCCTTGATTATTCTGAGAGCCTCATTGTTCGTGACGTGGTCTCTCCAGGAAATTCCGAGCATTCTTCTGTACGACCACATCTCAAAAGCCTCTAGTCTTTTTTTATCACTTTCAGATAAGCACCATGTCTCACAGCCGTACATCAAGATGCGTGTACAAAATATATATTTATTATTATTCAAAAACTTTCAATGGAAACTGGTAACGATCCTTAGGAAAACTGTCACTATTTGTATTTCTACACATTTTGTATGATATCTGAAAGAAATTCCAAGTCATATTTTATTTGTAATGTGGACAACTTTGCGGTCATACATTTATGAAAATTAATCTGCTTTTTACTATAGTTAAGGAAGAAGAAATTATTGATTTTCGTGACCAGAAAGGTGACCTAACCTAAAGTAAGGTACGAGAGGCTGAAAACGCCCATGTATCATTGTATCTGGATCTGTCAAATCAAGAAGATGCATACACGCGAGTATGTACATGCATACTAAGAGTGTACATAAAATTTATCATTTCATGTTTGCTGACGACTTCGCTAAGACCTTTCGTTAGTGTAAACACAAACTAGTAAAAAAGTATGGATGGACTAAAATTGACGCAAAAATCATATGCCATTATTTTCATTTTTACTTATCATTATTAAAAAAAAAAACTGTTTACGAGGTAATAGTCCAAGCACAAATTACATATTTTTTTTAAGTTTAATGCATATCATAAAATATTTTTGAAATACAGTCGATTCCGCTTAATTGGGACAGCCGCTTATTTGGGACAAATCTCAAAGAACAGAAACCAAACCAAGAAACCAATAGTAAATTTATATGTTTAATTGGTACAAAATTCCGCTTAATTGGGACAGAAAATCTAAGTTCCTATTGTTAACGAGGAAGAATTTTCAAGAATAGATAACAATTTACCATGTTACGATAATAATGAAGACTGTGAGGATTCAATTGTAGAAGGTATTAAATCAAAATATGAAAAATTAGACGAAGATGACGATGATGATGATGATGAGTCACAAAAAATGTATGGCCGTGTTACAGCGTTATTTTATACAGGAAGGAAATGAAGGGAGCCCTACATCCGCACTGAATATCTGTGCTGATGTTGTAGAAGTGAAATGTTACAAAAACAAAAGACAGTCTACACTTGAATCATTTTTGCATTGAATTAAATTGTATGTACCTACCCATTTATTATTTTAATTAGGTTTTTTTTTTCTCTTAAAAATTTATATTACATATTTGTAATGTATATGATAATTCATATTATATATATGTAATTGACAGTTTCCAAGAGTTTATAAAATAAAATTATTGAATAAAAATATGCATTGCTTAATTTTATGTGAAATTCGCTTAATTGGGACATCCGCTTAATTGGGACAAGATGCCTAAGTTCCGATGTGTCCCAATTAAGCGGAATCGACTGTACATACTGCTAATGATATCTGATTCTAAGTTGGATAAAATATCTAAAATAATTATTATTCTACTTTCTATATCCCTCTCATATATGCATCATATGGTCACCACAAATTGCCATCACCTAGTTCTATCAGCTTCCACTACCCATCTATTTCTCGTTCTAGGACATATTTCCACCTGACGGGCTGGTAAACTTGGGAACATATACTGTTTCCAACAATCTCTACATCAAAATTCCGAATACTTGAAGACACTTTAAAATCCAAGGCATATTTTTGGATGGTTTATAAATGACTTTGTAAGAAAATCTGGTGATTAGTCTGACATCGAGGCCTGGACTATTTTGTCCTATATTTGTATTTTACTCAACCCAATATTTGTAGTAATAGGAATTTAAAAATAAATTTCTTATTTTATGTACTGAAATTAAATTATGTTTTTTTTATTACATGCATTAAGTTTAAAAATTGTGCATATTTTTTCTTTTTCGTGTACCTACCTACCAAACTATAGAGAAGAGCGAACGCAATAAGTACAATAAACGTCACCTTTGTCTGTGGCGTTGTTCACAGCAGTTTTTCTGCTGTGTTTAGCTATACGTCAGACAGTTAGCATTAAACCTGTTCGGCGTTGCTTTTAAATCTGTTATCATCAGCTGATCAGTAAGTGTTTTTGCAAAATATGATATTTACCTGTGTTTGAATCATATTAAACACGATTTACATATATTATTTAAAGAATGGTTTCTATATTTTCAGAAGTAAATTGTTTCACCATCAACACATGTAAACTAAAGTAAAATTATTATAACGTTCTTCTAGATTTAATTATATACAATTATTTCACTTATTACTCAGTAAAGCCATGCTATTGTAAACAGTGTTTAAATGAAGTTATTAATCAATACTTATTTAATATGATTAGTTGAAATAAATAAGACAATCGACATTTTGAAATTTCAATTTGCATCTATTTTAACATAATATAAAATAAACGTAGACGAATCCAAATTACGTTATTTGGTAAAATGATGTTTGAAGTAATATTGAATAAAGAGCGGTTACAATATATTAAATGATTACAATATATTAAATGATTACAATATATTAAATGATTACTTAAATTGAATGTGAAAAAATGTTTATTTTTTCGATATTCGCTTTTCTTGAAGGTATACGCCATTATCATCACATTGTTAGCTCTGATTTCTAGTGCTGTTCGTATTTTTCGTAGTCGCATTTTAGTGTATATAAACGTGTTTATTCTTATCTAAAATCAACTATTTGATTTGGCTAAGGTTATGTTAATTTCAATTAAACCGTTACCAAATGTTCCCTCATTGAAAAATTATCATCTTTAGTTTACTACTGCGAAAATGGCAAGAAAAGTGTGAAAAATAGCATTTTCACTCTTGAAATAGTGAATCTAACTGAAAAACGATACTACGGAATATTTTTTGTCAGTTATATTGCAATGTATTATTTATTTCAAACGTTTTAAAACTTAATAAAGGTAACTCTTCACTCATTTATCACTACTGTGAAGAGTTGCCTTTGAATAAAATGTTTAATTCATCAGTATACCCTCTAAAGCTGGAAGTATATGGTCACCACAAATTGCTGAAGCAAAGTTATATCTGTCGCCATAGTCTTTGCCTTGTTTGCCCAAGTCAGCTCTGCTCCTCGGAATACTTTCCATTTTTCATACTATCATTTTAGTTTTTCAAATGTTGCTGAAACCAGTTGTATAACTTCTGTCAAAAGAAATCGACTGGCACATCTGTGTATTGAGTTATTGTGAAAATAACATTATTTTTTTTCTTTTTCAGTCTGCGATCTGGGGCTGCTGCTCCACCATCCACGGCCTGTTGTACATGTACACAGATGGAGTCATCTCGTTTAGCAATTTCCAACTCGGTTGAACAGCCTCCCTCGACATTCCGAAAAAAGTAATAATCCCAAGTTTAGTGTAAGTGCGCGTGCTCTGGCGCCCTTGACCGGAGTCTAGCACAGCGGGCAGTGGAGGCCCGAATGCCTTCAACACACACTGATGGACAATACAATCATATTCAAACTGTTTTTGTTTTATTAAACCTACCCATATGTATCAACTGTGCTAATTCAAATAAAGTTCACAAAAGTTCATGTGTGTCTTTTTTAATGAAATAAATTATTTATAAAATTACTTATGGCTGACTTTTATTATAATATTCATTACTTTCCATCCACCTTATTCTTCATACAGTTTTAATTTCCTAGAGAACATAACTCACCTTAACACATCACACAATCACTATTATGAAATTCCTAACACAGACTGGTAATCGAATGACACAAATCAGTAGAACAATTTATTTATTTATTAACGGAATTGAGTTCCAAGTAGTACATATATTACACAAAATAATTTAGATATGTTACAAATATGAAATAAAATAAGAGGCAATATAATACAGAATAGAGACAGACAATGGATATATTTATCATATATATTGTCATTTAATTAATTTAATTTCACACCTAGAATCAAACTTCCAAGATACAAATAGAAGATAATTAAAAGTAACATAAAATAAGAAGAAGATGACACGTGTCAGAGATCACATAGATCTAGGAAGACAATACCATCGATAAAAGAGGAAAGCTAAAAAGATGTAAGAAAAGGATCGAGATGTGCTGGTAGGCCATTTGTAAGTACATATATGGTAAAATAAATCAATTCTAACCTCACTATCATATACTTATTAGTAGTTTTAATCTTTATAAATATACTCCCGGTTCCCATTCCTGATTATTCCCGGTTGATCTTATGTATGTATGATATTGATCCAAATGTATATATGATATTGATCCAAATGTCATAAACACAAAATATTTGTTTCAAAGACTACAGGTTAATATATATATATATATTAACATCCTCCTCTCTCAAAAAGAGGCGTTATTACGTCGCGTGAGGACAGGATGAGAAGCAGGTCAGCAGACAAACATTTTCTTTTAGAAGTGCAGATTATATTTACTTTAAAAACATTACAAGCTTTCGACCACGCGGGTTGACATGCTCCGTGGCTGCAATGCGACCTTGCCAAGCCAAAGGGTGGGGACCGACTCACGTGTGGGCCCGCCGGAGCGAAGGCTCTCGCTCCGCGCCACGAGCGGTGATGTTTATCACTAACACACGCGTGAGCGGACCTGTTCAAAAATGACAATATGACGGCGCACCTAAATGCACGACAAACGACCCGAAATAAGAGAAGGAATATCTTATATCGAGGTTTTCGGTAACAGTAAGCGAGGACTACATCATGCTGATGTCAACTGCCCTCCCTTCAGAGACAGAAAACCGCGATAAACGATCTTAAGCTCGCTTGTCGACATGGGCACACATATGTATTTATTACATTACTCAAAATTTCACAATTAACATTACACAAAAAAAAATACAAAAAAATATATACAAATACAAACTTATTACACAAAGAAAGTTACAAAAAAACATAAACAAGAAATACAAAATAACGCTTAAGACTGACAATCATTGGCCGGTCGTCGGGACAGATGGCGACGGCCTTCAAATAGCGCCCAAAAGTCAAATATATAAATATACCTCAAGGGTGATTTAATAGTGTACATAAAACCACCAAAAGAACATTCCATCGTGCATAGTGCGTATCATATCCTATATTATGGAAGTATCTCAGTACATTGATTCAACTATCGTGACAATTTCTTCTATGGTAGGTAAAGCAAACACGCCGCAACAATACGCATACAAATTTATCTGTATTTATACAGATTTTAGGGTACCATTACAGAACCATATTCGTTCAGCGGAAGGATAAAACTAATTATCTGTAAAATCAGACATGAGCTAAGTGTTACCATTCGCGAAATAAGCACTAGTTGAAAAAAAAAAGTTAGATGGCGGACCCTATAGAAGAAATTTTGTTGTGCGGCCCGATAGGAAATCTCATTTCCAAAATTTGGCCCGCCTGCTAAAATGGTTGGCTACCCATGCTCTAGCGTGTCTCGAGGCGGTCAGAATTGCTAATCGTATGAAGCAAAGTAAACTTTTTTATAACTGTAACTGTATGAATCTAGTTTTGAAGTACAATTAGTAAATTGTATGAATCGAGTGTGGAATTGTTAATTTTTTAATGTTTACAATTATGAAAATGTAACGAGGTCAAAGTTTGGGTCTAGGGCAACTTTTCTGATCGCCTCAAAGGACATTTAAGAATAGAAACGTTTTAGTTCATTTTATGTCACGGAGCTTATAAAATAAATGTGTTTAACTTTGTAATTTTATATCTCATTGAAGAATAGATGACTTAATTAAATTGATTAATATTTGTTGCCTAAATGATGTTCCAATATATTGTTTAATTTATATACTGTAATGTTATTCATAAATTATTGAATGAGACCTGTCAATCTGTCTCCATGGCAGGACGAAAACAAATGTTTCAAAACGTCAAACGCGGACGACAAAGCAACACAACAACCATCACAAAATGTGAAAATATCGCACAATCGCTGATGACTGTGGTGGACACCAGGACATGCGAGACCACGCCGGGCTCCCAGCTTACAGCAGCCCCGGTAGCTCCAGCAGAGTCGCTGCATCTCCCTGCGTCAGCAACAGCGGCAGCTCTACCAGAAGAAGAACTATACCGGGGGACCTGGTGCCCATCCAGGTGCGAGTCCAAGGTGCACGTTGTTGCCTCGCCGTACTTTGTATTGATGTGTACTCCACCGTCCTCCCATCCCCGTTGCAATTTGTGTCATCGACTATATGTTTTGTGTTTAGTGAACTTGTGTTGTATTTACGTATCTAAAGAACAGAAATTTGCTTGTACACCAGTCCTTTTTGAGTACTAAATTTTTGATTGTAACAACAGATTCATTGAATTAAATGAAAGCTTAGTTTTTTACTTACCGCTTTCTGAAACTAATGAATCGCGGCAAAAAGGATGGAATGTTTATGCCTCAATCTTTTTTTTTATTATTAAAAATCTCTATTGAATTTAAAAAGGGGATCAGCACATTCAGTTTTCAAATTCACAGCTTTTCTTCCAAACTTGTGATCTCTGAACTGAAAATTGCATTTCGTTATTGATTAATAATATATAATATTTTTTAAAATAACAAGTATGTGGGATTTTTTCATTTTTATATTGTTATTGATGTTTTTATTTTAATTATAAAATCATTAAACCAATTTATATTTTTACTAGACAATTTAATTAGTTCATTGATTTCATGTTAAAATAAAGTGTTCTGTTGAAACCTTCCATTGATATGTGTTAGGAATGTTGAACATCACAAAGCAATGTAAATTGGTCAAAATTTAATTCAAACACTTGATTTTTTTATATGCAACACTTGTAAATGTTCCTGTTTATTGAAAATTAGATAATTGTTTGACATTTTTTATATAAAGGAACATATTTTATAATCTTAAGCATTTTTAAAATTATTATATGGTTATAATAATATTTAAAATATGATTATATCGTTTTATACATTTTAGTGATTTTCGGAAACTTAAAAAAAATGCATAAATGTTTGTTGACTGTCATATATTTTATTTCTCTTGTGTCTTGATTTCGAAGTCTTTAAATGATTACTGTAGCTGTTCCCCTTGGCATGAAACTTTTACTCTTAACAAATATGTAGTTTGTAAACTACTTTTTTTTAAATAACAAATATTAAAATGTATCGACAATATTCCCCTTTCGGATACTGATGGGTTATTTTTAAATGATTTTACTTCTAAAATTAAATGTATAGTATAGAACCAAGAACTATATACGTCATATGCATTTATGGGTAAATAAAATATATTGTTTGTTTCATGTAGATTGTACGCGAGAACGTGATCTTTCACGACCTGAACAAGAAGTCCCCTAAATGCTATGAGGGTTTCCAGTACTCGGACAAGCTCCCCTGTTATGGTAAGGTTAAGGCTCCGGAGGCTCCATTCAGAGGCAGGATCCGGAAGCTCAGTCCCGAAGCAGGCTCCGTCCAGTGGCAGGCTCCGGAGGCTCCGTCCAGAGGCAGGCTCCGAAGGCTCCTAAGGCTCCGCCAGTGGGCATGCTCTGGAGGCTCCGTCCAGAGGCAGGCTCCGGAGTCTCCGTCCAGTGGCAGGCTCCGGAGGCTCCGTCCAGTGGCAGGCTCCGGAGGCTCCGTCCAGAGGCAGGTAAATGTTATAAAACAACTGAATACAACTGAAAAAAAAAGATATTCGAAAAACTACTTTTAAATTTTGTACCAAATTCGAATCTACGTCGAGTATTTTAACTGGGCTTTTCGTCCCTGTTGGATAAGAGGTTCGACGATAACATCACACGAGTGATATCTGGTATCAATAAAAATAAATAGAAGAGGTATGTCCTATATACGACTAATAACTCGTAACATGAAGGAAGTTGAAGAAATTAGTAAGTAGGTAGCAAAAAAATAATTAGAGAAGCACTACGAGAATGAACCGCTACTGATGTTGACGTTCTTCTTCTTCATTCGTTACATTACAAGAAATTAAAACCAAAGCAAATTAAACTTATGACTAATATTATATTCTCTACGGATAATTATCCTTGGATTTATAAATGAAGGCCGCTGATAAACATTGATAGCGGACTTTATAAAGCTGGCATTACTAAACCGTTTTTTGAAAAGTAATCATCAATTGAATCGAGTACCATGCATGTGATACGCGACCTCTTCGTGTGGGCGATCATTGCTTTGACATTGTTGAAACAAGCAAACGGATATTTTAATTGTCCGGGTGAAATTATTCCTGACGACTTTGAAAAATGTTGCCCGTATCACGAACGTATTGGATATTTAGGCATATGCCCTGATGAGGAAGATTAAATAACCAATATCATTTTCAATCCACATACCTTTCGGAAATTTAATATTTTGTTTTTTCGTCGATTTATACGAATTAATAAGCAAACAAAAGTATGTATATAGTAATGTATCTTGGGAAATAAATATTTGTTAAATTTACCATACTTTTTATATTTTCCATATGGCATAACTATCTCTGTAAATAAATACATACTAAGGGCTACCCTCGTGAGCGATACGAGTTGTACGATTGCTTAACTATTGAAAAGGCACACAGCTATACAAACATAATGATTTGTACAATATATGGCTGTGTACCGCGTAACATGATTAAAGATCGTTCAGTAATCATAAAATATGTATTCCTCGAGTGAGTAGTCTTTTAGATATTTCCTTTTGTATATTTTTTGTTAATAAAAACAAACGTATTTCAAAAACTGAATTTATTTCGCATTCATATTATTCACATTTTTTTATTATTTTCACACATGCAATTTATAAAAGTACAAAACTAACTTAACTAAGAATACTATCAGAATGTAGTCGTTGATCATTTCCATCATTCAAAGCTGAGTTCATTACCTGTCGGGCCATGCTTGTTTGTCACTATCCATTATATAATTCATACATTACTAACAATATTATAACTTATTAATTAATGAGCCCATTAATGATGCCATTAGACGTCCATTTACATTTTAAAACATTCCATCTTTTCAATTTAAAATCTTTGTTCATTACGATCGGTATATTATTATATTATACCAGTCGTAAGTTATTTTTTAAATTTCAAAGCGTTTCAGGACATTCCTTAAATTGTTACGGGGCACCTAACTGCCTCACCTGGGATATCTCGACGATACATTAAGATGCTTTAACTTACTCTACATAAGGGAAATCACACAAAAATATACTGTCACAAACACATTCAAACATTTCGGCTGTCGTTACTATTATAGCTCAACTGCGAACAGCTGATTACCACTTTTTGTGCATCGCACTCTTGGGTTCTGCCTGGCTGGTGGCCTTCACCTCCTCTTCTTTCTTGGCAGCTTCACCCTGGGAGTGAGAGGAGTTTTTCTGGCCCTTGGAATGAGAGTCATCGGCGTCATGAGAGGAATGTGAATCGTGTTCTGGATGGACAGCAGCCTTGCCCGTGTCGGAGCCGGAGTCTCTGTAACCGCCCTGGTGGCTATCGTAAGAAGCCTGGGAACCCGAGTACCCGGAAGAAGAGCCGCCGTAGCCTCCGGCAGAAGCTCCGCCGTAGCCTCCAGCGCCGCCCTTGGAAGATGATCCGTGACTTTCAGATGCACCATAGGAACCACCTCCGTAGCCTGATGCTCCAGATGAGCTTCCGTAAGACGAGCTAGATCCACCGTATGATGATGAAGCAGAGCCGTATGCTGAAGCTGGGGCACTGCCGTAGGCCGCTGCAGGTGCTGATCCTCCGTAAGTTGGAGCAGGAGCGGAGCTACCATACGATTGTGCTGCAGGCGCAGAACCTCCATACGCGGGGGCTGAACCTCCGTATGCAGGAGCTGAATGAGAGGAGCCTCCGTAAGATGCAGGCGCAGGGGCAGATCCTCCGTATGCTGGGGCAGCTGACACGGATCCTCCATACGCGGGGGCTGAACCTCCGTATGCAGGAGCTGAATGAGAGGAGCCTCCATAAGATGCAGGCGCAGGGGCAGATCCTCCGTATGCCGGGGCTGCTGGAGCAGAACCACCATATGCTGATGCTGCTGCGGCAGATCCTCCATATGAAGCAGCAGGAGCGGAGCCTCCGTATGATGAAGCAGCAGGAGCGGAGCCACCATAAGATGAAGCGGCTGGAGCGGAACTTCCGTACGCTGAGGCGGAAGAAGCGGAACCTCCGTATGAGGAAGCAGAGTTACCGTATGCTGGAGCCGCTGATGCGGATCCTCCATATGATGGAGCTGGTAAAGCAGATCCTCCGTATGATGAAGCTGCTGGAGCAGATCCTCCATATGCAGAACCTGATGAAGAGGATGCTCCATATGCTGAAGCAGCTGGAGCTGAGCCTCCGTATGATGGTGCAGCTGGAGCTGCGCCTCCGTACGCCGGTGCGGCTGAGCCGTATGAAGCAGCAGGGGCAGAGTCACCGTACGAAGATGCTGAAGCTGATCCTCCATATGAAGCACCAGCAACGGGAGCATAAGAACCATAAGATGCAGCTGGAGCTGATCCGCCATAAGCTGGGGCAGCGTAGCCATAAGCTGGAGCAGAATAAGGAGCGGGACCACCATAAGATGGAGCAGATCCACCGTAGGCTGGGGCGGGAGCCACGTAGACGGGTGCTGGAGCGCTGTACGCCGAAGCGGCGTCACCGTAGGCTTGAGAGTTGTAAGGAGCAATAATCTTCGGCTGGCAGCTGAACTGCAGAGGGATTCCACAAGCAGGGGATGCTAGGGCGGGGAGGGCATAAGATTGATATCTTCTTCCGGCCTTGGCGCCTCCGTAGCCCTGAGGAAGCAGATTAAGAACGGCGGGTAGGGCCGGGTATGAAGGTCCAGCGTACGGTTGAGGACGATCATAAACAGAGCGGGCCATCAAATTGTTTGTCATTTCAGTATCGTCGATCGCCATATCTACATCCATGTCGCTTGCTCTGTAGTGAGCAGCAGAAGCGTGAGCGCCAGCTGCTCCTCCTTTAGAGCCGTAAGCTCCGGCTGCGTGCGCTCCGCCAGCTGAGCTGCCGCTGCCATATCCGGAGCTTCCGCCACCGTGCCCAGAACCACCGCCATATCCAGCACCTGATCCACTGGCACCCCCGTATCCGGCACCCGAACCACTAGCACCGCCATATCCAGCACCGGATCCACTGCCACCGCCATATCCAGCTCCCGATCCACTGCCACCGCCATATCCAGCACCTGATCCGCTGCCACCACCATATCCGGCACCCGATCCGCTACCACCGCCATATCCACCACCCGATCCGCCGCCATATCCACCACCCGATCCGCCGCCATATCCAGCGCCCGATCCACTAGCTCCTCCATATCCGGCGCCCGAACCGCTGGCACCGCCATATCCACTTCCAGAGCCACCAGCTCCACCGTGGCCGCCTGCTGCGTAAGAGCCTCCGTAGCCTCCAGAGCTTCCACCATAGCCGCCAGCTGAGCCGCCTCCGTATCCAGCACCACCCTTGTAGCCCCCGCCACCCGAGCCGTAGCCTCCTGAGCCGCCGTAGCCGCCAGCTCCTGCTCCGTATCCGTGCGGCCTGATATTCAAGGAGTGCGACTTGCCATCGCAGACGGAGTAGGGAGCTCCTCCGTCGTAAGGTTTGACATCGACGCAAAGACCCTTACTTTCTCCGTAAGATTTTTTTGATCTGCCTAGATCCCCTCCGGAAGGCACTGCATCTTTCTTCTCCGATGAGTCATTTTCTTCTGAAGGAACCTCTGCTTCGGGGGTCGGGTTCGGCTCAGCGATTGTCGAAGCGTCGGTAACCTTTTCGGCTGGAACTTGGGGCTCCTCTTCCTTCTCGATCTCTTGGATGACTTGGCCAGGCGTAGAGACCACTGCAGCCAGAGTGACCTGAAGACACAAGGCCACTGACACTAGCACTAAGAACTTCATCTTCGAAGTTGAGCTGGATCGAACTGCCGATACCCCGGCTAGTACGGGCTTATATACCCTAGTTGTGCGACCTCAGCGGGATGCCGATCGTTGGACTTTGCTCCCGTTGTCCAGGTCTGCTCAGCTAATTTTTCAAGCGCTGCTTTAACTAGGAGCGCGGTCAGCTAAACTTTCTTTGCGAATCGCATACAGGCTGTTCATTATTTCTTTGAGATTCATTGTATCTTACAACTAGCGATATTGATAATATATAATTTTCTATTATTTTTTACATAAGAGAATATGACTAACCATTTTTAATTAAATTGAACTATGTTTCAAGAATGGAGGGTCCATTTCAACCACATCTACTCCAATTATTAAACTACTAAGCTACTACTTAACCTTCTACCACAATTATTATAAACCATCTACTACAATTATTAAACTATTAAACTATTAAACTACTACTAAACCATAGATTTATTTCAAATAAATATTTCTTAAATGAAGTTAGTAACTGGAATAAGTTGGAAAATCGTATCAATTTTTCCTGGTAAATTATTAAAATGACTGAAAAAAACTGATTTGTATTATACGGTTGACCCTCTTATAGCGCCATGATAAAATCGGATGATAATCCCGACGCTCCCAGGGCATGGACCATTTGGAACTATGTGGTAGTATAACCCACTTCGTATGTATATTTCTATTTACTTTCAAAATCAGTTAATCAATTAAGTGATATCTATTTCGCTATGTAAGCATTATAATAGGAAATCTCTCTTAAGAAAAGAACGCTGTGGGGGTGGGGTTTTAGTATTTATTTTGGCTAAATGTAGGTTATGGTTGCAACAAATTAATTTAACTGTTTTGTCAGCTGCCATTATCTTATTCTCCTCATAAATTACAATGTACACGTTAAACTTAAGTACATACATACAATGCATAATTTCTTTCGGCCTTCATAACAAAAACCAGGGGACAAGAAAGCTTATCAACATCCACCTAAAACAAATGTACCGACTAAATCTATTGTGTATATTGTTTTGATGATATTTGTGGTTTCATAAATTAGCAACAACTAACGAACGCAGTCTTTTTATGTGTTAATCTTTACACGTGTGAAGATTTCATTGAGTTTTTTAACGATACTTTGTATAAGAAAATAAAGAAATTTAAAAATCAACCCATTTTATTTCAGCCAAAAAAATAAGTTCGTGAGATACATTTATTCGCTATATAATATATTTTCTTTCTGATCCATCTATGAAAACTTTGTCACTGAAGCAGTTCTACATTTGTTTATATAAAATTATAATCACTTTTGCTTTTATCTCGTTTGATATGTAAACCATAACATTCTCATCTCAGCTTCATTGGCTCTTCAATCTCATGACTTATTTATTTATGGCAAAGTACATCATTCAATAAAACATAATTTATAAAAGTAACTATTTTAAAAAAAATGCGATTTAATTGTGACACCACAAATGTAGAATTTCTTCATTTTTGTGTTAAGTCACATTTTTCTTTTGAAATTATCACCAGAATAATGTGTTGTCAACTACCTCGTCCTAATTCAGATCTGAACCCCAAAGCATGCTGTGTAGATGCGTATTTTTCTCTTCACTACGTAGTTTAATTAAATGTAATTTCAATACATTATTTATAGCCCTTATATAAAAAAAATATGAATGCTGGACTAATTAAAATTGAAGAAGGAATAAAAAAAAATCTGAAGGTTATTACTGGAAAACTGGGTCAATGGCGACTTTCTGGATCGTAACATCGATTCATGATAAAAAAAATACCATTCTTACACTTATTTAGCCAGCTGACCTGGAGTAAATTTATCAAAGTAAAACAAGTTCATAAAATAAAGAGGTAATAGGAAGATTTTGACAGAAAATACGTTCAAATGATAAGTTGATCCCGGTGTCTTGAAATTGATAAATATAAATGAATACTTGGCATAGAAATTGAATTCTTGAATTGTGTGTGCTAATTTCGCTCAGGAAAGATACACTGACACATGAATTTTTGATTTACATTGTAGACTCAGTTCTTGATTGCTAATCAAAGATGACTCGACATCTACCATTGCGGTCAAGTCGTTTTCCTTTTGTACACATATCTGGTATCCACACTTTCCCATCTGCTTCCTTCAGCAAAGTCAGGGCAACCATCACCCATATGAAGATATAGCGTATCACTGGCATGGTGCGTTATTACACTCCAGCACTTTCCAAGAATGATTTAGAAATACCAGCTGTCAATGTTAGTATTTATCATTTATTAAGCCAAAGAGAATAATCCGTGTAGTGTGCATATCTAATTATTTATATATTCTAGAGTCTAGCTGGACTATAAACAATAATATTGATACTGTTACGGATTTACCCAATTAGTTCTAAATAAAGTCACAATTATCGATAGTCGATAACTTAACTATGAATATGAATGCATGACGATATTATACTCGTATGTATCCAGTACCAGCTTTCGACCCTGTAGCGCCCCAGGGCATTTTTTTCTAGCATCCTATATTGTTTAAACTTAAAAAAATGTAAGAAAGATTGGTTACTCTCGGGGCCCTTAGCTTATTCGACGCCCTAGGGCACCGTCCCACTTCGCCACCCCCTAAAGCCGGCACTGTATGTATCTATAAATTAAGGTAAACTGTTAATTAAGAACTCGCTACGAAAGAGTTTGGGTTAATCCGCCCAGTAAGACTAAATGTTCCAGGCCTCGGAAATCTCTGGATCGTCATCGGATCTGTTTAAAAATACTAAATAACTAATACCTTAATATGTCAAGGTATGAATATGTAAAAATATAATGATAAATAGGTGGTTGTCACGAGATGACTTGCATTATACTATTTATGTGATGACATCTTAAAAGCGAGGAATGAGTTCACACAGTCGCGACAGCCGAGAATGCATTTATTGTAATTTGTAGTTGAAATCCAAGGCTTAACGCATAACTGTCGAATTCGTCAGTCATTAAAGGAAATGGCAAACCATTTATGTAATTTGAAATATGGCCACTACGAGTATTCATTACGCGATCTCTGCTATATTGAGCTTCCAAGCCTAAAAGTTCGAATACAGTATACATAAATACATCTACAAGTAGAATGATTGAAGTAAAATCCACTTTAGTTTCAGGTTCTCTCCCAAAACCGCTTCTCTATGAGATGTCATTGTCATCACAACCCTTACAAAATATTATACCATAGATAATCGTGTCGGAAACAAGTCAGATCCTGTCTGTCCAGAAGTGGGCGACGTCGATGGAGTTACTCCTGGCCATCATCAGGTCTTCTTGGGTGCAGCTATTCGGACTCAGCGCACACTCCAGAAGATGTGACAAGGTCTGCTCCACGCCGCAGTTACATTCAGTCGGTCCGCTGTAAAACTGCCAGGCTTTCATTTGTGTCCTTGTCTTGCATACTCCGGTCTGAAGTCTGCTAAGGGACTTCCATATATTCCACCCCTGGTATGTCCAGGGGCAAGGTCCTCTTTCGGGGCAATCCAAGTATTCCAGTTGCGCTTCTCCACATGTTCAGCCGCAGGGTGACCTCATGTATCACCAGTTCCATTGTCGACTGTAGGATACTTCTTCTTGATTTGAGCCGTGTGGTTATCTTTTGATACCCAAACATAGGGTGGAGGGCGTCGTATACTTAAAGTATAATATTTGTCATGTCATTCTTTCCATTAAATCAGAGTATGTATAACATTTTTTCACGCTGAGGAAAAACATTTCTAAAAATACCTCCTACTATAAAAGAACATCCTGTAATTGTATCAAAAATGATTATTCTTTTTAAATTTAAATTTCTCGGTAAGCTGCAGGTTGCTCAGCAAATTCATTTTCGTGCCGAAGAACAATGAACCTTAAATAATTTGCTGAGCATTAACTTTGTACACTGTACAAACAACAATATCTTAGGCTGCAGAAATACAAGAAAATGTTTTTGTAAGGATGTATATCATCATCAGCCTGTATCCGTACACTGTTGAACGTAAGCCTCCCGCATGAGTTTCCATCCTCTTCGATCCTCCGCCTTCCGCATCCAGGTCACTCCCGCTATTCTTCTTACGTCGTCAGTCCATCTTGCAGGGGGTCGGCCAATGTTTCGTTCCCAGTTCTTGGGCGCCATTCCAATACTTTTCTTCCCCATCGACCGTCGTCTCTTCGGCAGATATGTCCTGCCCATTGCCACTTGAGTGTACCTATTAGTTAGGTAGCATCCACTACTTGAGTTCTTCTACGCATTTCCTCGCTTCGGATTCTATCTTTTAGCGACACTCCGAGCATGGATCTCTCCATAGCACGCTGGGTGACCTTTATATAAAGATGATGTATATAAAGCTGGGTTATTGACTGATTAACTTGAACTAAAACAGCTGATTTAAATTATAATAGAATTCACGATTTATACATAATCACACTTTCGTTATCATCATGTCGAAGATGTTTTTAATAATATAAATAATACAAATATAAGATGTAGATTAATATAATGATTTCACAATTATAAATGTACTAACTTTAATTTACTACAAAACAGCTGATGATATTCTTACGAGTCTTACGAACAGTCTTTACTTAAAGATTAAATTATTTTCCATACTTTTAGAATAGTTATTAGTGTATTAACAATAGATATGTGATTATTGTTTCATTAATTTAATATATATAATTTACCTGAAGCGTGTATAATTATTTTTACACTAATTTTAACATATCTATAGTTAATATAACATCTTATATGTGAATTATAATACAAACTAATTAAGCCGCCAAAACTAAACATAAAACAACATATTTTGAATCTATTTTAACTATGTATGTATATGTACGCCGGGCTTTCTACTTTAGAGTCCTGTGGTTAAGGCGTTAGCTTCTTACTCAGATGCTGTTAGTTCGCATCCCGACGAAGCTTGATTTTCTTAAATCGATTACATAAAATCTAAGTTCCTTACGTGCCCCCGGTAGGATTGAGCCACCCCTTAAGGACAAAACAAAAATTGTCCAGGCCTCGGCAGCGTCGGGCTGATCAACCTATCTCCTGCAAGAAACCCTGATCATTGAGCACCCAAATATTTCTCTGAATACTACAGCCGCAGTCTATGCAAGTTCGCAGACTCTTGCCCTGGACGCTCCTGAGAACCATCTATGTTCCCATGTGAAATTCCGGGTATACAGGTGTTAATGAAAAAGATATATATCTATATGTGCAAGAAAAGAGATAAATTACTTATAAGTACCTAAAACTTTATATATGGGACAATACTAGTAGTTGTCTGGAATACTTAATTAAATGTAAAATGCATGTTTTCCTACTTTTTTACTACCCTTTGCGATAATAAAAAAAAAAATCCATAGTTTACTATGTACCTGCTAATTTCATTGCTCAAGCATTTTTTCCAAGAAAGACTTTTTTTTATTTTTGATACAGGTCAATTTCGCAAGTATTAATACTTAAGAATTCATTTGCTAGTCTCAGCAGGTTTCGAAATTCATAATGAAGTCATTGATTTTTCAGAAATGTGGGTTTGCTTAATTTATGGGTTGTTCATATAATGCGACTGTTTTTATTGTTCAGCCTAATGCGATGCTACCTCTGGTTACAAGTATCAAGTCGGCTACGCATTTTTTTTTGTTGTCGCTGGGTTGAAAAGATTGGCCGGAAGAGGAAGTCCGAGATTCCGTTTCCAGGGGGCACCGCGTGGAGGTTATTTTCATGCTCCCCAACCACCCCTTCTTCGTACCTCAGCTTTAGCACTTTGTTTCTCAGCCGGAGAATATGCGGCACCAGTGTGGGGTCGATCAGCCCACTGTAATCAAGTGGATACTGCCCTGAATGATGCATGCAGAGTCATCACAGGCTGCCTCAAACCAACACCCATTTCTAAACTATACCCCTTGGCTGGTATCGCACCACCGAACATAAGACGCAAAGTCATATGCGCCGAAGAAATGCGTAAGGCAATCAACCAACCGTCCCACTGCTTGTATAATCAGATACCCCCAACACCAAGATTGAAGTCTCGAAGCAGCTTTCTGAAATCCACACAACCTCTCACATCCGGCCCTGAAAATGAGAGACTCCAACTCTGGCAACAAATCGCACCAGAGGATTTCATTACTCCAAAGGAAGGCCTCCCAACTGGCAAGAGCCATGACTGGCCGACCTGGAAATCCCTAAACAGATTAAGAACCGGAGTTGGTAGAACAAAGGACAACCTCGAGCGGTGGGGAATGCTTCGGCAGGGAGAGACACTATTGTGCGACTGTGGAGACCTGCAGACCGCCTCACACCTACGATGCTGCTCCATGTGCCCAACAAGTTGCACATCTCAGGACCTAATGCTGGGCAACACACGAGCTATCGATGTTGCCAGATATTGGGAAAAAATAATTTGACGTCGCTGACACGAAGAAGAAGAGGCTACGCATTCTACAGCTCCGCCGAGCTTAATCTGTGTATAGTTTCATACGGGGCTCTTGGGTGGTGATGCGTACCTACCGACTGCTATTAAAACAGCAGTTTATAGCCTCTCACAACTAACTCCACTCCTACCTGTACGTGGTGAGCCCTACCTATGTATGCACGTCACATCAAGATTGCGGTAATCAATCCCTTTGATGATGTGACGTGATGAACTGACGGGAGAAAGGAGGGCTGAGAGAGTTACCAAAAGAACTCTCCCAGCTTCAACTAGGCACGGTGCAAACCGGCCATAAACTCGCCAAGCCGCCTGGCAAGCGTGTCGTTTTAAGCCAACTACCCCACATGACAAAGACTCATGCGGGAGGCTTACGTTCAACAGTGAACATATACAGGCTGATAATGAATGTATGAATGATGAATTCCTTCTTCTTCGCGGTTCAATTTACAACCCTGGGATTCTTAAATGTTTTAACTTCTATGTTCCAGATAGGTACACCCGTGCTCGTAGCCATCCATTGTTTTTGATCCCAGTTGATGCTTGTGGAGCTTCAAGCACTCAATTTGGTACAACGGCAATGTCGCTCCCAAATGGCCTACCAACACACCTCGATCCTTTTCTTACATCCTTTTCCTCTTTTGTTGATGGTATTGTTCTTCTTGATCTCTGTGATCTTTGACACGTGTCATCTTCTTATTCTTTTGTGTTATTTTTATTTTTATTATTTTATCTATTTATTGTATATTTATGTTTACTCTGTTTCTAAATATTTGTAAAAATTGGAATTTTGATTCTGTATATAAATAAATAAATAAATAAATGAATAGTTTCATACGGGTTTTCAGTACGAAAGCCCAAGGATTGGAAGAAAATGCATGTATAGTTTTTGCTCTAATGTGGCATCCGGAGAACATAACCCAGTTAAGTCAGCTTTGTCTCTAGACCGACTGTAAGATAAAGTCTGACTTGTTATGCTCTATCATGTCATTAGTAACCAAACCAAATCATAATAAACCATAATTCTGCTACATGGCTTTTTGTTAAATGTCACCCATAGAAATATAATTACTAGAGACCAGTATTTTTAGCATTTTGCAATAGACGCGAAATAGATGCTAAAATTCGGAATAGATGCAAATAAATGCGAATTTCATGAAATTTTCAAAAATATGCTAAAATATTTATTTTAGCATATTTTACCTCGTTTCGTCATCTTATTATTTAATAAGATGACGAAACGAGGCTTACCCATAAAATAAAGGTCACTGTGCTACGGAGAGATCCATGCTCGGAGTGTCGCTATAAGATAGAATCCGAAACGAGGATATCCGCAGAAGAACTCAAGTAGTGGATGTTACCCAACGAATAGGCACACTCAAGTGGCAATGAGCAGGACATATCTGTCAAAGAGACGACGGTCGATGGGGAAGAAAAGTATTGGAATGGCGCCCAAGAACTAGCAAATTAAGCATTGGCCGACCACCTGCAAGATGGACTGACGACATAAGACGAACATCGGGAGTGACCTGGATGCGGAAGGCGGAGGATCGAAGAGGATGGAGACTCATGCGGGAGGCTTACGTTCAACAGTGGACGGATACAGGCTGATGATGATGATACATGAAGCAATGAAGTCTCCTATATTTTATGTCATATTACCTTGTTGAATAGTTTTTTAAGCTCTTTCAACAGAGGGGTTCCTCTTACTTTCAGAAGCTCAGATGTAATTCCGTCTTCTCCAGGGGCTTTGTTGTTCTTAAGTTGTTTTAGGGCCGATTTAATTTCGAATATACTTATATCTGGGATGTCTTCAGACCAGTGCTTTGTGAGAGTAGCCCTCTTGTCGTCCGCAGATCTGTCATTAGGACCTGGCATCGTAGATGAATACAATAACCCGTAGAAATGTTCTATTTCCTTCAGTATATCATTAAGATTTGTTGTTATCTTCCCATCATGTGTCTTTAGTTTGGAAAGTTGGGCCTGTCCTATAGAGGTGTGTCTGCTAAATGCATTTGGCCCTCGGCCTTGTGCAACAATATCCATGATATACTCGGTGTTTGAACGACGAATGTCAAATCTCATGGATTTTTTCACTTTTTTGTTCAGGGTATTGTAATCTTGGATGCTTCTGCTTTTACGACGTTCGTCCATAAGAGCTATCGTTTTGTCTGAGAATTTTGACCCTTTTTTCTTTTTGCACTGCTTTATGACTTTTTTGGCAGTTTCTTTAATGCTATTAATGATTCTGTCGTTAAGTTTGTTGACGTTGTCGGTGTCATCACTATCTTCCAGTGCTGCGAATCGATTTTGTAGTTCAAGCTGAAAAGTTTCCTCAAGCTTACTCTGAACATTTAACGGACGTATAACTCTTTGTTTTATCAGCTTTTTCCTTTCCAGTTTGATGTCTAGGTGCACTGTACTTTGAACGAGACGGTGGTCACTTCCGGTACTAAAGCATTGCATCGCTGAGACATCAGTGACTATGGTCTTCTTATTAGCCATAATAAAATCAATTTCGTTCTTTATGTACATCCGGGTTTCTCCGGGTCCATTTGCGTTTTGGTTTTTTCTTGAAAAATGTGTTCATTGCGATCAAAGATCTCAACCAATTAGTACAAAATTTTGAAAACACAATTACAACTTACCATATGAATAGATTTTAATGATATTATTTTATATTCTAAAAAATGTATATATGCAACACTTGAATCAAGGATGAATCCCACGTCACACACAAGATCTACCTTTAAGTGGCGTGAAAAGCGAATTTCCAAAAAAAAAAAAACAACAATAAAAAAAAAATGAATGTAATACTGTCAATTAAATCTTAAATGTATCCTATTATATTTGATTAAATAAAAAAAAAAAAAAAAACGTTTTGTTAGCATGTAGAAAGTTTACCAGCATCTGTCCTCTGTTATTTCGGAGTCCGGTTCCATATTGTCCTATAAATTTCTCGTTTCCACAGCACTTTCCAATCTTAGCATTAAAGTCTCCCATAACTATGCAGTAATGTGTCTTATTGTATTCTAGGGCTTTTTCGATGTCTTCATATAGAGCTTCTCCTTCTTCATCGGTATGGCTAGACGTTGGGGCATATACTTGCACCACTCGTAAGGAGTATCGGTTCGATAACTTAAGCGTCAGGTATGATACTCGGGGGGATATACTATTAACTTCGGTGACGTTGTTGGCAATTTCCTTGTTGATAAGGAAGCCAACTCCACCTTGAGAGGTTTGATCCCCTTCTCTATAGTATAAGAGATGTCCTGAGTTGAGTTTAATCAGACCTTCTCCTTCTCGTCTAACTTCGGCCAGCCCAACGATGCTCCATTTGATTCTATCTAGTTCCTCTTCCAGTTCTACGATTTTCTCATCTAGTCTCAATGTTCTCGTGTTGTAGGTAGCGATAAATAGTCGTCTGTGGCAGCCTGCAGTAACCCAGTGATTCTTAGCACCCCCGCCCCCCCCCCCGTTACCATGGCCGCTGACGTGGCCAGGAATAGCGAAGCTGCTGGGAACTAGGGGCCGGATCTTTTGTTGTGTTTTCATTCAGGGTTGTTGGCTTAAAAAAAAAATCATGTATAATATATCTTTTATTTGCTAGGATTTTTTTCTTCATATAATACATTTTATATTGAACCTCCTCCAAATAGTGCTTATTCGACGTTAGTATTAATTTCACAAAAGTGGACTTGGCCACTTGCTATTGGAATGTGCAAAAATGCTTAATCTAATATAAGTTTATGAAATCCACAACACGTGTAAAAATGCCATCATTAGCAATTTTGGATTCAACTTTGATATCCCATATATTTAAATGTTAACATAAAAACATGCTTCTTGAAAAGTTTCTATAAATATTTTGAATTAGTTAATTAATCATAATCACAGTTATGAACTTCTTGAGTCTCTCCATTTAGATGTTCCATCAATTCTTTAATTCACTAGATTTCTTAAGTTCTCTCTATACTATAGCATATTCACTTTCAATTTGTATCATATAGCTACCGCAAGGGACCATGGATCCTTGCCAGATTCATATCCTAGGGCTAAGCTAAAGATCTCCATGCTTATTTCTTATTAATGTTTTATTAAAATTGTACTTATAAGTATATTTACTTATAAACCCTTTCATTACGCCTCGGTTTGAATACAAATTATACTGTCAATTATAAAACTAGTATTTGAAGCATAAATGTACTTATCTGGTCTATTTTCTTATATCTTATTGGTTGTTGTATTCTTTAGCTATCAGATGATGCATAAAAAACTATTCTAAGAAAGAAGCAAAACGATATATCACGTCAACCAATGATTGATGGTCGATGATGGTCGGGGAATCTAATGACGGCATATCGCGACAACCGATGCGAAAGGGTTAAACTAAGTATAAACAATATAGACATTTTAAATTATATGTATTTGAGCAAACATTAATTACCAAATGTATTATTATTTTTATGATCTACATAAAACAAATCAATTTAATATTCAATCTCTTTATCATCCATTATTATATTAGTTAATAACATTTTATTTCAATATATAGTGGACAAGACTAGCTATAGTATAGTATATGTAAGAAAAATCAGTCAACGATAAACATAAAGTAGTAAATAAAGAAAGAAAATTTCCTAAGAAAATTGGATCAAATTGAAAAATGACATAAAAAGTTGATCATTTCAAAGAAATATCCTATCCTTGTACTTTTTATGGTTTTAAATGTATACTTTAAAGCATGGGAAACTTCAGATTATTGCCTTAGAATACGCCATGAAAAAAATTCGAATAGATTCATAAACTTCCATAAAATCTTTGATATCGTGAATTAAAATATATTTAGGAGAACACCAAAAGTGAGCCACAACTATTAAGTCAGCCACAACTATTAAGTCAGCTAAATGACTTTATATATATATATTTTTTAGATAAATTTATGTTATAAATATTTAAAATATAAGATTGCTGCAGACATTATATTATTGCTAAATATGCCCTACCATTATTTTAATACAATATGTAGATATGAATAAACTGTAAACAATAATAATAAAATGCTGCTATCTATTCAATACAATATGCTAAGTATATCCATTCTGAATGCGTCGGTTAATTCGTTTAAACTATAAAATCATAAAATAATCTTCGATTATTAGTAATTTAATCTGAATTAATTAATTAACATTACATTACACAGTAAATATTAATATGATTAGATGTGTAGATTGAATCATGTCACCTCCAAATAGTATTGATTTTGACCATTTCACAACGGCCTATGTCAAAAATTTCATAACCTATTTGTGATGTATTCTTTTAATAGATTGCACTATCTATAGCAGTGGTTCTCAAACGGTGCACCGCGAGAAAAATTTCTAAAAAAAAAAATCAAACGAAATCGTGAATCAGACCAAAATATTAATGACACAGAGAGTACAAGTGGAAGAAGTAATGACGATATTATTACACATAATACGTCTCATACAAAAGAAAATATAACCAGTAAAATCAGAAAAATTAATCGACAGTATTCTGAAGAATATGTACGTTTCGGTTTTACTAACATCAATGAGGAAGGATATCACATTACACTATGTGTCGTATGAGGAGAAAAACTGTCCAATAGCGCGATGTATCTCGACAAGTTAAATAGCCACTTCATTACGAAGCTGGCCGATCTTACATCCAAAAGTAAAGATTACTTTGAAAGATTGTTAAGCATGCAAAAAAAACAAGCGAAATATTTTGAGAAAACTGTTAAAATTTCCGATAAGGCACTTCTGGTGTCATACGTGATTGCTGAATTGATCGCCATACAATTAAAACCACATACTATAGCAGAGTCTCTAATTTTACCTGCTTGTGGTGAAGTAGAATAATTATGTTTGGTGATGAAACAAAAAATAAAATTATGAAAATCCCTGTTTCAAACGATACAATAAAAAGAAGAATTCTAAGTATGTCGGATGATATTGGAAAAACAGTTACTGATAAACTTTTCAAACGACATTTTGCTTTACAAGTCGACGAATCGACTGAAATTAGCAGAAAGGCACAATTACTAGGGTTCGTTCGTTTCATAATCGAAAATAAAATAGTGAATTAATATCTTAACTGCAAAGAACTTACCGAACATACGACTGGACAATATGTTTTTGATTATATTTCTTTATATTTATTTAGAACAACTTAAAATATCGTGGGAGTCATGTGTAGGAATTTGTACAGATGGTGCTCCTTCAATGGTAGCTCAATTAAAGGATTTGTTACCCTTGCAAAGAAAAGAAACCCTCATATTATATCTACGCACTGTTTTTTACATAGAGAATCTTTAGTGTCGAAAACATTACCAGCGGCACTAAAACCTGTACTAGATCAAATTGTAAATATGGTGAATTTCATAAGATCAAAACCTTTAAAAACACACATATTTAAAAAACTTTGCATTTCTATAGGAGCTAAATATGAGTATTTGCTTTTTCACACTGAAGTCAGGTAGTTTTCTAGGGGTGAAGCTATTTCTAGATTCATAGCACTTAAGAATGAGTTATTAATCGTTTTTCGAAATGAAGGTATGGATGATTTTGTTAAATGTCTTAAGAATAATGATTGGTAAAGTAGCATATTTAGCAGATATTTTTAATTCCTTAAATAACGTTAACACAACCATTCAAGGAAAAAACGAAAATTATTTGTCATCCATTGACGAATTGTCAGGATTTAGGAAAAAATAACTCTTTGAAAAAATCTAATAAAAGAAAAAAAAATAGATGTTTCCTTCACTCAACGAAAACATACCCGAAGAAATTATTTCCGCGATAATAGATCATTTAACTTTATAAGAACAAAATATCGCACATTATTATCCTTCTTTAAATACAGAAAATTATGACTGGATACGAAATTCATTTGCTACAATTGATACACCGTATTGTGGATTTTCATACAATTTCTGTCCAAGATGAATATCCAGTTCTTCACATGAAGGCACTGAAAATTTTTCTACAATTTTCAACATCATATTTATGTTAGCTTGGTTTCTAAACAATAACTAATATAAAAAATATAAAACGACAAAGACTTTTAAGAAAAAGAAAACAAATTTAGACGATGAATTGAGGGTAGCTATATCAAATATTCGAGCAAATATTTCTGATATATGCATAAACCAACAAGCTCAGGTATAATTAATATTAAATTTTATTAAGCATGAACGTCATTTTGGGTGGATAAGAGCCGGGAGGGAAATGACTCCCTTTCTAGATTACATTCACCTTCAAATCTTAATATAAATAATTTTAATAAAACATGTATAAATATTTAAAAAAATCTAAAGAAAAATTTACGAAGTAAATTTTTATTCAATATTAAACATTTTTTTTCTATAACTTAAATTAAAAAGAATATATGTCAAATAAAGTGTATGTAATCTAGTAGGTAACATTTTTTTAAAATAAGTATGTAACAAAAATTATTTCCATTTTTTTTTTGACCTCTTGATTCTGGTGCACCGCCATTTTTTTCCACGATCAAAAGTGCACCGTGACTTCAAAAAGGGTGAGAACCACTGATCTATAGAAACAGAGTTTTAATTTTGAAATATTTATCGGATTAACGGGATTATATCTTATAAAAACATTAACCAATGTTACATTTTTCTTTACTTTTTTAATATTTTCATTCTGGAGGATTATCAACCATATTGCATGAAATATGTTTGAAAAAGCTTTGGATTATAAAGTGGCATGGGACAGAATGAAAAAACTGGACAGCTGAGAAGTTAAAACTGATTATGATATTCATATGCTCTAAATATGGACGGAATATTTTGTAATAAATAAAATCCATATTTAAACATGTTACTAATAAACCCAATTTACTTATACCAAAATAATAATATTATTTTCACTAATAATACTAGTTATAGTAATATTGGTGTACAAATATTGCTTGATTCCTTTTAACTGAACATCGTATCTTCTATTACTATTTTTTTACTTTTCTTCGATATCAGTTTCATAATTGATATATTATGATTGTTACAATTTTTAACATTAAAATCTGTCAGCAGTCATAATCCTCACCTCACCCCATGTAAGCTTTGTATTCCAACACTCCGCCGAGTACATTCTGTCAGGTATTTTATATTTTGTATACTTTTTGATATTCTTCAAGGGCGGCGAGTGCTTAAGGAGCTAAAAAAATGCATATCTTCTCTTGCGGCATATGGAAAACATGCCCCAGCCATATACAACTTCGTTTCTTGACCGATTGTAGGATGAATTCCGCTGCTTTTACATTGTCATACCTAATAAAGTCGAATCGCCATACCCCTATTTTGATATATTGCATTGTTGATTTATTTTTTAAAAAAGTGTCTTTCCTTGGACGGAAATAAATTTAATTTTATCATATTTTAAAATAAATTACAAGCTGATTTTTAAAAATATACAATAATTAATCAATTTCAATAATCATTCCCTACTACATGTATATAAACATTTTAAGCCAACATGAAGTTAGTTTTTTTTATATGTGTTGTGAATTTGATTTTTTTATCTATTTAAAATATATATTATGGAAATAATATTTTACGAAGATTTAACGGGTACCTACTTCAATGATACAAAGTTAACATATTATCATTTTTTATTATTAAGGCAACACTATTTATTTTGACAGCGCAAGAGGCTAGCCGTGACGTCACTTAACAAAATGGATTCAGTACGACTCTAATATATTACCAACCGAATTCCTTTTATCGCCACAAATACGCAATAACAATCGACGAAATAATTTAAAAACAACCTTCCAACTGACACACAATGGTGGCTAAAAGGAAAAAGAAGGTGAGTCTATTACAGTCAATAAAATTAATTCATTAATGTTTTGTGTACATTTTTAGGTTAGGTCGCGCCAACACGTGTGTTGTTGAAATTTAAAAATGCTTGATTTTTCTTCAGTATTCAGCCGGAGAGGGGGCGCAGTTCATGAGCAGGAAGTCCGCTCTGAAGAAGCTCCAACTGTCGATTAAGGATTTCCGCCGGCTATGCATCCTGAAAGGGATTTATCCCCGCGAACCGCGCAACCGCAAGCGCGCTCAAAAGGGGGCCGGCGGCATCAAGACCCTGTACCACACTAAGGATATACAGTTTCTCATGCATGAGCCCATCATTTGGAAACTACGAGATGTCAAAGTATGTATCTGTCATCTAATTATTTAATTATATTTTTGAAACTGTTTAAAGAGTTATTGCTAAAGCCGTCAAATATGTTTTCTTACTGATGAAATTATAAATATAACAATGAAAAAGAAGAGATACTGAGGAGCAGTTTTCATCGGTTGTATCGTAGTTGTGATTTAATAGAACTTGTATTGATTGTATAAAATGTTTCAAAGCTTGATACACTACAGCTAAATGTTAAATAAATGAAATTAAATAATTCCTTGTCCATCTTTTCAGATATACTACAGAAGGATAAAGAAAGCGCAGGGCTTAAAAGACAAAAATGCCATTAAGAGGTACCTCAACAACTACCCAGAAATAAAGTTTGATCATATCATCAAGGAGCGCTATCCAACGTTCATCGATGCCCTTCGCGATATTGACGACTGCCTTACACTCTGCTTCCTCTTCAGGTATACAGCTATTTATTATAAATATGTATCAACTTCACTACTTATGTATTATGGGCTTAGGCAAGTTTATGAGACACGCTTAACCCTTTATTTACTGAATTATGAAATAAATGTTTTTACTTTTCTGATTCTTTTTAAACGAATAAGTGTTGATAGGATATATAGAAAAAATATGTAGTTTTCTAAAATTAGCATTTATTTCATAGTTTTATAAATCCGACTTATAAGTACCGTCAGGGATCACGATCACTATTGGATTTTGTGGTATGGGACTTATAAGTCTTGCAGTAAATAAAGGGTAAGGTGAGATGTTGATCTGAATGCGGTGATGTTAGAGAATGGTCTTTGCTTATTTGAATAAATAATAATAACACTGAAATTGACTTGTTTATTAAGCGATAACTAGCTACAATTATTACTTTAAATTTTACTACAAAATAAGCTATCACTTTAAAATTGCAGATGTATTAACATGGCATATTACATTTTTAGGCTCCATCCAGTATAACTGTCCAATTATCGCAATTCTATAGAACTCAAGATTATCATAGAATTTTATAATTCCTGTCACTTATCTCCATGATAAATAATCAATGTAAATTATTGTTTTCCAGTACGTTCCCCTCAATCAAGCATGTTCCCCGCGACCGCTCGGTGCTCTGCCGGCGCCTCACGGTGGAGTTCATGCACGCCGTCATTGCGGCCAACGCTCTGCGGAAGGTCTTCGTGTCCATCAAGGGCTACTACTATCAGGCGGAGATCAAGGGGCAGATCATCAACTGGATAGTGCCACATCACTTTGGATTCCAAGTCAGTATTATTTTAAAAGCATTCCAAAAATCACTAGATTATTCTGTTACTATATCTATATATTATTCAAACAAATATAGGATTCATGGATTTCTGGTTTAGCCATTTGCAGCCAATTCTTTCTTGAATAATAATAAATTCCATTTTTTTTTGTCATGCAAAATATTCATTGCAACACTTTTTATTGTTACAGCCACACTCAAAGGACGAGGTGGACTTCAAACTGATGGCAACATTCGTCGAGTTCTTCACGGTCATGTTGGGCTTTGTTAACTTCAGGCTGTTTCACTCACTGAACCTGCAGTACCCGCCGAGTCTCCTTCAGTCCATCGCCGAGGCCGATAAGGAGCTGGTTGATGAGGATGTCTATGTCTCGGAACGAGTGGCCGCAATGAACACCTCGTTGTCAATAGTAAACAGCGGAGAGCCCGGCAACGAAATTAATGAGATAGATCAGTTCCCGACTGATGAAGATCCACAGAAACTGGAAGAAGCCAGGCAGGAAGCCGACAAAGTTAAAAATTTAAAAACAATGTTCAAAGGACTGAAATTTTTCATCAACCGTGAAGTTCCCAGAGAGTCCATGGTGTTTTTGATCAGGTGCTTCGGCGGAGACGTCTCATGGGATAAGATCCTCTTTGTTGGATCGACCTTTGATGAGAGCGATGAGAGTATTACCCATCAGATCGTTGACAGGCCCAAAATGGACAAACAGTACATTTCCAGGTACTACGTTCAGCCGCAGTGGGTGTTTGATAGTGTCAATGCGAGGGCACTTCTTCCCGTCAGTAAATACTTGATGGGAGCAACCCTGCCTCCGCATCTGTCACCGTTTACTGATAAAGAAAAAGACCAAGTGTACATTCCTCCAGAGGCGAGAGAGATCAGTGATAACCTACCAATGCCATCAGGTAATTAGAAACAAAATTTCTGAAATAGACTTAAACTAACTTTCCAGCCTGTAATCAAAGTAGGAAAGACAATTAATCGTTGCTTAAATATTAATTGAATACAGCTGCTAATCTCGTATTGGCCCCTTTTATATATTAACATTAGATATTTGCCATATAAAAAACCACTCCTTCTTTGTTTATCAAAGTTTAACTTAATTAACATTGTTGGTCAATGTAATCAATTAAAAACTTGCTGTTGACATTTCGTAATGATTGGTAATATGATGAAGTGCAATTATTATCAGTTGTTAATTCGTTTTATAACTTTATTTATATTTCAGTCGACAAAGCTGATGACTCGGAAGAGGAGAGCGCAGAAGAAGACGCAGCCAAGAAGCCAGAGAATGATCTTGACGATGATGCTTATCTTGAGCAGGTTTACAATGAAGAGATCCAAGAGGACTCGGATTCGCTCGAAGACTCCGACGATGATGGTGAAGAAAAACTAATGAAAAAGAAAAGACAAAAGGTATGTATTTCTTATTCTTTACTTCATCAAGTCACGGAATTGAACATTTTATCACCAAGACTTGTTCAGCTGCTAGAACATTCGTTGATGTTCAAAATGAACTGAAGATTCGATTTTTCACTTATGCATTTGCTGTATCTCCCAGAACATGATAATTATCTATCCATCTTTTTGTATTTGCGTGTCATCAAGCTGGTTGATACTTTTTAAGATCTTGAACACAATTTTAACATCATCCTCAGCAAATATTTAATAAGTTTGGGGTGTCTGCTGCAGTGTATGTGAAATGTCTCTGTAGTGCATCATATTGCTAGTATGCTTTGCGAGACTGCTCAAGAAACAAAAGTTGTAATGCTGGTTTATTACTCTCATTATTTGTAGATTCAATGAGAGACATAATGATCTGTATTTACCTTTAACTATCAAATAAGATGCTTCTTGTCATAATATCACTGTCATTAAACCATCCATTACTTATCATAAATCTTTTACAGAAACAATTGGGAATGGCTGTGACCCCCGGCGAAGTTGCAAAAGAAATACCCTTCGAGAAGAACCGGCAGGACAAGCAGGATTTCCAACTCAGAGAAAAAATGATCAAGAAGAAGCACAGACGGCTGTATAAGAGCATGATGGAAGGCAAGAAGAAGAGGATGAAGGAGATCTACCTGCTTAGGAAGAAGCGCAAGATCCACGACGCCAAGGAGAAGGAAGAAAAGAAACAGACCAAGAAATCGGCCAAACAAGCTGTCACTGCCTAGAAGAACAGTGAATCTTAATACCTTATAATTGTCAACATCACTTAAATGACATTAAATCGACTCAAGATTTTAATATTATTGTTATTTTTTAATCATCACCCATATCTACCTCGTTTCAGGATATGGTCATTACAAATTGCCCCCATAATGTTCTGTCAGCGGTCAGCTCCCTTGAGTACATTTCATGTATAATTTCAGACAGTCTTCTTCAGGACGGTGGGAGCCCACGGGCCTGAAGAAAAGGCATAGTTTTATATTCTCTTGCAGCATTCAGAGGACATGTCCCAGCTAAGTCCAGTTTCGTCTCAGCCAACTGTAGGATAGAAGGCCGGCTTGTCCACTTTCTCACCTCATCATCTAACGAAAGAAAAAAATATTAAACAAACTCGGCATCCTTTTTTCTTACAATTGGTTGCATTGTCTGAATGATACAAAAGAGCATTTAACTACAGCTGTCTTTCCTTCAGCTTGAGTTCTCACCATATTGTAATGCTGTCAGGAACTATACATAGAATGTGCTTGGCTTAGCATCAGGATCCAAAGAGCTCATCGGAATGAAAACTTTTGTGTGGCAATTTGTGACTACCATATTAAGTTCCAGCTTTCCTACCTTGTTTTTTTAAAAGGACAAATCCTTTTAAATAATTTTAATTCTTATTTTATCATTATTTATTTGTAAACCAATTTTTTTAAAAGAATATTAATAAACAAAGTAATAATGCAGGGTAAGGTTAAAAAAACAAGACATTTAAAAATCATAACTGCACATTTTATTTACAATTTCACTAAATGAAAAATAACTTAAAGAATCATATTATATTATATAATAATAATTACATTATTAACTTGGAACGTTTAAGCCAATTATATATAATATATTGTTGAGTGCTATATCCTTTAAATACCATGATTGACAAATATTACTATCACCAAATGTGCTGGATCATATCACATGAATACAAACAACAAAAACGGTGTAAGTCCAAAAAAAAAACTTTGGATTATCTCCCGGGCCATCTTAAATAAGATTGGAATAGTCATCAAGGTCAGCTAACCTTCAATTCATTATTTAGGTATATTTATTAGGAGCAAGCCTTCATTATTTAGGTATATTTTTTTAATAATTCACTAAAAGCAAAACATTTATTTAAGGGATGTGTTTGATAACATTAACATGATGGCACAAATGGAATATAATCCAATTGACAATCTTTATAATCAATATTTTAAAAAGGGTATTGATTCCATGTTTTTATTGTAAGGGTTAAAATTATTGGTGGAATTCTATAATTGATATTTAATATAAATAAATTACATTAAAATAATTATGACATTTTTCGATTTTAAACATCACTGAATAAAAATTAAGCATTGAATAAATTTTGTAAATTCTTTTTTTACTTATGTTGAAGTATTATTTTAGTAGAAGCGGTAATATTTTTGGTACTAGCAAAATATTGTAAAAACATCATTTACAGTTAAACATTACCCATTACCTTCATAAAAAATAATATTTTAATAACATAACTGGCATCTAGACATTCAGGTAAAGATTGATAAGAAAATAATATAATAAGTTACATTATATTGTACACAAGGGCAAAATGATGATAAATTATGTTATCATAAAAATTGTAAATAAATTAATAATTTTTAAAAAATACATTGATAAAATGTCATAAATAAAGAAAATGATTATCAGAGTTGTGTTGCTGGTCGGAGTAATTTATAAATAATAATTATATTTATTGGACCGATGCTGAGCTGTGAGATTTCAGTCAGAATCGGTGGCTTCTTCCTCGCTGTCTTCCAGTTCCGGCATCGGGAATCTTAGTATTGCAGCGACGCCCGTTAACTGGTCAAGTTCTGAAAAAAACGACAAGTAGAACATTATGTAACAATTATTTACTAATCATGAAGGATTCTCAACATTAGTTAAGTGTATTAAACTTAATGAAATCAATACATGCTTTACACCAGCGGTCGGGGAACTTTTTTAACCATTACCCAAAAAATTTTTGCATAAGTCGATATTACCCCTTCCCCCCATTTTGAAAAGAAGACAATCAATATATATTTAAATAAACATTATTCATTGAATTAATTTACACGGAAAATAACTAAAAAGTTACATGAAAATACAGGTGGTTCTCGACTTACGACGGTTCTACTTACGACGATTCGCACTTAGGACCAAAAATTTGAAAAAAAAAAAAAATTACGACCAAAAAAATTGTATTGCGGTGCGCGTGTCACCCTGAGTCATGCATAAACAAGGATGATGCAATAATGATGCCATAAAAACTTCCTTCCGGTCAGTAGATCACGGGACGTGCGCAAAGAATGTTGTTTATTTCTCACTTCTTCCCTCCGTTGTTTAAAAATTATGAATTAATATAAAAAAATATAAACATATACTTAATTCAGTTGACACAGTGTTTTTGAACACGGACATATATACAATTAATATAATAAGATATAAATATTACATATACCCATTTAATATCTGAAGTCAATATCAATAAATCATGCCCATAATGACTGGCAAATGGAGTAGAAGTCACAAAAAAAAAGTGCTATAGATTTAGAAATAAAACTTAAAATAATTAAAAAATATGAGACTGGTAAAAGAGTGAAGGACATAGCTCGGGATGTACACTTATCACATTCAACGATCTCTATAATTTTGAAGAATAAACTAAGTATCAGTGAAGCTGTTAAAAGAGCAATATCCATAAAATCTACAATAATAACAAAAAAAAACTTGGACCCATTTACGAAATGGAAAAACTATTAGTGATTTGGATGGAAGATTTGATAAAAAAACGAATCCCCCTTGACTTTGTGACCATAAAGACAAAGGCGCTGAATCTTTTTGAAAACCTAAAATTAAAGGAGCAAACTAACTACGAGCAAACGTTTACTGCTAGTAATGGTTGGCTTACGAGATTCAGAAAACGAGCGAATTATCAAAATGTGAAAATAAGTGGAGAGGCAGCTAGTGACGATTACAAGGCTGCTGAAGATTTTATCCATACATTTGACGCAATGATTACGAAAAAAGGATACATCAAGGAAACAAATTTTTAATGTTGACGAAACCACGCTCTATTGGAAGAAAATGTCTCAAAGTACCTACACCAATAAGGAAGAAAAAAGTATGCCAGGCTTCAAGGCATTTAAGGATCGTTTTACACTTTTATTGGGTGGCAATATTGCTGGATATGAATTGAAACCATTAACGATTTATCACTCTAAAAATCCGAGAGCCCTCAATCTTAATCAATATCGATATGTTACCACTATATTACCGTTCAAACAAAAAAGCGTGGATGACACAATTTATTTTTGAAGACTGGTTTTTGAATTTATTTATTCCAGAAGTAAAACAATATTGTTATCAGAAAGGAATTCCATTCGATATACTTTTAATACTAGACAATGCACCAGGACACCCACCACATATTGGAAATTTACATCCTAACGTTAAAATCGTGTATTTACCCCCTAATACCACCAGTATTTTGCAACTCATGGACCACGGAGCTATTGCCACATTTAAAGCCTATTATTTAAAAACTACATTTGCCCAAGCAATAGTAGCGCTTGACGAGGGAAAAACGTTTAAAGAGTTTTGGAAGAATTTTAATATTCACCAAGCAATTAAAAATATTGGTAAGGGATGGAAAGAGGTCACATCATCGTGCATGTATGGAATATGGAAAGAGCTTACTAAACGTTTTGAAAACATTACTCAGTCTCAATTTGAAAAAGAAAATGAAATTGAACACACTACAAATCTCATTGTAGGGCTTTGCAAGAAACTTGATATTAATATTGATCGTGAAGACTTAGACCAACTTATAGAATATGATTCGGAAGATCTTACAAATGAAGAATTATTATGCATCGAAAATGAAAGGGAAGAGACCAAAAAAAAAAAAATTATCATGGAATCTCCAAAAAAAATTGTATTGAAAGAAATGGAAGCAGAGTTCCTTCAAATTAACCAAGCAATACAAAAATTTTCAAAAATGGATTCGGATAATGAAAGATTTTTGAGTATAAACCGCCGTATTCAGGAAGATCTTGCTTGCTACAAAGAAATATACGGGGAAAAAAAACAACAAACAACTCAATTAAAATTGGATATGTTTCTTAAAAAGACTACTACTGCTTCTTCTTCCACTACTGTTGATGAGCCAATGGATTGTACTTATATAAGTCCAGATGACGAAACACTTTAAATATTAGTGAAGTAATTATTTTAAATATTATTGATGTAAATATTTTAGATATTAATGAAGTAAATATATTATTTTGTATTAATAAATAAGTATAAATATAACAATAAAAAATATATAAATAAATACACATGTTTTATTTTAATATGTAATTATGTACATATGTACATATTTTGTATCAAATTCGACTTACGACCAATTCGAATTACGACCAAAGTCCAGGAACGTATCTCGGTCGTAAGTCGAGGACAACCTGTAGTAAGTTTTATGAAATAGCAAACTAAAAAATTTCCTTATTACCCCACAAAACATATTTTTACCCCATTTGGGGTAATTTACCCCAGTTCCCCGACCGCTGCTTTACACAATCAAAGTTATTATATAAGTTAAAAATTATTGTTCTTTTACATGAGAAGACGAAAAACCAACTCAAAGGTAACATTTCATATCAAATTTGGTCCGTCAATAGGTATTTTGTAATTTATACATAGTCCATTTTTATGGGGGTTGCGCACTGTGAATGAATGGTATTCAATCAATTTTGATTGACCTTTAAGCGCCCAGTGGTCCCATATGTGACTGCAAATTTGCATCATTCAATGCCCTAGCAGGCCAATGTTTGTAATGTTTCATCGCACAATAGATTCTTCCATGAACTAAGTTTAATACTATTATTACAAATTAATGTAATCCGATTGTGAAATGAACCATAAGCACTCCTGTATGGGACCATAGGGCATTGAACGACACAAATCTGCGGTCCCTTGAGAAAACCACTGGGCGTTTAAAGGTTAATGTAAAATACTATGAAAAATTATTGGGTTAGGGATAAATCCCCAATCAGCTAGGGTGTTATTTATATATAACTAGCGTGTACCCGGCATGCGTTGCAATGCCACTAAAAAAAAAGAAACCGCGAGTTTTTATGGAAACGCCTCGTCGGGAGCCTCTCGCCTTCCGATTGGATAAGTCGGACTTGAGGCGTGACCGGAGCCAATTAGAAACAATAAACTTAGGTTATGTTGTTCTTACCTAAATTTGACAGTGGCGCCCCTATGTGTTTTTATTTATTGGAGTGCTTTTGGATACACAATGTTTTTTTGTTTTTCAGCCATCATTTACAACTGCATCGCGTAAATGAATATACTCTGCGGAACGCAACTTGGTTTGATTTAATCAAATGTAGAGGAGTCGTTCAGTTTCTATTTTCGCGAACATGTATTGATAGAACAAATTTCGACCTTTTAGGATATGATTTTCAGCGTTTTCACGAATCATCAATCGATATGAATAGTAATTCATGGCACTGACTTTCTTAGTCGATTCCTCATCTGTTTGTGGATTTCTCAACGGGATGTTGAAATGGTATCCGTCTTCTCCTTGCCAAAATAAAATCGGATATTGCAATCCATCGTACGATCGATGGGTTTCTGAGACTTCCTAAACATGACCATTTGTACGATGAGGAATGATTTGCGTTCGGCAGTGGTAGTGATAAGAATTGTACTTTCGTATGTTTGTCAAGAAATGTTTTGATTCACTTGTATCACCCGATACCAACGTTAATAAAGGTTCGGGGGGTGAATCTAATTCTGGCAATTTCAATTTTCCACTCGTGCAACACATTCCTAGTGTTTCATTTTTAAATTTAAAGGCACTACAATACACGCATAATTTATCAATTTTTCCAATAACAATACTTGGGTGCAGACTGTAATCATAATTAGGATCGTAATGGAAAGCACTATGATTTAAATCAGCATGCAGAGTACGTCTCGTATGATCTACGCGTACTCGATCTGCTTCCAATCTTGCTTCCCGTTGCTCATCTGTTTCATGTGAACGGGTTTGAGCAGTGTGTACTCTGTTTCTCATCTCGCTTCCCGTTGCTCATCTGTCCAGATGAACGGGTTTGAGCAGCGTGTACTCGATCTGTTTCCAATCTTGCTCTCCTTTGCTCGACTGTTTCTAAAGCTCGAGATGCCCTTTTCGTTCGTGCTTGAGTTGAACTCTTGACCTATCGCTTTTCGTTTGGGTGGCATAATTGATTTCACAGTGAATGTTACGTTTTGAAATTCACTTTTGAAAAATTAAAATAAATTGATTGATATAATACTAACATTAAGGTTATCAACTAATAATACTTGGTGAAATAATTATAATTTTAGAATTAATTATAATTAAAAAAATATAATGCCTAGTATTTCATAATATCTTATTAAATTGAAAGCAAAAAAAATATTATTGTATAATGCTGGCTGTCATAGCTCAATGGTAAAGCGTTTGCTTTGCAAGCCAACGGTCGTGGGTTCGATCCCCGACGGAGATTAAAAAAAAAGGATTTTTAATCGATTTCTGAGCTCTAAAATACCCCGGTTGGTGTGAATTTGATCCATCACCCGTAAAATGTCAGTCAAAAGCCTATCAATTAAAATTGGTGGTAGACAAAAGTCATCCCGTGAAGACCACCCATTCATAGTAGATTCCTGTAATAATAAAGGATGATGCGTGAATCTCGGGCTGTAGTCTATGACGTTGGCGGATCAACACTCCACACGCAGCGTTTAGCCATATGCACCATGGTAAGCGTCATAGAATTCCACAGATGAGACAAAAAATAACTATCACCATCTGTCGGTATTCTCCTGTATCTGTTTACATAAAAAATAAAAAAATAATAAAAAAAAAATCTCAATACATTAAGACTAATGACATACCAATTAATTTTTAAAATAACCTTTTTCAATTGTTGTACCCGCACACATATACAACCTGTAAATATGTGTGTACTAATATAGGATCTTGACCATACCTATATAAGCCACGGCCTGTTTTTATTTTTTCATTATCGAAGATGGTCTTCAGGAAGGCCGAAACATGTAAACATTAAAATAAATTGTGAATCAAAACTAAATATTTTTAATTTATTAATTTTTTACTTAAAATGAATTATTAAATTATGATATAATACTATCCGAAGCCGACCAGCAATTAGAATTCCATAGTTAACTCTTTCTACTGTATATCACACACAATTAATATGTTATATTTATTTTAATTCGATAAACAAAAAAGTCGTCAAAAATTCAAATATTCAAATAGTTTATTCGAAAATCGAATTTTGTTTCAAAATATTCAGTACCTTACGTTAATACCTACTTTAAATACCTACTAAAATTACCTACTTAAAATAACTTCAGGTCAATGAATTTTTGTTTACGGCGTTGCTAAGGAAACACAATGTTCTAAATTGGCCGTTCTGTATTACAAAAGTCTTGTATTAAACATGTTTTACGTAAATATTCAATTAATTTTTGTAATTAAATCAAATTTTGAGTATCCTATCTTTTTCTTTCTAGTATCAGCAATAATTCGACAAAGTACTATCGCAATCGGGTTAATGGTAACGGAATGCATCAACGACACACATACAGACAGACACACACACACAGACAGACATTGATTTTTATATATATAGATAACATATTTGAGAGAGAAGTAATATAATAAAGAAATATTGAATATAATGCTTACGTTCTCCTGATATGTGCATGCTGGAGAAGATCTTCACTTCTCCACCAGAGTCTCTGACGCTGTCCACCAATGATACATACTCCTTCCTGGTCTGGACATTTTGACACCTGAAAGTATAGAAACACATACACTCTACACCATAATAAAGCTGACAATACAGTTCATTTTTAGGTGATTTGTCCTGTTGTTCCCAACGAAAGCTTTGAGGCACCAAAATATCAGTGGGTGCAGTGAACAAAACTAAAAATTGTAATAAGACATTTTAGAAAAACTCTCAATGCATCCAAACAAGCAGGCTAACATTGCAATAATCTTGTGCTTTTATATATTTTTATTCCACAAATTAAAAAAAAAACACTTGATAGCGTGACCACAACTGTTCGAATCCTACACCTGTTTTTTTTCCCTTCTCAATTTAAAAACGAAATGAATCATAATTAAGATATTGTTGAACAGGTTGTCCTCGACTACCGACCGATATACGAGTATGTTCATGGATTTTAGTCGCAAGTCAAATTTCATACAAAATATTTAAGTTCGCATTAAAAACAAACACATTTTAATTACATGTTTATTAAATTTACAATACGCTTTTTCCATATTCCATACATGCATGATGATGTGACCTGTTGCCATCTTGTTCCTATATTTTTAATTGCTTCATGAATAATAAAATTCTTAAACAAAGAGTTTTTTATGTTTTGGTCGTAAGTGCGAACAGTGGTAAGTCGAGGACTACGTGTGCTTTATAAGCATGTCAATCATTTGGAATCACGGCTATAAATTGATGTTTTTAAAAGAAACAAATATTAAAATCATTTATTTACTTTAAAGGTATTATTCTATTACCTAAATAACTTATCAGATATGAGCAGGGTTTCGATGGCCTGGGCCTCGCAGGCCGTCTCCACGTGCTTCTTGCCGTAGAAGGCCTTGGCTGGCTCGCACTGCAGGATGGTGTAGAAGGTCTCCAGCGCGCGCACCTCCCCCGCGGCCTTGGTGTCGGACATGCGCGCCAGCACAGCTGGGTCTTGGAGTACCTCTGAATACAAAATAAAAAAATATATTATTTTTCAATCAACGAGCAACACTCTTTCACTCATTAACCCCTTGTGTGATTTGCCGAACTGGATTCGGGCACATCGTACACGAAACTTTTTATTGTGATTTGCCCGAATCCAGCTCGGGTCATTCCCCCACCCCAAGAGAGACATGTTTGGTCTCTCTTTCCCCCACCCCTGCACAATAAATGCGCAACAAAAAAAGGACTGTATATAACAGACGGCGTCGTTAATGCGAGGCGACAAAATTCGACTACCGCGTCTATAGGTAACGTTTTTTACAAGCCATGGACTATAGTCGATTTCCGCGTGGAAAAGGAATAAAAATTCGGGTGACTATAGTCGCTTTCCGCGTCCAAAGGGTTAATATGTAGATATGCCTCTGTCTTATACATTTCTATATTGACAAAAGCAAAAAAAAAAAAAAATTAACAATACATTATAATTTCTTTATATACATACTGGCAGATGGTGATAGAGATGCTAAAGTCTAATCTGTGGTTTTTATGACACTTATCACGTAACATATTGATATGCACTTCATGTGCAGTGTTGATCTGCCAACGTCATAGACTACAGCTCGTCATTCATGCATAATCCAGTATTTTTACAGGGATTTTATATAAATGGGTTGTGTTCGCGGGAAGACTTTTGTCTACACCGAATTTTGATTTATAGGTTATGACTGGCATTTTAAGGTGAAGAATCAAATACACACCACCAGTATTTATAGAGCTTAGGAATTTAAATTTATTAATACTTATTAATACATTTATCTTCCATAATCATTGTAACAATTGTCGGGCTAAATAAAAATTGTTATCTGCTATCATCCTCGCCACATCCCAGTCAGAGTCAATGCAGCATTCTAAGCATTCGAAAATATTTGTGAATAATTTATAACCTTTAAATCAATTGAGAACAAATGATCTTTGAAAATTCAATGGTATGACAATTTAAAAGAAAATCAAACTGACCCTTGAGAGAGTGCTTGAAGCCGGAGGAAGCATGCACCAGCATGAACTTCCCCTTGTTATCCAGCAGGCGCTTGTCATTTGTCTTGAAGGCGTGCTCGATCATGTATTTGAAGAACTGATCCTTCACGAACCCCGGCGAGGCGAGCAATACACACTTGACAACACTGAAGTTGACATGTCGCACGATGGCCCCGATTATCGAATCATAGAATCTGTTCAGTCCCTGGAATATAACAACAATGTTGTAGGAAATAAGTTATTCATTTATTTTACTTCACATTGTTATGAATTGATATAATCTTCATGTAACATTAATTTCAAAAATCTAAATATAGCATTATATGCAACATGAAGTTGGCACTTTCATCATGGACACATATACCAGTGTATGGTGTATTCGATTGTAGATATCTCACTTTTTCATGCTGCTTAACATTTCCTTTGCGCTTCCTAGGGATGCTCACATCCAGCTTGGAGCGCACCAGCGTCATGGAGGCCGTGATGAGGCACACGTGCGCCAGCCCCTCCTGCATCACCACGGCGGCCAGGTCGGCGTTCTGCGCCACGTCGCAGGCCAGGTCCACGCGCTCCAGGGCCACCGAGTCCCACAAGGCCTTGTGCAGCGTGAACATGCGGTTCAGCTCCAGGTCCAAGGTATGATAGGCCCCCATCTGAAAGAGACGGCGTAAAATGATAAATTAACTAGTTTCTAATAAAATAATAATAGAGTAGAAATAATCGAACATTTTTCCCTATTTTTAACTTGGAATTTATATATTTTTAATTTCAGCATAACCCAATAAAAAAAGGTTTTCATCGAATTTAGCTACAAGTTATTGAATTATATACACGATACTTCTTCCCTTTGATACAAATCATTGTAGTTTTACTGCATTCTGTGGTCTAATGTTTTATTCAAATAATGAATGTCTTTTGCTTTAGATGTTTTTTTTCTTTTCTTTTTATCTATGTATATATTTTTTTTTTTACATAGTTTGCTGTTGTCATTTAAACATGATATATTTCTGTACAAGGTATTTTATATATTTTATGATTTAAATAAATAATTAAATAAACTTCTTTTTGGAACAAAAAAAAACTGTTATCCGTTGTTGCCAATCGGAAAATATAAACTGATGCGAGGAATTGGGTACAGTGGTAAGTGTAACGGTGCTGAAAATAGTAAAAATGACATAGTTGGTCTCAAAGCATTTTCTTAAAGACTGTAGAGCTGTAGCTTCTGGATCAGTCTCACACCAACCAATGTTTGGATATATTTGTTAATGATAAAAAATAAATTTAAAAAATGTCACTGATACAGAGTTGAATGATGCCTCTTACCTTGACATACTGATTCTCCTGTTTGTTGCGTCCCTTGAGACGCAGCATGCAGGCCTGTGTGTCAAAGTCGATGGTTTCCACACGGATGGTTAAGATGGTCCTCACGCGGCTGCTGGTGGACGACCCAGTGGCCGACTCAGTCTGCACCTTGCGGATGGTGGAGCTGGTGACAATGTCTCCCTCAGCCACCAGGTTGTAGGCGTGCCACATGTCTTCGGACTCTTCCGGCATGAGAGCGATGCCCCTGGGAAAGTTCGACGGGAGATGTAGTTTGATTTTCTTATTTTGGGGCCGTTTTTGAATACGGCCACGTTTTGTTTTAAATCTAGAAGACACATTTTATAAACCTTTTAGCTTCTTCTTCCACCAGATTCACTTGTCATCTCGAGACGCAATCTTTGATATCACTCACCGGAGGCGCAATATAATGCTTTCTGTTTTTCATGTTTGTTTAATAGTGCATTACTACTTGTAATGAATTAAAACATATTAATGTATCTTCTTTATGCATCAATCAAGAAAGAAAACTTCTTCAATATGGAGCCAAAAACTTTCATATGAAATTGACACATTGAGCATGAGCACCTAAAATAAAAACCTAACCTTACAATGCATGCATTGTGTACTACTCAATGAGGTAGATTTTTTATAAACTTGTATTGATTGAATATTTTTGTATTGACGATCAATTCACATAAATTATTTATAACGTTAATATTTCCAGATTACATACCATAAACATAGACAGGTAATAAATGCAACACCCAAAAATCTTAATTTTACTGCTATTACCAAAGCCACTACGGCTCTTCTGAACGCTCATAAATATTTCCTCCTACATCTACCCACAACTTGTCTTAATTTAGCCTATCACTCGCCTATACATTATTAAAAACAACGAAATAGCATCGTTTTTCAAATTTCTTTCCTTAAGTAAACCGGTGAGCTATTAAATGAATTATGCAGAGTGTCTTGGTTTTATTCAGTCATGATTTCTTCAAGATACAAATCAATGTAATTATACTCGCTACCTCCTCAACCATCACACAAGCGTTAGCATCCTTATTACTATCAGAGTTATCTGTGGATAAATGTTAATGAGCTCTTTAGATGATCAGGAGCTACTTTTTGGTACTTCCCGGCACTCATTTACATCACAAATACGACTCTGATCTAAGTCAATAATATCAAGATTATAACATATGATAATTAAATGTAAAATAAATTTAGACTTTAAGATGTTGGTATTCACTAGTTTATAAAGATCACAAACAAGTTAGGTTACATGAATTTTTTTAATTTTTATTAGAATATTATTTTATTATTTCAATATTCTAATCTACTTTTATAGATCATTGCCTATATTACAATATTATTACTAATTAAATATACATATACTATACACACAATTCTTTTTTCAACGCGTCAATTCAAGCACAAAAATAACGGCCGAAGCGGGATGCGAACCGCGGACCTTGGAAAGTAATAATGTTAAGCTTGTGAATAAATGATGACTGATTGAATAATAAAAAATAAAAATATACATACTTTGAATATATACTATAGCGACATCTATCGTACGATGATAACAATGATATAAATACTAGTTTCAACGCGAGTCGGTCCAGGCATAGCAATAGCCCAGTTGGCTGAGCGGTATGAATACCTGGGCATAGTTGGTTTCCAAGGTCCGCGGTTCGCATCCCGCTTCTGCCGTTATTTTTGTGCTTGAATTGACGCGTTGAAAAAAGAATTTTGTGTATAGTATATGTATATTTAGTTAGGTTATGTTGACTCTGACTTACCCCGTGCCATCTTTCTCCAAATGCTTATGAAGTAGCTTCATTGTTGCGGGTTTATTTCTTCATGTACGACATGACGAATGGCTATGTGTGTTATTTTCCCTCTGCAATCAAAGATCCGTCATTAATGTGACAGATGGAACCATATCTAGAGAGATTGCCACTGCGAAAGGATTCTAACTACTGGTGTTACCAGACTGCTAAAGAATATTCCGAAAATTATTAACTAAACGTAAATTTCAAAAAAATAACCATCAACCTATTATAATATTAAGTAGAACTAAAGATGAATATTTTGTTGGATTAAAAAATAAAATTTTATTTTCAACATAGTTTTTTATTTTGTTACACATTACATTTCGATATATATATTGTTTGAGTGGGATCGTGAATACCCTTAAAGCAGGCTCTATTATAAGCTTGGAATCCAAAGTTTACTCTGTATCAATTTTTTTAAGAGTCTGCATGTAAGTAATATCACTATGAGTGATACTATAAGTTCATCTTTTTTTTCATGTTATAAATTAAAATATTTGATATGTACTGGAATAAACAATAAATCGAGACTTTAATTTTGTGTAAAACAACATATTTATATTATAATTTTATAATTTATTTTAATAAAAGTTATAATTATGCAGTTTCACCAAGTATTGTCAGTTGATAACTTTAATGTTTTATATTTATTATGCTAATATTTAATATATTATAAATCAGTGAAAACTAGGTGCCTCTTTTCGGAATATCTTGCTGTTCTGAAAGACATTAAAGAGTTTTACGTAAAAGATACACTGTAACCAATAGAGTTGTAGAAGGGGATATGACTAAATATGACACAAATATCATATCAGTTACTAGAAATTTATCCTAGTAATGGGTGTTCCTCAGCCAAAAATTAAATATGAAATAAAAAGAAAAAGACAACTAACTGCTTAGTTTCCAAAAAAAGGCATTTCGATTTGAATTGATTTTCATCTATGATTTTCGTTTTTATAATACCAATCTATTCGCGATAGCTGTCTTTCTTCGGTGTTTCAAAAGTTGCTCACCTTTAATTATATGAGAAAACCATAAATTAACCTTCTTACGTTATCTTTCTCGGCTCGTTTTTTGGTTTGAGCACGCAATCGTCTTATCTTATCAAATCTATGATTCAAACATAAGCAGTGATGGGTATGTAATAAAAATACAGTAAATATTTTTGCGTAGTGGCAACACCTATTAGATTGTCGATAGCCTTTTTTGGTCCAAATGTACTTTGCCATATTTGGGATGTTTTTGAACGCAGTGTTGTGTTTATGTGTCAAAGTGAAACATTTTTTTCGAATTTCGTCCCGTAACGCGAGTGATTCTTAAATAAAAACATCCCAGAAAAGTCCAGTCCGCGCTCCCACACCGTAATGCATCATTTATGTACCGTATAATTCAAGAATACGCGCATTTCACGCTTTAATTATTTCCTTCTGACGTGTTTATATCGTGGCTGTGATCCGTTATATATTTCTAACCAATAAATCATAATGCTATGGTTTGTCATTTACTCAGTAAATAACGCTGACAAGCTGCACATTAACAACTGAAAATAAATAAAACTTCTGTTATTTAATATTTACCTCTTATGACATTTCAGGCATTGCACATTTTTTATTGTTTTTAAATTGTATGACCTGCGATAACTTTTCTCAGGTAATATTTTATTACAATAACATTTCTTACAAAATATTTTATTGTCGTTAAGTCATGATTATCAGAATAGTCTCAATTAACTTTATTTATTTCATGCAGTATATTTTTTGCTTTATTAATTTATTTTTATTAAAACATTTGATACTTGCATGTTTGATTGTTGTAAATAAGTTGTTTTTCACGTGATATTATTTAATTTAATTACTGTTAGATATTTATTTACACATTATTTTTAAGTCACTGTGTATCAGAATAAACCGAATACGTTAAATTCAATTGTATTTGAAATTTATTGAATTATTTTCATTTGTAAAATAAAACGTATATGATGTCAACGTACCACAGAGGTACTTCAACAGTTTGTGTTGCTAGGTCACACACGTGGATAGCGTACGAGCTATACGCCGCGCCACAGAATCGAATGCAAGATGTTTCACATACTCCATTGCGGATGCGTGTCCGACACAGCATACTCTTTTTTTGCTATTTTCATTTGACCTAGAACTACTTTTCTTTTACTCGTGTACTACAACTATGAGATAATCACCTCGTATAACATATTATATTTACACACTTATGTCATGCGCCAGAATAAATTTGAATAATACATATGAATTCTTACATTTAAATTGGTCTGCATATAAATATCATTTTACTCATCAAATAGTGTTGAGAAGTTCCACGATATTCTTCTTCCAAATCCGCTCCATACCTGTATCACGTGGTTGCATCGAAATTGCCTTGCCATAAAGTTCTATCGGCTGCCAGCATCTTTACCTCGTCCCATGTCAGCTCCGCAACAATGTGCCGAATACATTCTGTCTTATCATTGTAGAAAAAGAGACGTGTATGCGAAGGCAGCAGGAGTTTATACTCTCCTGCCGCATTAGGAGAACATATCCCAGCCAGAATCATTCATTTCTGTTTGCAATGGCTTGCACCATAACTTCGTCAAATATTACTTACCCTAGCCATTGCACCCTTAACATTTTACGTTGCCATATGTTTTCGAAATCTATCGTAAAGCTCCATTGGCTCACATGGAAAAATCATCATTCGCAAGCATTCTCAAGATGTGAATAATTAACATTTAATTTACTTTTAACTCAACGATTTTATTTATGTTTATTTTTACATTTTAGTAACCTTTAAGCGAGGCCGAATTGTTTAAAAAAAAAATGTAAGTGTTTTATTTTTCAATAGAAATCCACCATTGATTATCGTTCCTAAAATTTGTTGTATTTTTACATTTAACTGCCGGTATTTTTGATCTGTTTGTTATACAGCATTTTTAAGAAGATCGGATGATCGATGTTCCTTAAGGATGAACAATTTGACTCTAAGAGGAAGCTTTAATGAATGTGACATATAATTGATTAAAAAATATATGTATATATAATATTTAAGGTGTAGTTTTTTAAATTATACATATATTTTTAAATTATTCTCATTTGTATCAGGTATTACAAAGCAGTTTATTTTTAACATCATTACGTCACGACAGTAAATCGTATAAATTTTAATCATATGAATAAATTGTATTCACCACATATGGAAGATATTAAAATTCAAATTAAATTACATCGACAGAAAAGTACATTATTTTTTTGCTTGCAAATTTTTCAGATGCAAAACTTTTTTTTTTTTATGATAAATACCTATTTTGTATTGAATTTTGGTAACTGGCAACACTGCAGCTATATGCCAAATCATTATTTACCTGAAAAAAAATCTTGGTATCAATTGATTTATCTTTTATTCATCACATCATTAAGATATTATCAGGTGCATCATGATGAAATTTTATTATTAACGGGTCGTTTAGCAGCCTGTGGCAAAGCCCTCTAATCACCTAACATTGCCTCTGCTAAAGACGTGTGTGTATTAGGCTCTTTGAGAGTTCTGGAACTGGAACGTTAAGCAGGATCCAGCGCACCTTGAATCTATACTTGACTGTCTCGACAATCGTGACTATCTGTGTCTATATTCATTATACATTAATTACGAGACTGACGTATAAATTAAAGTTGTTTCCTATGTCTAAAGGTTATCTGAGACTTATTGTATTTCGCCTATGATCCGCTTCAATATATTTTTCACGCTCCACGAAAGATATTGTCAATAATAATCGGTCTCGATTCGTGCACATTTAAAAATACATATTATTAGATGGCCTGAAAAAACACGATTATTGACATATTGAATATAAATGCAATGATAGTAAAACGTTGAAGAAAAAATTCCGATAACATGTCTCGATGATATGATAAATAAATATGAATATCTATTGTTTCTTTGAAAGTTGATCGTATCGGCCATGTTAATCGATTTTATCTTCTCCTCCCCGGTGATGTGTATAGACTACACATTGCTTGTAATAACTTAAATATCTCTGTAAATATAATACATACAGGGTTCAGATTTTAGGTATTCCTCCTTAATACATTTACGTATTGAAAAAAATAATAATATTTTTAATAATAGGCACTCATCGGGAGCAGGAAATATTTTTCTAAAATCCGGAATAAATTCACCACTACAATCAAGATGCGTCAACTGTCATGAATTCATTGGACCTGTCGGAAGCGTGTGCGAAAATAAAATAAAAAAATACCCAGATACGTAGGCATCTATACTCCTCACTCTCGCTGACGTACCAATATGAGTGCGCGAGACGGTGACCCTCAGTTGCGTCGGCTACTTCAAATGATTTCGATGCGCGCAGGCTCATCGATATGTCGACAGGCTAACTAATGTTAGTAACTCTCGGAAGTTCACGCGCCAAGGTGCGTCTGGCCGTTTGAGGTCTTCGTCTGATGTTTTTCATGTTTTCAGCTATTAAATGTCAATTATTACTGCTTATTCAACTAATATAAAATTAAGCGATATCTTTGAATATTTTAATTTTTTCGAATTTCTACTCATTTTATTCACTTTAAATCAGAATGTGTAACGATTACACATCACCGGAACGCGCGGAAGTTTTTAACATAGTAAGGCGAGGGTTATAATCGTAATTACAAGTGTTTGTAAATAAATAAATTTCCCAATTCTGTACATCAATTTCAGATCTTTGAATATGATATTTTTCTGTTGGATTCATTTCGTGCTAGCAAAGTTGTATGCTTTTTCCGTATTAGGAATCGCAACTTTAGAAAACACTCGTTTTATAAAAAAAAAAACTTGAAGAGATAACCCGATATTCCTGATGCCTAGTTCATTTGGTCGCAAAGAGCGACTCAATACACAAGGCTGATTAACAAATTCCCTTCTTCTTTAGCCTCGCCATTTACCATCATCTGGGGTCGGCTCTCCTTGTGCACATTCGCCATGTCTGTCTGTCCTGCGTTGCATTATCGTCAAGCCCAGAGTTTTAAGATACTTGTTTACAGTTGCAGTCCAGGTTGCCTGTGGTCTTTCGGGTCTTCTCATGCGTCATGTTTTTTTTTTGACAGTTTTTTTTACTGCCGGTTGCCGCCTGACGCAAAGGCAGTAGCTTTCTTGGAAAGCTAGAGAGCTGCCGTTGACCACCAGTTGGGTTCATCCGTCACCGTCTCAGCTATGAGGTCCTGCCCACCACATAGATGCATCATAGACTCACCTCCGAATATGTCGGAGAAGCCTATGGATGGTCTTCCACTGGGAGCCTCTCCTTCAAAATGTGTTGAAGAAGCCTCCCAGTGTGGGTTTTTGTATCGAAGTTTGCCTTCTCCGGCCTGTTTGTCCGCGGGAGGTATTTTGTTTGCCTCCCTACCATCCATATCTGGAAAGTCTTCCCCTATTCGCAACGTGCGGACGCGCCTGATGGGGGATAGGCTCCCCACACGGGGATTAACAAATTCTCTAATCCAGAAAAGTACCTAGGACACTAATGCTGCATTTTCATCAATCCTTCTGGCTCTTGACGTTCTGAAAGGTCGTCGAACTAATTATATATTATTAAGTATACACGGCATACACTGTTGCCATGATACATACTATGCTAGGATCATGACAGCTGACAGACTTTTGCCGTATTCTTCAGGTTGCGGGCGGATGTGGAATATGAAGAAGAAAAGCGTTTTTCAGGCCACCTAATATGGCATACACTTACTTCACAGCGCACCCAAATATTCCGATAGCCTCGATCGCACTCTTGAAATACCTCACCGAATACGTAAGCTTCACGGAGACGTAAAAAACCTAAAATGTTATGACATTTCTGAGAATGAATTATTGTAAGCATTCACTTTGAAACATACTATAAAAAATTCATATACAATCTGCAACTACGTAGCGTATTTTGCTTTTTAAACAATCACAGTGTGAGCTACATGCGATTATGAACTATTTTTTTTGGAGGAAAGAGCATAAGAAAGTGTACCTTTCTTTAACCCTTTCGTTACGGCTCGGTGGAATACAAATTATACTGTCAATACGGCGTGTATTTTTTTTTAAACCATTTTTTTTGTGCTTAAAACTAGTATTTGAAGCATAAATGTCCTTATCTGACCTATTTTCATGCATTGATTGAAATACAGATTGGTTCTTCTATCTTTTAGCTATGAGATAATACATAAAAAACGATTATATTTAACAAACGTTCATTGACGAACTTCATACATGTGGTGGCATTGACACATGTGGCTTACAGAAAAATCGCTTGTTGTAAAGGTGATAAAGGGAATGACTGCACTTCCAATTTCCTACCGTAGATGTCACAATGAGTACTGAAAGTAGCAAAACGATATATCACGTCAACCGATGTCAACGGTCGGGGAATCTGACGGCATATGCCGACAACCGATGCGAAAGGGTTAATTATCGGGATAAATATTATTGAAGCATGCGGTATTTGTCGTCGATTGTCATATTTTTGTTTGAATTTATACCAAGCGTATATTATATGAGCTCATACATATTTTTTGTATATATTTATGTTATCCAGCTAAGGAACTGTTGTCATAAGAGAGAACAAAATCTGAGTTGCCTTTTCTTCGAACTCCCAATGACCATCGGTCGCATTGCATTATACTACTCATATGTAATGTGTTTGAGCATTGCGTGCCCAAGTTAACTTGGAACATGATAAAAGATTTGATAGCTCACGTATTTCTATTCGCAGTTGTAGTGGCTTCTTCTTCGTAGTATCAATCCGGTGGATTGATTTGCAGCAACAGAATCTTGCATCTCGATCTCCATTCCTCTCGGTCCTCCGCAACCCTTTTCAGCTCAGCATAAGCGCTACAGTTCATGTCCTCTACAGTTTCTACCCTCAACCATCCCCTCCACAATATCGTGAAGAAGTCCATCGTGGCGCATGATGTGACCAATCCATCGGGCTCGCCTCTCTGAGATGGTTCTTATTAGTTGCCTATCTTCCTTGATTATTCTGAGAACCTCATTGTTCGTGACGTGGTCTCTCCAGGAAATTCCGAGAATTCTTCTGTACGACCACATCTCAAAGGCCTCTAGTCTTTTAAAGATTGTAGTGGCTATATACTCCGATTCGATAGCAGACACAGTATTAGAGTAACCTTAGTGTAATCACGGTTTGTCGTTATACACTATTTATGCTCACATTGAGCTATACCTGCCGGCGGGTATAGCTCAACGGCCAAAGCGTTTGCTTTGCAAGCCAAAGGTCGTGGGTACGATCCCGACGGAGATTAAAAAAAAGGATTCTTAATCGATTTCTGAACTTCAAAATACCCTCGGTTGGTGTGAATTTGATTCCTCACCCGTAATAATGCCAGTCGTAGCCTATTAATTAAAATTGGTGGTAGACGAAAGTCGTCCCGTGAAGACCACCCATTCATAGTAAATTCCTGTAATAATAAAGACGATGCGTGAATCTCGGGCCGTAGTTTATGACGTTGGCGGATCAACACTCCACGTGCAGCGCTTAGCCATATGCAGCATGGTAAGCGTCATAGAATGCCACAGATGAGACTTCAGAATTGCTATCACCATGTTTATATTCTCCTGTATGTGCTTACATAAAAAAGTCAATTGTTTTATTATTATATTTTCATTTGATGCTTATGTTTTTTTTTGTCTGTAGACCTATTTTTACAATGCCACATTATTTTTTTGAGTCATTGACAGTTAAACATTTTTAACAACCACTTCATACCAGTCAAAGGCCAAGAGTTTTTTTTTATCTAGAATATTACATAAGTCCACTTCATTGACCTTCATTTTATTATTGCCATTTATTGTTATCTATAACTACACATTGGTTTCAAGCTATGCAGCGATAATGGTGTCACCGCCACATTTCCGAAGCCGTTTTAACTTCTCATAGTCTTTCTATCAGCTTCACACGCAAAACAAACTCGCTTTCTTATGTCCCAACTCTTTATTCACATAAAGCGGGCTACAGACATACGAAAAAACCAATAAGTACAGTCGTAAACAATGCCACGCAATCATTTTTCTTCGTTTATATTAATTCAGCTGGAGCATATCGCCATCACGAATCGCCGCCATCAGGTCAGCTCCACATTTTAAATACATTATGTTTCTTTTTATGTAAACACATACAGGAGAATACCGGCAGATAATGATAGTAATTCTGAAGTCTCATATGTGGAATTCTATGACGCTACCCATGGTGCATATGGCTAAGCGCTGTATGTGGAGTGTTGATCCGCCAACGTCATAGATTACAGCCCGACATTCAGGCATCATCTTTATTACAGGAATTCACTATGAATGGGTGGTCTTCACGGGACGACTTTCGTCTACCACCAATTTTTATTAATAGGCTACGACTGGCATTTTTACGGGCGAGGGATCAAATTTACAGCAGCCCAGGGTATTTTAAAGCACGGAAATATATATTTGTAAATAGTTTTAATCTTCGTCGGGGATCGAACCCATGACTGTTGGCTTGCTAAGCAAACGCTTTAACCACTGAGCTATACCCGCCGGCTAATGTAATATACGGCGAAATTGCGGGAGGCAGAGCTGACATAGGACGAGGCGAAGACTATGTCTTCTGATAGAGCTTTGTGGCGGAAGTTTGTCAATGCTATATGTATCAGTTAGGGGAGGGGGCACGGTAATAATGATGAAAAAAACAACAAATTTGAGGCAGCTATAAGGGGGACATTATAACATTCTCGCGGAGCAACGGTGCTCCGTGGAACACCGGTACTCCGTGGAACACCGGTGCTCCGTGGAACACCGGTGCTCCGTGGAACACCGGTGCTCCGTGGAACACCGGTTATGAACCACTAAAACGTATTAATATTCGTAACACTTCGCCTTGATAATAATAACTAGTGTGTTCAGCTTTTCTATTCATAAATGCGATCCATTTTGAATATCTCTCGAACAATGCCGTGGAATTTTTAAACAGTTGATTGATAATAGGCGTTTTCGGAAACTAACGCCATCTTTGATTGGTTCATTTTAGTATGCTGCATGTGTCGCAGCCAAATATATATTCTAGCTTTCGGTGGAGCGCGGCATCTCTCTCGTAAGCTAAACTCTTAAAAATAAAGTCGTAAAATTCGAACATGTCATCTTACCTACCGATTAAGTCCCTTCGCACTTTGGATATGTACTTATTTCGTATCGAACATATATTACTTATATATTCATAGACAATCGTTTCGGAAGATTACTATTAGACACCGAAACTATACATGCATGGCCAGTGTGTGAGTTCCTATAGTATTCGGTACAAAGCTCTCCATTCTATATATGGTTGTATTTTTTTTTGTTTAAAAGTCCTAGTACTCTCCAGGTATACGTAGTCAGAGAAACAACACAAAACACGTTGTAAAAGTTCGACTGGCGAAGCACAACTGACCACTCAAAAGCGATAACAAAAAACGTCATTCTTTTCCGGTACACCTAATATTTGGACAATCGGGATCTTTTGTGTTCTTCAGCAAGTAATTGTGCGACTTAATTTGATACAAATACGCAATCAAAAATGGAGTGTACCTTTATTGGATATGCTTTATTTCAGTGTTAACCAACTTTTATGGCTCCAATCTCTATGTGGTTTTTTATTATATATTTTTTAACTAAAAAAAAAAATGTCTGCGCTTAGTACCATGCAATTACATACAATGTTAAATTATGCGAAGTAACAAACAATGAAAGCACGTAGAACTGTTTTTCATGCCGGACTCGTTAACCGTGCTCGTAATTAAAACGCATGGTTGATTTAGTTTAACAGCAAGGTACCGTCAGGACTAAGCAAGTTTAGAAATGTCCTCCCAAGACTTGAGAAGGGACTCCCTGGCGATAACGCAAAACATGTCTCCCGTTCTCATGGATGATGCATTTTCCATGTGGTTAGCGAATAAAACTGTTCCAAAAAAGATATGTAATTTTTTATTTCACTTTGTAGCTACATCTTCCGGATCTCTTTTCCTCCTTAAAACTGTAAATTGGTCCCTATTACATTTGGGAGCCACTGCTTTCGATTATTTTGTAACTTTTATGCGAGGACCCTCGTTATGCGATATTATATAGGTGTGTGACGTTATTTCCGCGCAATAAAAAACTTTTTGGCGTAACATTTGGCTTTGTTCCAAATTGCGAACTTCAAACCCGGCCGCTGAAAATAAACTGTTTCAGTTGTCAATTCGATGGCGCGCCATTCGCTGCGCCTTTATTTTATCGCGAAGTAAATAAAACAAAATCAAAGTGAAAAACAATCATTACAAACGTCAGTGACGGCGAACAAAAAATATTTAAAAATAACACGTTTCGATCGTCAATTCAGAATTCAAAAATAGTAAAGGCTCACGAAAGAGTTTTATACCTGAAGTGTACTTCGTGATTTTCAGCCGGATCGGCTAGACATTGCGTATGGAAGTGTGGGTAGTGGGTGTGATTATTAAAGTGATGCCAGTGCTTGTTAATATGCTTTTTTCAAGTGATTCATATTGAAAGAGGTAGCATACCTGCTGGGAAAGCATTCAATATGCAAAGTGTTGTATTCAGAGTTATTACAAATTAAAAATATTTTTAGTGTTTTAATAAGTTCTAAATTAAATAAGCAAACATTTTTAACCTGTTCGCATCGTACCCGATATATGCCGTGTAAGATTCCCCTACCGTTGACATCGGTAGCCGTGATATATCAGTATGCTACTTTCTTAGAATAGCTTTTTATGCATCATGTGATAGCTAAATGATACAAGAACCAATGTGATAAATGAAAATTTACAAGATAAGTACATTTATGCTTCAAATACTAGTTTTATAATTGACAGTATAATTTGTATTCCACCGAGCCGTAATGAAAGGGTTAAACACGTTTTTGACAATATTATGCTGTTTTATTAATACTCTTTTAAGGAGACTTTTTGGAAATTGTTTTTTACGCACTGTACACATTTTCAGCCTTTCAAATCCTAAAAATACTACGTATTTGAAAGGTTTGATTAGAGTATAACCTGCACAAAACTATGGTTCATATTCCTTATAATACATTTATTTAATGCGACCCAAACTCAAACAAGATAAAAAATATAATTTATTTTATTTTCGAAGGCAATAATAATACTAGTATTAAATAAGTAGGCATTCCATCTATAGTACACCCATTTTTTGATTTATAACGGAGATTTTTCTTACATTGTTAGTGCCAACTTTTCATTTAACGTTCCTTTCTACGTTGTTATTTTGAGTTGAACCGCCTCTTAGAACTAAATAAATATTTCAGGCTTTAGGAGCATCGGGCTAGTCATTCAATCATAAAAACATTATAGGAGGTTGACTATATACAGTCTGTGTTTAAAAATGTCTGCTCTAGTTAGTACAAATAAAAAAAAATGTTATTAGACAAATTCTTCGCAAGATCACTACTTTATTCACAGTGAATTTCTCATTGAACTAATCTCAGTCATTTGTGGAAGATGTGTGAATACCGCAGCATAGTCTAATGACAAAGGTGGATCTAACTCCTACATACAGCAGTTATCCACATAAGAAGAACCTTCCACACATGTTTGGCGGCGTTTTTCCATATATTGTATGCGTCTAATTTGTAATTTCTTATTACATTTTTTTCTTTCTCTAGATGGAGCATATTTGACAGACGTGTTTGTATAAACATTACCGAGATGTCAGTGCTCTTACGCAGTGTTGCAATCTCTGTTTGCCAGGCTGGTTTTTTTTTCTGAGATCTCTCATATGTGGCGCTTCAGCGACTGAAGTAGCGGCGTTATCAGCTAGCTGTCTGAAACAGAATCTAAACAATCATCTTTAATTAAACTCAGTTTACTTACAACATACGGTCCAACGAACGCCCGATCATAACAAAAATCTTGTTTATCAATATTTTTTTTATTACTTGCAAAAAAATATTTCTCGATGTGATTTTTTTAAATAATATGAACGCACGAAGGAGAAAACTAAACTTAGATTATAACCTTGTAGCAGTGTTCAATTTTCAATTTTTATTTCTTTCTTTCAGAAACATTAAAAATACAAATATATTTAATAAGATCCTGAAATAAGATATAATACAAAAGAAACAATTAGGTATTTTCTATTATAAACAATAATTATTAAAAAGTCCCGAAGCTCGCTAAACAGAAGACTCCGAGAAATTACTTTGATAAATAAATTCGTGGAGCTCATGTCGAAACTGGGCTTTTCTCATGTGGAATATATCAATATTCGAGGCGATATGGTTGAACAGTCTGATCACTCTCCCAAGAGGCATAGTCTCTTGCAGGTGTTTTACCTCTAGGAAGAACAAACAATCTGTGCCTCCTTATACTTAAATAATTGTCAGGGACAAACAAACCGATTTCTAACAAAATATCAGGATTTCTGAACACGCCGCGCTCTAGCCGAAAGAAATGCATACTCAAGCATACATCTCTTCTATTTAGTTCTCAACTCATTGTATCCCAACATACCCCGTATAAATTTAGATAGGTTAAAGAAAATGGGTTAAAGAAAATGGTTTTAAAAAAAGTTAGTGTTACTTAAATTATGGGTAGCGATCCGTAGGAAGGCGACAACCATAAACAAATGTTTGATTTGCACTGATCTAGTGAGCTTTGTAAAGTTTAATTAGGATGGTTAGACGCTTCGTTTGGAAATTATGTGTAGTGTTTGTTGGCTTGAATTGATTCGGGAGAATGCAAGTGCTCATTAAACAGCTTGTTGAAGATATTACTTTCTGTAGGAGGAAATACTTGTACACGGAGAGCATTTTAAAGCCCAAAGTGGTGTAAAATAAAGTATTTGGGAAAGTGTTTGTTCTAAATCGATTTACAATATCACAGGGAAACTCGAAAAGTTTTCTACATGTTTTGCGGTGATTTATAGGTTCAGGTGGTATTAATATAGAATGTGCAGATGTGTTATATTACTGAAAATAGTAGTAAAATGCGCTTAACAAACCGACTGAACGTATGTGTTCCGAAGATTGGATAGCTGACGTTTAGGTGACAGTATTTATCAGGCGAACTGCCTTTCGTATACAATATATACTATAACTTATATTGATGCTAAATAGTTTGCGTTAAGTAACTTTAGAAATGAAATCAAAGTTTTGTGCACTCTGCGCACTTTGCCACTCGTAAGTCATTTAATGTAAAAACTGAAACGATCTGATACAAAAATGCGTGTATAACTCTTATAACACAAATATTTATATTCATTCTCAAAGACATTGTTTCTCTTTTTTTTTAATAAACCATTTTAATTAATTAATAATTCAATTGCCGGCGGGTATAGCTCGATTGCCAAAGCGTTTGCTTTGTAAGCCAAAGGTCGTGGGTTCGATCCCCGACGGAGATTTGATCCCTCACCCGTGAAATGACAGTCATAGCCTATCAATTAAAAATGGTGGTAGACGAAAGTCGTCCCGTGAAGACCACCCATTCATAGTAAATTCCTGTAATCATAAGGATGATGCGTGAATCTTGGGCTGTAGTCGTTGGTGGAACAACACTCCACATGCAGCGCTTAGCCATATGCACCATTATAAGCGTCATATAATTCCACAGATAAGACTTCGGAATTACCATCAACATCTGTTGGTATTCTCCTGTATGTGTTTACATAAAAATATATTTTTTTTTCTTTTTTTTTTCAGTTTAAATTACATCATTGACAACTCATTAAACGCTCGCCGTGAAAATAAAATGGTATGTGATTAAAAAAAAAAGTGTCGAAAAGACCGAGTAAAATAATCGAATATTCTCGAGTGTTTTGGTGTGTGATGGTGCAATAGTGCTATAGTGCAAGATGCAAGAACCAGCGATGAGTGACACAGCGTCTGAGACGTCGACCAAGGCGGTCCGCCCTTCAGGGATAAGGCCGCCTACCAAAATAGGCCGAATGTGCTGCACGCCCAAACCAGCCATTCCACCCACATCGAAAGCCAGTGAGTCCTTATTTTTTATTAAACTAACTAACACATTTATTAATTTTTCAGGCATTTTTTGTTACAGGTATTATAATCTTTCAGGTCTCGTTTTGTGTACACATAAAAAGCTAATCGAATCGTTTCATTTTAAGCATTGTTCTGTCGTTTCATGTTCATTTTCAGACGTGCTTGTCTTAGGCAATAGAACGCTCAAATGTCAATAATTTAAACAAGTATGGATCAGAAACCGTTGCATCGATCTGTGTCAAACCTTGTACAAAAATACCAATTATTATCGAGTATCTTTGATAAATCGACACAATCGTTTCTTATGTACACTTGTTCAAATTTGTGATACATTACACGTAAACGTTCTAATGCGGACCCACCATTACTACAACAAATGTAGGTATTTATTTTTAACTGTTATGTTTTTGGATTGATTTTTTTCTAATTTTAAAGCATTACATCTAAGAATGTTTTTTTACGTACATTAGATTCGTTGTGATAAATTTACAATTTAATATATATATTTTTATTTACATATAACATATGATCTCTTAAAGTATGTCTAATTATATCGCGTTTTTATTATGTCTATTCATTATGACTTGCTAGTTTTATCTATCCAATAACATCTTTAAGTATCAACTAGTCATTTTATATTATTGTGTAATCTGTGTTTTTAATAATATTACTCTAAATCATATATAGGGTCCGCCATCTAACGTTTCTTTTTTCAACTAGTGCTTATTTCGTGAATGGTAACACTTAGCTCATGTCTGATTTGACAGATAATTAGTTTTATCCTTCCGCTGAACGAATATGGTTGTGTATACGCTTGAACAACGCCGGGAAATATTGCGACATTACTTTGAAATTCATGCTATTGTCCGCCATCTAACGTTTTTTTTTCAACTAGTGCTTATTTCGTGATTGGTAACACTTAGCTCATGTCTGATTTGACAGATAATTAGTTTTATCCTTCCGCTGAACGAATATGGTTGTGTATACGCTTGAACAACGCTGGGAAATATTGCGACATTACTTTGAAAATCAGGCCATTTTTCTTCGAAAATGAGCAAGGAGTGGCCGTTACAGTCAATGGCGATCGTTATCGGGCCATTTTTGTTCACAAAAATTCAAGAAGGGGATATTGGGAACATTTGGTTTCAACAGGACGGCGCTACGTGCCACACAGCCGAAGCTACACTCGATGTTTTGCGATGTTTTTCAAAAAAAAAAAAGTTATTTGGCAGACCCTATAGTTGGCGGCTAGACGATCGATAAAATATAAATGTAAGTCATTCTTAGGTGTAATGTTAATCAAAATTAAAATATAGTTCACTTACAAAAATTCAATAACGTTATTACACAAAAAAACTATGTACATGATATTTTTTATCACTAATTTAAATTTTCAGAACTTCATCACATTGGTTGTAAGTATAAACTATTTGCAGTGTTTGTCTAATTGAAAAACAATCATGAAAAATAATTATCGTACTTTTTTTAACAATTTTTGCATCCGATTAAAGTGTTTATTTAGGCCTCATAAAGTGAATTCCCCGATCGACGATCTTTTTGCACCACAAATTTAAAATTGATAATTTTACACATTTTTAATTTCTTAATGCATATAGAATAATTGGATCTGCCTTCTGAAGGTTCCGATGTTGTGTATATGTGGCAGCAATATGCTTTAACTTATAAATTTTGTATGGAGGAGAGAACGTTTCTACTTTCGCTGCTAAAATCGCAATCACGTTTTATCTATATTTTTATTTGCTCTGCTTGATAAACAAACAGTTAACATTTGTATCGTGCCATAATGTATAAAGGCAGTGATCCTCGCATTTACGAAGACAACGCGTTGATGAAAACTATGCAAATTTAGACTCTAATTTTTTTATAAAATTACGTATTTGCCTGCTCATGCGGACTACATGCGATATAGATATCGCTCAAAGATACGATTTTTTGACCATTCTACATCCCGTTTCTTTGGCCACAATTCCATGCAGGAAACAAACATTCACTAACCTGATCGCCTGCTTCGATGATACTTTGCTTACTTCTGATCCACGTGATGTCATGATGACACGCGCGGAAGAACAATGCGGCGTATGAACCACGTAACTTCTAAATTATATTTTAGAAGAAACGGAATTCTGGAATGAAGATACACGTACTAGTTGACATGAGTATGGTTTCTATATGACATCTAGGTTCGCATTACACGATCCTTTACAAGAATGCGTGAGAAAGTTGGTGCCAGTAGAGATAATTAATAATAAATACTAATAACTATTGCATTGTACCCGGCGTTGCTCAAGACTTAGTGTAATAATGTCATTTAAAAGAAGAAATAATTTTATTGTCATTTTTTTAAATTCATTTAATTAAGCTGTCGTCGTCCCTTACGATTAGACTTGTATATACATCAAGTATGAGTCTGTGATTTGCTTGCGTGTAACTATGGCAACTGAATCCAACAAACGTCAGATTTTCGACCCGTAGTACTGTTTTTTTAAATCTTAAAATAGGATAAGAGATGTGAAACGGTTCTAATTTCAAAGAAATCCTGGACGCGCAGTTAAAATATTTACAACGTTTTAAGGTGATTGGATAAGCAGTAAAGGCATTCTTAAGTAATATATACAAACAAACATTTCAATTTTAAATTTAACCAAACCTTTAAAAGACAATTGAATACTAAACAAAACATAGTAAAACAAATGACATTCTGAATTTGATCCAAATTTGAATTTAATTTTTTATTTCTCTTTCAATCATACTCTTTTAGACTTTAATACTTTTATGGCTTACTTTTTAATTGTAATCAGAACATTCAAAATTTCTTATTCAACGTCTGTCAGTATTCTTCTGTATGTACATACATAAAAAATACTGTTCGTTAACTCCAACTTTAATCATGAAGTTATCATTACGTTTACGTTAAGGAAGCTTTTACTGATCATATAAACGCTTTACGACCTTTTTTAAATCTCTATATAGAAAAGTTTCTTGTGTAAGATTTTTTTCGCCTGTAGAGCGTTGTTTATTTATGTATATAGTCATTCGTGTTTATCATTGGATGAATACAATCAGGAAACTATTGATTTCTCGTAGATGTCGTGCCAGTCCACACAATCAGACAACCGACACTCACTGACATTCACCGTGCGAAGTTTACTTCTATCGTGACCGTGGTTCCGATTAAATCTCGACATTTTCTTACCAATTCACCTAACTCACCTTCTCTTCATGATACAGTATCGTAAAGACACATAATCGATATAAGATGGCGTGTCCAACTTCAAGAATAATGAACGGAACGACACCCTTACTTTCTATCTCCAATGTATAAAATGCAGCCGTTAAATTTTAGTATTATTTTTGTAGCTGTCATAACAGACGCTCCACTTGTTTTTTTGTATTGATTCCACGTGTATCAACATATCAACGTTAGATCCGTAGACCCTTTCCAATCATATTCACATGATTGACATAATAGGTCTATCTAAAACACTTAACCCGTTCGCATCGATTGTCGGCATGTGGCGTCATAAGATTCCCCGACCGTTGACATAGGTTGACGTGATATATCCTTTTGCTACTTTCTTAGAATAGTTTTTTATGCATCATCTGATAGCTAAATGATACAAAAACCAATGTGATATATGAAAATAGACCAGATAAGTACATTTATGCTTCAAATACTTGTTTTATAAATGACAGTTTAATTTGTATTCAAACCGAGCCGTAATGAAAGGGTTAATTTTGTTTTAAGATTCTGTTTGGTTCATCATCAGTCTGTGTCCGTCCATTGTTGAATGTAGGCCTCACGCATGAGTCTCCATCTTTCTCGATCCTCCTAGCTATATAAACTAGTCGAATTATTATCGTGGGGAAGAGCCCTGTTCGAGTATTCATTTAGACTTGATAGTAAAGACAGTAAAACAGTGCAAATTAGGAGTACTGTTATATAATACTTAAACATTTTGAAGTCATAAAAATACAATCATATACTCGTATTAATACTACTCCTATGTAAGAAAGTGCACATTGCATTAGTCTACCAAAAACATATTTGTTTTGATTTTTTTTTGTAATTAAATTTATGTAATGTGCATACAATTTACCCAGGCAATTTCAAACTGAATGACTTTATTTTTAACGACACTAATGTTTTTTAATGTACTTTTGTGTCGGCCATGTTTTCTTGAGTCGCCATTGTATGCATAGAATATAACTGTTTGTGTAATTGCATGCTCGAGAGACTTTCAACAAAATTGTGCAGTATTCTAATTCTTCTTATTTGTTCATTCTCGGCTCGCCTACTTAACTATGCCTCAGTAAAATGATGCTGCGTCGTCAGGTTAATCACCTCGCCTCTTTGAAAATATTTATTATGTTCCATTGAGCCTCTTAGATTTGAAATTCGATGTTAACGTACCATTTATCTATCATTCTGACTTTATTTAATACAAAATAAGTCGGATGAATTCTATGTCATATTAGGGATAAACTGTGTATAATATTTGTACATGGGATTAATAGTTAAAGAGGATGTAAAAAATCGATCTCATATTTAATTCTAAATTTATTTAAATATGGCGTCTATTTAAATGAAAAATCTAATTTGCGTAAATACAAAAACATACCTCAAAAAAGAAATAAACGTTTTTTTATGTTGTGCATTGGTGTATTTATAAGCTGAATACTTTATTATTTTATTGCAAATATTTTTTGCATAACAATGCATCTGAATTTAATACATAAAAAGAAATAAACAAATCGTTGTAAATTTGAAAAATGTTCTAAAACATTGAATATAAAGATGGCCGCCTTGGAATAAAAATTCAAAAATACCTAGTATTTGCTTACTGTCAAAGAGAAACAATAATTATCAGAGAATCAGTTTGTCACTTTCTAACGTCCATACACAATTATAAAGTATGAAGAGTATGTCCATAGCTATTTTTTTTATGTAATGACTGATACGTAACAAACATATTTTATTTCTTTCTAAGGTTAATGCCACTTCCTCTTCTTGTTTCTTCCATAGAGCTTATGTTCCAAGTATGTAAATATGTCTTTATTCTCATACAGTTTGGTGAAGGAATTTTCTCTGCGTCATTGAATATTAAGCAGTATGTGGGTCAGTGTCTAGCTGGTCCATATTACAGCGATAATTCCACTGATACTCAGCTCTGGTAGTCAGCTGATGCTCCAGTCAGTGAAGCAGTCGGGAGGGCTATTATTACTGCTCATCGTTACACTCAACACAGGGACGAATCATACAAAATAAAGAATACTGTCAGAAATAATATAAAAAAAACAGTTTTATATCTAATATATAAATGATAAATTATTTAAAGCAATGTGTATTAGAGACATGAACCCTAGTAACAGTCATTGTTACCATATAATAAATGATGCGTAGTGTAGTAATATGCATTGGGTTGAGCAGCTCTTTTGACCAAATGGTCCAAGCCTTGGGAGCGTCGGGGCAATCAATTAAACTTTTTAAAAAACTGATTAATACAAGTCAAAATATTCCTTTAATATTAGACTGCCTTTTCTTCAAACTCTTGTTTTGGAGGACCGTTCGCATTTGAAAAATTTTCATAGTTTGTTTTATGTGGAGCTTTGTCTATGAATTAGTTCCAGTTAGGGCGTGGATATAGAAGAAGAATGTGTATTTTAGAGATAAGAGTGATATAGAGAATGGATTTCTTTAATTAAAAATATAATCCTAAATTAAGAACTAGGCTAACGGTCACTACTGATAGAATCGACATAATCTGGTGAAATATGTGGTATCTGACGATGAAACGTTGTTTAGGAAAGATGTTGGAGTGGCGCGCATGACCCGACAAACCGAATGGCGGCTGACCCCTTGTTAAATAGAATGACAAGATTAGAATACAAACAAGAGGATTATATTGTACATGTAGAAGCATAGATAAGGGATAGGATAAGATACTCGTGCACGAAATCTACTTTCTGCAATACTTGTACATATATAATAATTGATAATTATATATGATATATATATGATAATTCTGTCAGAAACAACAGCGTCAGATCCTATTTCCCCAAAAGTGGTCGACGTCGATGGCGTTACTCCCGGCCACCATCAGGTCTTCCTGGGCGCAGCTACTCGGACACAGCGCACACTCCAGAAGGCGTGACAGGGTCTGCACCACGCCGCAGTCATATTCAGTCGGTTCGCTGTAAAACTGACAGGCTTTCATTTGTGCCCTCGTCTTGCATACTCCGGTCCGAAGTCTTGTACATTAGCTAATGACAATGAACCTAGGCAGATTGTTTTGCATGTACACAAGGAATGCCTTTGACAATGCCTTTCTTCATTTATTGAAAGAAAGCAATGTCAAAGAATACAATTAAATTATAAATAACACTATCTTTAAAATCGTGACTTCATCTTTCGGTAGATTGCTATTCTTTTCGATGACGAATGTGGCGGTCGTCAAATTAGGTGATTACTGTAATAAAAAGACCGACAAATTTACAACCATGATTATTAGACCAAACTGCTGATTTACAACATAACGATCTCTAATGGACCCATAAATCTCATTAGCGTTTGAGGCTGCGATGAACGCATAGCCACAAGTCTCAGACAACTGTCTACCAGTGAAAATTGTATTTTTTAAAAGTAAAACATTAAGAAAACAATTCAGAACAAGATTAGGTCATTAATAAACATATATGATATGCCAATTTACTGTATGTTTTTTTATGCAAGATGGAATTTAAAAAAGTGATGGCTATATTCAGATAACTTCAGCTTCATTCCTCTGAAAGATTGCCGAAATCTGTTACTCTGTTACTAATAATAATGCTTTCTTTTATTATTTTGTATTGAATGGTCAATTGTTATTATGTCTAAATTCGATGTCGAAATTTAATGTAAAAGAAAATATGACAAAAAATATCAAATATATAAATCGTAGTTAATTTATTATTGACTGTTTATAAGAACAATAGAAGAATAATATATATATTTCTTACTGGACTCGAGCTTAGCCATTCTTAAAAAGGCAAGGGTCATAAAATTCACATAAAATATTTCTCAATCGCTGACTGTCAGTATTCTCCTCCATGCGTTAACATAAAATTATAAATATCATTTTTTAATGATTGATCGAATGTATTGTCGCCTCCTGTTGAGATGAGCTGATAATCTTACCAAAATGTCATCAACTTCTCAACTCTGACCACAGATGGCGTGTCAGATTTCAATTTGTAATATTCTAAAAATCAAATTCAAATAATCTTTTGTTTTTTATTTCTTCATCTGTATTCTTTTGCAACGTTGTAGACATAAAAAACTGTTCATTAAATATTATTTAATAGTGTTTTTTTAATGATACGGTTAAGAAAGGCTCTAGATGTGGTAATAGAAGACAGTTCTACAGTGCACCTCGTACTAATCAATTGGACCAAGAGACGAATATGGGATGTACCTCTGCCATCCAGGATCCGTGTGCGGATGGATGTCGTTGACCCAAGCACTGTGTGGGCCTCGACCACGAAGCAGCTTGGTACCAGCAATAGCGCCGTGCATGAACAGAACCGCACCAGGGTTGAGCCGAGGAAAATTCTAATGATGTTTCTAGAATATTTTTCTTTTATATCTGATCCCCGGCTGAAACATACTGTCGATAAAATTTCTGCCCTCAAAATTCTATCAGGTACTTTGACACTCGCCTCGATCTAAGTTAGCTCGGAATTTTGAAACTTGGCTGACTAAATTATATGTATAGTGTACAACGTTCTCCCAATGGTTATCATAGTCCGAGGACTGAAAAATAAGGCCGCTGTACAAGTACATAATGATCTTTTGTTGTATTCGAAGAATATATACCAGCTAACTACACATTAGTCTCTTAATTGATTGTAGAATGGGAGGATTATCTTCTGCCTAACCTTTGCATTTATTATAAAATCAAACTATAATAACCTAATGTAGATTGTAATGGATGCGGAAGGCGGAGGATCGAAGAGGATAGAGCCTCATGCGGGAGACTAACGTTCAACATTCAACGTTAGACGAACACAGGCTGATGATGATGATGATGATAATTCATCGTCATACTCGGTGCAGGTACCCGTACTTTTAAAACGTACTTTTATTGGACTGCGTTCCTTAGATGTCAATGTTCACTAAAATAACAGTATATTTCCGCATTTGAAAATGTAGATATATATTTTCATTATGATCTTGCTTAACGTCTGGAATTTCAGTATGCATTTCCTTCATAATTTAATATGGATGTCTACAAGAGACAGTTCCATATACACTTGTAAACTCTACAACACAAACGCATACATATCACACGTTTCCCGCATGCAGTGTCCAGAGATCCCAATTGTCTCGATAATATAAAACTTGAGGCGAGAAACGTTAATGTTTCAACTGTAAAGATTTTCTCAAATCGGGAAGACAAAAGTGGATATTACTAATTTATGTTTAGGTGGCACTGCATTCGTGTACATTTGTAAGCGCTTTGACTCTGAATAATTATTGCTTTGTTGTTCCGCCGAAGTGTTGCCGTACATGGCTCCTGCGGTGGCTCTCTCCGCACTCGCGCTGGGGACCCTCGTAAACTCTCCGCATGCGGACAATGGGAACGTTGACACGAACGTTGTAGAATCGCTGCGGTTGCCCATCAGACGATCTTGAATGATAATGACAACCTTCCTTATGTAGGTGAACGCATGCGGCGAAATATTAAAATTTTACAAATTATCAACCGCACAACCACGTCACGAGCTTCTTTTCTGACGATCCCTCCTGCACCTTCAAATCGCCGTCTCATCCGTTAAAATCTTTCTAAACATCCATACACGGATAACATACTCGAATTATGAAGCGGGTGTTAACCCTTTCATTACGACTCGGTTTGAATACAAATTATACTGTCAATTATAAAACTAGTATTTGAAGCATAAATGTACTTATCTGATCTATTTTCATACATCACATTAGTTCTTGTATCCTTTAGGTATCTGATGATAAAAATGATGCATAAAAAACTATTCTAAAAAAGTAGCAAAACGATATATCACGTCAAACGATGTCAACGGTCGGAGAATCTTATGATGGCATATGCCGACAACCGATGCGAAAGGGTTAATAGCGCAAAACAGTCAAATTTTGAAACGATTACTTATTCGATTGACTAAATCCAAAGAGAGTACTTATTTTTGTATATTAAATTCATATATGTGCAGATGCAGCCAATGTATAAAATCTAAATATGAAAAAAAAAACTTATTAATAATCTTAAAATAATTTATTTACGAGTGGTATTCGTTATTCTTCTTTTCATGACTGTTCCATATCTGGAACATATGCTCATCACAAATTGCCGCCACATAGTTGTGTACGTTGTACTTGCCCATGCATTGACCCAAGACATCTTTTCATCCGAAGGTCCACCTGAGAACATAATGACTCCTTACTGCCTCTGAGTCGGAAACGCGGAAACTTAAAGAGATGGGAGCTCTAATATTCGAGGCATATATAAGTGATATTAATTTTTTTAATTTTTATTAGAATATTATTTTATTATTTCAATATTCTAATCTACTTTTATAGATCATTGACTATATTACAAATTATTATTACTTAAAATATACATATACTATACATAAAATTCTTTTTTCAACGCGTCAATCCAAGCACAAAAATAACGGCAGAAGCGGGATGCGAACCGCGGACCTTGGAAACCAACTATGCCCAGGTATTCATACCGCTCGGCGAACTGCGCCATTGCCCCGCCTAGACTGACGTGCGTTGAAACTAGTATTTATATCATTGTTATCATCGTACGATAGATGTCGCTATAGTATATATTCAAAGTATGTATATTTTTATTATTATTCTATCAGTCTTCATTTATTCACAAGCTTAATATTATTACTTTCCGGCAGTCTATTTATTTTAGTAAGTACCACTCGGGTCTCGAACCAAACTATAGACTGAATGGATGAGAAACGACTACTTATAGTTCCGACTCGGACTTTATAACCAATCATTTACCTGTGTTACTGATGGATAATTTTTACCTTCTTGATATTGTCTCAAGGAGACATTATTATTATATACATTTTTTTTAATTTTTATTAGAATATTATTTTATTATTTCAATATTCTAATCTACGTTTGGTTCGAGACCCGAGTGGTACTTACTAAAATAAATAGACTGCCGGAAAGTAATAATATTAAGCTTGTGAATAAATGAAGACTGATAGAATAATAATAAAAATATACATACTTTGAATATATACTATAGCGACATCTATCGTACGATGATAACAATGATATAAATACTAGTTTCAACGCACGTCAGTCTAGGCGGGGCAATGGCGCAGTTCGCCGAGCGGTATGAATACCTGGGCATAGTTGGTTTCCAAGGTCCGCGGTTCGCATCCCGCTTCTGCCGTTATTTTTGTGCTTGGATTGACGCGTTGAAAAAAGAATTTTATGTATAGTATATGTATATTTTAAGTAATATATAAGTGATTCGTCAATCACATTTTTTAATGAAAATCGGAAGATAAGCTCGTTGCTATCGATGCCTAGACCATTTCGTCCACTGTTAGTAAAATACTGTAACCCATTCACGTTTCAGTCTGCGTCTAATGTTGCTTAACTTAAGTGATCAAATAAAAATGACACTTACACTTTGCTATTGTTTTTGGTTGAAGGGCATTCATTTTAAACATCATCGAGATCGAACCCGCAATCTGTCGCATAACAGTCGAACTTTTTAACTCTCAGCCGTGTACCATGGCTTAAGTGCGTTCTGTGATTTGTTTGTCGCTGATTTCCGCACCAGTAACCTTTGGCTTAGTAATTTAAGTCCAACTTTTTGGTCCGGTTGGCGAAACAATGAGGTGACGAAGAGCTTGTTTGTTCTGCTTCAGCTGCCGCCCAGACTTAGTGGTAAAGTATCCAACTGTTATGTCAGCAATCTTCCCATGTTCATAACCCTTCCAGACATGGAAACGTATATCTGGAACGGTTATGAAGTTCACAAGAAATTACGCATGTAGCATACTAACGTCGATACAGACTAGAAAGTCTGAGGTTTTGTTGACGAGCCGTATGCTGCGTCAAAGACTCGGGAAGGCTCTCAGCCACTTGCAAACATTTAAGCTTTTTGTAGTGCTCTGTGAAGTGTTTCCATCAGAAACACACGTACAGAGCGGAGGCGGAAAGGGTTTGACAGCGTGACCTGCTCCTCATCCTGCCTCACGCGACGGAAGAACACTCCCTTTTTAAGCGTGGATCGTGCTTGGATTATTTACTCTCTTAGAACACTGTATTCGTTGGGCTTAACTGACGAATAGAACCAAATGGTCCAGGTTTTGTTTCGTTCTGAACCTTCTGTAAGTATTTTCCTGTACGTGATTACATAAATAAAATATTGCTACCTGATTAGTAACTACCTGTCTTTATCTCGATCGATCAAGAATTACACTAATTGTTCAAGGATATGATTTTTCTTCTTAGCATATTTTTTGTGCGGATTAGAGTTTTGTTATGTTTGTATTATTATTTGTAAACACGAGAATCGACCACACGCGATTAAGATATATATAATCAATTATATGACGCTTGCCATCGCGTCCATGGATAAGTACTGTATATTAAGTACTGATACGTTAAAGTTATTATGCTACTAACTACTCTTTTATCGATGTTACTCGCGAAGTTCTTATAAAAGTAGTCCTTTCGTACAAAGTGATGTTTTGCAAACTCGTCCTCACCTCGAAATTGAATGATGAAGAAATTCGCTACACACGACTCAACGCAAACGCCATAATTGCAAATATAACCGTTAAAACGTACGAAATTATTCATACTTATCTAACTTTGGATAGCTTTAAAGAGAGTATAGAACTAGCAATAGATTTAAGCTAGTCATTCACGTATTTTCCTCAAATTACTGTAATTTGGTCATTTAGTTGCCTGTGAATGTTGTTGTGCTGTATGGTGTTAACAAGATGACTTTCGTCTACCATCTCGTTCGATTTATGAACTGATAGGCATTTTTACGGATGAGGAATTAATCTCACAATAATCGTGGATTTTATTTTACATTTTTTAAATTTATTTGGTAATATTGTCTCACAAGGGATTTAACTTGCAACCAGTCACTTAACAGTCTTTTTTTTATTATTTTACTTTTTTTATAAGTACTCGTATATTAAATTTCGATCGCTTTATCAAATTGTATTAATATTCGATTACACCTGTAAACTAATATGTCTTGAATTCCTAGTAACTTCCACTTCACTAATAATTAAATATTTCAATTTTTTTTTTATAAATATTTATAAAACAACATGTAGCTCAGTGGTTCTTAATATTTTTAAATTTGCACACTTTTTTGCAACATTCCTTAAAGAAATTAAATAACGATTGTAATTATAAGTGTAGTGAAAATTTATTTGTTCAGTTATTGATATATTTTTGTACAGGGAGCGGCAAAAAGGGCTGATGGTTTTCGTCGTTGTTTTAATTTAAAACCGTCAGTTTTTTTTCCCGCTCCCTGTATATTGACCGTCTTTCATATTTTTTTTCTTTTTTTTCTATTGATAGTTCTTAGTGGAATTTCTTAATATCAATGAAATAAAAGAATACTTAGAGTTATTTCAGAATTTTATTTTAATGCAACATGTTTCGAATAAAGACATTTTCTGGTGAATTGTATGAGAAATGGACAAGTTTATGATATATACATACTCTCGTACACAATAACTATATTTTATGGAAACAGTGCCATTATTATTAGACTGACATTTTATCTATAAATGACAGAAATGTACAGATTGCACGAAACCATGGTCTCATTTCTGTAAAATATGTCTGCTCAACATTATTTATAGATCGACATAAAAACATGTAAAAATAACTTAAATCTTCCACGTTTGACAGAAGACTTAACGTAACACTGGTGGCATCTTCTCAAGCACCAATTTTCCTTGAGGCACATTTTGAAAACCATTAATATCCAATCAGGTATTAAATATCATGTAATTAATACGATATGCAAATTCGTGTGTGTAAAAATTAATCAAAATAAATACGGGGGGGGGGTCATTAAAGGTGATCAATTTTCTTTTAATTAACCTTTAATGGGAATCAATCACGGCATTTGAAAAAAATAACGCATGATCAGTTGATTAATAATAAGAACTAAGTGATCAGAAATGATTTTGCTTCTCTGATCAGTGTGGGAGAGACGGTCAATAGATTGGATGAACCAGCGTCCCAGATTGGTCGGATGACTATAAAGAATAATATGCCGATGATGCGAAGAAACATGAGCTACCTCCACAGATTCTCCATTTCAAATATTTAAAAAATCTTACTATCCATATTTTCTATGGGTATAAAAAAACACTGATACGGTGATTTGATCATTTTGTATGGAGAATCTATGACACTTGCTGTTTTTGAGGATGGCTTAGTATGTATGTATGCACTGTATGATCGTCTATTCGACAAATATTTTACTGTCATTTGCGTAAGATGCGCAAATGACAGTGAAATTAAATACCTTTCAAAAAGAAATGGAATTTCTTGACATTAAAATAAAAGTTTTTTTGACCTATTAACGAATGAACTTACTGTGGACATAATTGTCATTACAGATTGACTTTCGACTATCAGTTAGTACTTTTAATATCCAAAGATGTTATCGATTTTTACAAATCCCCGATCAACGCCAAAAGTCGAACCTTCGTCTTGTTTCATAAGTTTAGGCCATAAAAGGTATTTAATTGTACATACAGTCTTTGCGAAAAACACTTAATGTGTATCCTGCAAAGACCGTATCAATAATGAAATTCTAACATCAAATAGCAAGTACTGCTGACTGGTTAGAAGTTTCTATTGGCGTTCGACAAGGCTGCACACTAGTACCGTTACTTTTCACTCTTGATATGTACTTTATCATCTGCAAATCAATACCATCAGATCTAGGAATGGCTGTGAAAGGCTGACTCCATCTGTGCTACATAGAATAAATGCTATGTGTAGAGTGTTGTCCTGTAATGTACGAGTACATAGTTGACTACAACCCGTGATTGTTTGTATGAGAAGTCTAATTGCTTGAAGGCAGTTGTTCTATTAGAATCTCTTGCTGATGTTGACGAGTTTCCGTTAATGGCTGGCGGCGACTACACAAGGAGCGCTTCGTCAGTCGACGAAGATAATCAGATTTGAATCATCAGAACGTTGGAGATGACATCGCAGTAGCAGGAACACTCCCACGCGTGGCCTGAACCAAAACAAACAGCCAGCTGCTACGATCTAGCATTTTAATATGTAAACACGTCGTCGTCATCATTATAATCATTCCAATCTATTCCCTAACTGGAGCATATGATAGTCACAAAATGCCGGCACAAAGTTCTATCAACCACCATAGTGCTCGCCTCATCCTATGCTAGTTCTACCAACTGAAACTCAACCGAGTATTATATGTACTCGTATAGTTTTTATGCCTTTTCAAGGCAGTGAAAGACTAAAGATAATGATCTTAAATTTTATGCTCTCATGTTACACACTAAAACATATCTCAGCTAGCTCTAAAGTACCTTTGTCTCGTGATTTTTTGTATGATGGAATCATCACAATCGTCATTATTCACAAAGTTAAATTACTCGTTCATATAAGTACACCTATTATACTACGTAAGCTATTGTTGTGAAAACTCATTATGCGGCTGCATTGACTTTTAGTGAGGCGACAATATTTTCAAACATATTGCAGAATAGAGGAAATACATATAAAATTTTATAAAAAGACCAATGGCCGTTATCAGAGCCTCGGTGGCCGTTTGCCGAATATTATATTCCAGAGTCAATCGAAACACATCTGGCTACAGCTACTTTACATTGCTATAAAAATATCACAATTCTCATTTATTTGTAAGTAAAGTAGGCGATGGAGAATGAAGGAAATGACATGGAACCTTCTCGAAATTGCTAGATTCGTAAAAGCAAAAATCCTGCTGCTGATCAAATGTGTAAATACCGTAGATTTTCCCGCTGTTCAGCGATGTGTGTCAGAGGGACGAGCTCCGCGGTGCAGTGGGCAGACCTGTTGACTCTAATGACTGTCAGCATGGTTCAAGAAGCACTCCACGCAATGGAGAAGTCGTCCTATAATACTCTGGCAGTCAAACATATTGCCATATAGTATGGCAATCACAAGAGGAGTCCAAAATGCAGAGCATTTGAATGATTGCATAATGAAGGTGATCTCCCAATCGTTGAATGAAACTGGAGTATTGATAGTCTTATTGTTTTGCTGACATTAAACTTGAAGAGAGAAGAAAGAATATGATCCCACCTTGCAACACTAGATTGATATACTATTTATATAATAGATCGTATATTATGCAATGTTAAATAAAACTGACTTTTAGTTGTCTTCTTCGCGTAGAAACAGGCTTTTTTTTCGTTTTGGAAATGTTAAGCTTGACAAGTTTGAGGTTACCCCATATTGAAACATTAATAGCATCTTAATTGTTTATTTTCTTCACTAGATCATTATGGCTAAATATAGTTTTGAAAGTTTCAAGAAAAGTATGTGCTCCAAGATTGTTTTATCGTTTGTTAAACATTTTATCTTTGCACATAAGAAAAACTTTGGGGAACAGCACTGAACCCTGTGGAACTTCTAATTTTCATATATTTCATATATGGTAGGAAGAAGATATTATATGTATTGTCTAAATCCAAATAAGTTAGCTTGTTTACAAAGCCTCAAATGGTTTAGAGATATCCGAACTTACTACCAAGGTCTTATTAAAATATTCAAAAGCATTCCTTAGAAAGTGTGTGATCTGATTTTTAGACAATATTTTTGCAGGCAATACTTTGTTTCATTGAATGAAATTATTTGGTTAAGGCTATCTCTTTTGGGGTCGATATCTGACATTGCTTGAAAATGCAGTTTTCAATAAAAAATAAAAGGCTTAAGAAAGGTTGTTGTATCAACAATATCTCATTAATCGCAATTTATAAATGGCAAAAATCATTTCTTGTATACCATCCATTCATAGTCAGCTCCCTTAAAAATCAACGATCAATATCGTAACAAGACTCATACTCCACATAGTGTTAAGCGGCATAGTATGCAGACAGGAGATTTTTCAACCATCGTACTTAACCGTCGTCAGTATTCTCATGTCTACGTATACATTTAAATAATTATACTATTCAATTGACCCCCACTTGGTTCAAATTGCAACGCAATGCTCCATTGCTGATTCATTTTCGATACGCTCATTCAGTTAGTTGCATATTACGCACCTCAATGAACGCCGCTCTCCGTTGGTTTCAAAGATAGCCAGCGCAACAGCTCAATTTGCATCTGCATAACCGGCGTATCAACACCGCATTCTGAACTTCCCACGAATACAAATCCACATTTGACTTCTTGCAACTCTTCTTCTTCCTCCGCTTCCTTTCATCTCATTGAATTCAGTCGTATCATTATTATAATGATTACGAATTATTAGGTCGACGACTTGGCGTCCATATTACTTTATTTCTTTATCCGTTATATATCTGAATTGACAAAAATTTCTGCACTTGTTTTTCACTTTTGGTTAAGCTTGATTCTGACGCTCACAGGAGGACTAGTCTTTACTCGTTTCACACCCACATCACGCCCTAGGATAATTAAGTCTCCTCGACGATGCGCTTATTTAAATTATGAACAATAAGCAACTGATAAGTCCAGTGAGAAACTATTGCGTACAATTGTTGATACTGCACAGTGCTTAAGAGAAAGAACACGCGAAAAATATTAGAATCGCAGTTATGGGTCTAAATGAAATGAAAATGAAAGATATATATTTTCTTAACAAAATTACGAGTGAATTTATTAAATGTGCGGAATTTTAGCAGCACAAAGTCTATATGCCTGATATGACCCAAGCATTTTCCTCGAATTGCATCGAAAAGGATCGCCTTTTATATCAAGAGGAATTGATGGTCCCAGAAAAAGTGCTATGACGTCTGTAAGAGGATGCAAGTCTGTTGTAAACCGCGCTATTTCTGGTTGTTAGCTCTCATAAATTAAATATAAAGTGAGTTTTAAGGCAATATGTTTAGGTGAAGATGAGATCAATTGAGAAAGAAAAACTAGTAACGGATAAGAAGTAGATGAACATTATGGAGAGAGGTGCTGCTACGCTTACACGTGCCAGTGGCTCGGCCACTACCCACTCGCCTCCCCCGCGATCGTATCAAGTATCCTACTAATTAAACACTCGCAATATCCACATTAAATGCAGTTGCTTTATGCGGTAATGGGCAAACCTGGCGTGTCCAAAAGCGATGCAGAAAACACTCTCATAGACTTTAAACACAGGCGCATTGCAACCAGCACCTGCATTGTTCGACGCATTATACCAACTTTGCATTGGTGATTAAATAATCGGATTTTTATGGGACGCTGCAATCTGTGGGCTGTTAGGTAGTCACTGTATAGGATAATTCAATTAAGTAACTTGGTAGCTGTTCAAAAATAAAAATAAATCTATGGTGAAGGGCTTACAATACATGTAGTTTACGCAAAACCATGTCTTTTGTTATTAATATACTCTAATCCTTGGAACACTGAGTTAAGGTTGATTCATTTAGTACGAGTATTTTCTACCGTTGTTACCATGGCCGCTGCTCTTCAGAACTCAAAGAATTATTTCCTCCTCTATTAAAATAACTCACATACAACCAACAGACTCGTCTCATTCTTGCCATACTTCCACACAAGGTATGTTAAAAAAGAACTGTTAGTTTCCAAAATTCATTCCTTAATGCCACCGGTATGCTCTAAAATGCATTTTTTTTTGTCTGCGTTTCTTCCTTTGTAAAATGTGAATATTTTCAAAAAACAGATCTATATAAAGTTGCAATCTTCTAATCCCGCACACATTTACAACATATATTTTTTCCATACATCGTACAGTCGACCTGATTGAGCTCTATAGAGCCCAAGGATTTTAACCGCCTTTAGTTCTCCTGCATTCGCTTGCCTAAAACAGTATTTTTCTAATTTAAGGTCATGATAAAAAATTAAATCAAATTTCCTTATCAAATAAACTAGCCAATATCTTCACAGAGTAATCGATATATTTTCTGGAATTTTCTTAAATTTCGCCCCATGACCTGTTACCGAAGAATCCTTGCGCGGTCACACAATATATTCTTATTTTAGATGTAGTTTAATAGCCATTTTTTACTCACAGCTCCATCACATAAATAATTGTTAAAAATTAACCATTTTTTAATTTGCTACGATATATTTTTTTATGGTATCGAAAGCGAAAATTTTCAACACCAATCGCTGGTGTTCTATCTGAACTACTTGTTTTATATAAACTGACATCAGCACGATGTAGCCCTTGCTGACTGGTACCGAAAACCTCGATATACAATCTTTCGTCTCGTATTTCTGATCGCTTGTCATACATTTATGTGTCCGCCATATTGTCATTTCGGACAGGTCCGCTCACAGGTGTGCTAGTTATAGACATGGTCACTGGAGCGCTGGGCAAGAGCCGCAGCGCCGGCGATCCCATCACGCCAGTCGGTCTCCGCCCTTTAGCGAGACAAGGTCGCATTACGGCCGGTGGCATGTCATTCCGCCTGGCCTGAAGCTTGTAATGTTTTAACGTAAATATAATCAATGTGCTTCTAAAAAAAATTATGTGTTATCAATCTGCTCCTCATCCTGCCCTCACGCTTCGCAGTAACACCTCTTTTTGAGATAGAGGAGGATGTTAAAACACTATGGAATGATATAAAAATTCATTGCTTTTTTGTTGTTTTTAGTATGATTTATATTGATTTTATTCCAATAACTGAACGATGTTTTTCTAGAATATTTCCGGTACGTAGGCAACGTTAAGTGTGTCATGTTTTGCAAATGAAGCTGCCTAATAATTTGCGATGCCTCAATATTTGTCAGGTTTGCTAATACTATTCATTTATTCAGGTGTTATCGTTTTTCAGTCCCATTATATCTATTATAGGCAAACGACGAATATTAAATTAAACCTGGCACTTTGTTAGCTCTCGCATGTTTTTATTGAATTTTGAATACGACAAAAAAACAGGTCTACTTGATGATAAGTAGGTACACGAAATGATGTCATATTTAATACCTAATTAGTGATTGAATTTAATGTTTTCAAGTTTGAAACGAAAGGTTCCGGGTTTTAATCAGATTTTTTTTAATATTTTGAATTACTACGAAGTGCGGACCTTGGTGACAGACATAGATTTGTATCGGATGTTGTGACGACCATACGCTCTAGTTAGAGGAGCAAATGTGGAATAATAATGATGAGCATCCTGCCCATAAGAATGTTGTATACTAAGTACGCAGCCTTAGACTAAAGTCTATTTGACATCTAACTGATGCACCTAGAATCACGGGAAGGCCTTCAGCCACTCTCTAACAAGTAGCTTTTTGCGTGCGTCCAGTAACGGGTCCCCATCCGGGTCAGGACGGGACAGGGAGGGTTTTCAGCAAGCGAGTGCCCATAAGAATACTACAATGCTCGACAAACGACAATAGCACATCGTAAACACGTTTCTCGTTAGATTACTTAAGTTAATTTTTTATTTATGTAAACACATACAGGAGAATACCGACAGATGGCGAAAGAAGTTAAGCAATATTAGATGTAGATCAAAATTTATATGGGTTGCCGCATGTTGCTTACCTTGTATCGTTGGCTGGGTTAAACTGACCATGTATATATTTTTTATGTAAACACATACAGGAGAATACCGATAGATGGTAATAGTAATTTTGATGTCTCATCTGTGAAATTCTATGACGATTACCATGGTGCATATGACTAAACGCTGCACTAATACAGTTACGATTATATACATTTTTTATGTAAAGCATACAGGAGAATACCGACAGATGGTGATATTAACTCTGAAGTCTCAAAAGTGGAATCCTATGACGCTTAACATGGTGCATATAGCTAAGCGGTGCATGTGAAGTGTTGATCCGCCAACTTCATATACTACAGCTCGAGATTCACGCATCATCCTTATTATAACAGTAATTTACTATGAATAGGCGGTCTTCACGGGACCTTCGTCTACCACCAATTTTAATTAATAGGCTACGACTATAGCATTTTATGGGCGCCTAAAAAAAATGTAAAATAGATGCCGTCCCTCCCATGTACACATGCTCCTCCATGCTCATCCATGCTCCATAGAGATGTCTTTGTATAAGGCACAACCGATGGCAACTGATAGAACTGAATGACGACAGTTTGAAGTGACGTTATATTCCAGATATTGATCGGATTTAGGAAGAAGGAAACTTGTGATATTGTGGCTTTCGGGTTTAGCCGTGTGTGGCGAACTTCCTTCAACCAATATTTCGATCACCATTGCAGGGGTCTTCTTCAGGATTGATGTTTTATTTAGTTTTGAGTTGGTTTATTCAGAATGTATATTTTTTATGAGCGTTAAACCGCGGCTAAACCCAAAAGCCACAATATAAAATCTGGCCGTGAAAGCCTAAGAAGTTATTTAGAAAAATTGTGCTTCACGAAAACTAGATAATCGGTAATTTTCATTAGTTTGTTCATATCTAGCGATCGTAAAGCAAACAAAAAATTATCTAAGCCGTTTATTTTTTTATAGTATGATTTTTATTAATCTCATATGCCGTAATGGTACAATGTTCCATGACGATTAAGGTGACATTCCAACGTAAATAGATCTCGCTTCAACTCTTACGCCATACCTGACATTCTCAGGCGCCACATATTAGATATATATATGATACTAATGATTTTTTAGACAGGTGATATTGACATTGAAAGTTCCAATTTATGCATTTATGTACGGAACCGGCACAACGCCTCGGCAAAAAAAATAATGCCAATCTGATACGTTGTGTGACACCTGAGATTGAGAACCTTTTGGTACACGTAGATAATAATAATAGCATATTTATTATATTTTATACATTTTTCAACGTGAAACGGGAAAATTACTTTTTAATGATAACGCAGGAAAAATTATATTCTCATATATGTATATCACATAATTTCCACGACAAACGTACAACTGTCTCAAAAGAGTCTCATGGTTGAGGCGTGAATTAGGTAATAAAAGACAAAAAAGAGAAAATATATCATTTAATTACATTAAGGTTATCTCAACTGATAATACTTCGCGAAACTGCATGATTATAATTTTAAATTAATTTAAATTAAAAAATTAATAAATTAAAAATATTTATTATTATTATTATATTAGTATTTGTATAGCGCTCTTTTATGACCGAATGATCATTCCAAAAGCGCTTCTTTGCCTCTCTGAGTAAAAGGTGGGTCTTGAGTGTGCTTCTGAAGGATGCCTCCGCTTTAAGCTCTCTTATGCTTTCCGGTAGTGAGTTCCAGGCCATTGGTGCAGCGTAGCTGAAAGCCCGATTGTCAAAGACTGTGCTAGGACTACCTCCCGTCAGCTGCAGGGTGCTTCTATTTGCTCTAGCCGATCTGAGTGTCTCTCCACGCGCGCTTTAGTTTTGATTCACAATTTATTTTTAATGATTACATGTTTCGGCCTCCCTGGAGACCATCTTCAATAATGATAAAATAAAAACAGGCAGTGGCTTATATATTTTTAGATTTTCTTACCTTCAGTTGTGTAGTCCAGAGCTCCGCAACCTTTTCTCATCTACGGCACACCAAAGTACTTCTTTGGATACTACGGCACACCGAAATTCTCACCTTGAATACCGCGGCACACCAAAAGCCAAAAATAGCTATTAATTTGATCAATTTCACTTTTTTTTAAATTTAATTTAGAACTTAATAAAGCAAATACGTCGTTGTATGTCTACATAAATGGGCGGTAGGCGCTGGGAGCTTGAGGACCGTTGTAAAATTATTTATTTGTAATATTGCCTTATTTGATCGCGGCACACCTGTATCGGCTTACGGCACACCAATGTGCCGCGGCACACCGGTTGCGGAGCACTGGTGTAGTCTATGACTTTGTGACATTTTCGGGGCCTTTAAAATTTTCCTGAACTTCTGCTTAGTTCCAACACTTCTTTGCAGTTTACAAGTTTTGAACTGTATTAAGGAAGACTAATATTCTGACATGTATTTATTTTTATTCGCTTCAATTAGTTTTAACTTTATTTCATTTACTTTATAGTATTTTGTAGGATACCCCACACAGCTACATTTTTTTCTACGATTTCTAAAAAAAAAATTTTTTTTGACCGATTGTGATCTCCTGCATACATTTACCTAAAACATGACTCCTACCCGCGTCAATAAATATTCCAATAATTTAAATTCATAAGCAATTAAGTATACATATACTATACATAAAACTCCTTAAACGAGTTAAATCATTCAGAAAAAATATCGGCGGGAGCGGGATGCGAACCGCGGACCTTTGGAACCAACCATTTTGCCCAGGTTATTATACCGCTCGGCCACCGGCCAATTTCTTCCACCTGAGAAGACTCGTCTCTGATCTTCTATATAAGTTATCATCGTACGATAGATGTCGCTATAGTATATATTCAAAGTATGTATATTTTTATTTTCTTATTATTCAATCAGAATGCATTTATTCACAAGCTTAATATTATTATTTCCGACAGTCTATTTATTTTAGTAAGTACCACTCGGGTCTCGAACCGAAACTATAGATCGAATGGATGAGAATAACTTCTTGTAAGTACGTCGCGCACATTGCAATTAGTTATTTACCTGTGTTACTGATGAATAATTTTACCTTATTGATATTGTCTCAAGGTGACATTATCATATGGATATTTTAAATTATTTATTAGAATATTATTTTACTATTTCAATATTCTAATCTACTTTTATAGATCATTGACTATATTACAATATTATAAGCAATTAAATATACATATACTATACATAAAAATTCAAAGATTCGGTATCCCTGGTTCGTACAGTACTACTTAAAAAATCACCCACACTTTTTTACGAATTTAAAACAATGTATTGTTATGGCAGTTGCTTGTCTTGCATATCTGGGAGATGTCCATCAAAAATATGTTGTTTAATTTGAAAAATAAAAATATTAAGTTCTTTTGAGCATCAGTGTAATCATCCAACCTTCACAATCTTTGTCGTGCTGTTATTCCTAAGTGACCAAACCATCGTATTGAAATTCTTTTAGAGTAATTAAAAACAATGATTATTGAATGCTGGGCAACACACGGGCTATCGATGTTGCCAGATACTGGGCAAAAATAATTATACGTCGCTGACACGAAGAAGAAGATTGAACACCCAAATATTTATGCGGTACTACAGCCGCAGTCTATGAAAAATTCACCGACTCTTGCCCTGGAGGCTTACGGAAACCATCTATGCTTCCATGTTGACCTCCGGGTATACAGGTGTCCTGAGACAAGGCATAGATAACATGAGCTTACAGAACTATGAATAGACAATTTTTTGTGTCCATATGCTCCAAATATGGAGCGGATATGATAAAAAAAACAACATTGCTAATACATATTTTAGTAGATTAGCGTCTCTTGGCGTGCGTTCCTACGCCTCAAATAATCCACTATGAAGCAGAAAATAAACTATGTATGTTTTTTTGCAATATGTATTATATTTTATCTCTGTCCTCACGCTCTTGAACGAGTCTTAACCCTTTCGCATCGGTTGTCGGCATATGCCGTCAAAGATTCTCCGACCGTTGACATCTGTTGACGTGATATATCGTTTTGTACTTTCAGTACTCATTGTAACATCTACGGTAGGAATTTGAAAGTGCAGTCATTCCCTTAATCAACCTACATGTATTCTTTACAGGAATCTGTAAAGCACGTAAATAAATATCGTTAGGTTTCGTCACAGGAGCAATTTATCTGTAAACCACATCTGTATGCCACCACATGTATGGAGTTACATAATGAACGTTTGTTGAATATAATAGTTTTTTATGTATCATCTGATAGCTAAAGGATAGAAGAACCAATGTGATATATGAAAATAGGTCAGATAAGTACATTTATGCTTCAAATACTAGTTTTAAGCAAAAAAAATGTTTGAAAAATTCACGCAGTATTGACAGGATAATCTGTATTCCACCGAGCCGTAATGAAAGGGTTAGACAAATTCTGCTTGACATTATTAAATTTGATTCTTATTTATAGTTGATAATTATTGAGCATCGTGGCATCTTTGCTCTCGTACGCGTACGTGAGTCTCCTCTAAGTATTGCTGCCGTGTTGAGAAAATGGCGCGGTGTTTAGTTTGCTGATGTTATTACGCAGCAAATAAATTCAAATCTTCAATCAACAAACGTCATAATATTATGATCATGCTTACTGCCTACGTTCACGTGGTTGATTACACATGCCTACTTCTTTCGTGATATCATAATGATTCGCTTAGTGCCGAGGGGTGTAACCGGCAGATCTACGATTGTCATGTGAGCGGTCGTGAGTTCGATCCCGGCGAAGCTATACATTTACAAGCTCGAAACAATTATGCAAGTAGGTTAACAGATAAATGACCCCGGTTGGTGTGAGACTGATCCCTCACCTGTAAAAAATACTGTTAAATTGACATTATTATCATTCTATATCAGCTGGAGCATATATGGTCATCACAATCTTGCCACCAAAAAGTTATGTCGGTAGACATGGTCCTCGCCTCATCCCTTATCAGTTCTGCGTCTCGATTCTCCGCCGAATACATTCTACGCATATTTCCCGACGGCTTTCCATGACAACGAAAGCCCGGGGGTATAAAGAAAATGCAGCTGTAGTTTATGATCCCCCGGCGGCATCCGAAAAGCATGCCTAGCCGTTTCCATAATCTTCGTCTCATGGCCTTCTAGGATGCCATCATCACAATCGTCATTCTTTACAAAGTCAAACCATGGTACCTCGAGTATTTTACTAAAGCTCCCGTTCTCAAAACCCGTGCATTGAAAAAAGGACTTACTATTTGTTTATGTTTATAATTATTGAAGTGTTTTTTTTTATTATTTTATATCTTCGGAATTTTTTTGCCGTATTAATTTTATATCAGCTGCCATCATCGTCACCTTGATCAATACCAGCTCTGCATCCCAAAGCTCCTCTAATTATTGAAGTGTGTCGTCCAGATATAGCGCATCCGATAAGACATAAGTCTTCTTGGTAGTATCAATCCGGTGGATTGGTTTGCAGCAACAGAATCTTGCATCTCGATCTCCATTCCTCTCGGCCTCCGCAACCCAAATCGGCAAAAAATGATTGCATCTCAGACATAAGTAGACAGGTGTAAACCTTCTTAGAGAAGCACATCAACAAAGACGAAAAATACTCGACAATTTGTTCATATTACTCGTACACCTCAGAACTATATACTTTCATCGCCTATTATGTAATGACGAGCTTGTGGCAATAGTAAATAAACACTTGTGGCTCCTATGCCGACATCCCTCTGACCGTATTCGAACATGCGGAAGATCTGTCCGCGTATGTGTTTTAATGAGATGTGTACTCATACAGGTACGTGGTATTTAGCGACTATCCTCATTAGCGTATTCCGAAAGAGATGTACGAGGAAGGGTAATCGTCTTGTTATTGAAATATCATTAGTGTTCACAAGAGCCATACTTGGAAAAAACTTGAGGAAACAAATTTAGAAACGAACAGTATCTCAAAACTTCAAAGTGCCGCTAAATGTGAGCAAAATGGGTAATGTCTTTAAAAACTTGATTTTAAACATCGGTTTTTGATCGACAAGCGAAAATATTTATATATAAATTTATGTACGAGTACTAATACACCACTGAATATTCGTACATTATATAATGTATGGCCTTTTAGAAATCAGGGATAGATGAAAATATTGCTTAGGTTTATGTTTCTCTGGGACAACACTCTATCTTTCTTCGTAGTATCAATCCGGTGGATTGGTTTGCAGCAACAAAATTTGCATCTCGATCTCCATTCCTCTCGGTCCTCCGCAACCCTCTTCAGCTCAGCATAAGAGCTACAACTCATGTCCTCGAACACTTGCTGCAAATAATCCCGTGTAGGGCGCCCTACGGTCTCTCCCCCAACCATCCCCTCCGCAATGTCGTGAAGAAGACCATCGTGGCGCATGATGTGACCGATCCATCGGGCTCGCTTCTCTGAGATGGTTGTTATTAGGTGCCTATCTTCCTTGATTATCCTGAGAACCTCATTGTTCGTGACGTGGGGTAGTCGCTCTGAATTAAGAGCAAATTTAACTTTTTTATACGTTATGTAACACATAAAAAATATATCGAAAGACAATTATGAAAATAATTAATATATGAATTATATAATGCTTGATATTTTATCCGTATTTTTACAATTTTTAATCGATTTCGAGCTCTGACATACCCCGGTTGTTGTGATTTTGATACCTCACCCGTAAAATGCCAGTCATAGCCTATTAATCAAAATTTGTAGTAGACGAAAGCCGTCCCATGAAGACCACCCATTCATAGTAAATTCGTGCAATAACAAGGGATGATGTATGAATCTCGGGCTGTAGACTATGACGTTGGCGGATCAACACTCCACATGCAGCGCTTAGCCATGTGCGCCGTGGTAAGCGTCATAGAATTCCACATATGAGACTTCAGCATCACTATCACCATCACTATCACCATCTGTCGGTATTATCCTGTATGTGCTTACATAAAAAAAGAACCCCTGACGTCTGGTATAGCAAGCAACGCCTTTACTGTTTGCCATACTCACTGACTTATAGAAAAAAAACATTGATTTTCAATTTACTCTCACCTAAAATGTAAGACGCGAATTTTGCACTGTATTTGTTTATTATATATTTTTTTTTATCTTACTTAGCAATATTATCTGAATGGGTAAGCGCCCTACCTCGCCGCCAGTCGAGAGTCGCCAGCCTAACCAACGAAGCCGGTCCGTCACTCAGTATCATACCGACCACCGCAAGACTAGTCCATAATACCGATACAAGTCGATACACTACGAACGACGCACAACCGAGAAAATTCATTAGGCGTCCCACCCTCACGACCCCTAACAAAGATCAAGACGCTAAAAAACCAAAAAAAATCTAAAAATATATATATATCACGATGCCTGCAGTTGCGATCTATTCTCGTATCCACACAGGTGAATAATTATTCAATACAGTGATGTTTATTTATTTGTTTATAAATAAATTATTGTTTACAGTTTTTTTCAATAGCTTAATATTGTTAATTATATATACACAGTGTTAATTACTATAAGAGCGCTAAAAATCAGTTTAATTTTAAAATTAACGATTGGAATGTCACGTTTTGAACTGGCGATCTTTTAAATGTTTGTTTTTGAAACGAAAATAATTAAAAAACGGTGTTTTTTTTTGGTATTGTCTTGTATAGTGTATGACGTTAAATGTGCTACGTAAATCGCTTATTTGACAGGTAATTTAATTATCAGAAGTGGCTCAAAAGTGTAAAAAAACGACATTTGGATTTGTAAATATTTATAACAATGAGATACGCTTCTAAATAACACTTTTATTCCACTCACAACATAAGCATCTTTATGTCATGCACTGTTTAGAATATTTACCATGCATCTTCTTTCATACAAAAAAACATTATTTCACAATTGAATTTCATTCGAATGTTTTCAAAAATTTAAAAAACAATTTCTGCAATGTATTTTTACTTCGTTTTTAATATTTACCATCGTCAATATAATAATTAATACTGTGTGTGTATAATTAGTATCGGCATTTATTTTTTGGTGAAATGTTTAAAATTGTGCATCTCGTGTCTTCAAAACAGTGAGTTTGTTAATGTTTTCTTATTTGTTTACATTTTTTTATTGTTTTATTTATATTTTGTTATTGCATCGAACACGGTTGAAACATTCTAAATTCTAAATTCAAAAACAAATTTATTTTTGCTTGTAAAAAATAAAAGTAAACAAAACAATTACCTTGCTATTTATATGGTTTCGGAGGTCTGACATACCTGTATATGTTAATACTATTTAATTAAACTACCTGAAAATATGAAAATAGTACTGTATTTGAAATTATTTAATGAGACCCATAATAAAGGAGTGTAATATTTAAATTTGTGAAATAAATATTTTTTAAACGATTTTATTATGCGACGATATGTTTTGAGTTTGAGCAATTATTTATATCACTAATAAAATATTGCCTTATTATAGAACGTTATTTTATCCTGTTTGTGCGACTTATGCCACCAAATATTTTAAATTTCAAAAATATTCGAAAACAACAGAATACGAAATTACTAAACTATTTGAATACATTCGTATAATTTTGATTAATTACATTTATTTTCTGCATGTTATGTCCAGCCTCCCTGGCTAATCGTTTTAGAGCTCACTAGTTACAACAGTTATGCTCTCCTGCTAAGCTCTCAGAAAAAAATTTAAAAAGGCTAATGTGTTCCGAATTACCGATCGATGTTTATCGTTTTTCGGATTGAGATTTCACTTTAATACGATTCTCCTACGTAAATGTATTGCCGTGTTATTTTTTTTTATTTCCGTGTTATTGTTGACGTGAACGTTGTGTTTTCGACGTGAATGGCTCAATGATCCGCCCACGTAAATCTGAATAATTTAAATTATCCTTTAAATTTCGCCGTTTAATGTTTATTGTCATTAATTTACACGTTCGCACTACACACTAAATAAATCTTTATTTTTTCAAATTTAAATATTTAAGTAAATAGAGATATCATCGCGCAAGGTATATAGCATAATTTATTATACATAAAATGTTTTTTTAATGCTACATAATATGGGTTCTTAAATGTTTATATATTGTTATCTCTTGTTTGATAATTACATCAAATATAAACAAGACAAACATTAGTATTTTACGCTTTACTTAAAATTATGTACATTTTTTTTACTACAATCCGATAGTTAAAAGTTAAAATGCTTAAAACTATTAGTTATTACTTCTTTTGGACAAACATGTCACTCTTACGTCTAACCTGCAATCAATGGAACACAGACGTAAGATTGGTTCACTTAGTCTTTTCTACCGTTATTACCACGGTCGCTGCTCTTCCGAACTTAAAGAACTAAATCCTCCTGCACCCACCCACAACCGAAAAACTCGTCTTACACTGGCCGAACATCCATACACGGTTAATGTGTGTCGACCAAGAACTGGCAATTTCCAAAGATCCTTCCTTAATGCCACCGGTAACCTTTGAAATGCTCTTACAGCGTCTGTGTTTCTTACATTCTACAATCTGGATCTATTCAAGAAATAGATAAATATACACTTGTAATCTCCTCAACCCACACACAAACACGAACACAACACACGTTTCCAGCATGCAGCGTCCAGCCTCCCTGGCTGAGCGTCATAGAGTGCACTGGTCTTGACCGGCTGTGCTGCGATTACATTAAAAAAAAACAAATATTAATTAATTGAGCAAATACTCCAGTTTCATGTTTTAATTTTTCGAATATAGCTCTTAAAACGGATCATATGGCCACCACAAATTACAGTGACAAACTATTGATTGTTCAGAAAACGGCAAACAAAAGCATAGTAATGTTTTAGGTAGGATTTCTATATGTCCGTGTTTTCAATTTTCAAGCAGGTAATCCGGTATTTTAAGAGTTTGTCCGGTTAAACTTTTTTATGTAAACACACACAGGAGAATACCGACAAATGGTGATATCAATTCTAATGTCTCATCTGCGGAATTCTATGATGCTTACTTTACTACTCTGTTGGGGATCGAACCCACGACCTTTGGCTTGCAAAGCAAACGCTTTGACCATTGAGCTGCACCCACCAAATTAAATCCAAAAGGATTATAGAAATGACCAGCTAATGTGTAATCTTTTTTGTTTTGAAATTGCCATTTAGAAGGTGGCTTATTTGAGATGTTACATTTTATTTTAAATATCCGTTTTTTTTCAACACACCTGGCAACCCTAGTTATAAGGTATTCATAGATCGCAGCTCCGCAAAAACAATATTGCTAAAATTTCTTAATATTTATGATTTACTCTTGGAAAATCACAGTTATAATAAATTGTTATCACTCGCATAACATGTACGTAAATAGTTACATTTTGAATGTAATCTATTATAATCTCTCCCGCTGTATTATCATATCAACTTCATCATGTTATTGCTCATATAATTGTTACTACATTAAATTTTTTTCATTATCTAAAACGACGATAACGAAATAATACCATTGCATTATTTTTAACACTCAGTGTAACCTTGCTTAGCGAGTATACTTCTTATTACTCGTTAAACGAACACAAAATTAACTGTCTACTTATATTCAATTCAATCAATTCCGGACATTACCCAACTCCTTTTCTTCTAGGGATGCTTTCTTCCATTCGTTAGTCCCGTAGGAAAAATGCTGCTGTCAAACATTCATTCCTTGCTCTTCGCGGGCTTGTATTCTTGAATGTTTTAACTTCTACGTTCCAGATAAGTACACCCGTGCTCGTAGCTATCCATTGTTTTTTTATCCCAGTTGATACTTGTGGAGCTTCGACCACTCAATTTAGTACAACGATAATGGCGCTTCTAAATGGCCTACCAGCACACCTCGATCCTTTTCTTACGTCCTTTTCCTATTTTGTCGATGGTATTGTTCTCCTGTGATCTTTGACACGTATCAACTTCTTCTTCTTTTATATTTTTTTTCTCTTTTGTATGTATTGTATTTTTATGCATACATACTCTATGTTTCTTATTATTTTTATTTATTTTTTATGTAAACGCATGCAGGAGAGCACACCCGGTCAAGACCAGTGCACTCTATGACGCTCAGCCAGGGAGGCTGGACGCTGCATGCGGGAAACGTGTGTTGTGTTCGTATTTGTGTGTGGGTTGGGGAGATTGCAAGTGTATATTTATCTGTTTCTTTAAGAGATCCAGATTGTAGGAAGGAGGAAACACAGACGCTGGAAGAGCATTCCATAGCTTACCGGTGGCATTAAGAAAGGAACTTTGGAAGCTGCCAGTTCTTGGTCGACATATATTAACCGTGTATGGATGTTCGGCAAGTTAAGACGAGTTTGTCAGCTGTGAGTGGGTGCAGGAGGAATTAGTTCTTTAAGTTCCGAAGAGCAGCGACCGTGGTAATAACGGTAGAAAAGACTAAGAGAACCAATCTTACGTCTGTGTTCCATTGATTGTAGATTAGACGTAAGGGTGTCATTGTTTATCAAACGAATTGCACTTCTTTGAACTGAGTCAATTAAGTTTAGAAGGTATTTTGGGGCTCCAATCCAAAGGTGACTGCCGTATTCAAGGATACGTCGGATTTGTCCTTTATATAGAAGAAGAAGTGTGTAATTTGTGCCTTGGAACTGCGGTTTTTTTAAATAAATAAATAAAGAAAATTTAGCAGAGCTAACATGGGCGTAGGTGACTATTTAATCATTTTGTAAGTCATAAAATACAAGGTATAAAATATGTTTGGCAGCTTATTGTAAACGTATATATTTTTATTAGCATTTCATTATCCTGTTTCGTTTTAGATATAACTCGTTAACACGGAAACGCACCGGTAAAGTGATTTTTGTTTATTGTCACATTTTTTTTGCCGCCGATAATCATTGAAAGTATGTCAGCTGATCGGATGTCCGCGATTCGACATGATGTTGGATTATCTTGCTCCTTGGTGCGGAAATTTATATCAAACAGAAGCTTTCTAAAATTCAAAATAAATCCGAGAATTTGACGACAACAACCCAATTAAAAGAAAACGTAAATTCACCGATTTTTTTTATTTTTTGAGCTGTTTGTTCCTTTCATTACGGCTAGATGGAATACAAATTATACCGTCAATTATCAAACTAGTATTTGAAGCATAAATGTACTTATCCGGTCTATTTTCATATATCGCATTAGTTCTTGTATCCTTTAGCTATCAGACGATGCATATTAAACTATTCTAAGAAAGAAGCAAAACGATATATGACGGCTACCGATGTCAACGGTAGGGGAATCTTACACGGAATATATCGGGTACCGATGCGAACAGGTTAAGACTAAATGGTCCAGGCTACGGTACTATTCGGATAATATTCCGATATCTTATAAAAATACTGATCTCTATTAATATTAAAACTTATATCATAATTTTCTTTCGCGTGTACTTATGTTTTATTGTAGAAACACTGGTATTATATTTTATTACATATATATATATATAATCGTGTCGGAAACAACAGGGTCAGATCCTGTCTGCCCAGAAGTGGGCGACGTCGATGGCGTTACTCTCGGCCATCATTAGGTCTTCCTGGGTGCAGCTACTCGGACACAGCGCTCACTCCAGAATGTGTGACAGGACTTAACAGACTTCGGACCGGAGTATGCCACGCTTTGACCATTGAGGTATACCCGCCGCGCTTGTGGCGTCAATTTGCGGTGACGTCAGGTATGTAACGGAAACGGGAAAGATAAAGAAGAGTGCGCGTCTGCGAAAGAATTTTGCAAAGGACCACATATTTACCGATATTTAAGTCGCAAGTCAAATTGGTTATATATGTTAAATATTCAATTATATTTGTAAGTAGATGCATGACAAGGTGTTAATGAGGCATGTAAAGCATAAGGCTCGTTGAAATATTCATCTCTATATTATAATGATATTCACCATTCATCGCGCCGCGTGTCTTTTTATTCTGGTATGGCTGTGACCTTTTCTTGCGAAGTTATAATCAATTAATATTCATTACAGACGTTTTCATTCATGGTATGTACTGTTGTTTGTATCGTAAATATCAGCGTTTGGCAAACTTACCTATAACCATTAACCCTTTCATTACGGCTCGGTTTGAATACAAATTATACTGTCAATTATAAAACTAGTATTTGAAGCATAAATGTACTTATCTGGTCTGTTTTCATTTATCACATTGGTTCTTGTATCCTTTAGCTATGAGATGATGCATATAAAACTATTCTAAAAAGTAGCAAAACGATATATCACGTCAAGCGATGTCAACGGTCGGGGAATCTCATGACGGCATTTACCGACAAACGATGCGAAAGGGTTAATAAAGTTACGTTAGTCAATTATAATTTTACTCGTAAATTAATTTTAATTTAAAAAAAACAAATTAAAAATATTAAGTTATAATTCACATTTATTATGAAGGATTACATAATTCGGCCTCCCTGAAGACCATCTTCAATTTCGGTCTGTGTGTTGTTGTGTTTCCACCAGAGTTTATTTTAATATTTTTATTTTTGTGTAATTTTACACATTGATCACGTTAATAAGTGTTTTTTCCAAATTAATAAACATATGTTTTCTCTGTTTATTCTTTCTATTTCTTTCTAAGATTATTTTAAAGATTTTTTCTAGCCTTTAAGGGATGCCGAGTCCGCGGGAATCGGCCATTAGGAACTCAAGGCACACTTATACACCGACACGCTCTGGTACTTCATAAAAAGCGTATCGCAGTATTGACAGTGATTTCAATTCGAGTGGAATGGGCGATTGGGCGGATGAGTTAAGGATTTAAAACAATTAATTGGATGTATTTTCTAACGCGTAGCCGGGAAACGGTGGTGAATTATACAAAAGGGACGTCACCCGTAGTAACGTTAATAGCCATCTACCAATTTCGAGTCACAGTTTGAGCGCCACTGCCTTAGATTATCATCGTTCAATAATATGACTGCTACTTGAGCTGTTTTGTATACGAACCGTTTGCTAATAACAGTGACATGCGAAAATTTTCACAACATAAAAAAAAAAGATTAAGCATTCTTTCTGAACCGAATATATATAGAGTTTTTTAAATGAAACGCCATAATTGATCTTTATTTTGGCCACCAAGAACTGATACTTATTATAAAAAGATCCTACAGCACGACTAAGAACAAGGGTTTTTTTTTTCAAATCCATTCCATATCCTAAGAATATGATCACCACAAATTGCCGCCGCATTTAAAATTATTATTTTCTTTAAAATATTGCTACATAATAAACAGTTTATTGTGAATAATTATTACAATTCTTTATAATGATTATGCTGCATTGTATTTCTTGGTATTCTAATTTATTATGAAATTTGAATACGACTTAAACAATACGAATTTTCTTTGTGGTCAGCAAATGTTATTGAACAACTAGTGGACGAGTTAGTGTTCTCATTAGTGTTGCATAATTTTCGCAGAAAAACTTTAATAAATTGCAAGATAAGAGTATTTAATATTGTTATTTATATATTTTGCTATTTATCCAGGTCATGTATAATATTTAAATAATGAAAAACCTCTCTTTTATATCACATATAAAAGAGAAAAATAAATATTCATAAACAAATCCTATTTTTTTCATGCGGTACCGAACTATACCGAACATTACCTAACTCTTTTTCTTCTAGGGATGCTTTTTTTCCATTCGTTAGCTCTCAAACATTCATACCTTCTTCTTCGCGGTGCAATTCACAAACCCATTCATGAATGTTTTAACTTCTACGCTCCAGATAAGCACACCCGTGCTCGTAGCCATCCATTGTTTTTGATCCCAGTTGATACTTGTGGAGCTTCGAGCACTTAATTTAGTACAACGATAATGGCGCTCCTGAATGGCCTACAAGCACACCTCGATTCCTTTTCCTCTTTTGTCGATTGTTCTCCTAGATCTCTGTGATCTTTGACACGTGTCATCTTCTTCCCATATGATTTTTTTTCACACTATTCGTTTCATAACTGAAACGTATCATCGTCATAATTATCAGCGTATGTCCGTCCACTGTTGAAAGTAGACCTTCCATATAAACCGCCAACTTCTGAAACATATGCCATTCAGTTCAGTTGATTATTGGTCGATGCCTTATTTTTAAGACATCTCTGTACCCGTCTAGTAACAAATATGATTCCCGACGACCTCTAAGACAGGAGTTCGAGGACTTGAAGAGAGTGAACGAGGCATATTTGAGTGAGTTTTTAATCAGATTTTTTTTTCAGATCAATTGATTATATTGACTCTTTCGAAGGCTGTACTATTTGGTTATAACGAACGGCTTACACGGATAAAAACAGACGGTAACCCATCCGAGTTTTGGTACACGTCCAAGTTTGCTTATCTTCAATTATTTAACGAGAACCACACTTACAATATCCTATATCTCAAAATAATCAATGCGTTTAAAAATCGACTTATGTGATATCTTCTTCGCTATCTTGTAGTATTAAATTCTGAGTGTTTGAATTAAATAAGAATAACTGTTAAAATGGTCTAGTTTAATGAAATGGCGGAAAGAAAGCCAACTTGTATAAATTAGTCATTCGTTATATTTATAGCGGACTATCATCCAGCGCCTAATATAGAAAGTCTAAACGATCTTAATCCATTAACACCTCAATTAAAGCGGTTTTATATTTGTCTTATAGCAATAAAAAATTTAATGGCATCGACAGAAAATAACGGCGTTTCCGCACCATAAGCTAGTTTGACAGTTTTGTATAAATATACTTTTTTGTAGACGAAAGTCGTTCCGTGAACACCGCGCATTGACTGTCAATCCACGTAAAAATATTATATCTTGATCATTTAGAGATACAGCGTTTGCTTATCATACCAAAGGTCATGGATTCGATTCCCGACGAAGATTTATACAATAAATATTTTTGCAAAAAAATGCGGCATAGGTAGTTATTAGATTTATCGTTTACATCAAGCAAAATTTGAAAAAAAAAACGGAATATAATTTTCGGATTCTGATTACGTCTAAATGCACCCTTTTACTTCTTCTTCGTAGTATCAATCCGGTGGATTGGTTTGCAAAAGTTGGTTACCCTTATACTAGGTGTTGTAAAAGTAAATCCATTGTTTTTCCAATATATGGCTTTTGTTTTTTGTATTTTTTGCCAATAGGGACGAGGACTTCTATTAGAGAGGCATAATACAATAAAATGGCAACAAATTATCAAACAAAATGGTGCATATTTGATGTAAATTGAATCATTCTATGTTAAGTAAGCCTTCCATTTCATGTAAAAATAATGGATCCTTTGTACTAAACCTAATATATCGTATGCTTTTTTCGATTTGATTCGTACGTCACACAAGGGCAATACTTGACACACTACCTACTGAAAGGATTACCTACTAGACTAGGAAGAATGCAATCATGTTCTCATGGAAATTCTAAATAATTAATTCCAGATCTAATTATAATTTGCATGATTTTAATTCATGCCGCTCAATCAATTACTGAATTAATAAATCATGGTTATTGTTTAGTACAGTCTTGGTAAACAATAATTGCCAAAGAGACACTTCCTCGCGACGATATCCTTGCTGATGATGATGCAATGGAACCACTTGCCTCTGCATCCGGCTGCAACGGGGAATCAGAATGGGCAAGAATCGTGGTTCTCTCCCACGCTACTAAAACATTAACTTGCCCTACGAGATTATTAATAACATATTTAATATGACTTGAAGCATTATCATTATCAGCCTGTGTCCGTTTACTGTAACACGTAGGCATGAGTCTCCAGTCTCCTCTATCCTCCGCCCTCCGCACTCAGGCTATTCTACTGGTTTCGTTAGTACACCTTGCAGGGGGTCGGCCAACGCTTGGACCCCAGTTTAACACTTTTCTTCCCCTTTCGATCATCGTCTCTTCAACATATATGTTTTATCAGACTTCAGTTAGTAGTAGACCCGTGAAATTAGGATAAGACCACTTATGAGTTAATAGTTACTGAATTAAACATGTTTAATATATTTTAAATGCATTGTGCCCATCAATGAGATAGATAGCCTAGAAATAAGGGTATATCCAACGTAGCTGAAGCTTAGTATAAAATGAATATCCGGGAAGAACAGGAAAGAAGTTGAGATTGTGATGAAGGATGTAGAACGCTTTTGTTATGCGACCAAAAAAGCAGTAGCGCAAGGCTTCACGGACTTAGTAGTTGAGCTCGTCTGCAATACATAAAATGTTTCTGATCCTAGATGCACGAGAGCACGTAAGATGATACAGCTGCTTGTCATTACACCTTCAAGTCAAGAGGATTAATCCTCAGTAGAACCAGAAAGTCCTCCATCGAAAATGTCCTAAAACCATCCAGTTACCGTCACCACTATCAACTTTTTATCATAAAAATAAACTGTCACAAGAAGTTGTATTGAGGAAGAAAACGCAGTACTACGAGACGCTTTGATACAGCAACATTAATATTATTTTTTACTTGTTTTTGATAAAAAATAACCTGTTTTTAGCAGATATTCATTGGTTAGGTTTCTGCTAATCAAGTTTCTGGGAAGCAAATTGTGTTTTAACAACACCTGGATAAATGCCATCCCGGACATGACATATTGCTTATTTCTTAAATAACAATGCGCCTGATATTTAGCACGGTTTCTCTTGGTCACTGTCAGCGACCGATCGAGTTTCGCAGAAAGATCAGCACGCTACGTTGACATAACACCTGGGTAAATGTCGTGACAAATCTTGCTTGTTGACGATGACAAATCGCCTAATCGCAAATCTTTAAAAAAATATATCTCGCCGGTGTGTGTTTAAAATGATGTTATTGAAATAATATTGTTAGTACTTTTCCATGTTTTTCTACCGGCTCTTTCTCCTTAGAGGTGATGTAGCCTTTTACAGACACAGATTCTAGGTTCTTGTACTTAAAAAAATACATTATTTTCTTTTACAAAATAAACAAATTATTTATTTATTTCACATAACCAAAGTTCCAATGTACAAGATAATATGAAACAGAGTATACATAAATATACAATACGTACAAAAGATAATAAAAAATAAAAATAACATAAAAGAAGAAGAAGATGACACGTGTCAAAGATCATAGAGATCTAAGAGAACAATACCATCGACAAAAGAGGAAAAGGATGTAAGAAAAGGATCGAGGTGTGCTGGTAGGCTATTTAGGAGCGCCATTGCCGTTGTACTAAATTGAGTGGTCGAAGCTCCACAAGTATCAACTGGAATAAAAAAACAATGGATCTCTACGAGCACGGGTGTTCTTATCTGGAACATAGAAGTTAAAATATTCAAGAATCCCATGGTTGTGCATTGCACCGCGACGGAGAAGAAATGAATTTATGCTTTTTATACAGTTCTATCAACTGCTATTATTCTTGCTTTGTTTCGATTCATGTCTACATAGTTTGTAAAAAGGGTTTATAGATTCACTAACTCACATTCGTAAACCCTGAAGCCTTGCAACGGAAGTCGAAATATCGAAGATGACAAATTCGTCACACACTACTCGATCAAAAAACCATGATTCCAAATCTGGCCGTGAAAACCTACGAAATTGCCTGTTATATAGACGATTTTTAATTAGCATTTAAAGTACATCGGATAATTTGCCTGATTCTTTAGAGGCCTAGGCCATTTGGTCATTATCAATGCTTAAACCCAACCGGATACATCAAGGATTCTGAAACGGTGTTTTGGCGTGGTTTGCTCATTAATATAGATTATTACTCGTAGTTTGAAAGTAACAGATCGTTACAGATTGTGCCATAAAGCTCAGACATGGGGCACAATCACGCCTGTCCCATGTCAGCTCTGCATCACGAAGTTCTGCCGAATACATCATATTTATAGTTGTACGGCATTTTAGGAAATATTTAGGAATCACATTTTTACGTTTGTTGAAGTTGAGCGATTAGTTTGAGGTTCTCAGAGGGTTGTCTAACCCAGTCATGTTACACATGTAGTTGCGAATAATGGCGTTATTTCCGTTGGCTTGCTCACTCAACGTGCTTTATTTCCGATATCCACTCGATACATTATATTTAGCAGGTCGTTACTCCCACATTTGCCACCTAACGAGCAAAGTTCACGGACGGGATCGAGTAGCATCACGCTTCACATAAAATCACTCAAAAAACGCTTCGTTTATTTGAAAAATTAACACTTGCCAGAAGAGTCAATTTCAAATATAAACAAACTATTTTGACTCTCAACGTTTCAAAAAGTAAAATATTAAGCGGTATTTTTTATTCTATATCTGTTCTGTAGTTGGATCAGATGTTCACCATAAATTTTTGGCTTAAAGTTTGTCGACTGCCATGAATCTTGCAACGTTTTAAGTCATCTCTGCACCTAAATTTCCGCCGATTATATTTAATATATACAGTATAGATGTGCTCACAGATGTAAGCATATTTATTTAAATATATTTTTAAATCAAATAACCTGACCTAAGCGTAGACTTAAACACGAGCGTCGTTTGGATACCCATTGACATTTTTTTTTCGTGTAAAACACTGAAATCTGTATCCTTGTGTAATGTATATGGACGTAAGTGGTGGGGTAGCCATACATGCGATAAATAGTAGATACATACTAGACACTATAATTTATATCATAGTTTCTGGCTACCTTTCAAGACGATTACCCTAGTACTTTGATATTCCAAGCATTTTTTGGGACGTTAGTTAATCAGTTTTTTTGGGTGATTAATAAGATTATCTATCCTGACAATCTCGATACCAGTACCATTTGGTCATAAAAAGCAGCTACAGTCAACAGTTATGTTACTTTGTGTTTTAAAATCCATTTGAAATGAACGTTAATATTTCACAACCTTATCTTCATATATAGGTTACCAAATCGAAATATGCTAATCATTTTAAAGGTACGAATAAAATTATCCTTATCGTAAACAAACAGAAAAAAATACTTCAAATAGTTTCCAACGTGATGCAAAAACATAGTCATAAATAGCATCGTAAAACCTCGATTCGAAAAAAATCTGAACAAATAATTCGAATATGATATAATGCCAAAGCATACAAACGTTTTCATTGTTAATACATACTTAGAATGAGTGTCTAAATCTAAAAATATAAATTATCGTTTATTTATATAGGTGTAAGTAATATATGTAATAGTCATAATTCGCTATCATAAATATTGATAGAATAGTTTATAGTGCACGTAGGTGTATGCAGAAGACCTTTACTTTAGTAAATAAATATGTTTTATAAAGCGTAGGCAGCTGCCATAACCTATGCCTTTAAGCTAAATGTTTATATTGTCACTGTTGTTTAATATCCGACTTTGCTACGTATAAAATATATCGTCATAGTGACTGAAATAAGATGTCTAAAATGTATAAAAAAGTATTTTAAGACAATTGCGAAGCACCAAAGTAATCATAAATAAAAAATCGTATACAGAAAGGCAACAATGCGACTACGATAAGAATAATGAAGCATATGTGTGTCTGTACAGAACACTTGTTAAAAATCTATGAATTTATTCCTCCTGCATCTATCCACAACAGACAAACTCATTCAATTTTTGCTGAACGGTGAAGATTTATATACAGCTAATATATGTGGGCCAAAAACAGTAAATTTTCAAAATTCCTTCCATCAAAAACGCTAATAGTACGCTCTCTCAGTATCCATTTTTTCTCCTTCATACAATCTAGATCTCATTGAAAAATATATAAATATATATTTGCAATCTGCCTAACCCTTACAGCGTCTAATCGCCGTGGTTGAGTGTCATACGCTCAATTATATAACTGATTTCCACGGGTTGTGCTCTCAAGCTTGCTCTTACTTAAAAAATATTAAACACAAATCAACGATCAGATAATATAGCGGGGTTAGACTTGATGTACAACTCATAAAATCAAGAATGGCGCATACTTGTATGTGAAGCCTACGACTAGTACTTTACGAACACTAACATATGATGATGTAATCAATGTGATAATTGATCATTGTTGACACTTAAAACATAATGTTATACTCATATAGCTATAATAAAAGTCAGTCATTTTAACTTTATTTTCTTGTGTCATAATATCACCAATATGTATAAATATATATAGCACAATATTAGCACACTGGAAAAATGTTACAGGTGCTCCACGAAGCACAGATTTAATCCCTTTTTTTCTATACATTATTTGCGTTTCCTCAATATCAATTAAATTTTATACTAGATGAATTTTGTGCTCCACAATTTGACCTTATAAATCACAGGTGCTCCGAAGGTCACTTTGTGCTACTTCCTTACACCATAAGCATAACTTTTCTAAATACTTTTTTAAAAGATTAATTTTTCATGTGTTTTGTGAGTAACTTCGATGAAGTTGTAATGTAAGGCATCAAGTGAACAAAGAGACTGACATATAGCATTATTATTCGTGCATATAATAAGAAGTTAACTTCGCACTTCTTTACTGTAAATAAATGGCATCCATTTGCATTGCCATTCTAAGTGAGAACGGGACCAGATCCGTAAGGAAAATGTCACATTAGCAGGTGAGAATTGTTTGTTCTGCGAACGGCAGAGGCATGTTTGATTTGAAATACTCTAATAATTACGATAGTTTATAAGTCACAGTAACATAAACCTGTGAACTTGTACTAGAAGTATACCCGCCAATTGTCGTAGCTATGCTTAAAAATTATAGCATGACTTCTATATCACTTCGGGAAAATCAACTTCCTTACAAAAAGACAATCTTACAAAAACGTATAGTGCATTTTTTTAAAGCCTACGGGTTCTCGCCGTCTTGGAAGGACGTCGGAATTATACACTATACTCAGCGGTATTTCGGGAGGCAGAGCTGACACGGGGTAAGGCGATGACCATTAGAGCAATATAATTTATTTTATTTAATTATTATAAAGATCGCTTTACTCTGAGATCAGATCGCGATTGGCCATAGGCTCTTCTTGGCGATCAACTAGTACTGTAGTATTTATAACTGCGTCGTATGGCGAATGCATTGATTGGGTCGATTAAAGCTCCTGAGAAACCTTACTATTAGTCACGTTCAGCTATGCTTACTCAACAAGCCAGCATGGAAATGCAGTCCATGATACCTGCATGCTGTGATAGTGATTCCTGACGTGTAACACGTAATGTAATGTACCGCTTAATGTAACACAAATTTATTGTATATAGCAATTGATGTTCATATAAAAACAATAGTGTAAGCATGTAACTAGGATTATTAATAAGGATGTTTGTATTAAATACCGCTACATATTCAAAACGACCAGAATAATATTATACCAGGAATTTGTACTATAACAAATGGTCCAATCCTCGGTAGCGTCTACTTAATGACAGATCTCTTCAAAATACTGATTAACAAACGCCTAAATACGACTCTAATACTAGAGCCGTATTTTATTTTCTCTGATTTGAAAAGTATGCAAAGTGTATGTGTAACTAGCAGCTGAAAGAATGCGACAATTCATTGCTACCATTTTCTTCAGCTGAAAAAAAAAACTGATTTTGATATTTATGAATACATTTGTCGATCGATTTTTTGAAGCTTTTCCTTTGATCGAATCCGCGTACTCTCTCATATCAGTCGATCTCTTTGATCTCTCTGCTTTACAGCTCGCTAATTGCATCGCAACCGGTGCATAATTGTGCATACCTGAATGTCAGCCAGGTCGAACTCGTCTGCTCCGCAGTACTGGTTGCTCTCAGCTGATTTCCACTTCCAGATTGCACTCTGCATTCACGACTGCGTAGTATTATGTTTTACTTTTAGCATTATTATTTCCTTGATACAGCTGCATACATCGTCAATTAATGTTTGCGTTAATAAAAATTCAAAGATATTTCAGCCAAACACATTGACATAACGTTTTGACTACGCCGCTTTTTTTTCAAGTTTTTTAATCGATTTTTAGACACGTTTAATACATGATGTAATGTATTTTCCAGCAAATTAATTTTTTGGTACATACAATATTTGACTCTCATAGATTTAATATTCGGTAATATTTAGATCATTTTAAAAAATTCCATAGTAGAATAATGCTCCATGTAAAGCTCATGATCGCTATAGACGTCATACGCGATGATCAAGTTAAAGCTCCGCAAGTAACTTACCAAAACACGTGTATGGACCACTTTGATGCTGTGAAACATGGTGCTTAACATAAAATATATAGACGAAAAATACTGGAAGCATTTGAGAAGTGATACTTTGAAAATTTCTTAGACAGACCACATCAAGAACGACAAAATTCTCAGTAGAATCAAAAGAGGAAGGTACTGAAAAAGTAACTGAGAAAAGCGATAGATTGATCACATTATGCACTTTAATATGCTACGGTCTCTTTAACGGTATAATAGAAGAATTGGTTCAGGGGACATATTACAGAAGGTGCCCTAGACAACAGTATTTGGAATGAGTGATTGAGTACATGTATTGTGATATGTTGAACTGTAGAAGAATGAGTACCGTATTGATTGATTGAAGAAAAGTTACTCGATATTTTATGGTAGGACATAATGTTTTTTTTTTTAAATAAACTGTTATCAACTTAACAGAAAAAATTTATACACAGTAGCTTATATGGCTTAGTATATAGTTTATTTGCAATGGTATATTACGTTTTGCAGTTTCGAAATATTGATCATATCATACCCTCTTAACTATAATGTGTACAATCGTTGAAATTTTTAATGACATATTGTGTAAAATGAAAATGTTTTTTTTTTATTTCATTGAAATCGAAAAAAACTCCAATGTGACCTTACTCGTTGTAATATACAGATATACCTGTTCTTTTGTGCGGCAGTTTATCTGTTTTGCATTTAATAACATTGTGTGCCTCATTGATATGTGACAGACGGACGCCGGTCAAAGCTACATGACATGACAGTCATGACACAATGCCATTGTCAATAATGACCAATTATTCCACAGACCGCATGATCTGACAATTTTTTGCTGTAACTGCAAACATGATGGTACTGCTAGATATCAGTGAAGAGATCTCAAATGCGGATTCTACGATACTTGCCATTCTATCGATACTGCTCTTAAAAGTTTTTTGTTCTAGAATCTAGAATATAGAATCTAGATCGACAGTTTGTCAAGTGAGAAGAGATAAATTATCATAGAAAAACGTGAACAAAGATTACAGAAAGCCGCATTTATAAGTAATACACATATGTTTATTTTATGAAAACGTCTACGAAAATAGCCTCTTTTGACGACCTCTGACGTAGGCAATAAATAAAATATTCCATTTCCTTCATTTTAATTTTGTTAAGACGGTATAACCTTATTTTGTCATATGAACAGATGCTGGGCCTAAAAATATATTTTTTATACGACAATGACGTTTAAATATTACTGTTAAATAAATTTACTATAAGATAGAAAAAAGATTATCTATTTCTTTCTATGAAATAATCAAACCTCAAATCGACAGCTTTCGGTCCTTGAGCAAACTAATTTTTATTTTACTTCGTAGGTTCTCTACTCAAAATCTAATTCCTTTACATCTATTGTCAACTTTGACTTCATCCCATTTTATAGTACTACGAGTAAACTGCATCATTAAGGTAATAGACGTAACATATTGACAGATGATACATTGATGATACTTGCCGAACATCCATACACATTTAATGTGTGTCGACCAAGAACTGGCAGTTTCCAAAGTTCCTTCATTAATGCCACTGGTAAGCTATGGAATGCTCTTCCAGCGTCTGTGTTTCCTCCTTCCTACAAACTGGATCTCTTTAAGAAACAGATAAATATACTTAATAATTAAATATACATATACTATACATAAAATTCTTTTTTTCAACGCGTCAATCCAAACACAAAATAACGGCAGAAGCGGGATGCGAACCGCGGACCTTGGAAACCAACTATGCCCAGGTATTCATACCGCTCAGCCGACTGGGCTATTACTGTGCCTGGACCGACTCACGTTGAAACTAGTATTCATGTCATTGTTATCATCGTATGATAGATGTCGCTATAGTATATATTCAAAGTATGTATATTTTTATTTTTTATTATTCAATCAGTCTTCATTTATTCACAAATAAAGATAAATATACACTTGCAATCTCCCCAACCCACACACAACCACGAACACAACACACGTTTCCCGCATGCAGCGTCCAGCCTCCCTGGCTGAGCGTCATAGAGTACACTGGTCCTGACCGGCTATGCTCTTCTACATGCGATTACATATTTTTTTTATCAATATCCGAATGATTTGAACTATTTTCAATGTAACAAAATAAGAACTCCCAAATCGATTACATATTATTGTATTTTTTACTATTTTATATTTTTATTGATTCGATACGTTTAGTTTCTATTTTTGTGTAACTGTTCCTATTTGAAGAGCCTTCCTTATTTCGGCTACGGAACCACGGTCTGCAGACCACTCGTTAAACGCGATACTTTATTTTTTTGTATATCCTATATTCGTATATAACGTAGTGGAAAATTTAATCAAATTATTACAGAAATATATATTCAATGTCAAGTTCGTAGCGTGTAATTATGTACAGTTAATAAGATGCTATTAAAGTGATTATTTTTAATGCTTTTATAATTAGTGTTTTAAAGTTAATGTTGGCCTTTTTTATGTAAACACGTGAAGCAGAAGAAGAAGCCTTGGAGTATATCGGGAACTACAATATATATATTTCCAGGTGAACCTCCCGTTGCAGAAGTGTCTCGGGAAAATACGTGGACAGTGGCAATGATAGGCATTTTACGGATTAGCAATCAGTCTCACGTTAAGGTTATTAACTGAAAATTCTTGGCGAAACTGCATAATTATTATTAAAAGTTAATTTGAATTAAAAAATAATATTTAAAATTATAAATATTTTGTTTTAGTTTTTCGTTTTAAAACTTCCAAGTGTTTTCGTAGCCATTTTTTTTACAATAACATTTTTTTAAGATTATCTGAGATAAGGAAAATTATTTTTAAAATATTGCGTCTGTAAAACATACTTCATGAAACATTATATTAAATGGATACTTACTTTTAACCTTGTTTTGGTATAAATTAGGCGGGTAAACCTCAATGGTTAAAGTTTGCTTGGCAAGCCAAAGGTTTTGTGTTCGATCTCCGACGAAGATTAAAAAAAAAAACGATTTTTGATCTTTACCCCCGGTTTGTGTGAATTTGATCCCTCACTCGTAAAATTCCAGTCATAGCCTATTAATTTAAATTAGTAGTAGACGAAAGTTGTCCCGTGAAGACCACTCATTCATAGTAAATTCCTGTAATAATAAGAAGGATGCATGAATGTCGGGCTGTAGTCTATGGCGTTGGCGGATCAACACTGCACATGTAACTCACCGTGTTTCATGCATGTAACACGGTAAGCGTCATAGAATCCAGAGATGAGCTTCAGCATCACTATCACCATCTGTCGGTATTCTCCTGTATATGTTTATATAAAAATAAAAAATAAATAAGTTAGTACTTTTTATTCATGTAATAGATAACCGCAGTTTGCTTTCATGGAGAACTTCGTCAGTTCTCTACGTGCTAAACACTATATATTTATTTATTTTAAAAATATTTACTGAATATTTAAAATATTTTATGAAGTGATTATTAATAATTTAAATACAAAGAAAAATGTATTTAAATAAATATTATCAAAAAAATATGGACGTACTTGTATAATAAAATTAAAATAAAAAGTAAAAATGTACATCATTTGTATTATGCGATGATTGTATCCAATGTGTGACGGTATAATGTTAATGTAATAATTTATTGTAGTGGTCATACATTATTTATGGCACTATTTATGGCAGCATTTGTGGCGTCTTCTGCTGCAGATTTACTGCTTCGCTGATTTGCTGTTTCGCTGGTTGCGCTTATTATTGCTTCTAAAAATAAAGATTTTTTCATGAATAATACAGCTCGCCCGAAATCAGTGCCTAGAATGGTCCGGAAAGTCTAAATTTTCAGCTTTTTAGGTATAGCATATTATTACAACTTAAATAGCACTGATTTTAAGCCCTTCATCACGACCTAGCATATTATTATATATAAATAGGTGGGACTCCCGGTTGGGGGGGGCACTGGATGCGCCTTCACATCCAGTGGTGATCCGGTGCTCCACTCACCGAGAGTCAGTAATTGTTAAAATTGTTAAATGTTATTTATATTACCTTCCGTATGAAATTCTAATTTGTATGGCTCTGGTGGCTGAACAAGTAAAATGATTATTATTATTGTTGTCATAATACTTACCATGTCTTCTCCCTAACTGGAGCATGTGGACGTCACGAACTGTCGTCACAAAACTCTGTCAGACGCTATGGTCTGCGCCTCTTCTCATGTCAGCTCTGCCTTCCGCAGCTCTGTCCGAAACATTATGTATTTATTATTTATTTTTGTCTCTTGACAAGTGATGGTTTGTTTTGTTGACTCTTGACAAGTGATGGATTGAGGATAGCTACGAGCTAGTCAAAACTGCAGTCTCCTAAACAGCAACCATATCTTACGTGATCCATGTAAAAACAAGGTAAATAAATAAATATTTATTATTATAAATAATATATATATATAGTTTCTGATGCTCTTAGGACTGTTCGAACTGCGGGGCTTGAATAAAAGTCCGCTGTATTTTAAACTCTTGCGGCATATTTTGGGTGATTTGTTAATCGGAAATTTTATGAGATCGTGTGATTAGCCTGACACTCCCTATGTCTGAAACATTTTGTCTTATGAGGTGGCTCAACGCATCTAATGACACGTGGCAATCAACATTCGATAACTCATCCAGGTTTTGGTCCGTTTCCAATGATGCTTAACGTCGATGATCTAACGAAAACAGCGCTTACAGTGTTCTATTGTCGTTGAATGTAAATTGTGATTTATTCGTTGTATATTTACAGTGGTACCTCGACATACGAGTTTAATTCGTTCCGCAACCTTGATCGTATTTCAAATTACTCGTATCTCAAAAAGCAAATTTCCCCATTGAAATTAATTGAACAAAAAGATGCTTTGACAGCGAGAGCACACTGATAACTGATTATCTGACCGTGACCAAAGGGGATTCACGCGGGAAAGTGTGACGCGCTGTTCAAGGTGCAACCGGCCGACCCGCTAAGCCGATTGCTCGTATCTCAATAGAGATATAGCTCGCTCGACGGCTCATATTTTAAAATACTCGCATGTTGGGGCACTCGTATGTCAAGGTACCACTGTATATAGTTTTTAATTACTCAAAAGAAAAAACGCACCCACGAGGCAGAGAATTTCAATACGCCGGACGGAGTAAATTGGTGGAAAAAAATGGTGCACATGACGCAACAATAAAGCAATGAATTGTCTTTGTTTATTGTCTTGGCATAAAAGAAGAGCATGCACCTCTTGGTGTTTAATTCTGTGACATAATTAACTTTATGCGAAGTTGTTTATATCAGTCGCAATAAATGCTTCATTCCGAGCACGTCCCGTAATAATTCGTACCCGGCCGCGACCGCATATATCGCATTTTCGCGAATGGTGAATATTACAATGGAGTCGAGAAAACACAAAAATAAAACGTTATTTTGCATCCAACATCAGTGGCACTAAACCATAGGATCTTAACCTCATTTTGCCCACTGCAATTTTGAGAATATTTGTTTTTCTTTCCATCTGTTTATATTTTTTTACTTTCTCTGGGTCTTCTACTGAAAGTGTCAAACGTACACAAGCATGCGCTATCGCTTACGTTGAGAACCTATACTCTATATTGCCATCGTTTAATGATGTTAATCGGCCAAGCTGTATTTATGCTTTTAAGGCGTACAAAATGCAAGATGCATATTATCTACAATTCTAAATATTCGTTTATTTCATCTCAAATCGACATACCAACCGTTTATTTATTCTCAGAAAGAATTCCACGATCTCTAATAAAGATACGTAGATCTAGGCGGAAATAATTGAGTTTTTTTTGAAAGAGACTCCATAGCTTTAAATAGACGGAGTGAAAACATTGAACGTTATACTATGTCTTCAGTAGATTACTATGCGATTTCGAATTAGCCATTTATTTTACTATCATCGACTTTATTATATTTATGTGTATCGTCCCTATTCTGCTTTTTATGGCTGTGAATATTGGCATCTCACCAAGAGCCAATGCAGATGTATAATAGGATTTGAGAGCAAGTACCAGCGTTAAATTTTGGGGGTACTTTTTGAATGTACTCGGCGGAGCTAGTGAAGTCGAAGATGACTTAGGATGAGGCGAAGACTATGGCGGCAGTTCATGAATACCATATGCTCTAGTTAAGGAAGCGGTCATGGTATGATAATGTTGAATATATTTATATGACGTGTCTTGCGGATGTTTAGTACCTGGCCCTTTTTCGTCTTATTTATCCGTTATTTATTTTGTTATTAATTGCACGTATAGACTGGAATTTTCACCAAGTAACCTGCTCTACCGCTTCGGCTCCACGTCTGGCGCTTTTTCCACTTGAGAACTTTGGTCACGGACTTGTAAGCCTTCTGCGACTTCCTCCGTCGCTGGTCGCTCGTCGCGCGTGTCACGTCCTAACATTGAACTAGTTCTGGCGACGCGACCAGCGTCCAAATGCCTCTAATAGTCTTGAACAGTTCATGACTGCAAACGTTTGATACCGATGCCGCTACTTTGCTCATGTACATACATACATGTTTACAGCGGTATTATTACCTTACAACAGCCTCGAAGTTTGAAAATATTTCAAATTATCTAGCGCCTTTGCCGTTTATCTGATGACAAAATTCATCGCATGCAAATTGTAGTAAATTTATCAATGTTTAAATTGATATATACTTTTTATCTTGTTTTGATATGGATCACGTTGAGTACTGTTTATCCGCATTCTGTGGATGACCGCGGTTTCGCTGTACATTTATACAAGTGAAGAACTGGCTCTCATTAAAAGCGAAACTGCGATCTTCCAGTATGCGAAAAAACAGTCCTCAACGTGATTCGCATTATAATAGGTTAAAAATAATTATCTATTTAATATTTCAAATTCATCTCCAAGTGAATCCTATAAATAATATTATTAACGTTTATTTTTGTGCTTGAATAATTATAAACTTGAAATATTTTAAGGAGCAAAGTAGTCTATTGCATTTTTTAAAAAATACAAATAAAGATAAATTAAAAATTACCAATTGTTTTTTTTTCTACGATTTCGGCAAAGTACGTTTTGTCATCAGCAAAAATCAATCACCCAAATATATCTCGGGTAGTACAGTTGATGTTTCTTCAATTCCTTGGGCTTTGTTGGGAACCATGTATGTTCCCAAGTCAACCTTCGGGTTCAGAGAAGTTTTGGGACAATGGTAAGGACAATGGAAACCAATACAACTGAGTGAAGTCAATTTGTGGTGAAAATATGTTTCAGATATGGAACGAATATGAAAGAAGAATATATTATAAATATTTATATATTTATTTACCTTGTTTTCATGGTGTAACAAAAGTTCTCTATTAGGAGACTGCAGTTTTTCGTAGTCTTTCTCAATCCTTCTCTAGTTAAGAGATAACTCTTATCTCTTATATTTTTTATTTTGAGTTATTTGTTTTATTTATTTATTATATTATTTGAGTTATCTCTTAACTAGAGAAGGATTGAGAAAGACTACGAGTTAGTCGAAACTGCAGTCTCCTAATAGAGAACTTTTGTTACGTGATCCATGTGAAAACAAGGTAAATAAATAAATATTTATAATTTATTATGGATCTCAAAGTGAATGCTCAAAACATTGAAAATATGAAAAGAAGAAGTTTAAAATTCAATTCAGTGTATCACTGATTTTTTGGCAGCAATTTGTGCAGCTATTTTAAGTGAGATCAACGCACGGTTCCATATTGAATATAATTGAAACATATGAAACAATATTACAAGTATAAACACGTGTAGCATCTTCAAAGCCCTTCGCTCGCCTTACTCCCTCGTTGCACTTGATGAATGATTTAAACGATCACTGGTGCATGATGATGGATCACGGTTGGCTTCACCAGATTTGCAGCGTCTTCTGATAAACACAAAGTCCTCATTGTCATCCATTATCCAGCTTCTCGTGCAACACCCTGAACTCTGAAGGATCTTTGAATGTAATATATATTACATAATATGATGCACTCTTCTTGTTTTTACCATATCCATTCCATGTCTGGTGCATCAATTGGAATATCAAATTGGGAAAATACGTGTATATGATTCCCCACAACCGATAGTCTAAGTATAATTCTCATTATATATAATCGTGTCGGAAACAACAAGGTCAGATCTGTCTGCCCAGAAGTGGGCGACGTCGATGGGGTTACTCTCGGCCATCATCAGGTCTTCCTGGGTCCAGCTACTCGGACACAGCGCACACTCCAGAAGGTGTGACAGGGTCTGCTCCACGCCGCAGTCACATTCAGTTGGTCCGCTGTAAAACTGCCAGGCTTTCATTTGTGTCCTCGTCTTGCATACTCTGGTTCGAAGTTCGTTTAAGGGACCTCCATATATTCCACTCCTGGTTGTGTCCAGGGGCTAGGTCCTCTTTCGGGACAATGCAAGCATTCCCCATGAATTCCTAATGAAAAATATAAATATATTCTCTACAGACAACTTGCTAGCAATTCTTTCAAAGTATTTTTTCTCAAAATATTTAAATAACCAGTTCAACGAATCGAAAGTATTTTCTTTGCACGAACCCTTTCACGAAACACAAGTATTCCGCGTACCACGGTCTGGAAAGCACTGGATTACAAGTGTTATAAATATCTGGCATTTGTCAGCTGGCATTCAGAGCGACGACAAAGAAAAACTAAATAGTCGTACAGCATTCCGTCAATCTATATAAGGATAGACGACCTGAACTTACTAAAGGGAGAGCATGCGGCCTTGGGTGATTCCCCAGATAGTAGCCATTGTTGAAATGCAACGTCAGTGTTGCAAGTACAAAAACAAATTAGGTATATATGGGAAGAAATACAGTATATGTAAGAACGAAATAATAATTTTAAAATAAGTGAGATTTTTTCAAGTTGCTCTGTGTATTTTTGCCATTGTTCCTTGTGCTCTTGGAGATAAACTAGGTGCTTTGAAGCACCAAGTTGCAAATAACCCTTTCCACAATACTAAATTTGATCCATGATTATTTTGGTGCTCCATGGATTGATTTTATGAATCGCAAATGTACCAAGACTCCAATTGTTTGTTCAAGTTCCAAGAAATTGAATTGAACATTTTACTGCAGTTTTGTTGAATATAAATTACTTAATATGCATACTTATGTGAGTTACGACCATGTTCAGTTAATCTAAATCCATTATACACTGATATAAAAGGAAATACACGATTTATGGATGTCGTGTACTAGTGTAGCTACCAAGTGATATGCAACCGAACATGACACCTTTATCTGACACTTTTATCCTTGGGTTGAGCCGACCCTTAAAACTAAACGGTCTCCCCGGTAGCTTTCATACAAATCGCTTAAATTGCTTTCTTTTCAGGACCATTGGCAATGTCTTGTTCTAATCTAATTCCAGTTTTTCCAAAATTTGTTACGTTACCCGTAAACCTTAAGTGCTGATCTATTGTAATGTGTTATCCACTGTGCTATTATTGTCTGATGGACTTATAAATGAAAGGATTAAGTGCACACGATTCGCGATGTAATGGTAATTTATTGTCCACGTGAACCTTGAAACGTTTCTGTTTCAAGGTGTTCTAAAACTATAGTTTGGATTTAAATGTGCGCATTTGGTTTGCTCTTCAATTAATTTATTATTATCTCCACTCTACTAAGAATTAATAACTCTATACCCATACAATTAATCCACGGGGTATTAATAACTAAAGGCGCTCATTTTTCCCCAAGTAAATCTTTTTAAAGAACTAATTCCTCCTGCACCCACCCACAACCGACAAACTCGTCTTACACTTGCCGAACATCCATACACATTTAATGTGTGTCGACCAAGAACTGGCAGTTTCCAAAGTTCCTTCATTAATGCCACTGGTAAGCTATGGAATGCTTTTCCAGCGTCTGTGTTTCCTCCTTCCGTACAATCTGGATCTCTTCAAGAAACAGATAAATATACACTTGCAATCTCCCCAACCCGCACACAAACACGAACACAACACACGTTTCCCGCATGCAACGTCCAGCCTCCCTGGCTGAGCGTCATAGAGTGCACTGGTCTTGACCGGCTGTGCTCTCCTGCATGCAATTACATAAAAAAAAACTTAAAATTTAAGTAATTTTTAATCAATTTATAAGATGTAAAATTTTCATATACTATACTATATATGGCGAAACAATACTTTTCATATATCTCAAAATCTTCATAAACGCGTCATAGAATCCACAGATGAGATCTCTTCATCACAATCTGGCGCTGTTGTCCTCTATGCACTTTTATAAAAAATATATGGAAGTTTAATTTAAAATATCACTTAATTTTTTTAACAGGAAACATCACAACAGGATGCCTCACTATCACACGACATTGTTTGTCATTGACGGAGTTCTACAATTAATTAACACTAATTAAACCTGATAAAAGCAATATATATTTAATTATTAATAGTCATATATATATAAGCCCTAGCTGGAGTATATGGTTGTCACAAATTACCGCCATAATGTTTTGTCAACCGCCATGATCTCCGCATCGTTTCATGTCAATTCTTGTAGCTTCTTTGAATAAATTATATGAAAAGGTTTCCAAGAAGTCGAGATCACGGGGGCTTGTTAAAAAGGCAGGTATAGTTTATGCTCTCCTGTGGCATCCAGATATCATGTCCCATCCACGTATATCTTCACCTTTTGATCGACTATACAATGATAATATACCGTATTCGCTCTCTAACATCATGATTTCTCATAACTCAAACCATCTGCTTCGTAGTATCAATCCGGTGGATTGGTTTGCAGCAACATAATCTTGAATCTCGATCTCCGTTCCTCTCGGTCCTCTGCAACTCTCTTCAGCTCAGCATAAGAGCTACAACTCATGTCCTCGAACACTTGCTGCAAATACTCCCGTCTATGGCGCCCTCTACAGTTTCTACCCTCAACCATCCCCTCCACAATGTCGTGAAGAAGACCACCATTAAAATTTAGACATAAGAATACTATACTCGTATTGCGAGTTCTATACATTTCGTATGGTCTTAAAAGATTCCCGCGTTCCCAAAACGAGTAGCGAGACATCTTTACAATCTACCGTTTTCAGTGACCTGTACGCCAAGATATCAGTATCCATCTGACCTCTGCTGATTATTGCCCGATATGCATGATCTCGACAGGAGCTGTTGCATAGCAATGGATTGATTTGCATACGCTATTGTAGAGCTTACGACTGGACATGCGAATGTAAACGATAAGTGCGTATTTTGAAATTGTAACCACAAGGTCCGCTTGCCCGATTGCAGCAGGAGCCGCGGCATGGGTCAAACGTGGGCGGCAGCCAGAATGTCAACCGTTTACTTGCGCAATGCACCAGCACGCCCATCAGACTCTTGACCCTCTATCAATGAAGAATGCAGGCTTGTTGAAGTTCTCATAACTTTCTATGTTGATTCATCATGCACCTCAACACCACTGCTTTCCTTTTGCGAAACACTTAAACTCTAACATGTACAATGTACATGTTAACCCTTTCGTTACGGCTCGGTAGATTACAAATTATACTGTCAATACGGCGTGAATTTTTCAAACCATTTTTTTTTGCTTAAAAGCTGTATTTGAAGCATAAATGTATTTACTTATCTGGGACAAGTAATACAACTAGGGCGAAGTTACTTCGCAAAAGAAATCGACAGGCGTATACAACTGGGATGGGCAGCATTTGGAAAACTAAAGTACATATTTAAAGCGAAAATTCCGCAATGTCTTAAAAGTAAGGCGTTTAACCAATGCCTCCTCCCTGTATTAACTTATGGTGCAGAGACGTGGAATCTGACAGCAAGTCTTACCCATAAAATAAAGGTCACCCAGCGTGCTATGGAGAGATCCATGCTCGGAGTGTCGCTAAAAGATATAATCCGAAACGAGGAAATACTCTGAAGAACTTAAGTAGTGGATGCTACCCAACGAATAGGCACACTCGAGCGAAAATGGGCAGGACAAATCTGCCGAAGAGACGACGGTCGATGTGGAAGAAAAGTATTGGAATGGCGCCCAAGAACTGGTAAACGAAGCATTGGCCGACCCCCTGCAAGATGGACTGACGATATAAGAAGAATAACGGGAGTGACCTGGATGCGGAAGGCGGAGTATCGAAGGGGTTGGAGACTCATGCGGGAGGCTTACGTTCAACAGTGCACGGATACAGGCTGATGATGATAATGATCACATATGTGGTATAAATCGTACATAAATAGACCATCAGTAATATTATTGCGTAGAACCCTTTAAAATTGTTATAAATAATATATGCATTTTGATTTATTAGGAAAAAATGAGACATGTTAGGAAACTGACCGATTTAATATTTTTTACGTCGATCATTGATTCTAATGCATAAAAATGACATAAATCATCATAAATAAGAGCTCAGTTGACATTAGACTTATGAATGGACATAATGTTGGACATTTATTATGCTTGGGTCTGCGCTAAGTCAGCGATTGAAAACCTTTTATTTTACATTACATCATAATTTTTTTTTTTGAAGGATAAGTCTTACGCCTACTAGGGACATTTAAATATATTTAGTTCGTTTTTTATCAGTTTTTTTGTTGTTAACACATACCGGAGAATACTACGAAGCTGTGATGAAGAGGTCATCTGTGGATTATATGCCGCTTGCCATTTTTAAATAGTTATAAGCAATAAAGTGCTGATTAGACTTCATCTGGCATTCTCGGAACATCCATTTTTAAATAGTTTTACTCTGAATTGGTGGTGTTGCGCATCAGAAAATGCAATGTATAATAAATAAGGTAATGGAAAAACTTTTTTTTTTGTTAATTTTACTTTAAATATAATAATATTAAGCACATCTTACAATAACACTCTTACGTCTAACCTGCAATCAATAGAACACAGGCGTAAGATTGGTTCACTAAATCTTTTCTACCGTTTTTACCACAGTCGCTGCTCTTCGGAACTTAAAGAACTAGTTCCTCCTGCACCCACCCACAACCGATAAACTCGTCTTACACTTGCCGAACATGCACATACGGTTGATGTGTGTCGAACTGGCAGCTTCCAAAGTTCCTTTCTTAATGACACCGATAACCTTTGGAATGCTCTTCCAGCGTCTGTATTTTCTCCTTCCTACAATCTGGATCTCTTCAAGAAACAGAGAAATATACACTTCCAATCTCCCCAAGCCACACACAAACACATCACATGTTTCCCGAATACAGCGTCCAGCCTTTCTGGCTTAACGTCATAGAGTGCACTAGTCTTGACCGGCTGTGCTCTCCTGCATGCGGTTAAATAAAAAATGTAAAAACGCAAAAATAACCAATATAAAACATTTTTTTTTATTCATTTTCACAGTATGTTGTTAAAATTTCATGAAGATCGGTCGTGCTGTTTTCTGTTTTATACCTTAGTTGAATAGCTTACGTAATTTCCCTTGAAAGTTATAGATAAAACTAAAAAATATATTTATAAGCGTCGTTGGAATCCGAAAACCAAACCGTTAGTCCCTTAGCAAATCTGGTTCACCTGTATTAAAGGTTCTAAAACTCTGCTCTGAGGTCTCATTATTGCTGTCCTCGAGGGCCGGCGCTTACAGGGTGAATAGTGGGAGAAATATTAAGGAGGTCAGCCCAATATGGCGGCAGCATAGGTGTCATGACTAAACCTACCTGACACTACTCCATAAATATATAGACGTCACCTACAAAACCGTTTATGTGCTGGTAGAGGATTTCACGGTTGAATAAAGAATTCATGGCATTTGAATCGATCTGTCTGGCATTAATAACAAAGTGAGCTATTATAAATAAACTCGAAAGTAAGTATAAATATACTCGAATACTCCTAATTTAATTAAAATATAATTTAAAAAAAATCAAATTAAAGGTATTGTTGAGTGGAGTATTTATTAAACAACAATTACAGCTTTAATCTTTGACACGTTTTGTGTTGTCGCCTGGGATGCTCTGCCATTTCATGGGAGGACCTTCCTGAACTGCTGCTTAGTTCTGACAGTTCCATGCTGTTAAACTACGTCAAGGATATCGTTGGAGTTACGAGCGCGGTGACGAGGCCGACATGGAATAGGCTCTTATATATTTTTAACTGTTTATGAGACTCATAATCTAATACTGTGTGTAACTTGCAGGGAGGGTACCACGCGCAACTATATATTTTTTTTAAGTTAAGAATAAGAATGAAAATGATTAATTGATGAGAGGAATATCATATAATATGGTGTTTTCTGTGAATTTGTATGCATATTAGTTGTTGAATATTCGTATAAATCTTCAGTGGCTTATGTAGTATAAAATTATTGAAATACATTTTTACCACTAAAATAAAGTTACACAGTTAATATTGATAAGGTGCCTATTAGAAACAATAGCTGCCTAACCTTATTCATATTTGTATCATTCACTTTGACATCTACGAGTATTTTAATATTAAATGGATCAATATTTCATACCGTATTTTAACATGGATCACACTAAGCACTGGTTAATCACTTTCTAGAATACTGTAGTTTCGCCTTCATGGTATAATTATATACGTTAGGAACTGATGCCTTTATTATAGGCGAAACTGAAGCCCCTTTTATAAATACGTCTGTGGAATATATTCAGCTCTTAATTCTACGAAAGTCGTCATCTAAACATGCATTTTAGGTTCACTTATTATTTCTGTGATGTACTGTATGTACTTACTTTTAAATATAATAATTGCATGACTAGTGATGTAATTTTATAGTTCACAACACAATGCACCTGAAAGCGAAAGTGGTTCCCAAATATCTTGGCTATCACGCTCCTTCATCAGCTCGTGCAGAGGCTCACATGGAACAATGTCATCGAAAGTGACTTTATCAACAATACGATCAATGGAGCTTTAAAAATGATGCTGGCATATTTATTAAATTACTATATATTTACATAAACTATGGGTAAAACAATAATTTATTCAATGTGCATATTTTTATAGTTTTCTCATGAATGTGTACAATTTTTTGTACCCATATCCGTTCCATATCTATAGCATTTTTAAAATATATTGTTAAACTAATTATTATTTGATTAAAAGATCTACAAATTATTAATAAAATATTTTATATGCGTATTCATCATCATCATACTTTGTACCCCTTCCAAACTGGAGAATTTGGTCGTCACGAACTTTCGCCACGAATGCGTATTCCCTTCTATAATACTGTTGCTTAAAAATACTTACTGTAAAAAAATACATTGATTCCTACAGACTGTTACTACTGCTGTTTCATACAGAGCTTCCACAGTCTATAGTTCATTTGATATGATTCGTAGCTAAAAAACTTTATTATTATGTTTTTTGTCGTGAATTCTTAAATTCTTATAATAAATTATATTAATAGTTTGATTCAAAAAAGTTGTCACATATAGAGCAGTGCAACTCAAATGTTAGTTCTAGGACCGTTCTGAACGGCTATTAAAAAAAACTATATATAAAATAATATTTACTAAAGGCAGTGCGCAGAACTTCTTCATAGTATTAATTAAGCCTAGGAATTGGTTTACAGCTCTTTCTTCACTACGTTCTATCCTTTAAAGTAATTTTCAATTCAATAGATGAAACTCAGATCATGTTCTGGAAGAATTGTTGTAAATAAGTAGTCTTCTCGCAAGCGCGTTCTGTAGTTCCACAGTATATATTCCATAGTAATCTTTGAAAAAAATATATACTGGATCGCACACCAAAAATGTACGTGTAGCACTGTTGTCCACGTCAATTTCAGGGTGTATCGAACTGTTGCGTACTGCAGTGTGGTAATGACATTAGTACATACTTACAAATCAGGTGTTCTGTTGACGGTTATAGACACGACGGAAGCCGATCGATCGAGCGCGTGGAATTTATCAGGGCTGTGGAGTCTAAATCAAAAGTGATGACTTTGAATAATTTAAAAATAACCAAAAATAACCTTAAACTGTTTTTGGGGACCAAATTCTCCATGCATTGGAAGAATCTGTCCAATCAAAGATAAACGCCCAAATATGCGTCTGACGCTATAATATTGCTTGTAGTATTTGTTAGTTTTTTGTTATTAGTATTTATTGTATGAAATGAATAATAAAATAAACAATTGTTTAAAATATCTCAAGGCTTTTGTCATCCTGGAAATATTTTCAGTTTGTGGCAGTTGAATGTGACTGATGTGGAACTATTGCCTGGGATTTGTAGTGAGCTTACGTGACAGTTAGAATGTATTATATTAAATTACAATGTTATTAAAATTCGAATGTTAAAACGTCAATAATGGGATATCCATCTTAAAGAATACTAAATATATATTTTTCACTTATTGGGTCAATTGAATGTTTTAGAAATGCAAATTTTCCCTATTATTTTAGGCTTAAAATTAAAGTAAAAGTCCGTTTTTTGTTCATTAATATTTTTTTAAGATCTTATAAAAAATTGTGTTGTTCAATGTGTGTTATGCAATTAAAGTATGCGGCTTCTCGCTAAAAATAAGCTTAATTTACTCTTGTAATTATGAAAGTGCACCAATAACTATCAGCTAGAAAATGTTATTAAAGAAATTACCTTTAATATTGCAAAACAAATTTTCGTGATTTAGAGTCGGAGTTGAAATACAGGTAGATGCTCGAGTCGGAGTTGGAGTAAAAGTACGGTTTGCTTTTTAATATGAAGTCTGAGTTAATTTTTTAACCGCCACCACAGCCCTGAAGTTTATAGTCGCCCGAGGACGATGAACTATTGATGTCCTAAGCTGAATTTTTTGATCAATGATAATTAATATATTTTCTTTCGAGATTTTGGGTCATTAATTCTTGGTGTATTGCATAATTCTATTGGTGTAAATACGAATAAAAGCAGACTTAGATTCTCTCCGTATTTTTATGTAAATTCATCAATGTGTAACATTTTTTTCTTCCCCATATCCGTTTCATATCTGGAATATAAAACTTAGTCGTGTAAGCTGCCGCTGTCCATTCCTCGTTTTAGGATATATCTGCACATGAAGGTACACTTGGAAATATATATGATTCCCGACAACCCCCAGAGCAGAAGTCCGAGAACTTGAACAGGGGGCGGCTGTAGTATCCGAGGCATAATTTTGGGTGATTTGTTCATCGGATTTTTTAAGGAAATCGGATGATTAGACCGACGCTCCCGAGGTCTGGACCATTTTGTTCTAAGGGGCGGCTAAACCCGAATATGGAATTCTAATTATATTTATAGTTCCTAGGACTTTTTAATGCAAAAATAACACGAAAATAAAGCAGTGTAAATGGTTCTGAATTTAAGCAATATTGGTCGTGGACCTAAATTTCAATGGTTAACTGCCCCTCGCTTACTGCGCTTAAAACTTTCGCATCGGTTGTCGGCATATGCCGTCATAAGATTCCCCTACCGTTGACATCGGTTGACGTGATATATCGTTTTGCTACTTTCTTAGAATACTTTTTTATGCATCATCTAACAGCTAAAGGATACAAGAACCAATGTGATGTATGAAAATAGACCAGATGAGTACATTTATGCTTCAAATACTAGTTTTATAATTGACAGTATAATTTGTATTCAAACCGTGCCGTAATGAAAGGGTTAATTGTTTGAGTAAAGCCTTCTCTTAGGACCGAAAGTCTTAAAGAAGACAAAAATAGATAAATGCATTTTTGGCCTTACTGCCACTTTTTCGGTATTTATATTATTTGAGTATGGCACATTTTTTGTGGCCTGTTTTTTAGCCTGTAGCGTAAACTGATTGCCTGTCTCGCATTAGCCTAATGATAATGAAATAATTAATAGCCATTTTTTGTAACTCGTAATTGCAAAACAACTACACAACTTTAAGTGTCTTTGTAGTAGGTATTTAGTAATGGTGTTTTTTTTAAATTTAATTTTCTAAATTACCGTTACCGGGCCATTAATCACATGAAAACAAGAACAAAAAGTAACCTTTGAAGGTTGTTTTATTTTATTGTCTTTTACAAGCATTTTTTTTTAATTTGGAGCATTTCTATGCATCAGAGAGTTCTGAAGTTTAATGGTAGTAAACGAGGTCTTTATATACTTAAGAAAATAAAGCATGGTCACTGAGTACTTACCTAAATAATAGATATTAATTAGATTTTTTAATGTTTGCCCCAAATAACGAATAGCTTTATTTTTATATAAACACATACAGGAGAATAACGACAAATGGTGATAGTAATTCTCAAGTCTCATCTGTGCGAATTCTATTACGCTTACCATTGTGCTGCATATGGCTAAGCGCAGCATGTAGAGTGTTGATCCGTCAACGTTATATAGTACAGCCTGAGATTCACGCATCATCCTTTATTATTACAGGAATTTACTATGAGTGGGTGGTCTTAACGGGACGACTTTCGTCTACCACCAATTTTGATTAATAGGCTATAACTGGCATTTTACGGATGAGGGAAAGCTCAGAAATCGATAAAAATCCTTTTTTTTTTAATCTCCGTCATGGATCGAACCCACGACTTTTGCCTTGCAAACCAAATGCTTTGACCATTGAGCTATACCCGCCGGTAGATTATAGATACTCAGTGATTTTTTTTCAACATTAAAATTTTTTTTTTTTTTAAATAAAACATGCCATTTTTATTACATTACACGTCATTAATATTGTTTTTTTTAAGAACATTTTCATTTTTAAATTAATAATTTTATTTCCATTTAAAAGACAGAAAATACTTGTTTAGACATTCAATTAAAGTCAATAATTTTGATCGGAATTTTAAACACTTTGACCTTGACATTTATTATCGTGTTTATTAAATCCTTATAAAATCACGTCTCTGGGCCACCAATTGGTCATATGCGGAATCAAAAATTAAAGTCGTTAAAAAATTGTAAACACATAATTAATTCGAATTCGTAGATTTTGTGCTTAGCCATGTGTAGCGAATGCTTTTTTCACATAATATATTAATAATTTATGATTATTTCTAAATATGGCCGTAAACTTATGCAAAATTGCATACTTAATTCGATACATTTTTTAAACAGTGATTATGATAATAAAAGTGGTTTAGCAATATTATTTGATTCAATAACATTAAGGCTATCAACTGACGATACTTGGTGAAACTGCATTATTATAATTTAAAATTAATTGAATTTATTGAAGGTGATCTCCAGGGAGGCCGAAACATGTAATCAGTTTAAATAAATGTGAATCAAAACCAAATATTTTTAATATATTAATTTTTAATTAGTATTAATTTAAAATTATAATTATTTGATTCGTTAACTGTTTATTCGCACACGTCATTCTATAAAATTACAGTAATTTGCAATGATTTGTCATTTGAAGGGCAAAATGTATTTTTTTATTAAAAATATACAGGATATTAACGACAGACGGTAGTGAAGATAACTCATCTGTGGATTCTATAACGCTTGCCATTTTTTTAGTATCCACTTAGTATTACACCAAGAATTGTAATTCGCCATGAAAAAGAAATCTTCATCAGTTCCCAACGTAGTTAATTATATCATAATTTTTATATAGAAGTTAAGTTTATCATTTGTAAAGTATAATAACAATAGAAAGCTAAGTAGGGAAGTAAAGACCTCCTTCCTAACTGGGTGGAGCTTAAGGTATGTTATGCAGTGTTGTTATATTTAAAATATTGTTTGTTATACTAAAAAAGTGAGTGCTAAAATTATATATAACATAACATAAAGCCGTTACGTGAATCGGTTACGACGTAATAGTTTTATTTTCGTAAGCCTAAGTTTTGAAAGTACGTCATGATTGGTGTTTCCTTTTCGCTAGTTTGTGGCACGATTCGTTAATTCCCCGCACCATCAAAAGGTCTTCTGGAACGTTGTGGCGTGCCTTAACCCATCTAGTCTTTAACGAGTTCTCTTGAGAAACTATTCGACGCCCGCGGTCATAATTTGGCGAATATTTGACTTTCAAAGAGGGCATTATGACGAAAAATAAAGCATTCTATATATTGGGCCACTCAACATTAAAGTAATGTAAAGTTTTTAAATAGTTAATTATTTTTTATTATATTTTAACATGGAACATATTAATCATATACCTGAAGAATTGAATTTTCACACACTGAGAGCTTCGTCAGTTCTTCACTTGTAAAAACGTACCAATTTTCCAAACTTAAACGCACTTGAATACGAAACTTTCGAGCTTGACATTGTCAGTACTCAGTGGGATTCATGTTAAAAGTAGGTAAATAATGCGAAATACATATAAAAGCGTTTGCCTTGCAAGTCAAAAGGTCGTGGGTTCGATCCCCGACGGAGATAAAAAAAAGATTTTTAATCGATTTCTGAGCTCTAAAATATCCCCGTAAAATGCCAGTCAAAGCCTTATAATTAAAATTGGTCGTAGACGAAAGTCATCCCGTGAAGACCACCCAATTATAGTAAATTCCTGTATTAATAAGGATGATGCTTGAATTTCGGGCTGTAGTCTATGGCATTGGCAGATCAACATACTCCACATGCAGCGCTAAGCCATATGCACCATGGTTTGCGTCATAGAATTCCACAGATGAGACTTCAGAATTACAATCACCATCTGTCGGTGTTTTCCTTAATGTGCTTACATAAAAAAAGATATATCTTGAACAATTGCAACTGATATAACTGATAGGCAAAAATTTGTGATGACCATATGCTTCATTAATGGATCGGATATGGGAAGTTAAAAAAGAAGAAATGAATTTGAAAAGAATCTTTTATGCCTATTATACATGATAAAATTGAACTCCGTAGTTGTCTTATTATCAACATAAACATTTTTTTGGAAAATCGTCGATACTCGTATTTATAAATTACCTCTCTACAACCGTCTTATTTACCGTTGTCATCCTTTACGAGTTTACATATAAAATATATTCTGATGGTTACTTCTTCTTTTCACCATGTAAAATATAAATAAATATATACAATGCGCACATAAATCATCAGAGATGGGAAGAGGCGACACCATGTTGTCAACATGTCATCTCGATTTGGATTTGGGCGCGGCATCTTTATTACATTATGTACAGGGGAAGATCATGAAGTCCGTGATATATATATATTTAATTTTACTCGTTTCAACATGGAAAGCTACATATATAATCGTGTCGGAAACAACAGGGTTAGATCCTGTCTGCCCAGAAGTGGGCGACGTCGATGGCGTTACTTCTGGCCATCATCAGGTCTTCCTGGGTGCAGCCACTCGGGCACAGCGCACACTCCAGAAGGTGTGACAGGGTCTGCTCCACGCCGCAGTCACATTCAGTCGGTCCGCTGTAAAACTGCCAGGCCCTCATTTGTGTCCTCGTCTTGCATACTCCGGTCCGAAGTTTGTTAAGGGACCTCCATATATTCCACCCTTGGTCATGTCCAGGGGCTAGGTCCTCTTTCGGGGCAATCCAAGTATTCCCCTCAGTTGCGCTTCTCCACATGTTCAGCCGCAGGGTGGCCTCAGGTATCTCCAGTTCCGTTGTCGACTGTAGGAAACTTCTTCTAGATTTGAGCCGTGTAGTTATCTTTTGGTACCCAAACATAGGGTGGAGTGCGTCGTGGGTTGCTTTGGTGAGTTCCTTCTTGGTAGTAACTTCTCGCCGTATGTTTGGTGGGGCAATGCCCGAGAGTTGATATAGCTTTGATATTGGGGTAGGTTTTAGGCACCCCGTAACCACCCGGCACGTTTCATTCAGAGCAATATCCACTTTCTTGGTATGGGCAGACCTCGCCCATACTGGCGCAGCATACTCGCCAGCAGAGAAACAGAGAGCTAGAGCACTTGTGCGGATCAGGTTTGGTTGGGCTCCCCACTTCGTACCTGCCACTTTTCGGAGTAGGTTGTTTCTGGTGGACACCTTTTGCTTAACAGACTGACAGTGTTTCTGATAAGTGAGGGTCCTATCCAGCTTGACCCCTAGGTATTTAGGTGTGTCGCAGTGCTCTAACACCAAGTCGTTCCAGGTAATGTGCAGCTTTCTCTTGGCAAGTCTGTTATTAAGATGAAAGGCGCAGACTTGGGTCTTGCTTGGGTTTGGCTGTAGTCGGTTTTGGTGGTAGTACGAAGAGAGGGTGGTGAGTGCGTTAGTAAGCTGGGTTTCTACTTCCTCGAAAGAGACCCTTTGTGCTGTGAGCGCCAAGTCATCTGCATAGATGAAGGACCTGGTATTGTTCAGTATTGGCTGGTCGTTTGTGTAGACATTGAAGAGTAAGGGCGCTAACACGCTTCCTTGAGGCAGTCCATTTTTGTTCGTGCGCCATCTGCTACGCTTACCTTCATGATCAACATAAAATCTACGGTTCTGTAGCATAGTTGCTATTACATTAGTAATAGTCGCATCATGGGTAATATTCTGTAGTTTAAGCAGAAGGGTTTTGTGGTGGACTGTGTCATAGGCAGCGGTTAGGTCTACAAAGGCTGCTCCCGTTATTTGTCTCTTCTCAAACCCATCTTCGATGTGTTGTGTGAGGTTCAGAATCTGTCCAGTGCATGATTTTCCAGGGCGGAAACCAGCTTGTTGTGGGATGAGAAGCGGGTCTATAAGGGGCGCTAGTCGGTTGAGAAGGATTCTCTCCAACAGCTTATACAAATGACAGAGCAAGGAGATTGGACGGAAATTCTTTGGGTTGTCTGGGCTTTTCCCGGGTTTAAATATTGTGATTACTCTTGACTTCCTCCATATTTTTGGTATATGTTGAGTACTGATACAATTATTTAAAAACAGGAGAATCCATTTCTTTGTCTGTGGTCCAAAGTGTTTTATTTGTTCCGTCCTAATGTCGTCCAGTCCTGCGGCTTTCCCATTCTTCATTATGCTCACTGCTTTGTCGAGTTCAAGAATGGTGACTGCTGCACTCAGACCTGTATTAGCGGTCTCGGCGGTACATTTATTTTTCATTTTTATGTTCCTCCTAGCACATTGTACCATTTTTTGTGGGCTTTCCATTTAATAGAAGTTGGTGGGCGATTTGGTCTGCGGTTATATTTGAGAGGTTGTGTTTCGGTTGTTTTGGGTCACTGTTCAGGGTTTTAAGTAATCTCCATGCCTTATGGCTATTTCTTGAAAGATCTAGCTCATTTAGCATGGCTGCCCATTTCTCTCTTTTATTTTTTGACAGAGCTTCCATTAAAGCATTCCCAGCAGAAACAGTATTGAAGTTGAAAGGGTCCTTCTCGTACAGCTGGGTATAGTCGTCAAGTAGCCTCTCTGCTTCCTTCTCCAGTCCCTGTATGTGATGTCGTTTGCAGCCTCTCGGGATTGTCTGTCGAGACACCTGTTTTACCGTTTCCACGAAGTGGTCGTAGTTTTCTGGCATTGGGGTGGTATTCCAGATTTTGGCGTCGAGGGATTCTGAGAATTTATCCCAGTCGGCTTTTTTTAAATTAAACCTCCTTCTGAATGGCACGGTCCCTATATTTAGTAAGGCTGACACCTTGCATAGAATAGGTCTATGTTGAGAGTGGGGTATGTGCTTATACACCGATTTTTCGCACTGCTGGCTAATTGTACCTGTGGAGAATATTAGGTCCGGGTTGTAGCCTCTTTTCCAGCGACCGCTGTTGAATGAAGGTGGGAGCTTTGCGTCGTGTATAAGCACCAGATTGTTTGCTTCTGCCCAGCACTCCAGAGACTCTCCATCTTCATTTGTCTTGTCATAGCCCCAGTTTATGCTATGACAATTAAAGTCTCCTAGCAAAAATCTCGTATCCTTTGATCGGAAGTTGCTCGGTTCGGAGAAAGCAAATGGTGTGTTTGGTGGTTTGTAGATGGAGGTGACTGTGCATGCTGTCAGTTCCGTCGTTATGACCTCTATGTCAGATGTGTCAGTCAGGGCTGTTGATATTATTGCTAGGTCCTCTCGTGCAAACACGGCACTCCCATATTTGTTATGGGGCCTTTCTGCTACTAGTCGCATACCTGGCACACTGGGGCGATTGTTGTTAAGCCCGCGGTGAGTTTCTTGCACGCATAAGATGTCACAGTGGTTGGCAAGGCAGTATTCTGCGAGTAAAAGTTCTTTACTAGCTGATAACCCTTCAATGTTGATGGTCATCATTGTCAGTTTTGGCTCTGAGAAGAGCCGTTTTAGGTTCTTCTGCACTTTTGCGTGTGTTGATGTTGTTTCCGTAGTAGAAGGATTGGCCGGCATTGTAAATAACCGTTTCCAGGGGGCACCACGCGGAGGTTCCTTCTTTGCTCCCCGAAAGCTACATAGCTTCCATGAACTGCCATCTGTCAATAGACCGCTGCGAAATTTTCAACAATCTGCGTAAGTTTGCGTTTGACAACCTTTGATTGCAGACAGCTGTGTGAATTATTTCTTAACCCTTTCATTACGGCTCGGTTTGATTACAAATTATACTGTCAATTATAAAACTAGTATTTGAAGCATAAATGTACTCATCTGGTCTATTTTCATATATCACATTGGTTCTTGTATCCTTTAGCTATTAGATGATGCATAAAAAACTATTCTAAGAAAGTATCAAAACGATATATCACGTCAACCGATGTCAACGGTTGGGGAATCTTATGACGGCATATGCTGACAACCGATGCGAAAGGGTTGAATATTTAAAATAAACATGTTAATTTATAAATTGGGCTTCTTATTACCTCATAGCTTATCATCGTGTGATAAACAATGATAGCCTATTATCTGACTTCCAATCTATGTAAAGCATGCGTTAGTCGGTTCACAAAATCTTGTATCAATCTCTCTGTTCTTCCGAACTTTCTTAGATGGTCACGCCTACACTTTTCATCGACGTTAGTCCTGTTGAACATTTTCCAAGCATCCCTACATGATTAGAATATCAACTCAAATCGAAAAACTCTTCCAACATCTTCTTTACCAGCACAGGGAGGCTTTAGAATGCTTTCAAAGCATTTGTGTTTCCTCACAAAAATTATGTATTCAATATTTTTGTTACCTTCACGTACAAAACCACTACACAACCTTTACACATAGCGTCTAGCCAACCCGATTGAGTTTGTGGATTATTAGAACTTTGTACTGGTGCTCCTATCTTAAGTGTGTTTTTTTTCTATATATAAAAAATATTAACATAAACGCACATTTTTTAGGACCTAGCCAAATATTGTTACTGTTATTTACAATAAAAAGGATAAAACGATCGCAACGTCGAGCTCAGCAGTGATTATGTTGAAAAAAAAATATTTCTGAATAAACTTTATATTGTATTTAAGTAATCATGAACTGGATGATCCACCTTCGTATTATTGACAACAGCATCCCAGAGGGCGTTGTGATCTTCAGATGATCTCATACACAACACACGTTTTTTATGCAAAAGCCTCCAGGAGAACAAATGTCTTGGATTTAGAACAGACGCTATAACAATTACTTAGTTCTATAGAGATTGCATACATTTAGTAATACTCGTATATCTCTTGAACTTATATTTAGATTGTATGAGGCAAAAAAAGGACATATGACCACCACTAATTTCCGCTACATATTTCTGTCAATTACCATAGTCCATGCCTTTTCAAAAGACATAATTTATAAGCGTTCATCTAACTTGGCTGAACGTCATAGAGTGTCTTAATCATTTACATCATCATTAACATATCCGCTCAACTTAACTATAGCATACTGCATTCAAGGACTATGCTTTAGAGTATATTATTTGTATAGCTCCCAACGGTCTTCCAGGACGACGCCCGAGCGCTTATATATGTATAATCGTGTCGGAGACAACAAGGTCAGATCCTGTCTGCCCAGAAATGGGCGATGTCGATGGCGTTACTTCCGTCCATCATCAGGTCTTCATGGGTGCAGCTACTCGGACACAGCGCACACTCCAGAAGGTGCGATAGGGTCTGCTTCACGCCGCAGTCACATTCAGTCGGTTCGCTGTAAAACTGTTTGTATCCTTGTCTTGCATACTCCGGTCCGAAATCTGTTAAGGGAACTCCATATATTGCACCCTTAGTCGTGTCCAGGGGCTAGGTCCTCTTTCGGGGCAATCCAACTATTCCCCTCAGTTGCGCTTCTCCATATGTTCAGCCACGGGGGCTTATAAACACTTCTGAATGGCTTAAATCGTTTGTTGGGACTCTGCTTTATGTACGTCCAAAAAATATTCTTCGTAATAACAATGTGTTTGGTGAATGATCTTTGCATCAATGATGTATATGCTGCATGACATCATTTCTCATACAAAATTAAGTGTGCCAAATCCGGCATATTCAAGCAGCAAGTTGAGTCGATTAATAACCATGCGGAATAGCAATTTAAATAACAAACGCACTAAATTAACTTCCACCGAATACATCATTTGAATAGTAGAAGATGCTCTCCAAAACGCAAGGCTTCAAAAGGGAAAACATCATATATCCTAAGCCCTAAAGGGTGGCTTAACTCAAGTAAACTATTCGTATTATAAATGTTTATAACTTTAGTACTCTCTTACATGAAATTACTGAAATAATTTTTGCATCCACAAAGTATGCTTTTCCAATATGGCTTGAACATTTTCCTCGAACTACGAGGGTTATCCGTAAAATAAGTTACCCAGTGATTTTTCACAGTGTAAAACATGTTCAATTCCATGAATGCGTACATTTTTGGAAAGTTCAGACTTTTACCTATTTTTCTACATAGTCGCCACTGAGGTCAATGCATTATTTATCCATGCGGTATACGAGCTTTTGAATGCCTGAGTCAAAAATAGCTGCCGCCAAGCCACACACATACCTGAGAACCGTTTTTTCTAGCTCTTCTCTATCGCCGAAATGCGTTCCACCCAGGTGTTTCTTCGTATCAGGAATGAGATGGGTAGTCACTTGGGGCTAAGTCCGAGCTGTAGGGTGGGTATTTGACAATACGCCATCCAGATTTATTATACGGTCAACATTCTTGGCACCCACCTCGCGCAAACCTTAGCATACCATTGCTAGATGCTCCGTAAAAACTTGTCAATAGAGTTTCGCTGACATCAGAGATCATTTCGGAGAGTTTACGTATCGTCACTCTTCGATCTGAGAGCAGTATATCGATCCTCTTTCAAACAATGAATATCTTTCCAAAGTGAGCCTTCTAGGCTTCCAGGGTGCCCTGAAAGGAGCTGAGGAGGTAATTCTGACCCTTACAGAGAAGTAGGAGTACTGATTTTATTTCAATAATTACTTTTATTTTATCGTATTATTTTATTTTCAAAATCCCTTCCTGAAATCATAAAAGTACTATCGTAACTGAATATATTTTTCGATGCTAAATTGCAAATAAAAAACTTCATAATATGAATTTTGGTGACATCAGTATCGTCTTTCTCATTAGGTTATATATTAAATATTAATTACTCAACTATCATTGTTATATGATATTGTTTCGTATTTATAATATTTTAGCATTCATAAAAATATATAGAATACAATAATCATAAAATTCGATCGGTTTTTTAATGTACCTAATAATATTAAATATACAATAAAATTTACATACAACACCGCAAATAATAAATTATTACGCCTAAAATACAGTTTGCGATGTATACGTTTTTTTACAATGATAAATGTTTTTTTAAATGTTTATAAAGTTTGTAATTTACATAATTTGGCGTGTTTTATGGTTTTGCTAATTTGACATTTTGCCCACTGGACAAATGACAAAAATGAGATTTATAGAGCATTAATATTTATTGCTTAAATTATTTAATAAAACAACATATCCATATTATATTACCGTTTTTTGTAATAACTGTCATCTTTCTCGAAAATATTATGTTTCACTTAGAGCGTCTGGATACACCTGACCCACATAAAAATATTGATAAAAACTTCTGTGCATAGAACAGAACTGAGGTGCATAGTTCGTGGTTCGAATCCCAGCGTCTGGCGTTTCTTTTTCCCCACAGATTGATAAGGGAAATTTGATGTAGATTTGTATGTATTTATCACATATTAAATTATTGGTATTGAATAATATTCTAATAAAATTAAAATAATTCGAACTTATTATTAAAATCAAATTTTCTTATAATTATTATAATAATAAAAAATTAAAATATAATATTTAGTGTTTCTCTTTGATAAATCGCAATGCTTATTCTACTCTAGAAGCATTTAGAATGCTCAGTTTAGAATATTTTAATTTTAAAAATTTATCATACCTATTCCCTCATTTTTTCATTTAAATATTTGTAAATACTATATGATATAGTGTTATAGTCATATAGTATTATTTTAAATAACCAAAATCCACGGCAAACTATATTGCCTTGTTGCTATGGTTTCCAATATTTACAGTTAGGCCTTAAAAATGGGATTTTTAGCTCCCGGAAATTTTGGCCAAAACAATTTGGCCGACATACATTTCACAATAGTGTTTTTGGCTTATTTCAAACATATGAGCTATCTTTTATATTTATCATCTAATTATCTAATGTAAATATTGTCATACGTTTTATCAAATCACTTTATTATTGGACTCTTTTTCATTTCGCCGCCAGTTGAAGGAAAAAATATAACTTAATTCGACATTTCTCAATTTTTTTTATTACGATTCTTACTATTACTCCTATGATTTAAATACGCCTTTGAATAAAGGATATTAAAAAAAAAACATATTTGATACGATACTAATATTATATTTCATTTAAGATCTATATTTTTATGTTATGTCATTTTAATATTTCATTTTTTGAGTGACTTCAGAAGATCATTCTTATAGCACCCACGGAATTTTTCAATAATTTATTTTTAATAAATATTGTAAGAAAAATATTTTACATGATTTTTTTTCAAAAAAACTTGATTTAAAACAACCAATAATTAGATAAAAATCCAGATTTTACGTCAGGTTTTCAATATCCGACCAGCTGTAGAATCCGTATGTATGAAGATGCCAGATTAGTCGCAGCTTCTATGCGTTAATAATCAATTTAGTACTTCGTGGTCGGTTCATGATCCAATTGATCTATGACTCCGAGTCATATCGGTTTGATTCACTGTGACTTAACAGCATTTCTGCGATTACGAAAAAATACAATTAGTGACTTATAATTATGTTGTTATAATTTAATTAAAAACATATTTTCGGTTTTAAGTGCGACATGTTCCTTCCCAATGGGAACGTAAATATTCATTTTCTACCATTCCGTTCCCAAAAACAGATTGCTTAAAGTATTATCGGCAGTTTCCTTATTTTTTTAAAGTACATATATAAAACTGTGAAACTTATAATCTTAAAAATCATCATCCTTTTATAATATAATAACTATGAAATTTTACCAAGAATTTTAAAGAAAAATATTGATGTTAGGTGTTATTTAAATTAGCTCACACTTTCGTCTTTAAATATCAGAAATTAACAGATCTTTTCAATTATAAAATACAAAAAAATGTGTCAATTTTTATTATATGTACGTGTTAATTTCTCACCTCGATGTTGCGGCTAAAGTGGACGAGCTGTCACGGTGTTCGGCGAAAAGGTGACATGGTGCAATGTTCGTGGTTCGAATACCCGCTTCTGCGGTTTTTCTACGTTTAATTGACGAGAGAAATGTCATATAAAATATTATTTACTATAAATTATGAATATGAAGCAGTTGTTTAATCTTTGTATAAATCTGCATGGTTAATAAAGTTTTAAGAATACTGAAAATAAAATTTTGTTAATCAAAAAAAATACTTTGAAATGTATTTTCTATTTGTCAGCATTCTCATATATGTTTACCGGTCGATTGTGATAATTGAATGTAATTAATACTTGAATTGTCGCAACCAATCGCTCAATTTTCTTAATTCGTCAGAAGAGGTTAACTTGGAACTACTCGAGGTTAAGCCTTTAACAGCTTAGCAGTACAGTTTAGATTGTACAAAGTTTTAAAACAATAAAAAAACAAAAAAATTAACAGAATATTTTTTTATTTATAATATAGATACGATATGTAGTGCCAGAAGAACCCGACCTCACAAAGAAAACGAAAAAAGAAGGAAAAAAAGTAACATGTAAATATGGATGGAAATTAGAGTATTTTGTCTAATGATGTTGTCGGATCAATATTATGATGAGATCTCTCATCACAAACAATCACTCTTTCATAACTTATCGGTATTCTGCTGTATGTGTTATCATAAAAAATGTAGTCGTCAGTGTTAAGAAATATTAGAAGAACAACACTGTTTCGCGAAACAAAGTTTAGAAGAACCTTGTCTATTCCAATCTCCGCCCCTTCTATCCCACACCTATCCCACACTAATCACATTTCTTGCCCTCCGATCCAGCAATCATTATGCTCTCCTCGGCAATTTCGAACATTACACATAACTTTATTACTACTTATTTCGATTCAATTGAATTTAAAGCTGTCGCAATATGAAACAGTAACGATTGCGATATTAGACAACGTAGCTTACCATTATGATAACCGATATTTAGTCAATGAAACCGACTGAGTTGTGAGGCACTTGTCCATAAGGAAGGTAATGTTTGCAACATTAGATTGAACACAGATTTATGTGTTGAATGTTCACGTACAGGTGATCCTTAATAATTGGAAATAAGAAAATGCTAAGTAAAAACTCATTATTTACTCTTATTAACTAGCAAACAAGCTATATAATCCTCACAAAATGCATTTCCGAAAATATCAATAAATTGGAAATATTTTATTTTTTACTATTATACCAAAATTATGACATATTTCGGCTTAGTCGAGTAACCGTTTTCAAGCGAAATACATGAGAAATGGATGAGTTTATATAATGCAAATGTGAGGTGACATGAGACTCGTAAGTGAATTAAAAATGAGTTGTATGTAATGAGAGATAAGAATGAAATATCGATGATATTCTTCTCTTCTTCTTTCCTCTTTTATTTTTATTTATACTCGTATTATTGGATTCCACCTTACACATCAAATAAATCTAAAAAAAGTCACTCATTGTTGCAGATTTCGGTTTGACTGAATTTTCACTCCGTAGTTCTTGCAACGTTATATCAAATACTGTCATAAACATTATTTTTAGTAATAAAAAATATATATATATATCGAATATCTCTCACATATTGTGCTATTTAAAAAATAAATCGTTCTTATTTATGACTCTTTATTTGTGTATAATCGATTGATCGATTTCTGCACGGGAGATCAAGGGTAATAATGCTGCAAAAAAACTATCGGTGGGCAGCGGTTTAAATCAGACTCGATTGTTCTCCTTCCCATTGAAGAGTTTTCGGCCATCGGTGGTTTTGTTTGATGGTCCGTCTGTTTGGTTCATGTTCCCTCCCACGCGGAAGCAGGGAGCGGCCATTGTTGACCAGGAAATCGCCGCTTAAAAGCGCATTTCGAGAAAGGAAACCCATCAACAACAGCATTCAATGGATCCTGCAATCATATAAATATGGAGCGAAATTAAAGTACCGCTTGAACTTAGCTAGACGCTCTACTCATGATGTAAGAGATCGCTGATGCATCTGTGAAGCTTAAAATTTAAATAAATAAGAAAATCTTTTAAATACTAGTTTCAAACGCAAAGTTCCTAACTTAAATCCAGCTTTTAAGAGACGAGACACGCTAGAGGTAGTAAATACATTTTTAAAATGTATTGATAGAAGATTCAAATTTCGAACAGAATTTGAATCGGTAAATTCTTTAAATGTATTGATGGAATATTTCAAACAAAATTTGAATTATTTTGTTTACAATATATCACAAAAATGAAGCTCACGGTCTCGCGCTCAATAAAAAAAACAGAATTTAGTGCAAAACCGCGATCTATTCAATCAACATATAAATACACATTTATAATCTCACAACCCTAACACCGTCATCGTGTATCCTTCTCCATATGCATCGTCTAACCGTCCTGGTCAAACGTCACAGAACCCAATTGAAAGTCGCAACACTCAAAAGTGTCATCCCATTTTTGGTAATCCTCTGCATGGTTTTACAGTTCAAAAAATCTTGAAAACAACGCAACCAAACACTAATAAAGATATCTATGCACGATAGTAAATTCAAAATACTTCACAATTTATCGCATATGACTTAACCTATAATCCAAGAATTCTACACTAGACTTGTTCGGAGTATCTTTTACGTGTGCTGGTGTGGTATTGAAGTATTGCCAAGTCCAGTACGGTCAAGGTCACACCGGTGGTAAGCCACAAGTGTGTTTTTTCCATTTCATTATCACAGTTTAGCTACTTTAGGCAAGATCTGCCACCGGTCATGGCCGCCATCTTAGAGTCGTGATCTGCAAGTCATGTTGCATTATACGCGTATATACTGCATTTATTAAGACACGTAAATTTATATGATTTTTAGAAATTATTTTTCAATTCAAAATACAAGGGGGTTTTCCTTTAAAAACAGTATAAATGGACATTCTAATAAAAACGTTCGAATATTTTCCTATCATAAAGTAACCGCCCTGACTGACAGTTAATTACAGTTAAGTTAGCAATATATTTAATCGTGTCGGAAACAACAGGGTCAGATCCTGTCTGTCCAGAAGTGGGCGACGTCGATGGCGTTACTTCTGGCCATCATCAGGTCTTCCTGGGTGCAGCAATTCGGGCACAGCGCACACTCCAGAAGGTGTGACAGAGTCTGCTCCACGCCGCAGTCACATTCGGTCGGTCCGCTGTAAAACTGCCAGGCTTTCATTTGGGTCCTTGTCTTGCATACTCCGGTCCGAAGTCTGTTAAGGGAGTTTACAATGATTGCTGTGTACGAGTATTAGTTTACTCAAGGACGAGGGTAAGAACCAGGCGGTAGAAAATGAAATATATAATAACATATTTCTTTTAAATTGAATACTATGAAAAATAACATAAAAATCGGACAAAGTAATATACCACATTATAATTAATATTTTATTACTTACAAAAAATATAATATAATGTAACATGGTTTTAACCTAGCAATTGATAAAAAATGACAGAGATAAAATTACAAAAAAAAGGAATATTGCGTGCATTACTTGCTTGGTTAAAAATTTAAGGCAATCTTAATATTTTTTATATTCCCACTTTAACTGGTGTATATGGTCGCTACAAATATATGCGAACAGTTTGACCAGCTGCCTTGTCGTTATGTCAGAAATGCATCCAAAGTATAGTTACCGCAAACCTCTTAACTGAGCGTATTTAACACTTTCGCATCGGTTGTCGGCATATGCCGTCATAAGATTCCCCGACCGTTGACATCGGTTGACGTGATATATCGTTTTGCTACTTTCTTAGAATAGTTTTTTATGCATCATCTGATAGCTAAAGAATACAAGAACCAATGTGATATATGAAAATAGACATTTATGCTTCAATTACTAGTTTTATAATTGACAGTATTATTTGTATTCAAACCAAACCGTAATAAAAGGGTTTGTAGACTCGTATTATTTGGTCGTTAAGGCGGTTCAAACCTACCTGTGCGTACATCATCATTATACCCAAATCATTATATTTGCGGACCACAATTTGAATACATCTGCGCTATAGCATTATACATTATACATCGAGCTGTTATTATACACGTTAACAATTTATTGGTTTATCGTGAAAAATCCCACTGCCTTCTAAAAAACGGCAAGGTCAAAAATGATGCGCAAAATAATATCATGCTAGCTTTATACATCGATGTTGCCAGTAATTAGACAATGTCGAGAGTTTATAATACCAATTCGTTCGACTATTTTTTGCGTATTTCGACTAAGTGACGCCAATTTGTGGTGATCATATGCTCCAGGTAATAAAATGCATTGTTGATGGGTTATATATATATGTTCAAGCTAGGGATTGGATATTGAATGATGATGACTTTCAGTTAGTCTGGCTAGACGTTGTATGTGGAAAGGATTCGTCTCGAGGAACTTCACATTTTACGAATTTAGAAATTCGAGTATATATGATTATATAATATATGCTGAGAGAGCAGTAGAAATATAAATTTAATACTCGTATAAATCGTTTTATTTACGTTTAATTGACATTTAGTATTAAATTATTTTTTGTGTGTTTCAACCGTTCTCGATGCATTAATGTTTATATAAGTAAATACATATGAAAAAAATGTAAATTTATAATAATCCATAATATCATTTAACTAGCTACCCACACTATTGTACTATTGGTTTATTTTTAAAAGAGACAGTACTATCTATATAAGCATAGTAATAATATATTTATAATATTTCTCTCTATAAATGTCTCACAGCGCGTTCCAATTAATTTCGATGTCATGTTGTTTATTGTTATGATAATACTGATTTTAAAATATAAGTTAACAGATAATGAGAGTTGAGTCGCCCCTTGGGAACCAATGTTCCAAGTCTCGGTAGTATCGGGGAAGTCATCCAACCACCTTAAAAATTATGATGAACAAATATACCTAATGATGATGATATCCTCCTCTCTGAATAAGATATCAAATTAGTGGGTGGCAAGATGCAGGAGTAGATTGACAATACACAGTAACTTGTGTTTGGTTCACAATTCGCATTTATTTTATTAAATACTTGCTTTTTCGCCGGTTGACTCGTAACCGACAACTGCCAAAAAAAAACAACAAAAAAGCAAATTAAAGATGACAGTTGCACCAATATGAAGTGGAGCAACTGTCATAACAAATAAAATGGCGTTTGCAAACAGCTGCGTAATATAATATAATTAAAACTAACATTATTAGATGTGCATGGTAGGCGAGTGAACAAAAATAAGAGACAAATGATCGTTTTTCGAGGCTTTACGGCATCAGCCCAAAAGAGTTATATCAAGCTGATATCAATGAATACTACAGCTGTTTCTAATCTGGAAACATATATGTTCCCAAGTGATCATAGGTGTGAACGACTACTTCCAGGACGAGTGCCCTGGGACTTGAAGAGACGCCAACTATTGTATCTGATGCATATTTTTCGACGATTAATCACAATTTTTAAGGAGACTTGCAGACAATGATTAGCCTGATCTCGAGTACTGAACTATTAAGCTATGCCCAATTAACGGATATTGGAAGCAAAAATATGTATTAAAAATAAATCGTGAAATTAGTATTTCGCTTGCGAGTGATCCTTAATAATATTAACTAAGCAATTGATTTATTTGATTTTATTATTGAAAATGTATTCATACATCCGCTCTATTAATAAAATAAATGTTTATTTAGTGAGTTTTTTCATGAATAAATCACCATTTAAACCATGATGGATTTTTTAAACGTCTGTGCATTATTTTCAATGGGTCAACACACCTCAAGTGACAGGTGACGTATCGGCGTCACTCAATCTCAGCGGGATTTTTTTATATATACAAATCGCATAATAATTGCACCCATATATGGGACTAACTCCACTCGAGCGAGTGTCGGATATAAATCTCACGCCATAAATGAACTGATTTACAGCCCACATGCTATGTCAAAATAATGGCACGTTTTCATAGTATTATTAACGTCAATATTATGACATGTGCGTTTAGTGATTGAGCGTCGTGAAAATCACACGGCTCACTGAAAAATTCACATATTGTTTTCCTACTAAATCATTGCTTTTATAAAACAAGCATTTCTATGTATAAAACGGGCCCATTCGTTATCTAGCAGTGAAAATGAATCAATAAATAATTAATATGCTTAAAAATATGTACAAATATAAAATATAATTTAAGAATCAAGGTTTTTCTACTGATTGGAACCTATCTACAATTTTTATATGAACACCTTAACTTTTTTACGCGGTTTATTTTTGCACGGTAGTTACTGGAACGTATCTACCATGTAAAAAGAGAATTCGGTGTATGCTCGAACAAGCAGAACATAAAATAAAGCCACCTTTTTAATACACCCTGGTTTCTTGTCATCCTAGAAAACTGCTAACTATAAAACCTATTTGATGGATATTTGCTGTGAAAAGCTAACTAGAACGTATATTTGGCTAAAAAAACTATCAATAACATGAAAAAAAAAAGTTTTTAACGAATAATCGGATGCATAATTGTTACTATTTCAAATCATTTTTTTAGGTTTAATTATTTTACCGTTTCCATCCAACTGATAATTTAGTTGTACCAGATTATCAATATTTTTATCTACTGTGGTAAGATTACACCTGTCTTCTTTAACCGTAATTATTCACTCAGTGTAAACGTAAGAAACTCGTATAAATATCATAAAATGTTTATGTGTCATTATCGGAATTATCTGGCTACGACAGACTGTGAAACATGGCAGTCAGTATATCATTATTGCAATAGAAGTAGACAGGTTTAAACCTGGCATAAGATAACCTGGTTTTCTGCTGATGTACAAAAAGTGGAATTATATAAGGGTATAAGTGACAAAAAAAATGTGACTTTTATGTTATTTATTTCCTTTTAATCGGTTTTAATGTTGATTCAACATATAATTCAATAACTCTTAGTTTAAATTTTTTATGAAATTTAACGTTCTCTAACGCCTAATCCGTTTATCTAACAACAAAACTACAAAATACTAATTGTTTTGAATGTATTGATGTTTATTTTTGCTAAAAAAAATATCCCTGGAGTTGCTAACTTATATGTATTATTATGATTAGTAAATGAAAACTCGTTTTTTTTTAATAAAAAAATCGATTGTAAATATAAATAATGATAAATTTTCTACGATTTAGACTTTTAATTTTGTTGACAGATAATCAGTTAAATCGCTAGAAAACTTTTCTACATTTTAACAAAAACAAAAAATTACGCCCGAGACCGCTAAAAATGATATTATGAAACTCAAAAAAATATAGCATGGTCCATGAGTATTTACCTAAATAATTGATGTTTATTATAATTTGTAATTGTTTACATGTGTGCTCCAAATAACTTATGCTTAATGCTTGTACCTACTTTTATACAAGCCACACAATATATATATATATATAAATAGTCAGAGATCATGCAAAATTTTCTAGAGTATATTTTGTTTGTTTTTGTGTTTTGATGTGTTTCATTTTTTCGTGTTTTTTGAGTGCCGTTTGTCTGCTTTACACGTTTAGATGGTTCAGCGGATGCCGCGCGGAAGTATAGCGATGACTACTCCAGAAAACACCTGGCAGGTCTGTATCCAACGTCATAGAGTGACATCCCGGCTCTGGCAGAGATGCGTCAAGCATGCGTCACCCTGGACTGGCTCTGCTGCACTTTCATGCACGTGGTGGAGATCAGCTATGCACCGTGGACTATTATAATTTAGATCAAATAGCGACAAAAGATCAACAGAACTTGGAACATAGACTAAATGTCCCAATTTATAATCATTCTCAAACTTTTATTTATTTCTGTAAATGCACTTAGATTAGCGCCAAAAATGGTTACTCCCATTCAAGTAAGATTTAAATGAACCGTATCGTACTCGGATAGGTCGCCGCCTGTTTCTTGCTACGTGTCGCTGGTTAGGTTGACCCGCCTTAAGTTCAGTCTTTGAAAACGTCGGATTAATCATCTAATATTCTTTAAAATGCTGATTAATACACAAAAATCTCTCTGATACTACAATATATACAATATCATGTGTTTCTATGTAGACCTCCGAATTCAGTGAGGACTTTGATTGGAACAAGTCATAATATAATGGCAGATAACAGAATGTAGTTGCGACTTATGTTGACCATATGATATCGATAATGACCATATGAGATCAATAATTGATCTCTATTTTTGAAGAGATCCAGATTGTATGATATAAGAAACAAACGTAATAGAAAATCATTCAAACGATGCGGAATTTAGTGAGTAATTTCGAATTCTGCCATTATATTAAAATAGTATTTGACTAATCTTTAGTTGCATCAATTTTTTTCGACGATATTAATCCTTGTGCCAAATTTTTCTTGATCTATTGTCGGTAAACCTATTTAGAAAGCTGACTTAGATGATCCGGTGGCAGTCTACTGGTAGCAGTTACTATGTGCAAGTTAGATCTGGATGGCTGCTGTATTGCTTCAATTGTTATTAATTATTATGTATTATAATTGTAATCTTTGATTTTGAAAACCCGCTTCAAGTGATGTGTCTAATATAATATTAATAAAATCGATTTTATGTGTTTTTTTTGGTTTCTCATAGCTTTGTATCTTATAAGTCAAATATCAGGTGTTTGATTAAGCTGCTATGAGAGCCTCTTAGTAGCAGTTTTCTGTCCTAGTATGCCCCGAATTTGTAGTTTGTCCATATTTCCATTTTTATTTTACTCAACTCTAAAAATGTGTCACCCGATCTTTGAATTATGAGATATAGGTTACACAATAATTTTTCAAATATCTTATCAATTTTTCATGAAGTACATGTACTTCATGAAAAATTGATGTAGAATTGATTGAGAATAGCTTAAAAATCTAAAAGATTCATATCATATATAGTTCATACCATTTATTTTTTAAAATATACAATAACGAGTTGTCTACTTATGGACATTGATATCATGTATTAAGTTGTCAAACAGAACAAGTGTTAGCATAACTCTCGCCCACCTTCAAGTGGATGCATCATTTTTAGCAAACAACAGTAAACAATGGTATTTATTTCACAAAAATTGCAATAAGCATTCATCATTTTCCAAATTTTAATATTTTTCACATCTGTATATTTTTCTCTCCCACGCGATTGGCCGTCAATATTCGTATATTTATTTTACATATTAGTTTCAATATTTTACAATGATAATGAAAAAATATTTCGTTTATATAAATTCTACAAACATCGTTTATTTTCATATACAAGCGTAATTAACTGTATAGATGTATTCAATTAAAAAAATCATTTTTAAATCGAACCTAAACCAAATCGATTGCTCACTGACAGTATAGCGTTTTGCCACTAGGTACCTCTCTTTTCCCGTAAATTGAGATCACGAGCTGTTTACCGTAACTGATTTCTGATTTCTAGGCATTAACGGTTATTTGTATAAAAAAAGCAATGATTCAGTATTTTTTTTCAGATAGCAATGGCCGTTAGATTAAGACACTTTACTTACATACTACGAGTCCCGGGTTCAATCCCTGACATTTTTTTTTAATTTAAAAAATATTTTATAAGCTCTCAGTTAGTCTCAAATATCTTCTTTACCTATTGTTATTATGAGAATGATCGCTCCGACGATAAATGCCTGTCATACTCAATAAATATTTTTTTGTATAAGTGCTGTGTATAGCACCAATTCATAATGGCTTGATATAGCCTAATAACGTTGGAGGATCTACACTTATCATACAGCGTTTATCCATTCTCAAAATGGTTAGTCTCATAGAATCCGCAGATGAGATTTTTTCATCACCATCTAGCGGTATTTCCCTTTATGGTTTCACATTTAAAATGTTCCTAATTCCGAGGATAGGGACACCACAGGCCATTACCAATGACCTCTAATAACTAAGTACAAGTGTATTTAATATTTCAGTAATAATTACATATGTATTTAGAGGGACAATAACTTGTTTTTCCTTTGTATGCATTAATAACATAAATAAATAAATATTTTAAGAAATTATTTCGAGACCCTCATGTAGCATAGAAGAGTGTGCGAATTTATGATCGTCTATCGATTTCGTGATTATAATTCTATTAATAATGATATGCAATCACGGTTATATTTATTAGACATTGCAAACACTGTATCATAAATCAATCAATGGGTGTTTCTAACATGACTTGATGTGTTTCCCATCATATAAGATGGATGAGAAATAATTTATTAAATTAATTGAATCGATCAGCAGCAGGGTTATACATTAATCGTTTAACCATCAATACATCTATCTACAAGTATAATATACTAGCGAATTGAAATTTCTTTGATGTCAATGAGCTCGTCATTATATTGGCGGTTTTACAAAGAAAAAAACATTTTTGTATAAGATGAAGGAGATTAATATCATTACATACCTGTGTTCATAACCCACCAACCACATGTTAATAAAATTAAACTCTTTTGTACGAAAGTAATCAATTTCAAACGAAGTCATTGACTAAGCAGTGGAAGCAGTGGTTATAACCTGAATTCTGAATTTCTAACGGATACTGTTTTGTGTGGTTTTTATTTGGTTTTAAGATGTTTTTTTTTGTAAACACGGGCCATATATATGCACTTTTATGGCGGCCATATGCCCAAGCTAGATATCGGATATGAAAGTTTTTTTTTTATTAGACCACGATGTTGTGCACTCTGTGCTCTTCTCAACGAGATCTATATTTAAAAATATGTTACTTAATTAACTTTATACTCCTATGTTGCAACAAGAGTAAAATAGCTTATCGCAGAGTGTTGGTCAAAAATAGACGAAAGAGTCCATAAAGTTTTCGGACTTTTTTAGCTTTGAACACGGATGAAGTAAAAACAAAAATATAAAAACTTCCAATACGAGAAAACTGATTTTAAAATAGTTATATTATGTCCTAAATTTTGTAATGTTCCAAACAAAAAATGAATTGTTAGCTGTAGTCATGTCAGTGTTGCAAGTATGAAAAATAAAGATTTTTTGGGGGAAAAAACGCTCACAAGAAATTCATACTAATAAAATATCGTGCAATATTAAATAAATATTTTATTGTGTACCATCATTCTTAGTTATATTAAAATGTTATTTTTTAATATAAATTTACACCTTTATATTCACTGAAAGTTTTTTTATTGTTTAGGTGGTTTGGCACTAGCAAAGCCATCATGAGATTATAGCATTATAATGATGGATATCCTTTCTTAAGTCATAAAATATCTTGTTCGGAGAAAATACAATAAGACATTAATGTTCTTCTTCATTGTCGTGGGCAGATTCAACAGTTACCTGTTAGACCTACATTAATGCAGAGATACATTGCTCGACATTTCAGACAAAAATGAAATTATAATTCAATTATCATGGGAAGTGCATAAATGTTCAAATCCCGTGTGACTGCGGTTGTATATCTAATCTATGTCAGCGTTTGTCAATGTCACCGTGAACTATTTACATATTAAAAAGACATAAATTTAAAGAAAATGGTGATTTAAAGCGTGTTTTGTGCATATTTTGAGCAGATTTTATAGACACGTAGTCGAAGCCTACAATCGAATATTCTGGAAAATCCAAAAGTTACTCAAACCTTTTTTGAAATACATATAACTCCAAAAACTTCGATATGCTGGAAATATCAACATACAATGCATAATATTGTCAATGATTTAATATCAGTGGTTATAAACCTTTTTTGAGCCACGAAGGAATTGTGATTTGATTCATGAAATCAGTTCTCGAAGTACCAACTTATTTGGCATCAAATTGGATATTAGCTGTAATATATGGCCACCATAATTAGTTGACATTGAAATCTGTCAGCTGCTATGACCATCGTCTCCTCCCGAGTCTTCGATGCGCCTGAAACACCTGGACACATATCGTCTACTACCTAGCTTTATTCGTTAACATGATGCGAGAACAGTCTTGCGACCACCCGACGCTACATTCAAATTTATAATGATTTTGTGAAATTTTGAATTAAAAAATAAAATAAAAATATTATTTATACATCGTAGGGAATCAAACCTGGGATTGTTTGCGAAAAACCCAATTTTTTTTAGCTTACTATACTTTTAATACGGTTGAGAATCACTGCTCGTGGATCGCAAGTGTCACACTAGATTAAAATTTACTGTGATCCAATAAAATGTAAAATAAAACTCACATAAATAATTTATATTTTATTCTATTGTGCACATTTCAAATGACAATGCTAGCAGACGTTTTTCCAAAGTGAATAAATAACAAGTTAGCGTCCATTCTTTATTTTCTATTCATTGTTTTTTTACGTCACAAAGTGACGTGTTTTGTCAAAGCACAATGCCGGTCACAAAAGAGCTTACAACCTTTTAATACTAATGTATTTTTTTTGTGTGATACACAAATATTTCGCAAAAGAATTTATTAAGAGTAATTGCGCTTGACTGTCGTACTAGATGTCGTGGATTCGATCCCCGACAATGCCTGAAATAAAAATCAATAATTCGCCTACAATTTATAAACCCTAAATTTCACTTAAACACTACAAACTAGAAAAATTATAATTCCGTAATTGTAAATCGTTATTTTATTCCAAATAAAAAAACATATTAAAATGGATATTTACTAAATGTCAATTTTTGGTGAAAATGCGTAATATAAATAACTTCTTAGGTTTTCACGGCCAGATTTGATGTTGTGGCTTTTGGGTTGAGCCGTGTGTGGTGAACTTTTATTCAACCAATATTTCGACCGCCATTGCAGGGGTCTTCTTCAGGATTAATAATTTATTTAGTTTTGAGTTGGTTTATTCAGATTATATATTTCTTTTATGAGCGTTATTGGTTAATATCTCCATGGCAACTCAAGTTTCATTCCGAAGTATCGTAGGTATGTTTTTTTTTTTTTCCAATGGCGGTCGAAATATTGGTTGAAAAAAGTTCACCACACATGGCTCAACCCAAAAGCCACAACATCATGCGTAATATAAATTGCGTAAATAATAACATGATTATGCGGTATTATATCAGTACATATTTAGAAAAGACTGTCGGCCATAATCGGCTAACTTCGACTTTTGCAAGCTCGATCCAGGGTTAGTCAGCAAACACACACTTGACTTGTTATATATATCTGACATTTTTTAGAATAATCTTGTATTTTCAATCAATGATAGCTTCCTATGTTTGTGAAAAAAATACCATTGTCTACGGTAGTAAAAAAACTACATTTTTACCGTGTAAGGCAGTCAAACCGCACTTTTTTGGAGTTTTCGTTGATACATTTGAAGTGTATGAACATGAAGCTCACTTGCAACATTCACCACCTCACATACTCAAACTATATCAGCTGCTTAAAAACTTGCTATTTGACTGCCCCACCCTATAGATCCTTTAGATCCGATCAATCAATATAGGTGTGATAACGCACGCTTTAATTTCCGGTTGTGTTTTTTGGTCACTATCACTTGTTGCTCTTCCCTTCTCAAAAAGTAAAGCCTTTTTTGATAAACTGAAAACTTAGTTTGAGAAACAGTGGCGGCTCGTGAAAAATTTCAATGGAGAGGCTGCATTAATACGATGTAAAACGAATCATATATAAAATTGCCGATTATTTTAATTATATGTATATTTTTGAACACTATAAGACGTTATTCTTTATTCCACATATTTTTTGTGTATTTAAAACTTAATGTGTGTACATAATGTTATTTTTATTTTAGTTATAGTTAGTTATACAGTGGATTAAAGAACAATGTCTATGTTTAAACTACAGTCTCGAAATTCAAAAAGGAACTGAAAAAACAGTAATAGTAGTATTAAGGCAGTTTCTTTAAAGGTTATTGTGTTAATTTAAGAAAATAATAAGATTCGCATACATATCATCAAAACTAAGTTTAGTTATCAAATGTGTTTCACTAGTTGGTTAGTAAACCATCAGTTTTGTTTGAAAGTTGTTAAATTTTGATCGCATTATGTTGTCCAATACACTATATTTTCTCTAATTATTTGATGAAATGAAAGTAATCCTAATTTATAATTCAATATGCTATACAACTCTTATGTATATTAATTGTTGTCTATTTACATAAATCTTCATTGTCTTATATAATTATAATAATATTATATACGAGTAAAATGTTCTCATAAAATTCGTACTGAAATTTAAATTATTGTTTTTTATTAAATTTATGATTACACTACCTGTGTCACCCACCTTTCATAATGAATCTCAAATTGAATGCTATCAATGCAAAAGGAATAAGTACATATATTTTTCTGATAAATGTTTTTGAATTAATTAAATGTCATTGATTCATAACAGGAGTGTACTGTATGGTTTATTAGAGAAAAGATTGTTTTTGTTGGTGGCAACTTTCAAGTTATACTGGATGGTGTGTACAGTAGTCTCTGTGGTTCGCTTGTGTGACGCATTGGTTTGCATGTGGCGCAGACGTACAGGAGGCGGACGAGGACGGCGAGGGCGGCGCCATCCCCGCCTTCAGCGACTACGGCGAGCGGCCCTCGACCAGGGAGCGTAAGCCCTCCAGTGAGTATCGCCCCAAAAACCGCCCAAACCCGCCTAAAATCCGTCTAAATCCCACGAAAATCCAACCAAAATCAACGAAATCATCTAAAAACCGAACAAATTTTATTAATATTTAAATAAATCCACGAAATTCTACTCGAACCTCAACAATACTTAGTCAAATCCATCTGTTTTCACAAGCATTGCAATTTTTTTAAAAATATACTAGCAGTAGTTAATCATTACATTAAAACTATGTAAAAAGTACATTACTGTTAAACTAAAAACCCTGATCATATCGTAATCAATTATAATAATTTATTAGGTTTTTAGAATCAGAATTTAATTTATGGCTTTTGAGTTGAGCCGTGCGTTTGGCTTATTTTTTCTTCTCTCATACTGCCGTTGCAGAGGTCATCTTCAGGGTCACATTCATCAACCCTGATCTCCTTAAAAATTGTTTATAAAATCCCCAAATATACTTCGGACCTTTAAATAACCGGGCTCTTTGATAAATTGTTTAACTAAAATCGGTCAAAAAATACTTGTATTATCAGTTTTAATGGTTGTTTTTCGGTTAAATATGAACTTTGTAATGTTAAATTTCATATCAATCCTTAAATTTCCTTTCTTATTTCACAATCAATCTTATATTCATGATTATATACTTTAAATAAGCGAAACAAATCAGAAAATGGCACGATATATTTTTTTTTAATCTATATATATATTTTTAAATATTAACTTTCATTAGTAATTAAATACACATACAATTCTACGCCAAATTTTTACGCATCAATACATTCAGAGAAAATATAGGTAGACGCGGTATTCGAACCTCGAGCGTTGCACCTTTGCTCTGTTGTAAGTACAACGCGTGTCCACACGACTATTCGCCGCAGAGTGAACAACGTTTCATTTTCATAAAATAAAATAGTATTTTTTAAATTGAATCAATTGCCATTTTCTAATTTATTTCGCCCATAAACAATATTAGTGTAGTAAATGGTTTTGTCACATGAGATTTTTTTAATTTTTATTTATTGAGTTGCTTATATCGTCTGCACTGTCAAATACAATCACTTGAACATATGATGCACTTGTCACTAAACCTTGTTTGTCTTTCTTGTAGATGTACAGCTTAATGTTACTTTGTGTTTGTTGCCGTCAAGAGTTACACACTGATCGAACGTAAATCAATTAAAATAGTAATTTAATTGTAAAAAACACATGTATTACATTTATTTCACTTTATTTATTTTGAATGGACGCATTTATTAGACGCATACCTACATTATTTGCATATTGCACAATATTTTGTAGTGCGCATGCTCAGGACGGACTGCGCATGTTTTTCGCATGTCAGGGTAATACGCAAACCATAAAATTTGTGCAATATAATTAAAACCAATGATCTAAGGTCCCCTTTTTAGAATATATTTTCAGTAATTCAGTATACATGTATTTTTATTTAAATCTAATTTAATCATATATATTATTATGTAATTTTGTCAACAATTGAAAGATAACAATAAAAATTGAACAATTCATTGTGTCTAAGGAAAAAAAACTTGTTTTTATAATAAAATATATTTTTTTTGTTCAAAATTTATAATTTTGTCATTAATTTTGTAATTAATTTGCTATTAAAATAAATATTATGTTTCGCATTTTATGTAACTCTGCTTTGCATGTGTTTGTAAATAATTTGTAATGTGTACTCGTGTGTGTGTTATATATAATTATGTACAACCGATCTTCCTTTCGCACATATTTAAAAATTATTTTAAAAAAAAGTTTTAACCGAAATGGTTAAAAACTTAAATATTAAATAGTTGAACCTTGCAAAAAAAGATCGGGTGTATTTTCATATATTTTCTCATAATATTTTACCACATTCACTACATCATTGACTTATATTTTTTTTATTACGATTAGTATTCTGGAATATTAAAAATCTTTTGATCATGCGCATGACATTTTAAAATTAAACTAAATAAAAAAAGGAAGAAAAAATCTAGCTTCGACAACTTGTCGTAACTCACATAATATCATTGCTCAAAATTGATCCATGAAAAAGGTATTATGCCCTTTTCTGGTATTCATATTATGATTTTATTTACTTATTTTTCATTATTCATATACACGTTGTCAATGGTAGTTAAATGTGTATTTTTTTTATTCGGTTGCAATTTATTATGAGAAATGTTTTTTTTTTGTTGAGTCGCGGCACTTTTCGATGTCGGAAAACCAGATGGCGATTTAGAAAAATACGCCAACTCGTGACGTCAGTCAGTCATCTCGTTAAGCTCTCCATTTACAATAAAATGATAAATCAAACGATAAAATGGAATGAAACGTTTTTTTGAAGGTGCGCTCGTCATGTTAAGAGATCCTACGTGTTTTGCAAAAAAAAAAATGTACAAAAATGGATCACGTAATAAATTTTGAAAATTAAAACCAAAGTGGGCGGCTTTATGTGAAATGGCCATAACATCTCAATTAATTCGCTAAATTTATAATATTATTCTTTCGCGTAATTGCTGAATTTAAATATTTACGTTAAAATATTTAGAAACATCCGTCCAGAGGTGTTATATGTACTTAATTTTTATTTTCGCAGTTCGTATCCAAAACATTGTTATTTTATAATTTATTTAAATACCTAGAGACTAATTGTCATTTAATCTCATTTTTGTCAAATGTAAAATTGTCTTCATAAATGAGTCAATTTTCTATAACTTATATTTTTCTGTGAACCCTTATTCTCAAAAATATATTCAAATTTTCAACTCTGTGATGTAAAATACATTTATTTTGGCTTTATAGAATTGTAGCATATCCTTAGGTTAACACCACTGGCTTAAAAAAGTTGAGTCTGGTACTAATTTTGGAAGTATGTGTATATAATTGTACACTGCTTGGTAAACAGTACGGTAGAGCAAGATATGTTTACGATTGGCAGTATAATGACCTCATTTCGCCTGCAGGGATAACATTTTCTTGCCCTTTCGCGCTTTGTGAAACGTTTTTCGTTTTTTGCATTCGATAGTTCGAGTTTAACCATTAAAGAGCTGGTGAAGTTTCTACATCAACACTAAAACTTATCTCATTTTCAATATACCTTTTTGCCCGTTTTTGTGAGAGAAATATAGAATAATAGATAAAGTACGCTTTATAGATGGAAAGTGGGGAAAAACATCGTTCGACAGGCCTTTGAATGGGGATCTTGTTTTTTTTGTGTAAAAAATTGTAAGACCATTAAATAACGCGAGTAAATACCGGTCTGTCTGCAAATACTCCTTATGCTGTCAGATAAATATATACACTCATAATAACCATCATAAATATGTCGGTTGTTATAGTTTAGATTTCTTTTTCATCCTGTAGACTGCATTCTCTCATTGTATTTAATTAGAAACTGCCACTTATGGTGTGAGCATTTTTATAATGTCTATTAAATGGAAGTCATGACTGTTGATGTTGTTGCGTCTACATCACGAATAAGTAGACATTTCATCAGCTTTTACTGGTTTAGTCCAATATGTTTGTACTTTTTCTATCGATTTCGTTGTCGCGTTAGAGATGGGTTAAATATCAATGGGCCGCCCACCGCTTGCAGAAGTGGCTTCCACTATCTTGTGTCGCAACCTCGCGGACATCGCATACCAGCGTGGGGGCTCGGTGACCCGGGGGCGGATGCCCGTGTCCACCTTGCCACACCTGACCTGATCGTTTTCCACTCGGAAGGTGCCACCGACGACTCCCCCTCATATCATACATGTCTTGTGTACCACGTGCGAATCGGCCAGTTTGCCTTCGACAGCCGATTCTCGACATCTTCTTTTATTGACAAGAAACATTATCGTCCTCCTAAAATAATACAACTTAACCAATGCAGCTTCATATATACACTCCAAGTTTTGCACCACATCAAAAAATCATTGTATTTATATTATTTTGGCTGCCGAATTGAATCGATTCACTCAAATACCTTGTTTAAAACATTCAACAATTTTACATCTAATATTAAAGTAATCTTTTGAATTATTTGTGTCAAATTGATCGATACAAGTTCTTTCAATGTCAAGTAAACTTTAAAACACACTCAATTGATATTAGTGTTTAATTTGGTAGTCTGTGGACTTATTTTTGAAAGTTCGCGAATTTTGTCGAGAATGGGCCTCCTAGGTTCACTGCCCGCTAGCAAGTAGTCAGCACCAAAAGCACTTGGGTAGCAATTGTGAGCACGTGTGTGTTGTGTGTTTGTCGCGTGCTCGTGCAGCTTGCAGCACGTACAGTCTCTCGTCCATGGACGCGCTGTGGGAGCACCACCCTCGCCGCCTGAGCGAGGCCGGGCTGCGCAGGACTTCAGGTGAGACCGCAACACCTACACCAGCACCATCATCTTCACCATACCATGTTTTCATACAATCCACACCATATTTATCTTATCCTTGTCCATACCATTTTCAACATCTTCATTTTTGTTCCTAAAATTTCACCATGTGTATATGACTTTTATCTTGAGTGTTGCTCTTTCATAACATTCATAGCATATTCGTACATATCTACTAACATGTTTTTTTTGTCACGTTGTAAAGTATTCTTTGAGTGGGGATAATTTAAAAAATATAGTATGTTCTAGAAATTTATCAAAATTTACGTGTTACTCATTTTTTAGTGTTATTTGATGAATTACTTCTAAATATTTAAAATTTATATGGTAGAATGTAGATAGATCATAGATAATCTACTTAGATGTTAATGAAGCATTTTTATTATTGTCATTTTTTTAATGTATTGAATTTGTTCAAAACTATGTAAAACAAAGGTAAGAGATTTTACAACAAGCAAAGTAGAAAAGCTTTCTTCAAAAAGTAACGTTAATTAAAAAACATATAAAACATTATTTTGACTGGAAGATATTTTTAAATATATGAAAACAATTGATGAGTTTTTTATGTTTATAAAATTATAATTTATCGGGGATCGAACCCAAGAGCACCTTAAGCCTTAAGCAGACAAAACGCGCTCTGTTACAGCGGAAGGCTATCTTCTTGGGGGTAGCAGCTCTACAGAGGTACTTACTAACTTGTTGCTACCAATCACAAGAAAGATCTCTTCCCGCTGCGACCAGATCGCGTTCCATCTGGTTTAGGCTTTGGGTTCTCGGTCACACCCCTTGGGTTGCTAACCCCGGCTTGTGTGTGCGCAGATCACAGCGTGGTGCTGACGGAGGACACTGACAGCTTCATCATCGGAGATCGCGTCTGGGTGGGCGGAGGCAAGCCCGGTCAGATCGCGTACATTGGCGATACGCAGTTCGCGCCGGGAGAGTGGGCGGGAGTAGTCCTCGACGAGCCCATCGGTGAGTTCCTTTCGTCACTTTTCGTGTCAAAAACTGCAGATACCATCTTGACGCAAGATCGTCTCCAAAATGCTCCAAAGACGCGCTACGAAGCACCTCTAAAACCAGCAGGACAAATTTCGGAAGTGCTTCTTATGTACGTGTTCTATATGTGTTGGATTGAATTATTGGTTATCCATTCAGCAATGAGTCCAAAGTTGTCTAAGAGAAAAAAAGTAATAAAGCTTTGTGAACTTAGTTAGAACTTAACTACCCCTAAAGTCGTGTTACCATATGTCAAACTTCAGAAGGATTCTGTACGTTTTGAAGTAAATCTGAAATCAATCGTGTCTTAAATATAATGTGTTCTAAAAATCCGATCAAGGCGCATAAAGTGAGAGAAGACATTTCCGCCTAATCAGCAGCTAGCTCCATATTAAACGGTGCTCAGGTAAATGAAGAGAGTAATACAGTTTCGGAAGAAGACTATCCAATTAACACGAAGTTTCCAAGATTATGGTAACTTTCGTACATAACTTCCAGGGCAGATTTGTGATGTAACTGATTACCCTTATAAATGTCCATGTCTTTGGTATCTGCAGGCAAGAACGATGGCTCCGTGGCTGGTATCCGTTACTTCCAATGCGAGGCGCGTCGCGGCGTGTTCTCGCGCTTGACGCGCCTCACGCGCACGCCCCTGCCCTCGTCCGGGGCGGGCAGCGAGGCGAGCACGCCGGGCACGCTGTTGGCGAGCGCGCGCCGAGCACGCCGCTGAGCGAGCGCGCGCCGCCCTCGCCACTGCACACGTCGCGCGGCGCCACGCCCACGCGCACCACGCCCACGCGCACGCGCCCGCCAAGGGCCGCCTCGCCCAATGGCAGCATGAGGAGCTTCTCCAGCAGAATGAGTAAACACATTATTATCACACCTAACATAACCCTACCTTACGTAACCTTACTTAAACCATTTCAATGGATGGAGACAAATTTACCTGGTCTAAATACCTTTCTTGATTAAGCCAAATCTCACTTTATTCAACTTGATATACTTGGCTAACCAATCATATCCTGATATATATTTTTTTAACTTAGAAGAGAATCTTCACAGAATCCTCTCGGGCTTATTCTCGAAGGGTAGTGTCAGATTTCTATCGATTAAACCCATTCCTTGTTCCGTCCTCTCTTTACTGATGGTTCATTTTAATGTGAATCATTCCCTTTAACCTGCCTCGAAGCGGGGGTTGCCGTTGGATATTTTCTTTGTTAAAATGCCACTTGAATAAAGACAATGAAGAGATAGAGAGAGAAAGACCTCTCTCCACCCCTTCAATGACCTTCAACACACAGCTTGACCTAACTAACCCTCACCTTACCAATCCTGACTTAACAATAACTAACCTACTGGGGGAACCGTGGGTTTGGGAATTACATCAGTTGTTTTTCATACTTGCGATGATACAGGCACCTCTACCATGGGGGCTTCTGCCGAGCTTCGCCTGGGGGAGAGGGTGATCGTAAGCAGCAGTCAAGGCAGCAAGGCGGGGGCGCTGAGGTACGTGGGACCTGCGGACTTCGCCCCCGGCCAGTGGTGCGGCGTGGAACTGGATGACCCCATCGGGAAAAACGACGGCTCCGTGGAAGGCAAGAGGTGACTGCACTTTTGATACATATCAAATATTATAAGTATAACCTAGAGAAATATTCTTACAATGCAATTAGCCAACATTTGGTACGTAAATAAGACGACGTTCTCTTTAATGCAGCTAGCCAAGGTTACGCATATTAATGCCAATTATTTGTTTTTTCAACACATTTTTCATATTTGTGTTTTTCCCAAAAACCATCATTACCGACTATACCCATATGAAAACTATGTTGGTGATTACTGTAACTAAGTTGTCGAGGCTTGTTTCAGGTACTTCGAGTGCGGTCCCCGTTTCGGTCTGTTCGCGCCTCTGGCCAAGGTGTCTCGGTCTCCCGCCAACATGCGGCGCGCGCCATCTTGCGCGCTGCACGGACGCGGCGCTTCGCCCCCGGGATCCATCGCCTCCTCAATGGCCAGCACCGTGGCCTCAGCGCGCCCCCGTCTCGGTGTGGCCGCTCTGTCCGGCGCGCAGGTAGCCTAGGCCCCCGCGCCCAGCGCCTGGCCGCGCCTCACGCCCCCGAGGCACTACCACGCCGCCTGCGTCTCGCCCGACATGTTCGAAAAGTCCATTATCATCACCACCATGTACTGAATCCATCTCCTCGAAACCACACCACCCCTTGCACCGCGTATATCGTTGAAACATTATGTCATTAACCCATCCAGTGCACTTGCCTCGTGTAATGCCTTGTTCACACGAACAGAGCGCCAGCTAGTATTGATAGCCACGCACACATTTATCAAAACGTAAATAAAAAGATTTTGTATTATTATAGATGATTTCATGTAATATTACATATACTCTATGATTAATAGCTAATTCGTTCACTTGTGTCGTATGCACATAGCTTCATGATATGTTCACAGAAACTGAGTGAACGATTTAGTTGCTCGCTAGCCACTCGCCAAAGTCACGCTTACAAACACTTCGTGTTTACTCATTCATAAAAGTGACAGTGAATTTAGCTACTAAGCTCTTGTAAACATGGGATATTTTGAAAATCCTGTTTTAATCGACTGCGACTCTTGATTTTTTTTTAAATGCTGAGGATGGGTTAAGCATGTGGCACTCAGAGAAAAAACCAAGAAAGTCACTGTATTCTTATGTGCAGATGAGGCATTTTACTTGTGATTTGTCAAGAAAAATTGCAAAACGCACCTCTCACGGTTTAAACAACATGCTAATCGAATCGAGTACAAATCCCCTCATCTGTAACATTATGATATTGCGATAATTTGCTTAGTGTAAACTGTGTATGACAGAGTATGTTCATAAATACTTATGCCTATGCCCTTCTCCTTTGAGTCTTGAACCCTCATTGAAAGACATACATTTCAATTTAGCAAATACGGCAGTGAAAAGTTACTTCAATCTCATGCCGTTTATATAACAATACACCTCAGGTTCACCTGTGTTGTCATCACTGTTAGCTTTAAAGCACAAACATTGTTCCGATCCCTACCTGCATGATCACCACAAATATAAAGAGACTTCAAAGATACTCGATGTCTTCCATCAACACAGTGTTTTACTCGCTTTCTACAAAAAAAAATAGAACCAGAGCTTCTGGGGATACAACAAGGAAATGCTGTGTTGATGGATCACAAAAACAAGAATCCTTCCACGATAATTCGGAAGGATTTTTTCAGAAACTTTTAAAGTCTCTACGTAGTAGTTAGTAGACAACTCTTGATGTTTTTCTCAAAGTTTTCAAGACAGCATTTGGAAACTCTTTGAAAGAGCGTTGTACATCACATTAAGCTCATTTTCAAAAATCAAATTGATTCAATTATATTTTTAAAATACTACTTGATAGAAATATGGAACTCTTCATAACATGATGAAACACCAATTTTTTTTATGCCTAAAGTAATAATTTCATAAATTTTTATGTTACATTAATTAATTAATTTTACCCACATGTGATGTACAATTTTTTTACAGGGAGACCTTTTCTTTTTCAAATGCCTCGCCTGGAACAAAATAATTAGTTATTATTTTTAAGTATGGTATCAGTATTACATTTTATTTAGATGATCCCTCTTTATTATATTTGAATATCGGTAATAAAAAATGCCTTAAAACACTTTTTACTTGATATGTTTTTGAACAAGCAATAAAACTTAAAAATAAACAAAAATATTGTGACACATATTCACTCCTAATTTAAAGCATATTGACATAAAAATACTTCTAGTGACCTCTGCTAACCACTAGAACAACCTTTATGCTTAATTTTCACCAAATACTTCACTACTCGACAATTAATGAGTGTAAAGTTTGACAAAAATGCGATTTGTACATAATTTGTGAGAGCTAGGTGGTTAATTCGACACTCTCGAAAAAATATCAAATACATTCTTTATTTTTGATATTCAATTATCTTATCTTGCCTATTTAATATTTTGTAACCTTCCACTCTTGTAGTAAATATTATAGCAGTAGCAGAAAACAGCTCAAAATATGATTGTTCAGTCTGATTCAAAAAACATACATTTTTCTATTTCAGAATTCACACAATCAACATTTCATTTGAATAAAAATAAAACAAATATGAAATAAGTGCAAAAAAAATATTTAATTTTTTAGCATCTATGTGACACATAAAAGCTAAAATAATAAAATGACATTTGCAACTTCTTAAATTTCCAGTATTATTATCATTATTTATTTTAATTGATCTGTTTAAAAGCAAATATTATAATCAGATGGTAATGATGATTGTGTTTTGTACAAAAAATTGGGATATGGAAATCTAAAATATATTTCTAACCATTGCTTACTAAAATATGTGTGTCTAATAACAGGATTACAGAACCATTGAAATACAATTTTACTTTTCATAAAAAATGATAAAAAAAAAATCGTTAGCAATTTGACATCATAAAAAATAGTTTTTATATAGAATTCATTTTTAATTATTTTTAACCAACTTTTTTGTGAATCTCTATAATTAAAATATCATGAAATGAACAATTTTCTATTTTTCAAGAGGCATTCATGATTACTTTGCACCAAAGAAATAAATATCGCATACAAATGTTTGTATTATGGTGGCAATGCTTCTGAATATAAAATAATAAACATTATACCAGCGTTGGTTGTTACAACAATTTTGCATTTAGAAAGAGATTATCGACTATAATCGGCTAACTTCAGCTTTGTAGATCGACGTATCTAATACACAATGCGCTTAAAAAACTAACAAATGACTGAGACATTGTACTACAAAGCTGACGTTATCAGATTATCACATTAACCGTATGGATGCTACGAGTCCAAATTAAGTCCGCTGCGGGAAGCCCCCCAGTGCCGTGTGCACACCGGTGTGTTATAAAACTGTATATTTTCGGTCAATGTTATAGTTTGGGTCTATAGCGACATCTATTATCTGCCCAAGAAAAAAAAATGGTTAAAATTGGACACCATTTAGGGGTTCAAATCTTCGATAATCCAGGAGGCATTGCATAGATCTATACAGGGTCATGGCATTCAAAAGGTTAAGTGATAGTCTCTTTCTTGCACGCAAACCTGCGTCAACCAACACACATACACGTAGCCTATTTATTAAATATATATTAATTCTTGCACGCGCTTTTTTTTGTAGATTGGTTGCACAATTTTGTTCCACACAAAACTGCCACATTTCCTTGAATAGTTGTGTACTTTAAATATAAATAAGAGATGAATTTAGTACGTAAAAGATGGATTACGAACATTCCGGGCGACGCCCAGGCGACATGGTAAGACTGAAATGAAAAAAAAATACCCCGTATTAACAAAAGTTTATACGAAACTAATAAAAAGTGTAACATAATAATTTAACATAATTAATTTATTAAAAATTACATTTAGATTGTTAACTGACAATAAATTATTGGTGAAACTGTTTAAATATAATTTGATTAAAAAGACTAAAAACATTTTATTTAATATCATATTTGTTTTACATAAAAAATCTTGTAAAACATTGAAATGTGGTCTTGAGTAGAATGTTTTTAAAATTGAATTATAATTACTACAATTATTAATATGATTTTTAACTGTGCATTAATATTGTTTGTTACCATTTATTAATAAGATGTACCTTTACGATGAATCCCACAGAAGCGAGAAAATTTTGCATTGTTTTATGACAAAAACTTCTTTCAAGATATTAATCATAGTTAGCATTCAATAGATGTCGTTTCATGAACACCACCCATTCATATAGAATTTTCGTAAAAGTGGATTTCCCATCCTGTAAATGGCCAATGAAGAGTCCACCCATAATGTTTTTTACTCCATTTTGTGATTTTCTCTAATATGTGTAATTTTATGTATTTCTTTTTATATGTATTTTTACACAAAAAAAAAAAATATTTTCCAGCATGCTATAGAAGGAATATCATAGATTTTCACAATTATTTGGCATTATGTCATATTAAGGTTCTATCATGCAACTCCTATGCAGATACCACGCTTATTTTCAAACTTTAATTTACATACAATTAAGGATTCTATTTGGGATGAAACAATGCAAAGTTTTTTGAACCTGTTTTATTATTTACTTCATAATCAGTATTTATAAACCCTTAATTTTAATATTAGGGTAGGATTTAATATGAAACATTGACAATTTTAATAAAAAATAATATTTTTAATTAACTAAATTACAATTACTAAAAACACAGTTAATTTTAAAATACTTTTTGATATTTATTTTACTTAATATTTAGAATATTTTATTTATTTTACATTTAAATTGTCAACTAAAATTATATTATTATAATTATAAAATTAAAACAACTATGAAAGTAATTATTTCATTTTCTCAATTGAATTTTAATTGATTTTTAATTTGTATTTTTGTGAATTTCTTTTTAATTTATAATTTTTAAAATTATGTTAATTTTATAATAATAACCAAAAATATTTTTAAATCCCTTTAAATCTGTCAATAGATTCTTCCATAATGTATTAATTCAATTAAAATTTTCACATTTGATTGAGTATTATTGTTTATAATTATTTATTATGTACTTTTAAATTATTTTCGATTTGTATTGTATACATTTTTATTTGAAAGTAATGATTTTTTAATAATGAATACAGCGCATGTCGGGACCCAGAGCTTCTTCAACTCCGATATCAGCCAAAAATACTCTACAGGTAAAGTCCCTACATTCAAATCTTCTGACAGGTTGTCATTTTTTATGGAATGAAAAATTGATGTATTAATTGAATGATTTTAATCGACTTATAAAGAGAAATATTTACAAATATTTTTACCCCACACTGCAATTTTACAATAAAAAAGCTAGTAATGTATCAAATAGAAAATATTAAATTAAGGTGAACTTCAATTCTAGTAGTGAAAATCAACTAAAATTATGTATTACCAGTACTAAAAATTTTTTAATTTAGTTATTTTAAGTTAATACACAAAAATTGTTTTTTACTTATCAAATATATTTCGGTTTTTGTAGATTCATTTACAATAATTAACAGAAATAATATTATAATTTTAAATTAATAAAAATGCAGTGTAGGGTTAAAACTGATTTTAAAATATGTATATGTGTATGTTTATGACAGTTGTTTTATTTTAACAAATTATATAATACTTTTACAACTTTTTATATGTATATTTATTTGTTGGTTCTTTCTTTTCTCTGACTACCCTTAGAATTATTATTGCGTGTATTAATTCAATTAATTTTATAGTAATAATTAATTATAATACCATGTAATGTGTAAATAAATATGAAAATGCTTTATTTTGTGAATTTATTCATTATTTACCCCCTCCCTCTTAATCCAATATTCCTAAAATGGCTTTTATATAGAAATCGACAAATTCGCATGCTGTACAGTTTGCCTCTCCATTTGGAGTATAAAGCCATCATAAAACACATCCCTCTATATCTGATAGCTGACAGATTCTTAAGTGACACGATGAAGATCATAAAGACAGCCAAACAGTTTGACCGATCATTATGAAATATTTAATACTTATGGGGAAAATCTTAGAGATTATATTAATTTATTTATGGTATTATTATATTATTATTTTTTTTTGTATTTTTACTTGATTTTGAAGAAATTTTAATCGCAAATTAAAAAAATGGAGTTTATTTTTTCAAATATTGAGTTTTTAGAATTTTTTCAGAGACCAAATATTTATGGGATTTTTTTCCATTTATTAGAATACTAAACGGATGCATTTGCTGATTATTAAACATTAGGGATTATTTAGCCATTTCTTCATTTCAGCAGATTTACTGGAAGACCATCGATATGCAATGGTTATTATTATATTAGTATTTGTATAGCACTCTTTTATGACCGAATGATCATTCCAAAAGCGCTTCTTTGCCTCTCTGAGTAAAAAGGTGGGTCTTGAGTCTGCTTCTGAAGGACGCCTCTGCTTTAAGTTCTCTTATGCTTTCCGGTAGCGAGTTCCAGGTCATTGGTGCCGCGTAGCTGAAAGCCCGATTGCCAAAGACCGTGCTAGGACTACCTCCCGTCAGCTGCAGGGTGCTTCTATTTGCTCTAGCCGATCTGAGTGTCTCCACGCGCGCTTATTTCTGAAGGCTTGATAAGTTCTGTTAAATAGCCCGGTGCAGTTCCGTTGAGTGCCTTGTAAGCTAAGAAGCATAATTTCTTGAATTACATTACATTTTAAAATGCAAAACAGATATAGAATGAGGAAAAAAAGGGACAGCTGACAAGTTGATCTGTTGTAGTTTATGGTTGTTATATGAGAATAATTTAAAATTTATATTTAGAATCTTATTTTATAGGTTAGAAATTTAGATTCGAATTTTAAAGCTTAAACAGTCAGCAAATCAAAGAAATTAGTTGAGCCTTATGATCTTTAGTCAATAATTTTTTGGAAAGATGTATACTTGTAATAATTATTTAAATTAATTAAATAAAATAGTATTTATTTTATTATTTCTCTTCTCTTATTCAACCACTGGACGAAGGTCTCTTTCATTGACTTATTTACGGTTTTGGGCCTATTTCAACCATATAGAAATAATTTGAAAACGTAAAAAAAACCTATAAAATTATAATTATTTCAGTCACGTCTACCATCAATAGCATTTTTTCCCTAAGAAGAGCAGCTTTAAACTTCCAATATTAAGTTGTAAATGGTTTTTTTTGCATCAATGGCAAAAATTAAGATTTCCTAGGTGAGCTTAAAAAATGAAAATCAAAATTTAAAATGAAAAAATAAAGCAAAAATTGTCTTCGAGATGAAAAACAAATCACAAAAATGTGAACAGACTAAGATAAATTGAAAGAAAAACAACAACAAAAAATGTTTTAAAAAATGTTTCTTTACTTCTGTTTCAAATGCTCAACAAAAACTAAGAGCCAGTATTTCATGGTACTAATTATCATCAGAACAGCGTAGCAGGGTATGTTAACATGACTTATGGTCCTAAGTTGAAGTGTCATACTTTACTTACTACACACTTTAACCCTTTCATTATGGCTCGGTAGAATACAAATTATACTGTCAATTATAAAACTAGTATTTAAAGCATAAATGTACTTATCTGGTCTATTTTCATATATCACATCGGTTCTTGTATCCTTTAACTATCAGATGATGCATAAAAAACTATTCTAAGAAAGTAGCAAAACAATATATCACAGCTACCGATGTCAACGATAGGGGATTCTTACCAAGAAGGAACCATATTTTGGGAATAGCCGTATTGCTCATTGGAGAATGTATTGAAGCTTAACTCGGGTGGTGTAGTTCCCTGAAAGCAGTTTGAGATGGCCATTTGCTCTTATTTGAAAGTGGCATTGTGAGTGAGTACTTATAGCATAAAATTTCATAAGACTATTTGTTTAAATGTTTTGGATTGAATCCAATATGCATAGGTTAACTATTCAAATAAATATGATTTAAGATGGAATTATAAGTTGTTAATCATTCAAAAATATATATAACATATATTTCCTGTTTTAATGTGAGACTAATCCCTCACCCATAAAAATTCCAGTCATATGGCCTATCATATGATCAATAGTTGTTGTGAAGTTTTTTTGTTCTGGGCCATTCTGAAGAAATCAATTTATTAAGTTATATAAAGGAGTCAAATTGTACAATAGTTGTTGAAAGGCCTTTTTAAGCATCAAATTAGTAAGGGATAATGTACAAATAAATATTGAAAATAAATAAATCTAAAAAGATAAATAATAGTCTGAGATTACAATTTTACTTAACATTTTACCCCATATAAAAGTCAATTTAATTAAAATGCTAATAAAAAAAATGGTATATGTATGCCATCTAGTGAAGATTACTTATTCACACCCTTAAAAATGGATGATGTGTGAATGTTGAGCTGTAATCTAATGTTATTTGTGGACCACCACTCCGCACACCGCATCCTGGAAATGTCAATTTGATAAATTCCACGGGCATTATCCCTAATGTCTTTCAGCTTACATTTTTTTGATGTTGGATAAAAGACAGTGTTGTCAGATTTTCACATCTAAAAAGTCAAATTTCATAAAATAAAAAATATGGAAATTTAAGCGTCCCTTGCAATACGTCTTTTTATACCTAAAAACGAAATGAGTTGCGAAAAGCGTAATGTTAAACAACCATAGTTAGAACCTAAATGACATTTAGACATCACATTGTAGTTTTATACCTCTATGTAAGGCCTTTTTATTATTTTGCATATAGCCGTCAGAAACTCACAAAGAGATAGAAGCTAAGCAGGGAACTCAACCTTTTTTGAGTTGCTCACCAGAGCTACATTTGAATATCACTGTTCTACAGGCAGGAGGGCAAACATGAGAAAATTACTGAAAAACTAAATTGCCTTAAGTCTTGAATAAAAATAAACAATAAGTCGTTATAGTCGTAGTAGGTCATACTTTTACATTTACTGACTTTTGAAAATATTTTGTTTAATTTAAATAATATAAAAGCCATTTTATCTTATCCCAATCCTTCCTTAAAAAGTATTTTCATATAATTTAAAATACAACAATGGATTATCAAACAAAAAAAACAAATTTATAACCAACAATATCAATTACATTGCATTTCACATGAATAAAATAACAATCACATTTTGGATGTGTATTTGTATAGTATTTAAGAATTATTATATTATCTAACTCATGTCCACTATGTGAGCTTCCAAATATTTTATTTTTATAAATACACAACTAATATTCCTACAAAAACGTATCCAAAATGCGACTGCCTGAAACTGGAAATATGATATGAATTAATGAATAAATTATATAAAATGTTGTTGAGTAATTTACCTTGATTTTGCAGGAGTTGCTCCGGGAGAAGCAGCAGCAGATAGAGAGGCTCATAAAGGAGCAAGAAGTGGAGAGAGCCGAGTTAGCTAAGACTAGTCTACAGATTAGCCGACTGGAGACACAGTTGGCCTCCACCAAGAAGGATGGCGATCAGGTAAACTCTCTCTCTTCTTCTCGAGCATATGATCACTACAACCAAACATCATTCAAAGTTGTTATTATCATGGTTTCTAATCTTCTGAATTCAAATAATTCATTCTTACCTGCCCACAGATTCATCTCATACTTGCTGATTATTTTTAAACTGTTAATGTATGTTGACCAGTAACTGGTACTTTCCAAAATTACTCCCTAAATGCCACTGTTAAGCTCTAAAACAGTGCTTCTCAAATAGGGGGGCGTAGGATATCTCACCGCGGCTGCGAAAATATTCAGTAGAATTTATAAATATCGTTTATGAATATTTTTCCATGTGTCATATTTAAAGAATGTATATTTAATAAATTTTCTATTACTTTGTGCTGAAATTTGTGTCTTATAATTGTATTATTTATTGCCAAATAAATCTTTAAAGTAGATTTTTTTCGGGGGGTCGTAAACAAATCTTTTAGAATTGGGGGACTGTAATATGAAATTAATTGGGAAGAACTACTCAAGAATGCTATTCAAGTATCTGTTTTGTCCTTCATACAACCTGGATCTCTTCAAGAAACAGAAAAATATACACTTGCCATCTCCCCAACCTTTACACATACACAACATTTATTTCCCACATGCAGTGTTTAACCGTCTTAGATTAGAGATATACAGCAATTTTTAGTTTTTATTTAGACTGTACTCTTTTTCCGGCTTTACTCATTGTCCAACATTACGTTAGTTGATATAATTTCCGATTTGATTTCAGAACCTCAATGAAGTGTCAAAATTGAAGTTGGAATGTGAGTCCCTTACCCGGCAGTTAGAGGATGAGAAGCAGAAGGTCGAGGATCTCATGTTCCGAGCTGAAGAAGACAACATTCATAAAGAAGATTTCGCAGTAAGTTTTATTTAAATTTTAATGTAAATGCTGATATCACCTCACATATTTGGCCAATGTTCTATTATGAAATAAGAATACTGACCAGTTAGCAAAGTGCTTGAAAGTCATCTCAATGTTACGCGAATTTTGATCGAAGTAAATATGTAACAGCCAATGAAAGCGCAAGACAATGCCTTGAAAATAAGGTTTATTTTCTCCAGTATCTACTTGCACTTTCAACTTTATGATCATTATCTGGGATTCATAGTTATGTCGGTGATTTGTGAAGATTCTTACACTCTAAGACTATGAATATATAGCATGAATGAAGAAGTGTCCGCCAGTGGTGTTAATGAATAGATCTCCTTTAAGACTTATAAACAAAAAATATTTTTAATTGGTTTTTTTTAATTTTTTCCAGAGATTTAAAGAGGAGCTAACGGTATGTATCTATAATTTAAACAAATTTTATATAAATCAGTTTGGTATAGGAAACTATTAGGATTACATGCTTTTATATTATGCATTAGCTTAACAAATTTTAATTTATCAGATACCAATTTCCATTGCATAGCAAGTGAACTTTTATAAAATATAATATTAATTTGAATGTTTTTTTTCATCTGTAAAATACTTTGTAAAAAAATCCTTATATTTAAATAATAGAATTGCAATAAGAACAATAATGAAAAGAATAATTTGTTTTTATAAAATATTAATTTTTGTTTCTAACATGCGAGAATCTTACATATTATTTTACATTTTATGTTTATATAAAAATAAGTGCTTATTCGGAGAAAAAGGCAGGCAATAACAAGCAAATAAACTAGAGTTTATCTTTGAGTGAATCTGATAGGAAGACCATCAGTCCATAGAGCAGCTTTGGCAATATGGTGGAGAATCTCTCTCTGAATCTACCTCTTTTTATAATCTTTCAATTGATTTTCTGGATTACATAAATTTAGGAGGAAAAAACAAAGCTTCTTGCGACAATCGAGACCCAAGAGGCAGAGATGGCCAAACTGAAGGTGGGGCTGGAAGAACTTCTGGCGCAGGGGATCCTCGCAGCACAGCAACATGCTGCAGAGAACGAGGTCCTTGCTGCACAACACAAGGACGAACTGCAAGCAGCCCAAGGTAACATCCTTTATTATATCTTTCAGCAAAGAGGGAACAACTCTCCCGTTCTTCCCGAATACAGAATTAAGTCATTAATTTGTTAAATAGCAGCATACAATTACCAGAAGCTGCTTTCTTCTTCGTAGTATCAATCCGGTGGATTGGTTTGCAGCAACAGAATCTTGTATCTCGATCTCCATTCCTCTCGGTCCTCCACAACCCTTTTCAGTTCAGCATAAGCGCTACAATTCATGTCCTCGAATACTAGCTGCAAATACTCCCGTCTAGGGCGCCCTCTACAGTTTCTACCCTCAACCATCCCCTCCACAATATCATGAAGAAGACCATCGTGGCGCATGATGTGACTGATCCATCGGGCTTGCCTCTCTGAGATGGTTCTTATTAGGTGCCTATCTTCCTTGATTATCCTGAGAACCTCATTGTTCATGACATGGCCTCTCCAGAAAAATTCCGAGAATTCTTCTGTATGACCACATCTCAAAGGCCTCTAGTCTTTCATATAAGCACTGATAAGAAGCTGCTGCAAGGTACTTTTTCTCTTGTTTTCTTCCTGGCAGGGACACTCTTCCAGTGCTCAAAGACCTCTGGGGTTTTATATGGACCACTTTGAGAACATAACTAAATCAGCTATGTAATGTTTACAGCGCTATCGGCAGAACTTCAAAAGCTGCTGGATGAAGCTCACGCTCTGCTGAGAGAAAGAGAAAGTGACAAAGAACTCCTCGGCAAGAACCAATTCGACGAGCTGAACAAAGTCAAGTCAGAAGCCGAGAAGAGCATCAACGAGCTGAAGGGGAAACTCAGCGAAGGTCAGCTGGAGACCTCAGCACAGATCGCATCGCTGACAGACAACTTGGGGCAAGCGGAGAAGAGACTCGCGGCTCAGAGCGAGAAGATAGAGAAGATGTCCATCGATCACGGAAATGTTGTCAGTGAACTTCGCTGTCAGCTGGAGCAGAGACAGGTCGCTCTGGATGAGAAGATTCAGGAGTTCAATCAAAGTAAGTCAAGATTTTTTTTATGTAAATACATACAGAAAAATACCGACAGAAGGTGATAGTGATTCTGAAGTTTCATCTGAGGAAATGTGATTTTTTTGTGAGAATGTTTATTTTTGAACCCTGTCCGACATTACGGATATTTGTTCAACACATATATTTTAAGATAATATTTAATAAATTAGTAATTATTCTTGGCTTTAATTTTTATTGATTGTAGTAATTTATGCTAGAAAAAGGAAAAAAAAATGCTATTAGATTTATGATTATATTTGTGTTACAGCTGTTGGTGTCTCTAAGGAATCAGAATTATCTTACAAAAAAGAAGTTGACAAACTTAAAATGGAACTCAGTTCTAAATTATTAGACTATGAAACAAGTGTTGAGGCTAACCAGCAACTGCAAGCATCTCTTGCAACCATCCAACAGGAATTAGAAAAAAACAAAAATGAATTGTTGAACAAATGTTCTGAAATTGAAACAATGTCAAATAACTCAGAACAGCAAACGCAAGCGATCGGGAATGATATTAAACAGCTGAGAGAACAATTAAACGAAAAGCAAAACGAATTTAATGTATTGTCTAACAGCTCAAAAGAAACACAAAGCAATTTAGAAAAAAGAATTGAAGAACTGAATGAAAATTTGATTAAAAGCAAAAATGATATTGAAGTTCTCAATTCTCAGATGGAAAATGAAAAAATTGAAATAGCCCAACAAAATAAAAGTAAAGAAGATGAATATGCACGAGCTTTACAAGAAAAATCCGAAAACTTGTCTGCTTTGACAAAACAACTTGAGGAAAAGATTGCGTCGATTGAAGATTCACAAAAGAATAACAATCAACTCGGTATTCAGGTTGAGGAGCATGTTAAAGAAATACAACAACTCAAGGATCAAGTCGGTCAATCTCAAACGCAGTTCATTGAATTGACGAATAATCACTCTGAAATCAACACAAAGCTGGCCTCTCTGCAGTTAGAAAATGGTGACCTGACCAGACAGCTGAGGAGCGAAACAGAAAAATGTGCAGAGCTGCAACAGTTGAAGGAAAAGTTAGAAAATGAAATATCCAGCTTGAGTTGTAATTCAAATAATTCCAATGAACAACTCACTGCTGTATCAAATAGTTTGAGAGAAGCAGAGAAGGTCATCCAGGTCATGAAAGAATCCAACAGGGAAAAAATCAATGTCATGGAAAGAAATGAACAGCAATTGCAACAGCAAATTCAACAATTCCAAGCTAAAATTGCTGAAGAAGAGAAACTTGTGGCTCAGCATTTGAAAACAATAGAGGAATCCAAGAAACAATATGAAGAAAAAATTGAATCCCTTTCTCAAAACATTATTCAAATTCAAGAGAACTCTCAAAAGGCTGAAAAATTATTGAAATCTGAATTAGAATCTAAACACAAGACTGAATTAACTGAACTATCAAATTTACTCGAAGCTAAAAATTTACAAGAAATATCTTTGAAGCAGCAACTGAGTGAAGTTGAACAGGCATCCTCTCAGAGCATTAATGACCTCAACAAGCGCTTGGAAAGTATCCAATATGACGGACAATCTTCTGAAGGAAAACTCAAAGAGAAGCTCGACCAACTGGTCGCCGCTCAAAATGAACTAAATCACAAATTGGAGACGTCTCAGAGGAACGAACAACAGTTACAAGAATCTCAACAAAAAGCTGTTGATGAATTTAACAAGCTGAAGGAATCTCTCCAGAGTGAAATTAAAAATAAAGAAAACCAAGAAACGCTTCTCAACAACGAAATTGAACAGCTGCGAATCAATCACGAATCCCACCTCAAAACTATTCAAGATAAGGAAACTATAATTAAAGAACTCCAACTTAAAGTTTCCGTTACAGATGTAGATCTTAAATCAAATTTGGAAGTTCTATGTGAAAAAGATAGACAGATCAATGTTTCCAATGAAGAATTAAAAAAGATGATCGATGAGAAACATGATCTGGAGAAAAAATTAAATGTAATCACTGCTGAACGGGAAAATCTTACACAACAAATGACTAAAGCTAACGAGGAAAACCATGCTAAAGAGTTGTGTCTAAAAGAACAGCAAAACAAAATAGACAAGCTTCAAGAATCTATTGAGGCAGTTTTATTGGAGAAAAAATCTTCAGAGACATCTGTGAGTCAATCGGCACAAAGTTATAATTTACTGAAAGAACAATTTGAGTCTGTAACACAGAAAAATATTCAGTTTCTGAAAAAAATATTGAAGATCTTAACGGAAAAATTACTAAACAAAATGAAATAATTGCTGAAAAAGAAAATGACACCAAGCAACTTAAAGAATTGCAAGAGTCACAAGGAAAACTGCAGGCCGATCTTAAACAGCAACTGGTTGAGATAGAAAACAGAAATGTTACGATTTCCAAATTGAATGAAACTATTGATTCCATTCAAAAATCTAGTTTTCTTTCTAGTGACAATGAAAATCAAAAATACGCATTATTGGAAAAGGAAATTTTATCAATTAAGACAGCAAATCTACAAGAACAAAGCGAATTGAAAAAACTCAATCAGAATCTAGAAAAGCAAATTGCCGATTCTCAGAAAAAGATTGTCGAATTAGAGGAGGTTAATACAAAAGGTGCCGAGTTGAAGACACTCTTGGAGAAGTCAGAATCCGATATTCAGAAATTGACAACCATCAATGAAGCCCAGAAGACTAATTACGAACAGCTAAATAAGCAGCTGCAAGATGATTATGCGAAACTTAAAAGTGACAGCAAAAAGGAACGTAAAAAAATTAAATCCCAACTGGAAGGCTACGAAGCTCAAACCGTCGAAAAGAATAAGCAATTGGAATCCGAACAGACGCAAAGAAAAGAATTGCAATCACAATTGGAGAAATCAGATAATATGGTTAAGGAATTACAGAATAATGTTCAAGTCTTGGAAGCTTCAAGCGAGAGGAAAACGGGGGAGGAACAGAATGAATTGCAGAAAGTGTTAATCGAAATGCAGAATGTTCAGAAGACGCACAATGAAGAAAGTAAACACCTTAAAGCCCAAATTGAGAAACTGAATGAGCAGCTTGAAAAGAAAAACGTAGATTCAGTGAAATACGGAAAGCAGATATCAGTTCTTGAAAATGATCTGAAGGTAAATATTCTATATACTAAATAAATTATTTAACTACCACCAAAAGTAACAAGTGGGACGAATAAATATTTTCTAAATTTTTCATTTAAAATTTACAAACCAGAATTCCAAGCAATCTTATATCTGACAATATAATCTGCAAAAATGCAAAAATATGTTCTCCATGAGACATTTGTTAGCAATGTCTCCATTGTTAGCAATGACCTTCAAGTATATGACTCTCCTTAAATTTCAATCATTATTTCTGAAGATGGGAAAATGAAGGTGTAGTATACATGTGTCAATCCTAGTTATTTTAATTACATTTAATTGACCCAGATTTGTATGGAATTTAAAAAAAAATCTCAATAGCAATTCATTCTTTACAATTTGACTAGATTCATTAAGCTTTTACATTGTTATTTTTTAGTCTAATCTTAACGTTTGCAAAACACTTTTATTCATTATTTCAGTTTTCACTATTTTTCTGCACATATTGATACATTTAATGCATAATTGACTGCTCTTGATACTAATTATTATCATTTCGATGTAAGATATAGAAAATTTGAATTAAAGAAAATTCTGTTATACTTATTATTCCTTCTTTGAAGTTTAGCTCAATGATGTGCATATAGTCTTTTAGAATATCCTCAGTTTCCTGCACCAATAGGTCTATCCATCATTTTGAAGGTTTTCCTTTTTCCTGTTTATCTTTGACTGATACTGTTATCATCATCGTCTCTAACCCTTTCACTGAGAATACACTAAAACAATCTAAGAATCCTCATTCTCAATGTGAAAGCCTAAAAATACCGTTGGGTCAAATCATTCACAGAATATTTATTATATTGTCTAACAAAAATGTAAAATTCTTCTCATTTGCAGAGCCAAAAGTCTAGTAACGAAAATCTCAAACAAGAGATCATCATTTTGAATAATAAATTAAAAGTGCTGGAAAACGTTGAAGTTATACCAAGACCAAATGAAAATAACAATTCAACTACAAAAGCACCAGCTATCCAAGTTGGTGACACTCAAAGGTTGGTGTATTTTAACTATTTTTTAATATCTATAATTTTTTAGGTTATATCAGACTTACTTCTTTTGGACATTGATTTTTAATGTAAACATATTAACTATGCTTTTGTAAACATTCATAGCACAGCACTAGTAAAGAGTTTTGGCCTTCATATGACGCTTAGTCAGGTCTCCTAAACGCTCATGTGGAAAAGTTATTTAGTGGTTGTGAAAGAATTACAAGCTTAATCAGCTTGTTGAAAAGATTAAAACTCCTTTATTTTATCGATTATAAGCTTTGAAATGTTTTCCCAGAATCTGTTTTTTTATCGACACAAAATTAATCTTTTAATAAGATTCGTTATGCTATCGTTTTGCTACTTAGAATAGTTTTTTATGGATCATCTGATAGTTAAAGTATACAAGAACCAATGTGATATAAATGAAAATAGACCAGATAAGTACATTTATGATTCAAATACTAGTTTTATAATTGACAGTATATAATTTGTATTCAAACCGAGCGTAATGAAAGGGTTAAGAACCAGAGTGAAAAACACTTTCATTCTCCCAGATTTGTACACTAACACAACTACTATACATCTTTCCCCACACGCAGTATCCAGCCAACTTTAACTTAACATCATAGACTCCACTGGAGAGCCAGTCTCTCTCCTGGTGCTCTCCTTTTGCTTATAAAAAAAAATAAGTGGCCCTCAGATTAGAACATATTTGATTAATTTGTTTTATTTAATTTTATAGGTTGTTGGAGGAAAAGGAGGAAGTGGAAGGTCAGGTGAACTTTTTGAATTCCGTCATCATCGATATGCAGAAGAAGAACGAAGAACTCAAGGCCAGGGTGGAGGTGCTGGAGATGGGCTGCACGCCACAGGAGGCTGATGAGTATAACTTGTAAGTAGTAGCAATCAATAATACTTAACTGAGGATTATTACTCAGAGGTTAAATCAAGTAGACTGCTAATACATCAACAAAATCCTTACGAGTCTTAGAGCTATTCAAATTTCAAAATAAAAAATAAATATTATTTTTAATTTAAGATAGGTTAATAAGGTTAGTTTAGGTTGGGTTAGTATAATTACATATGTTAAACATGTTAGATAATTCAAAAAAAAATAATCTCATTAAAAAATATTTATTCTGACTGGGAAAAATAGGAGCCCAAATTTATGTTTTTTAAACCTACATTCAATGTATCCACTAAATCGAGGTAAGATTTTGGTCTAAGATTATATTATTACTTAAATAACAAAAAGGTTAATGACATCAAAGACATATACAGGTATACCCCATCCTTTTTTTATGTGATACATTGTTCCAGAAAATGGAGTGCATAAAAAACTCATCTTTCACATAATTCAATGAATCGATTCCAACAATAAAATTATCTTTTAAGAAAGTACCAAGTAAATCACATAAAACAGTAATGGTGCCGTCCAGAAAAAATTGACGCCTAAAACAAGGGCTGGGTGTATGTATAATATAAGACCCGTGTGATTAAAACCTGATACTCTCGACTTACTTAAATTTCTCACTAAAAAGTTCTTCATTTGAATATTTTTTTAGTAATGGACTGAAGACCAAGATGGTGGCCCCACGCATGTTCTGTGACATCTGTGACATCTTTGACGCGCACGAGACTGAGGATTGTCCGCGGCAGACCAGCGAAGACCCGGTGCTTGCACAAGATCCCAAGAAGAAGACTTCGCCTCCCAGGGCTTATTGTGACATATGCGAAAGTAAGGGTTTTTTTCGGCAACACACTCATTAGTCATAATTAACAACTGATATACATACAAATACACAGCAAACATCATCTTATATGACATCGTCATCATATTCCTTATCAATCAACTTTTGTTTTTGAGTACTTCTGTCATTCCCTAAAAACCTTCCAGTTAGACACCTTCCAGTTAAGGAACATTTCTTTTAAACATGTCATTTTCTTTTTCGTCTTTAATAACCGTTTTTTTGCTCACCATTTTTGAAAATAAATATATCCTCTTATTATTATATTAAAAACAACCTTAACCTATTCGATGCCAATGGCATCTATAACAGTCATGAACTTTGGAAGGGTTTTTGACCCTTCTTTTACATCTATATCGAAAGTTCATTGTAAAATTAAATATTTGTTGAATATATTACTGACGATTAAAAAGTCCACCATAAAGCAATTATGTACAAAAATTCAAGTGTTTAACCCCTTGATTACTAAGAGTTTTCTTAGCGAACTTGCGAAAAAAACGGAGCGATTTTAGAGCATTTTTTGGTACTTTAAAAATTTAACATAATTTTAATCTTTTTTAGGCTAGATTGTAAAAATAATGGTCATTCCAAACAGTTCATACTTCAGAATAAGTAAATTAAAATTTAATCAATAATAATTATATTTGCCAATAAAAAAATATAACCATCAAAAAATACAATATCCAAACTCAAATTTTGATTTTGAGATCATTTATGATGTAAATAATAAATCTTTATTACTCTCAACTTATTTTTAGATGAGCGTCGAATATTCGACGCTTCGTCTTTTTCACACGAGAATCGACCGTTGAATATTCAACGCTTAGTAACCAAAGGGTTAATAATATAGTTGATTATACAGGGAGCGTCAAAAAAATGGACGGTTTGATTAGTAAACAAGTAATTAATGTATGTTTGGTATTATTTTTACAGTGTTCGGACATGCTACTGAAGACTGCGATGATGAAGAGACATTTTGAAGAATGGGTTTGTTTTCGGTTCATTGATAAGTAAACAAACTGATATATTTAATGTTAAAAAATAATGATACCCACGCCTTTATAAGCTTAGGTATAATCAATGGCTTAAATAATAGATAAAAATAAATCAGAAATCATGTTTTTTAAATGGTAACACTGTTGTACCATAGCCTTACAGATGTTTTTACAATATAATTATATGTATAGTTCACTGTTGAAAATTTGTTTATTGTTTTGTGTTATTTATTGTCTTTATTAGATTGTGATAATCATTAATATTATGTAAAGTGTTTCTTAATCTATTATTATATTGTAACAGTTTATAGGTATTATTGTTGTTCGTAGAGCAAATTCGAGAAACATCCTCCTTGATCGCGGCCTTATATTTTTTCAGACCAATTAATGGTACTTTTATAAATTGTCTATTTGCAAAATGTTCAAAATTTAAAATTACATGTTACAGTAAATGTTAAATAATTATACTTTGTAAAATATTATTCCTTGATGTTTGTCAACTTAAATTCTGTTTTTAGAAGTGTTTTTTTTATTAATCAAGTATATTTTGGACTCTTCAATTGCAATTCAATATGTAAGAATAGCCTAAAAAATATTTTTTAATTTTTGTTGATGGATCCTTGTTAATTCAATCCGTAAAATCAAAATAAACGATAGAACATCCTTGATTTTCTTCCACTGTTCATTACACGACGTTTTTCCTGGACTTCCATCACTTCCTTGTAAATCAAAATAATCTGGCGATAGTTTTGAACATCTTATAACTAGATTTTGATACAAGGGGTAACTTGTAAATATTTAATCTATATAAAAAAAACTGATTCTGTTCATCAATACATGTCTCTTTTCCGTTTCTTCAATTCCAAGGATAGAGACTTCCATCAAATCTTCCTTGTAGATGGTATGTCTTCGTTTGAGGCAGTCTAGTTCCGTTCAAAATAATTATATAGTTGAGTTACTTTCAGCGAGATTTCTCCAGCTAGTAGAAATATATTTCTGGTCAGAGTAAATAAATCTTTGGTCTAAATAAATAATAAGAAAATTATTATTTCGAATTTTTTGAAATGTTCTAACATCATAATTTAGAACACAATTTGAAATATTTTCTCTCAGTTTATATCCATTTCTGGGAAAGGGTGGCTCTAGAAGTGTAGATAATCCCATGTTTTATGGTTGTTCTGAGAATATGTTGCAGGCATAATCATTTCTTTTTTTATTGAGGCCTAAGATAATATGATTTTTTTTAATTTTTATTAGAATAATATTTTATTATTTCAATATTCTAATCTACTTTTATAGATCATTGACTATATTACAATATTATTATTAATTAAATATACATATACTATACATAAAATTCTTTTTTCAACGCGTCAATCCAAGCACAAAAATAACGGCAGAAGCGGGATGCGAACCGCGGACCTTGGAAGCCAACTATGCCCAGGTATTCATACCGCTCGGCAAACTGCGCCATTGCTATGCCTAGACCGACTCGCGTTGAAACTAGTATTTATATCATTGTTATCATCGTACAATAGATGTCGCTATAGTATATATTCAAAGTATGTATATTTTTATTATGATTCAATCAGTCTTCATTTATTCACAAGCTTAATAAGATAATTTTTGAAATATGATTTCTATAATAATGTAACTGTTTGTAAATAAATAAATCAAAAAACAATAAATAATTTTCAGTATTAATGAAAATCAAATAAATTAGTAAATAGTTGTTGTATGTAGATATTATTTATTTTATATTTATACATTAATGTTAATTTATATGTCTAATTTACTAATTTTCCAATCGCCGACTGTTTGATAATATTTTGTATTTGTATTATAGACATATCACATTTTGTAAACCTTTAATTATATCCGAATACAGTGTTTGTTATAATAAACAGTTTTCATTTTTTTTTGTTTCTTGTGTATTTAAAATGGCGTCCCACGACTAAATTTTATTTGTGAGAAATTGAAGTTATTGTTAAATTTTACAGATGTAGTAAATCTAAATTGAATGCAAACTGGAAGCAGCTTATGATGTACCTTCGAACAAGTCAACGAACTATTCTTTTGTAAGGGGTCCGCCATCTAACGTTTGTTTTTTCAACTAGTGCTTATTTCGTGAATGGTAACACTTAGCCCATGTCTGATTCGACAGATAATTAGTTTTATCCTTCCGCTGAACGAATATGGTTGTGTATACGCTTGAACAACGCTGGGAAATATTGCGACATTACTTTGAAAATCATGCTATTGTCCGCCATCTAACGTTTTTTTTAACTAGTGCTTATTTCGTGAATGGTAACATTTAGCTCATGTCTGATTTGACAGATAATTAGTTTTATCCTTCCGCTGAACGAATATGGTTGTGTATACGCTTGAACAACGCTGGGAAATATTGCGACATTACTTTGAAAATCAGGCCATTTTTCTTCGAAAATGAGCAAGGAGTGGCCGTTACAGTCAATGGCGATCGTTATCGGGCCATTTTTGTTCACAAAAATTGAAGAGGAGGATATTGGCAACATTTGGTTTCAACAAGACGGCGCTACGTGCTACACAGCCGAAGCTACACTCGATATTTTGCGCCCCATTTTAAAAAAAAAAGTTATTTGGCGGACCCTTTAGAAGGATATGGAAATTTTCCACGTGAGATTTCGAAAAGTGCAATACAATTAAATGTACAAACGTCTGAAGGTATTTTTACAGGTAAATGTATTATTTTATGACCTAACCCTTTGCACTAAAAACTTTTTTGGTATATATCGCCAAATCAAAGCATTTTTTAAGAAATTAAATACATTTGAAAATTTATTATTATTTTATTTATAAAAAATAAGACTTTAAATATATAATTTTATTACAAACTAATATCTTAACATTGTTAATCTTACATAATAATTACAAAAAAAAACTATTCCTTTAATTAATCTAAACCTTCTTTTTTCTCTTTGATGGCTTCCTGAAATAACAAAAATAAAAAGTGTTATTAGTATTATTTATTACAAAAAAAAAAAACCTAGGTGTTATTTTTTCAATGTTACGGCCTTTCTTACACAGCCATACTGTATACTTCTCGGCATAAATATAACTAGTTCAACAATAATTTCTGGTAGAATTATATATTTCAATAATAAAAATATTTTGAGAATTGTATAAACTATCAATATGTTTAAATAATGCAGTTTTTCATTGCAGCTAACTGAAATTGGTTTAACGTTAAGACCATCTATAAATAGAAATACATGTGAAATATTACAGCTGACTATCTAGTAGGTAGTTACCAATTATATATAAATATATATATATATAAATGATGTGGACATTCCTCATACAAGTGGAGTATCATGGAGCAGTACTCTGCAAATATAAAAGTAAATCAAAACAATATTACAACTTTTTTTTTAATAGTCTTTCAATGGCTGGCGCCGTCTATTTATATAGACAGACTACTGCATAGTATGCTTTTTACATGCTCCACATGAAATATTATAAAAAATTAAAATATTGTGAAATTGATCAAATTAATATTTATAATTTTGGTGTGACGCCTTAATCCAAGCAAGAACTTTGGAGTGCCGTAGGTGTGAATAAGTTTCAGAACACTGTCATAGAGGGTCGGGACAGAAATATAGCTACCGACTGCTTTGAGGGATATGAAAGTGCCTGAGTGATAATTATAATAATCACCTTGAATCTCTCTTCGAAGAGTGAAAGCTCGGAGATGAGGTCTGTGATGGCGTTGGTGAGCGCCTCCTGTGGGGTGTAGTCGGAGGTGGTCTGTATCCTGATCACAAACTTGTGCTCCAGCGGATGCGGCAGCTTGTAGCCGGCAAACAGCACCTTGGGGTCCTTGAGCAGCTGACTACATCAACAAATATTCATTGTAGTTTAAACCATTCACAATGTATGACGTCTATAGCGGTTATGAGATTTACATGGAATTTGTAGCATCATATTACAGCGTTATTCTACTGTTATAATGTTCAAAATTAACTAACTATACAAATTCCAGTCAAAAACTATAAGCAATATCTGGTATATTTGTTTACTAGAAAATATATTACTGTCTTTATAATTTGCCCAAAAATTGATTAGAAAACATACAAAAAGGCCCCACCTATTATAATCATAAGATTAATGTAAGTAAATGAAATAAATATTTGTAACTTATTTTTTATGCGAAAATAACTAAAATATGGTCAAAATATTTTTTTTTTAGTTTCTAACCTGAAATAACTAGATATGATAAATTCCACTTCAGAACTTTGAAATACTTCACTGTAGTAAACAAGCTTTAAAACATTTATGAAATCATTATATGCATATTACAATTAAAACTAAGATATGACTGACAAATAATAGTCCTGAGATTCATTGTTCACCATTTGATTTACTATTCCATCAGTAAAATTGCTATACATGACATTTGACAGCTACTGACAGATACCTATTGACAAAAAAATATTGTGAACAAACATTTAATAAAAATCAGCCGCCGTGCTGGTTTAATTGAACCTAAACCAATTAAATATATATATTTTGAATTTAGAAAAATAAAAATATACTGAAAATATAGAAAATCTCATAATAAGGAAAGCTCCTGAGGGGCACTTGATGGTGTGTTAAAATTGTTGTAATATTATTAAGATTGATACACTACAGTGAGTCTTAACCAGTTTGTTGGCAACCAGATATTAACCAACCTGGCTAAACGCCATATAATACGCGAGACTGCTAAAACTCTGCTTGGACCCTGAGATCATAACCTCAAAACTGTATTATGTTTATTATTATGGCCAATAATCTACATACTTTCTAATCATGTTTCCCAATGTGTGGTCTTCTTTATTAACGGTAAATACTGTGGCATTTGTTACTTTAGTGTCCTCCTCTTTCTGCACCCTGTAAAATAAAAATAAAATCATTTAATTTGATATACATACACTGCCAAATAATAATGGAAGTGGAAGATTATTATTTATAATTTGATAAAAAATATTGTAAACCCACTTCTTTTCTCCTTCGTAAAGAAGAAACGACTCGAATGTCGGTGGTGCGTTCATATTTTATTTATATTTGTCGGTTTTCTGCACTACAGAACTCTGGGCGACACTCGCGTCAAAAATAATAAGTCATAAACAAACTATGCAACTACAGATCATAGACCATTGCAATAGTTGGATAATGCATATCTTCTTATAATACTCGTAAATATCTACTGCCGTGAAAATATTAATTTAAAAAGCATTATTTAAAAAATATGTTTTTTTCCACTCTATAAATATTCCGTACATAATTATTTTTTTGTCTTGAAACGAAGCCAGTTGAAGTGTGACGATTTGTTTATAAATATTTATCGGTTTAACGCTTGGAATTTTGACTCATGCACTGCACTGAGTCAAAAATATTTTAGATTTATTTGCTCTCCCTCTTTCATATGCAAATTAATTTAGGTATATTACTTAATCCATTTTTTAATTATTGCTGGATCGAGTTATTTTAGTATATTCTATCAATATAAATATTTACATTAAATATATCTTATCAATTTTCTCTTGATCATTACGCGATTCAAAACAAGACAATGAATAATTCTACCCTACAATATTTATAATACCTACTCGAAAAGACATATTTTTTACTGTTGGCAACATTTGTAAAAACATGTTTTCCTTGACTGTCAAATCAAACTACGATTCAAATTTTCATCAGTTTGCCTTGTGCGTTGAAAGTGATTGTCCGTAAGGCAAGATATTAACAAATTCCAGTGATAATAATACGTAAAGTTTTTACGTTGTGATACATAAGATGGCACCAATTCCAGCTACGGGACTAAATTTGGATGATGACCAGCGGTTCGCCTTAATGAAGGTATGTAATAAAATGTTGAGGTTAACAGTATACTTAGTATTTATCAATGTATATTTGTTTTTTAGTTGCATCCTGTCTGGTCATGGTAAACAATGTAATTACAGTATTATACTATTAATTATAATAATGATTTGAATGATTGACATTGTATGATTTATATTTTATTGTTGTCGTTATAATGATATTTTTTATTTACCTACCTTACATTTGCAACATATTTAATTATTTTTCATAGTGAAGCACTATTATGATTGATATTTATTTCTATAAAATTGTTGCTCCTAAGATGACAATATTTTATCTTCTTCTTTTTAGTCGTTCAAAATGCTTGTCACTGAGCATCGTGGCAACAAATATTACAAAAAAGTAGTTTTGATGTAACTTCACTCCATGTTTCCCAGTAATATCCTTGATATTTCGTATAATTAAAAATAGATAATAATTTATTTCTTTAACTTTTATCAAGATAATAACGTAATAGGTCCACGATGAGATTTATTTCTAATTGTTTGGAGCATCTTAATATATACTAAAATAAAGGAATACAAATTATATATTTTGTATAAATTTCAAGATACGACTGTCTCGACTTACGGCGGGGTTGGCTGAATTGTTCTGTCGTAAATTGAGAGAACATCGTTCTTCTTTGGTGAAGCTGTAAGATTCCTTTCTAAACGTGACCGATAAGCTTTGAAATGCTCTCACAGGATCTGTTTTCTGCTTCGTACAATACCTTCAAGAAACATATCAATACATACTTTACATTTCTCTAACTAAGTATTAAATTCATCTCACGTCTTTTCTGAATGCGTCCAGCCTCCTTAGCTGAGCGTCGTAGAATCCACTGGTTTCAACCGACTGCGCTCACTTGCATACTTCTTAGGCGTCTTGGTTAGTGGAAAAGCACTTTGTTGCGAGTACAAAGTTCCTAGTTTGAATCTCAGTGAAGTACCTAAAGTATTTAATAAATTTGTATACTCTAGTTTTCATTATATTTACTGTCAGTTTATAACTGTCTAATAATACCTCCTTAGTCTATCAATCAAAATATGTGATTTATATTCATTAAGCGAATTTCTGTAAATCAGTCTTTTTTCAACTTAAATTTCGGTATCGATACAACCGATGTTTCTGTGTCAAGCAAAAACAAGTTTCGTCGGAAACTGAAAGTGTCTGCAACGTATTTACTGTTTTTGTTACTGCCAAAAAAAATACATTTCGGCGGCGCTTTCGTTTTCGAACAAAAATATAAATTCGCTTATAAATCTAATTTTTGGGTTGGTCACTAACTCATCATTAAGACAACGACTTCATTAATATTTCTTGTTTAATCATAAATAAATTAAAAGATATTTTGAAAAAATTCTCAGTATATGGTGATTATTTTATTATTTGGGTAATAAATCACCGTTGTAGAAATCTATTAAACTTGGTGTGGTATTTTGACTCGGTCAGGGTCATGGGCGCTATAGGTTCGTTCAGTAAATGCCAAATGTATTATTTCACGAAAATCCTATTCATAGATATGAAGTTATATAAAATTCTATGAGTTATGTTTGTTGGTAAGTGACGTAAAAAGACCCATAAACTATTTAGGATGCATTAAGAGCAAACGAACATTGAACTAGAACACGAGCCAGAATGTTAATTAAGTGTAAAAAAAATCTTCTGGCGTATCGTTTACACAAAATACGCGAGTAATTTGCAGTGCTTGATATTGCAGCATTACAAGTAAAATACCTATTAACCATTTATAGCAAGGAAGTTTAAAGGAGTAAAAATAAATTATGCAAGTGCTATGCAAATCGTTTGATCTAAATGCATCTTACAGTCCGCAATAGAATGTTTATTTATAAGATACAAAGTATAGATGAGAAACCGATGTATCGATTTGTATTAAATTTTGTACAAAAATATCCGATAATATTTGGTATTTTTGAACAAAATTTAATACTAATCGGAATCTTTATATGTATCGCGTAAACGTTTAATTGCGGACTAAACATTACGCCAAAAACCATTTATAGAGTTAATGCAATGTTATTTAACTTTTTTTTCTTCGGGTCACATACATACCTGTATAATTTTAAAATTCCACGGATCGTCCGTCGGAAATCTCCGCTTTTTTTAGATTATATTTTTGAGTCTTTTAAAATTACTTACTAAAACAGAATAATAGTAGAACATATCCCTTATCTGCATATTTTTCATCAAAAAATACAATAGTCAAAATAGCAAAATCCAAAATTAAGTTGTATCCAAGCATTTATTTCAAGAAAATAAATATCTTAAGTGCTGCACATAAAAACTTGACGTGCTGCATGTTGAGTATAGTAAAGTAATTGCGTTTTCGTGGAAATAAATCCTCCATCAATAAGGCAATGATGCACCAATGCCTTTATTTTATTAATTTAAAAAAACTTGCCGCTCTAAAGTATCGTGTATTTGTTCATTCAAAACTTGATGCCTTATTTTTTGCTGCCCTTGTCCATCTCCCCTATTGCGTATATGCCGGGGCGGCCCTGTTTGCCTCTGAGCCTTGCGGGAAGAGAGTGACGGTCAAGAGGTGCATACGTACTTTCGTAAACATTATTAATTTCACCTGTATATATATTTTTTACCAATGAAATGTGAAAGGCCGGATAGCCGGCGAACGGCACCAGCTTTACGACCGTCTAAATGAGGCCAACCGACCACTATCATTTCATATGAATACAAAACAATTTCAATATGTGAAAATAAAATTAATATCTAAAAACCATTCATCAAGACTTTTGGTCGAAACATGCCTACTTAAATGAAATTGTGGAATAAATTATTTTAAAAAATGTTACTCTCACGACAACCACGAATTGCAAGCTTGGTCAGCTTTTGAAGATAGACAAAGTCACAAAAATGTAATACTTTCTAATGCTATACCTGTACAGTCAATAAAGCACGCTTTTTTTTTAATTTATAACGGAGATTTTTCATATAGTGTTTGTGGCGATTTTTATGTAACGGTTCCTTCTATATTGTTATTTTGGGTTAAACCGTTTCTAAGAACTATATAGTCCAGTCCTCGGGAACATCGGGCTAATCAGCCGATCTTTTGAAAACGTTATAGAAGGGTTGACTGTATTAATAAAAATATTAACCCTTTATTTACTGAATTATGAAATAATGTATTTACATTTCTGATTATTTTTATACGAATAAGTGTTGATAGGATATAGAGAAAAAATAAGAAAAAAACATATTTTTTTCTAAAATAAGAATATATTTCATAGTTTTATAAATCCGAATTATAAGTCCCGTCAGAGCACAACTGCAGCAAAATGCACTATAAATATTGGATTTTGTAGTATGGGACTTATAAGTCCCGTCAGTAAATAAAGGGTTAAACAATGGTAATAATCATAATTGTAGTTAGTAACAGTCCTTTAATGCTCATTTTATTTACTTATATTCAAATTATCTTCCACCAAGAGTTATCGATTAAAAAAAAAGAGAATTACGTAGCAAAATTTAAAACATTTTGTAGCATGATTCATATCGCTTTTAAATATTTAATTGTTTATAAAACTTTCAAGGACTTACGGTTAGGTAAATTATTACAATATGATATTTTATTGAGTGAAAAGAAAAAAAAATAACGCAAATAATTCGGAAAGCGATCTGTCGCAGGTGGTGACGATCTCTCTTGTGATTGGCTAAGAGTCAATATTTGGCAGCCAATCACATGAAAGATCTCTTCCAGCAATGGCCGGTATCTAATTTAGTATTTGTTTTTCAAATTCTTTGAAATAAACAAGTTGCTCGTTTTGAAATAAAATTTATTATTCATTTGACCTTCGAAAAGGGCGTTCATTCAACCGTAAAAAATGCCAATTCATTCTAGGTGAAATCGTATTAGTAATTTATTATAATTAAGGAGTAAAAAATGAATATATTGCATTGAGCATGAGAAACAAAACATATCGCATGTTAAGCTTGAGTGGCCTTTTGTCTTGGACCTCGTGTTTTGCTCGATAAGTAAAAAACTATACAAAAAATATGAGCAAAAGATATCCCTCTTGTCTAAACTTAAACAACGGAAACTTCTTAAGAAATCTGTTTTACTGCTTAAAAATACATATTTATGATTATGTCTTATTTAACAAGAAACATAAAGCGAAAGAAAAAAATATGATTCCTCAATTCAGATTCCTCAAAAACGCAAAAAAAATATTTTGTGATGTTTTTTTATCGTCCCGATGTTAGACACATGGAAAAATTTATATCAATATCAAAAATTAAATGAACTTCAAAAAGATAAACAATTATTTATTTTGTTTGGTATTATATAGGGTCCGCCATCTAACGTTTTTTTTTCAACTAGTGCTTATTTCGTGAATGGTAACACTTAGCTCATGTCTGATTCGACAGATAATTAGTTTTATCCTTCCGCTGAACGAATATGGTTGTGTATACGCTTGAACAACGCTGGGAAATATTGCGACATTACTTTGAAAATCAGGACATTTTTCTTCGAAAATGAGCAAGGAGTGGCCGTTACAGTCAATGGCGATCGTTATCGGGCCATTTTTGTTCACAAAAATTGAAGAGGAGGATATTGGCAACATTTGGTTTCAACAGGACGGCGCTACGTGCCACACAGCCGAAGCTACACTCGATGTTTTGCGCCCCATTTTCAAAAAAAAAAGTTATTTGGCGGACCCGTTATTCATTATGTGTACAATATAATAATTATCTTCTAATTACTGATGTGTCAAATGCATTGCAAATTGATCTTCTTTTATCTTCGCTATCGCATATTCTTGCAGAACGTTTTGTATGTTTGAAAAAAAAATTGCCTTGTGAATATGAGTAACGAAAAGAACATATTTATCACAGTCATCTTTGCTATTATTCAAACAATATTAGGTGTAAAAGTTCTTCAAATTTGATGTAATTTTGCCATGCTGGGATCACCTTCACATTCTTTTACAAGATCTACGCTACAAAGAAACTAGAATCAATGGTTGCAAACAAGGTTTTAGGTTAGTTAAGACTTGAATGGTTTCCAATATACATGTCACTGAACCAGCTTCGTATGTTTATTGTACGACTTTGTCATGTTATTGCACTATAGTTTGGTTTTAGCATGTATCTGCACCAGCTTGGCATGGTGCACTTCACCACCTTGCCAAGTCACAGCTTTACTCGGCACCAGCTTTGCTTATCATTTCAATAGCTAGACATATCACTGCACCAGCTCGGCATGTTACTGTACCAACTTGACATGTCACTGCACCAGATAGGCCTCTGAATGAACCAGCTTTGAATATCTTTGCGTCAACTTGGCATATCAATGTACCACTTTGGCATATCACTACATCAGCCCGGCATGTCACTTAACCGGTTTTTATATATTTGCGTCAACTTTGGTATATCAATGCACCAATTCGACATTTCACTGCACCAGATTGGCATATATTTTCGTCAACTTGGCATATTACTGCACCAGCTTGGCCTTTGCCGCGTCCAGTGCTAGGCGGCGGATGTTGCACAGGCAGCCGGCTGATGCTTCCTGCAACTCCTCATCAGTAGATCCCACCGTTTCCAGAAGAAACTTTACGACTCCCGCCTGTAATAAACAATTTAAGCATATTATAGTAATCAAAACTAATAGAATTATATTTGACATTTCCATGGTGGATGGATCAGTAGTGGGTCACAAAAGCAAAGAACTCGCCGATAAACACATTGACGTTTATTTTAAATTAAACTTCGGACGTCTGCTCGGGAAGGAACATTCTATCGCCAGCTGTAGTCACAGTCACTGCGCCAAAATTAACCTAGCGCATACTTATGGAACTAATTGCGCCCTTTTGATAGGTAGCGACCTGTCAAAACGAACATAATAGCGACTACAAGCGCATTTTCTGTATGCGTGTCAGACGAGAGTACAAAAATAAGACATAAAAGATCTATACATCGAGTTACGTGCTAGAAAAAATAATTCTAGTAAACGCTTAGTTATCGTTTTTATTTTGTGAACTGTGTCATTTCAAAACCGTATTAAAAAGTGCCGTACGTAGTTCTGTTACAAAATGTAATAAAGTACTTTTATTACTAATGAGAAGGCCAATTATGTTTAGTTTAATTGCAAGAGGAACAAATGATTATTGCTATTGTTATGGTTCTAAATAAGCATAACAAAATGCCGAAATCATCTTTTGTTGTGTAATACAATTCGAGTCATATAAATATTATCGTCCATTTATGGTGTTGTCGTCGATTAGAAAGTGAAAAAGTGAATTTATCGAAAGGGTATGGCTTATAGGTAAAATGCTAGAGGTCGCGAGTTCGATGTCTACGAAGCTTAAAATAAAATGTTTTTAATTTATATAATAAATTAAGCAGTAGCTGCCGGCGGGTATAGCTCAATGGTTAAAGCGTTTGCTTGGCAAGCCGAAGGTATTCGGTTCGATCCGCGACGGAGAAAAAAAAAAGCTTTTCAATCGATTTCTGAACTAAAATACTTAGTTGGTGTGAATTTGATCCCTCACCCGTAAAATGCCAGTCGTAGACTAATAATCAGAATTGGTGGTAGACGAAAGTCGTCCCGCGAAGACCACCCATTCATAGTAAATTACTGTAATAATAAGGATGATGCGTGAATCTCGGGCTGCAGTCTATGACGTTGGCGGATCAACACACTTCATGCAGCGCTAAGCCATATGCAGCATGTCATAGAAATTCACAGATGAGACTTCAGAATCTCTTATCACCATCAGTCGGTATTCTATTGTATATGCTTACATAAAAAAGCTAACAATACTTGTACATATTACACCAACATTTTTTTTTCAAATTGCATCAATCTACGTTCTTATTGTGCTTCACTCTCGTGGAATATATCAACTTTCGACGCAGTACAGTTGAACAGAGTAATCACCCTCCAAAGACGCATCGTCTTTGGCGAGTACGCCGGAAGTATGGACAGTATTTGAACCATGTACTCGGATTATTTATTGTTCGTGACAGTTCATTCGTCGGAGATTGCTTGATGAGATTGAAGACTGCATAATCATTGATGTAATGGGTTGAACAAGGAGCAGGCTGTCGCTAGTTCAAACACATGATGTATTCGGTCAAGGCTGTGTGGTTTCAAAACGATTTCCATGACGCAACATCTATAGGTAATCGTGTTGCCGTTGAGCTCGAGAAATTGATATCATGATCTGTGTAGTCAGAAGTGCATGTTAAAGATCTGTAAAACATGCAAAAACTTAAGTCCGATATAAGGTTAGCGCAACTTCGGCTTATGAACTTAAATTGTTCCATGGATTTTTAAATATTTATTAGAATATTATTTTATTATTTCAATATTCTAATCTACTTTTATAGATCATTGCCTATATTACAATATTATTAGTAATTAAATATATACATACTATACATCAAAATTCTTTATACGCATCAATTCGTTCAGAAAAAATCGGCAGAAGCGGAATTCGAACCAGCGAGCTTTGGAACCAACCGTTGCCCTATGTTCAGTACCCTATACCAGTGCTCCGCAACCGGTATGCCGCGGCACACTGGTGTGCCGTAAGCCGATACAGGTGTGCCGCGATCAAATATGGCAATATTATAAATAAATAATTTTACAACGGTCCTCGAGCTTACAGCGCCTATCGCCTATTTATGTAGACATACAACGAGGTACTTGCTTTATTAAGTTCTAAATGAAATTTAAAATAAGTGTAATTGATCAAATTAATATCTATTTTTGGCTTTTGGTGTGCCGCGGTATTCAAGGTGAGAACTTTGGTGTGCCGTAGAATCCAAAGAAGTACTTTGGTGTGGCGTAGATGAGAAAAGGTTGCGGAGCTCTGCCCTATACCACTCGGCCATCTCCTGCCCGAACTGATGCGTCGAATATGTTAAATTTATACCATTGTTACCAATGTTACCATCGTATAACGATAGATGTCTCTATAGTATATATATTCAGAGTGTGTATATTATTATTTATTTATTTTTGTTGTTTTTTTTTTAAATTGTTCCGTCACACTGTCCCTAGAACGAAACAATTAATCGTCATCATCATCATCATTTTCTGTTCAATTTATCCTACAGTGAGTTTATTACATACTGTTGTCCTCCACTAGTTACGCTTCATCAATATTATTACTTGCGGAATACTTGGATTGCCCCGAAAGAGAACCTAGCACCTGCACACGACCAGGGGTGAAATATATGCAGGTCCTTTAACAGACTTCGAACCGGAGTATGCAAGACGAGGACACAAATGAAAGCCTGCAGTTTTACAGCGGACCGACTGAATGTGACTGCGGCGTGGAGCAGACCCTGTCACACCTTCTGGAGTGTGCGCTATGCACCCAGGAAGACCTGATGATGGCCGAGAGTAACGCCATCGACCTCGCCCACTTCTGGGCAGCAGGATCTGATCCTGTTGTTTCCGACACAATTGTACATATAATATTATAAACGATGCGAGAATTTCGTTCGTAAAATGAATTGATTTTATAAAGAGTTGTTCGTAATGTGAGGTTTCGCTGTAATTAGATGCAAAAAAATCTTTTCATCGTATTACAATACCAACAGCAAAAGAATTAGAGGTTATTTATAAAAAAATAACAAATTATTGCAATGAATTATCAGCCCGTATCCGTGTACTTCTAGACGTAGTTCTACCTCATGAGTCTCTACCCTTCCTGATCCTCCGCGTTTCGCTTACAGTCTCCTCTTACTATTTTACTGACAACTACAACCCATCCAAACTTTAACAGTATATCGGCTGACACTACGCTAGCCGGTTCTTGAGCGACATTCCAAAATGATTTTTACAGCCGTCGTCTCTTTGACATGTGTATCTCGTCCATTGTCAACTGTTTTTTTTTTTTGGTAGCGTCCACCGTTCAAGATATTCTCTGGATGTCGATTTTTAATAAATATGTTTCTTGTTGTATTCTACATGTTTTGTATAATTTCCGTAAATAAACAATTTGCCAGAATATTTGTCTCCTATCAGCTCAATCGTCGCCATTTGAATCTAACACATGAATTATGGTTTATGGCAAATATCTGCTCCGTCGTAGATGCGGATGTGGTAAGGAGAAGTCAGGAATTGCGTGCTGATGCGAAATAATTTCACTATCCGTAAAAATAGTTTCAATGTCAGCGGACCGTAACGCTGAATTGATTTCTAATATACTCGTATTATTATGTTTTCTAAACAGTGTGTTTTTCTATTGTCTATGGCATAGGTTCCCAAACTTATTATTGTAGGTCTCTTTGGCAGTTTCTCTTTGAGTGTTTGAAAGTACTCCGAATCTCTATCTACTCTATCAGGGTACCATTATCTCATATGGTCCACTAGCTTAGATGGTTTCCTAGCATTATTGCTTCGGTGTCAGCGGGAAGCGAGGTCTATATGGTTCCTTAAAATGGGACAAAGCTCGTTGGAACGGGGCCGAGATGTGATTCTCTTCGTAGACATCCAATTTTTTTCATGTTGCCTTCGTAGACCCCTTAGGGGTCCTCATAGACCCCTGTGGGTCTATTTGGACCACTTTAGAAATCATTGGTCTATGGTAACTCATAAGTTTGTGGCTGGATCTTTGTAACCATTGCAGCGAGCATTGCAGTCTGATGTTGAAGACTATCTATTACTGGACTTATCTTGCAGTATACCAGTATTAAACTAAATAAAAATTGAATCTCATTGATTCTGTGCTCATTCTTCTTGTTGTTAGTTAGCAACTCATAATTTACCATAACTTTGGCGATCGGTGTTCTGGAAAATGCAATACGGTAGTTTTCCTTTGATTTATGTACCGAAGTTGGCACATTTAAAATTATATAGCCTGCTGCCGATATATATATAAAGATGATAAAACATTTTGATTTATAAAATTACAAAACGGCAATAAAATTACAGTAACACATTACAGTAATTACAGTTAAGCAACGCCAATTACAATAATTGGGTTATTAATTAGCACTTAATTTAATTTCATATTGTAATTTAACTCCTGTACTCGTATATCCAGGTTAACCGTCTCTTTAATTGTTAACAAGTGCCGCATTTGTATTGCGCATTCTTTTGTGCCAATGCAGCCGCCTATTCGCGTTTGGTGATGGTGAAAATTGCGATGAGATATACAGCGAAGCCAAAAAGTAAGTCATTATTTTAGGCGGTATTTTTTTATTTTTCCTATATCATATTCATATTTGGAACAAATGTTCAGTAAACGAGGCATGATTGAACGTTCGTTATTAACATGTTTCAAAAAAGATAACGGTTGATATTAGCCTGACGCTTTTGTAGCCTGGAACATTTGTTCCCTAGCGGCAGCTCAACCCTACCAGCGATATGCCGTGAAATCAGACTGTTAACAATCCATGTATACAAACGCCTAATGTTGCTTAATTCGATGATCAGTGTATCAACATGATATGATCGTTGATTAACTAATTTAAACTTCGTCGGGGATCGAACCTGTATCTGTTAGCGTGACTGTTGATAGCGTTTACTTTCGTCCATACCCCTCGGTTTAAAACTGACAGTTATCGTTTTCCCTTTCTTTGGACAGCTCGGTGGTATTGACATCACGTATTCATCGATCGGCCACTTTCACACTTTCATAGCCTTGTTTTCCTTTTTTCAACAGCTTACTGCACTCCTTTGACAACCGCTCCCTAGCTGGGGCGTATGGCCATCGCAAAACATACTTAAATCCTGACCCACCCGAAATATTTTATTGTAAATCGTCCTAGCCCAAATGAATGATTTTGATATTTTAATTTTTTTATGTAAACACATACAGGAGAATACCGACTGTTTGTGATAGTAAATCTGAAGTCTCAACTGTAGAATTCTATGACGCTTACCATGTTGCATATGACGCTGCATTTGGAGTATTGATCCGCCAACGTCATAGACTACAGCCCAAGATTCACGCATCATCCTTATTGTTACAGGAATTTACTGTGAATCGGTGGTCTTCACGGGACGGCTTTCTTCTACCAACAATTTCAATTAATAGGCTATGACTGTCATTTTACGGGTGAGGGATCGGATTCACACCAACCGACGGTATTTTAGAGCTCAGAAAACGATTAATTATTTTTTTATTTCCGTCTGGGATACGAACCCACGACCTATATGGCTCGCAAAGCAAACGCTTTGACCACTGAGCTATACCCGCCGGCAGTCTTAAATCATAATATTTTTTAAATAAAAGAAATATGCCGCCTGTACGTTTGACTTTTTAAGTAAGTCATCATCATCGGTGAATATGGGATCACATAACCAAAAATTATGTGCGAAAGGAACACCGTTTATTGTGTAACATTTTTTTTACAATTTTTTATTTTTTTATTCAAAACGAATTTTTGTATATTTCTAACGAATCATATTTGACTATTAAATTATATCGTTATTTGTGTTACTCGTTAAATGAGGCCTCGCTGCGATCACTACTGAATCTTGCTGTAAAACACGCAATTAACCGCATTTTGAAATTGTAAGCCGATCCAGTAATAATTATTTTAGCTTGCGAAACCTTTACATTGCAAATGTTGTATTAACAAAAAAATAACATTTCATCTCTCTAACACAAGCGACCAACATTATCACATGTGCTGTATGCATTTGTCCATATCTAATATCATATGGCGTGGGTAAAATGTGTCGCAAAATAATTCTATTACCTTTTACGTAAACACAATAACCATTTTTTTCCTAGTACAGTCGATTCCGCTTAATTGGGACACATCGGGACTTGGGCATTTTGTCTTCGACAAAATCAGCACAGATATTAAGTGCGGATGTAGGGCTACAGTCATTTCCTTCCTGCATTAAATAACGCTGTAACACGGCCATACATTTTTTCGCCTCCTGGTTAGTCACAGGCACAGGTGACTCATCATCATCATCGTCATCTTCGTCTAATTTTTTCTACAATTGAATCCTCACAGTCTTCATTATCATCGCAACACGGTAAATTGTTATCTATTCTTGAAAATTCTTCATAGTTAATAATAAGAACGTGCAACATATCCTGATTTTCTTCATTGCTTAAAATTTCGGAAATATTTAAGGGTTTAAGCCGCAATAAGTTAAATTTAAATTTACTGTCCCAATTAAGCGGAATTTTGTCCTAATTAAACATATAGATTTACTATTGTTTTCTTGGTTTGGTTTCTGTTCTTTGAGATTTGTCCCAAATAAACGGCTGTCCCAATTAACCGGTGTCCCAATTAAGCGGAATCGACTGTACACATAAACGCCAGGCAAAATGGAGGCATTTCAAATACACATCTCTCCGTCCTCCATAGCTCAAAACGGTTGTTTGTTATAAGATACAGTGTCAAGTGTTATACCTGGTGCATAGTAACGCAGTTGTCTGGATGGAAGGACAGATGGTGGAGCGCCAGCGCGGTGGCGCGGTGCACGTGCAGGTCTCGCGAGGTGAGGTAGCCCACCAGAGGCTCGATGGCCCCAAGTCTTCCGAACTCCTGCCTGTTGTTCCCCCAGGAGCAGCAGTAAGCGATGGCCTCCGCCAGACCGCGCCTCAACTCATCATCCGTGGTGTTTACTGTAAACACAACACCATAACGAAAATCACGATTTATTTTATAATTAATGAATAATTTACTCTTTTCTTCCATGTTTGATACCAAATAGAGCGTATGATGGCTACAAATTACAGCTATAACGTTGTTTCAGGTTGCTTTAGTCTTTACCTTGTGATATCAGCTTGATAAAGCTCTTATGGGCTGATGCCGCAAAGCCTCGTAAAACGATATTTTGTCTCTTATTTTTGTTCGCTCGCCTGACACGAACATCTAATGATGTTAGTTTTATTTGTATAATGTTGCACGGCGTTAGCATGCGCCATTTTGTTTGTTATGTCAGTTGCTCCATTTCATGTTAGTGCAACTGTCATCATTAATTTGCTTTTTTGCCGAGACTGTCTTGGCGGTGCTAGATGTCAGAGTGCTACGGCAGTGGCCAGTCAAGCCCCGTTCGATCAAGACGGAATTAACGTCACGTTACGATGTCAAGGGGGAGTCAAGTCTTTATCGGAAATAAATGCTAATTGTGAACCAAAAACAAGTTATTTTGCTTGGGAACCAGCTCCTGCATCCTTCCCTCCACGCAGCCACGTGACGAACCCGCGAAATGTTGTCTTTTTAAAGACGGGGGATGTCACTTGCTATAAAAATCAAATTTGAATCTTTCAAGACGAAAAGCCTGCAGCTTGAAGAAAAGTATTGTTAACCGGTCTGTATGATGGAAAACACGGAAGAAAGGAAAAGCCGTCATTCCTATATTTACAATTAATATCATTGTTGAACAAAGTCACTAAAAATACTATGAGTAACATACACTTTTCAATCTTTTAGGTTAAACCTTTGGCCAGTAAGGGACTAACAACGATCGAATGATAAAAAAACTCTCCAGAAACCCGGTAGCTTGCTTTCGATCAGGGATTCTTTTTCTCCGTTTTTCTCATTTCTAGTAAAAGCGTGTGTCTCACTTTAGAAAGTAAACCTGGGAAATGCCCGACGTCATGATTGACTCGCCACTCGGACGGCGCTCGGGTAATTTACCTTTTTTACTGCTCGGTAAAAACTGACAATTACACGACGCATTCAAGCCTACTGACAGTTAAACATTAAATCCCCAATCTTTCAATTTTCTCGATGTAAACTGTAAATCGCTGCAAGTCTATTACGACATCAGTGTAAACGGCACAGTTTTGACGCGATAAAACAACCATTTCAATACAATGTTGTGTCAGAATCCCTTACCATTATAATAAACTCGTATATCGTAACGAAAAAATGTAATAATCTGGAGTTTAATAAGAAATTAAAATACTCATAATCACTGAATGTATCTATATACAAGCTATTAGTTATTTAGATTTTGGGATAAACGTTTAAAACATAAAAAAAACTAATAAATATAAATTATTTAGGTTAACCCTTTTGCATCGGTTGTCGGCATATGCCGTCATAAGATTCCCCGACCCGATCGGTTGACGACCAATGTGATATATGAAAATAGACCAGATAAGTACATTTTTGCTTCAAATACTAGTTTTATAATTGACAGTATAATTTGTATTCAAACCGAGCCAGGGTTAATACTAACGTGCTATATCTTTTTGAGTATAATAGAGGAAGTTTTATACCGTGGACAGAAAAAAGGTATAATGAATAACAAATAAAGAAACAACCTAATAATACATTTGTATATCTGAAATTTGTGCAATATTTTTTTAGTTCAAATTTTAAAAAATGTACTAAATGTAACTAATGTTTAAAAAAACTAAATTCAAATGTCCCGCGCGAGACAGACTATTGTTTTACAACAATGTGGGAATTCTGGCAACCCTGGCCCCAAGTTGTTGAAATCTGTAATAAACGCCGTTTGCAATAACTCGTTTTTGCGAACTCTTTACTCAAACTTACGCAATATGCTCGCAGTTGGTACAATACTAAATATACCTTTACGCCGCCGCCAACGAAATCCGCAGAATTTTACAGGCGCGGATTACCTTATGGGCGGAAGGGTCACAAGTCTGGGGCCTCGTATCTTGTGAGGCCTCAAAATGACACAATTATATAAACAACATATTTTATTTTTCATGTTAAAACAAACCAAAAATATTGCGCCTGACACTCTTCTTGCCTCTTAATTCGGAACACTTACGGCCATTATTATTTACCAACTACAAGTTTGCAAGTTTTTTATTGAGAATTAAAAAACACATTGTTAATTTTCGGAATGTTGCCCATACTCTTTAATTATTATTGACTACTTGACGAAATACTTATTTTCTCTTGTGATGTCATCCCAATTTCGAAACGAGTTTTTTATATATAGGGTCCGCCATCTAACGTTTTTTTTTTTCAACTAGTGCTTATTTCGTGAATGGTAACACTTAGCTCATGTCTGATTTGACAGATAATTAGTTTTATTCTTCCGCTGAACGAATATGGTTGTGTATACGCTTGAACAACGCTGGGAAATATTGCGACATTACTTTGAAAATCATGGTAATGTTGCAGAATGTGTGCGAAAATTGCGTACGGATTTTGGAAGAAGAGAATCACTGTCAGCTCCGTAAGTGAAAGAAACTGGCATCCTCATCGATAAACCAAAGCGTGAAAAGCCAAAAACAGTGCGTACACCCGAGAATATTGCTGCTGTGGCAGAAAGTGTGCGTGAAGCGCCATCAATGGCGCTTCCATGCGGCGCGGCCATGTTGAACGAATTTTTGTTCACAAAAATTAAAGAGGAGGATATTGGCAACATTTGGTTTCAACAGGACGGCGCTACGTGCCACACAGCCGAAGCTAAACTCGATGTTTTGTGCCGTTTTAAAAAAAAAGTTATTTGGCGGACCCTTTATAATTCCTACTTTGACTTTTCTTTCCCAATTAGAATGTTTTTTCATCTATTTTTTATGCAGAATCCGAATAAAATGTACTTGTTACAGAAATTATTACGCTTAGATAATTGTAGAATCACAATGTGTGAGTGGTCTCATATTGCGAACCTATAATCAACTTAATTTTAATATAATGTGCAGTACGATTCCATAATAAAAATCCAATACATTTTTTTTGACCACTAGCTTCCGGAAGCCGGTGGAAGCCTTCGGATAATATCACTGCTAACGTCCCCCTGAGGCCAGCTTTATGTGCCGCGAAAATCCAATAAATATTAACATGGAATACGATTTAAAAAAACAGTGATATTTCTCTGAAAACACGTATTGGATTTTAGCCTTTTTTATCATTCGTAATTGCGCCCGGGGCCTCAAAAGTGCTAAATCCGCCACTGGGGCGTGTATTGCAACAGTTAATGGTACGAACAGTCGGTGCATACAAATACAATTATTTAAGCAAATACAGCCTAAAATAGATGTTTTTCTTAATGGTTATTCTTTAATTTCGCAGTATTACATCTGTGTACAGAAGATACTACAGCAGCTTTCCTCGAATCCTCCGGCCTCTTGTCGACACGCGGAGCTGATCATTTTTTCACAGAGATGAGAAGGACAATTCCCCATACACTTTATCATTTCAACATCATTCTCACAAATAGAGAGCGAAAGGCTAATACTTTTGTAGCGCGGCGTGTCGCTCGTACGCTTTTTGTGACTTGAAGCGAGAAAGCTTAACTCTTTTAGTGTGCCCCCCCCCCTATAAGTTAACTGTTTAGAAATTAGAGCATATCGATAAAACAAGAACAATAACAAATAGGGCGCGTAACAATTTAAATGAAGAAGAAAATCGTTTATTTTATATTCTTAACTGTCAACTCTATGAACCTAAATTATTGTCTTTGTGCACTGGAGGGATCGTCTGTGAATCCAAACAGGTAAATCACAGAGTACTGTTTGTATTGATTAAGTTGAACAAAAATTAAAACTTCTTCCGAAAAAATTGTATAAACAGAATAATTATAATGTTATGCTGATTAAAATTCATAATATGCACGGAAACTTGCATAAGTATACTTGAATGTCAAGTTTTATACTTGTATACAATAAGTTATTGTTGTTATACAGCAGATTAATTCAACATATGTATATGACTATTACTAATAATCAAACTATTTTATTCTGTAGGGCAGCTGAGTAATTATTATTTCAAGTTTCCTGTTGATATACATATAAATTGTTATATTTCAAAACAATTATCCCGTATTTTAATATTCACATAACTTTATTTAATCACGGCCAAATTGAGTATATGGTGCAAGAAAAACTGATGAAGGTCATTATTTCCTACAATAACATCCTGTTCATAGTTAAATCATCAATCAATATATTCGCGAAGAAGAAACTAGCACAATATCGCTAAAATTAAATGTGTCACATTAGGTATTTAATTTTTAGATATTTTTTTCACAATAAGGCAGTCAGCTTCTAAATGATGAGTAAAATAGCTTTTCGAATTGTTGTTCCGTTTATTATCAAAAAAGTCATCCTCTAGACCTGATGCCGATCGGATGCAGAGTGGTAAAGAGGACAGTTCCACAGGATGTTATATAATAAGACTTAAATATGGATGTGAACTTTGGTGTGTTAAATATCTTTACAAGCTGCTTTTCGGAACTTAAAGAACTGATTCCTCCTGCACCCATCCACAATCGACAAATTCGTCTTACACTTGCCGAACATCCGTACACGGTTAATGTGTGTCGACAAAGAACTGGCAGATTCCAAAATTTATTCCTAAATGCCACCGGTAATCTTTGGAATGCTCTTCCAGCGTCTGTGTTTTCTCCTTCTTACAATCTAGATCTCTTCAAGAAACAGATAAATATATACTTGCAATCTCCCCAACACACACACAAACACGAACACAACACACGTTTTCCGCATGCAGCGTCCAGCCTCCCTGGCTGAGCGTCATAGAGTGCACTGGTCTTGACCGGCTGTGCTCTCCTGCATGCGTTTACATAAAAATCGCTTTTTTAGACAGCTTACAGAAACGAAAGACATTTATTTTGTAAATATGTTTCACATCAATGAAAATAGAATGTTGTAACATTAATTCTTGTTTGTTCATAGAAGTTAGTTAACATTTTACGACGACCGTCTTTGGATGAGTCAGCACGTTTGTAAGGTTGAGCGGCCTCTTAAGACCAAATGGTTTACAACATTTGAGAGCGTTAGGTACGTCTTACAGAGGGCTGCAACCGCATGGACACTCTGCCTGGGATGTTGGGTCGAGTTGACGAAACCTGGCAAGATAGGTTCTGAAGAATCCGTCTAAAATATATACGTTTGTGGAAACACTGCGTTCACAAAGCACAATACTGCGTGCAGAAAGGCAGACATCTGTTAGGTTAGGTATTTGCCTTGTAGCAGACTGGCTCACCTAGGACGGCCAGCTTGGGCACGACGCCATGGTCAGAGATGACCGCTAGGTTGTCGTGGTCTCGGGCTATGGTGGCCACGGCCTTGCACGCGGCCGCCAGCACGCCACAGTCAGGGGAGCCCAACAGCGACACCAGCAGCTCCAGCGCGCCCACGAAACTGCGGACCAGCGCCCCTGAATCCTGTACCAAACAATCAGAAACTCAGAACAGTATTCATTTATACCATGGATTTCCAACTTTATTTTGCCTACCGCCCATTTTAAAAGCCCCACTTTTTTTTACTTACCATCTGTCTATATTTTCTTACCTGCCTATTTTCACTGGGTCTTACTGCCCTCTGAAAGTCACCCATAAGGGGGCGTTATCATCCATTGAGAATCTAGGATTTAAGCTACTAAGAGTCGAGTGGCTACTTACGAGTATATTATATTATGTTTTTTTTGTTAGAAGAAAATGCAATATGTGCCTTTAGGGCTGCATTAGACATTAATAATTGTAGATACTGCACGTAAGTGATGGGAAGAAGATGGATGCAGTGGTCTGGGTTGGGGACTCTTCGGTGATGATGAGGGTCGGAACTCACCGTGGCGTTCTCTACGCAGGGGCACAGGGCGAGGCAGGCGCTGGCTTGGACCCTGGGGGACTGGTTCTTGAGCAGCGACCAGATCAGTCGCACGCCATCCAACTGTTCCAACTGCGCCATGCACGCCGGGTTGCGCGCGCACTCGCGCAACACCAGCGCCACGTTCTCCAACAGAGGCTGGTGGCTGCTGTTCAGATGCTGCACTGAAAGCAAACTCTCAATTTCATTTTCTCACGCTGGTAACCCCAGCAATCGAAATGTATACGCCTGTGGCACCACCGCGTTCACAAAGTGCGCCAACACACGCCGTACGGATGGAACGGGAAACACAGCGGACGCCAGTCACGCTTCAGCCCTCGAGACGCAACCACTTCTTAAATTCAACGCTCATGAACAACGACCCTACATCTCCTCGATCTGTCAAACATATCTTATGTCCTTTGCCAAAGCCAGAAGAAGGAATCTCTGCCCACAAAGAAGAGTAAAACGCCTGAGTTGACGGCCGTCACAAGCGGCCGCCCAGCAACAAGCTCCCTAACAGATGGAGCTTAGATAAATTGAGTTATAGTAGATCTTAGCTGAACGCTTTATTTATTTAATTTTATTAAATACCTAATAGCGGTATTCCGTCGGCCTGTCGCAAGGTCTCCTGCGCCTGCGGGTCCTTGGCCGCCTCGGCGAGCGCGCCGGCCACGTGTGTGAGCACGGTGTCACAGGGGTGGTCCAGCAGCGCGACCAGCGCGGCCGGCGCGGCGCCGCCCTCGCCGCAGCGCCACAGCGCCCCCGTCAGCGCGCCCAGCAGCGCGGGCTGCGAGCGCGCCGCGCCCAGCGCGTCCAGCACCGGCGCCAGCCCGCCCGCCGCCAGCACGCCGGCGCGCACGCCCGCCGAGCCCGCGCACTTGGAGATGGCCAGGCTGCAGTACATCTGCGATACACAGTTTACACATGGGTCACCAATCATACTGCATAGCACCGACAAGAAGCATCTATACTAGTGTTATAGCTACACAAACATGAAAGTAATTTATTTTAGATTCGAACCCTAGTGGCCCCTGTGGCGCCCCCTTTCAGTCCTCAGAGCACATTATCTGGGACTATCAGTTCTTTTCAATGCACTTCGAGGAGAGTGTCTCAGTCTCTATTCTCTCGACGCTATCGGGTATGCAGACTTTGTGGCCACTAAAAAAAATCTGCGCATTAACCAATTTCACTAGTTTTTTGGGTTAGAGCATCTCCAAATTAGAAGATATCAGTAGCATTATGAAGTGCTTAAAAATGATTTTAGCTACAAAGGTAAATCTTGTAATTACAGTATACTCACAAACAGTACCGGTTTTAGACCCTGCGGCGCCCTGGGGCAATTTTTTTCTATCGCCCCAAATTGTTGTTATTTTAAAAAATGTAAGAAAGATTGGTTGCCCTTTAACGATCCTAGCTTATTCGACGCCCTCGGGCACTGACCCACTTCGCCACCCCCTAAAACCGGCACTGCTCACAAACATAATATACTCACAAATATTTGAACTGAAACCAAGCCTTTGATCAGTCGTTTCACATCGCGATTCTCCGTGTTGGCTTTATCTCGTTAGTCTTTTTTGCAGTGGCCATTGCGTCTCCTTCTCGTTAGACAACTTGTTCAGATAATTGAAGGACTATTGTTGATTGCTCTAATCAGTTATAATTACCGGGTTTATCTTTAAGTCTTTGATGCTATTTATAATACACGCCCTTGTTAAGACCTTAGGTCACCCAGGCCCAGATACGCCCATATAATAACCTCTACATTACATAATCATCGCATGCTGATACACTTAGATAACAAGATTAATATTTACATAATTACGAAATTATTATAATCGTATTATGTGTATAAAACAATGCACTATCAATCAAATCATTAGTATTATCATATTTTACTTGTGCATCACATTTATCAGTTTTTCTCTTCAAGATACCGAATCAGATAGGATTTTGCAATAAACATATTGTGTAACAATACTTATTTTCGTTCATTTAAGACGTACGAGTATATCTCTCAAATGTTCAATGATTCATTGAGGCTCGGTCTTAGCCTAATAATATCTCAAGAATACAAATTTGTTGAGAATGTCACTTGATCTATTAGAAATCCTTAAGAAATACAGAGAGTGATCTCACTTTCTTGTGTCGGGCAACCAATGACCGTTATATGTCAAAGCTGACAAAATTGATAGACAACACAACAAACATTCATTATTAACCTCTCCTCCCCGGTGATGTCTATCGACTACACATTGCTTGTAATAACTTAAATATCTCTGTAAATATAATACACACAAGGTTCAGATTTAAGGTATTCCTCCTTAATACATTTACGTATTGAAAAAAAATATATAATAATAAGCACTCATCAGGAGCAGGAAATATTTTTCTAAAATCCGGAATAAATTCACCACTACACTCAAGACGCGTCAACTGTCATGTATTCATGCGACCTGTCGGAGTCATACAAAAGCGTGTGCAAAATTAAAATAAAAAAATACCCAGATACGTCGGCATCTATACTCCTCACTCTCGCTGACGTACTAATATGAGTGAGCGAGACGGGAAACCTCAGTTGGTCGGCTAGTTCGAAATGATTTCGATGCGCGTCAGCTCATCGATATGTCGACAGCCTAAGTAGTGTTAGTAGCTCTCGGAAGTTCACGCGCCAAGGTGCGTCTGGCCGTTTGAGGTCTTCGTCTGATGTTTTTCATGTTTTTAGCTATTAAATGTCAATTATTACTGCTTATTGACATCAACTATTATAAAATTAAGGATATCTTTGAATATTTTCACCATTTTATTCACTTTAAATCAGAATGTGTAACGAGTACACACCATCGGAACGCGCGGAAGTTTTTAACATAGTAAGGTGAGGGTTAACAATTCGTTTTAATGTTCTGACAATGGCTATTCTTGGATTCTTGCGTGTAAAGTGTTGTAGAGATCAATGTCATATATAAAACAATATCACAATAAAATAAGCAAGCGGATTTAACGCTGGCGAAATAAAAAATAGTATAAGTATACACACAATTTACTACTAGCACCACCTATAATAATACATATTAATAGCATAATACGTCTTAATTTCTCAAGTCAGTACGCGGAAGCATTTAGCAATAGGCCGCACATAAAGAATCGAACAAAAGTTGCAAAGCTCGTGGTTCGAATCCCAAAGTCAGCCGTTTATTTTTCTCCGATATTGATGAGAGAAATGTCATAAAGATGATATTTGTTGTAGATTTGTAAGTATGTATGAATCAATCAACCACCCGCTGCTTAATAATACCTTCGTCGCGGTCGTGCGTCTAGGATAGCGCTACTTCCAAGCCCATAAAGCCTTGTGCTGATCCTCTTACGGCCGCGTGGCAAAAGCGTTGGTCATCTTCCACCAAAGGATGAACTACCTTTCTCTTCTTCTCAGATATTTATTTCAGACTAACTGCTAAGTGGATCAACTTTAATCACTAATCAACCCAGCTAATGACTGAGCACGGCGCTTTTAAGGACAGATTATACTCATCTAATCTTGTTACGAGTCCTATTTGCCTATGTGGTGCCCCCTTCCAGATCTCAGAACACATTCTATGGGACTGTCAGTTCCTCTTATTAGAAAGAGGGGTCCTTTTCGATGCCAGTATTTGATTCACAGTTTCTTATTTCAGTTTGTTAGTCTTTCATGACAACGTTCGACCCAAGAACGTCCCTCCTCTACAAGACGGCTTCAACATGCTTGGATTATCAATCTCGAATAATGTCAAATATTACGAGTCAATTAAGTATAAAGCCAGTCTCGCTTCCAAAAAACTAGGTGTATTATATATTTAGATCACGTCGGTATTTCAACGATAAACAACTTATTCTTCCATATAAAGGACAAATCCGACCTATCCTTGAATACGGCAGTCACCTTTGGATTGGAGCCCCAAAATACCTTCTTAAACTTAATTAACTCAGTTCAAAGAAGAGCAATTCGTTTGATAAACAATGACACCCTTACGTCTAACCTGCAATCAATGAAACACAGGCGTAAGATTGGTTATCTTAGTCCTTTCTACCGTTATTACCACGGTCGCTGCTTTTCGGAACATAAAGAACTAATTCCTCCTGCACCCACCCACAACCGACAAACTCGTATTACACTTGCTGAACCATACACGGTTAATATATGTCGATCAAGAACTGGCAGCTTCCAAAGTTCCTTCCTTAATGCCACCGTAAGCTATGGAATGCTCTTCCAGCGTCTGTGTTTCCTCCTTCCTACAATCTGGATCTCTTCAAGAAACGGATAAATATACACTTGCAATCTCCCCAACCCACACACAAACACGAACACAACACACGTTTCCCGCATGCAGCGTCCAGCCTCCCTAGCTGAGCTTCATAGAGTGCACTGGTCATGACCGGCTGTGCTCTCCTGCATACGTTTACATAATAAAAAAACTCCGTCATTGAAAAGAATGTCGGTTACTTTGAGTTCGGTGTTGTCCGCTTCAAGGTGGTGCACGATGTCCTTGACCATGCCCTCGGTCTGCACGGCGAGCTGGAAGGCCGGCTCCGAGGCGCACTGCTGCAGCGTGCCCACGGCCGCCACGGCGATGTCCTCGTGCACCGTCTGCAGCAGCCGCGCGAACAGCGGCACCGCGCCGTGCTTGCGCATGGCTTCCCTGTTGCGGCACGAGTCGGACATGGACCACAGCGCTTTAGCACCCGCACGCGCTATGTCCAGCTGCACGCACTCCTCCTCGCCCAGGTCGCAGCGAGCGCTCGTCAAGCAGCTGCAACAAGACATTATTATCATTATCATTAGCCGGCAGTCATAGCTCAATGGTCAAAGCGTTTGCTTTGCAACCCAAAAGTCGTGGGTTCGATCCCCGACGGAGATTAAAATTAAAAAAGGATTTTTGATCGATATATGAGCTCTAAAATACCCCCGGTTGGTGTGAATTTGATCCATCACCCGTAAAATGCCAGTTAATTAAAATTGGTAGTAGACAAAAGCCGTCCCGTGAAGACCACCCATTCATAGTAAAGTCCTGTAATAATAAAGGACGATGCGTGAATCTCGGGCTGTAGTCTATGACGTTGGCGGATCAACACCCCACATGCAGCGTTTAGCCATAGCCACCATGGTAAGCGTCGTAGAATTCCACAGATGAAACTTCAGAATTACTATCACCATCTGTCGGTATTCTCCTGTATGTGTTTACATAAAAATAAAAATTACCACCAGTGGGGAGAGCTTCGGCATAGAAAGTTACTGCTTTATGACTGTGGAGATCTGCAGACAGTCTCACACCTGAAGATCCTGCCCCTTGTGCCCAGCTAGCTGCACATCAAGACCTAATGCTGGGCAGCACACTAGCCATATATCGGGCAGAAACAATTTGACGTCGCTGACATGATGAAGAAGATCAGTATCACAACCAGCTCGCGAGAAACTCCCTCTCTAAACTTCGGCCTGCTGAAATAATGTATTTTAAATAACCGAGAAAAATAAGGCATCAACGAACATATCATGTTAAAAGACAGGTTTTCGTTTGATCACCGTAATTTTGGACGTAAACAGGTCGTTTCTTAGATAAATTATTACAGCCTGTGTCCGTCCTCTGTTGAACTTAGACCTTCTGTATGAGTCTCGATCCTTCGCGATCATGTTCCCTCCGCATCCAGAATACTCCCGATTTTCTTCTGATGAGCCGAGTGCGTATTGCAAGCGGACGACCAACGCTCCGTTTGCCAGCTCTTGGACTATGTCATAATAATCGTCCCATCTTCTCTAAAGTATTGATTAAAAAATATTTCAATATGCCTCGTACACTACAGTGCATTTTCTTCAAGTCTCCGGAATTTTGTCCTGGAGGTCGTCGGAAACTGTACATAAAATATACTCGGCAGACCTCTGAGTGCAGGGATGACTTAGGTCGACACGAGAATAGTGGTAGCTAACATATTTGTGTAACAGACATGGAAATATTAGGTGATGGAAATTTTCACTGAACACGACCACGAAGGTCTGTATTTTTTATGAATTGGCTGGCATTTAATAATACAACCAATCAATCTTTGCTATAAAAATGATCGTAAAAAATAATTTTAATTTACCTCAAACTGATGTCCAACAAGTCGACCAATTTCGGTATGCCTCCGTTCTTCCTCACGATCTTTCTCGCTTTCCTGATCTTGCCCAGATTAGCTATCGTCTCCGCCGCGAGGATCTGCAGGTCCTTGGCCGGGTCGGAGAGGATGACGACCAAAAGTGGCACGGCTCCGAGATCCGTCACCTTCCTCCTTATGTCCGGATTCAAAGTGATCTCTTTCAAAACGGCCAGCGCGCCGATCTTGCACTTCATATCTTTCGTCTCTAAAAGATTTACTAACACTTCCAATCCCCCCACGTCTAGAATGGCGATCTGGTTGATCTCGCTGGTCAGATCGTGGTCTCTCATGCACGATAACGATACCATGGTGGCCGTTTGATTTCCCGCCTTCATGTACTTGATCAGCTTTTGTATCTGCCAGTACTCCGGTGGGATGTTACCATCCTTGAGGGCGTCGCGGTCGTTGTTATCATCTGAAGACACGGAGGATGCTGAAGAGAGATCGCTGTCTGATCCCTCCGACACCATGACGATGCGAGGTCCATCATTGCACGATTCGGCCACGCTGGATTTTCTAGCCGACATGTTAAACGCAAAGAAATTAACATTTACTAAAAATCACCGGCTTTTCAAATGTTAACAACTGAAACAGATATCACCAACGAACGTGGAACAATGATCAAAACGAATCGCGCACAAAACAAAGGACATTCTAAGGAACCGCAAAAGTCGGCATCGAAACGTACAATGACGTAAATTAGTCAATGATCAATTTTAACGTTAAACCAAGAAATAACATTTCAGCACTGCAGTTGTACTAACATCGATCCCGATTGTTTATTACCATGGCAATGACGGTTGCTAGGAAGTTCTTTATTCTTATTCAAAATTGTTATTCTCAAGGATTTTGTTTGCTTCTTTTGAATTTTATTTTTTTAAGACAAATAAGTATAACAAACTCCCTTTTGGTATTTTAGGTAAAATTTAAATATTTCGTACTTTTTGGCTACTATTTTGCTATTCGCGTTTTTGTGAGTTTTTATAGTAGTGTTACGCCCGCTTAAATATTGTCGTTGGATTAGGTATATTTTGAGCAATTCAAAATTGCGAATTTACATAATTTTGATTATTATTTTTCACACATTTTTGGAAATTTTGCATGTGATTTATTTCATACGAAGAATAGATAATTAAATATTTTTTTTGTTGTGCGAAGATCTTTTTATGTAAACACAAGAGAATACTGATATTGTGGCTTTAGGTTTAGCCGTGTGTGGCGAATTTCTTCTCTCCGATATTTCGACCGCCATTGCAGGGTATTCTTCAGGGTTGATGACTTTGTCAACCCTGAAGAAGACCCTGCAATGGCGGTCGAAATATCGGAGAGAAGAAATTCGCCACACACGGCTAAACCCAAAAGCCACAATATCAAATCTGGCCGTGAAAACCTAAGAAGTTACTTACAAGAGAATACTGTCCGTAAATTTCTCGTCCGTGAATTCTATGTCGCTTCCCATTTAGAGAATTCTTCAAAGCTGCATTCGTATTTAGTAGTATTATTAACCCGTTACGTCATTATATTACAGCCTGCCATTGATGCACTGTCGACAAACGACAGCAATTTGACTCGTGTTTCCTAAGGGTGCGTTTCTTCTACAGCCGTGTTTGATTTTGTGTGAAAATGGTCATTTTTGTATTATATATATGTATATTAGGGTGTCCCAAAAATTTTTTTTTCGTTTTTTTTCAAGGCTCACCCCCTCGTTTTGTGTGAGTGGTGTCCAAATAATTGTAAAAAAAGTTTCACGCCATTAAAACCACGGGAAAAGATAGCGACTTGCATCGGAACATGTCAATACTAGAATTCTAAGGCGTGCAAAAGCTAAACCCTGATTATAAAAATCAATATATATTTTTTAATTTTCTGTAATAGATAATAATATTTACATACTATTTACTTAATATTTATAAGAAAGAGATAAAACAGCGTTTTATTTGCTGAATAAACAATAAGTTTTCAAAAGCTCCTTTTGGCCTTCATACAAAAATTTATATTAAAACTTCAACATCAAGTCGCTATCAGGAAACATTGTCCGAATGCAATCAAATTTATTATGTGAGTTACTAGGACCAAACCACATAAAAATAGAGGTGAGCCGATTTCATTTTGAAAAAAAAAATGTAATGTATATGTGATCAACAAAATATCTTCTGTGGATTCTACAAGTATGACGCTTTCCGATTTAACTTTTGAACGTATTTTTCTTGTTTTCAGCTCCGGCGCAACGTTAAAGATTGTTGCAACAAACCTGAACACAATGATTATTATCTACTCAGATGGCTTCGAGGTAAGAAAACACTATTTATTTCGACACTTGTTCGATATTAAGGCCGAAAGCTAAGAAATACCTTTATAAATATATTTGCTGTAAATATTATCAACATTATATTTGAAGAAAAAATGCGTTTAGTTTATGCGTGAATCGGCAATATTATCCGAGCACGGATACAATGATCTGGAACAAACAGTAACTTATTTCGAATTTTCCTTTTTCAGCTCGTTCATGGAACACTGAAGCAGCCGAGAAAATGTTAAGGGACGTAAGTAAAAACTATTTTTCTTAGACTAATGTTTAAATGAATATTGTAATATACAGCCTTTTTTGTTAGGAAACAAAAAAATGTTATTACAGTACTAGAAAGAAGATAACGTAAAATATGTCCAGTAATGCAGTTCATTAACATTTTTAGCTCTTTCAGCTTACAATAAAAAATACAGGAAGGTTTTGAAAGGGTTTTTTTTAACGTAAATGTATTTTATTACTCACATCTTCTTACACGGACTACTAGTATCAATCATCGCCCAGGATTGGTTTGCCTTACAACCAGCAACAGAATCTTGCATCTCGATCTCCATTCCTCTCGGTCCTCCGCAACCCTTTTAGCTCAGCAAAGCGCTACAGTTCATGTCCTCAGAATTAACATTTTTGCTTTGCAAAATAAATACTCACATATGTTTATTTAAAAAAACAAAGATTTCTAATCTAATCAGCTTTTAGAAATATTGATTAGCTTCCATGTTTATTGTGGTAGATAATTAAAACTTGATTTATTGTTGCAGTCTTTGGCCTGGAGAGAAAAGTGGGCAATAGACACACAGCTTCCTTCATGGCAGCCGCCTGAACCAATAGTCAAATACTTCCCTAGCGGACTGGCAGGCTTTGACAAAGAAGGTTCACCAAGTAAGTCAAATAATTAACAGTCACCTATATAAATATAATTATAGCATATCCAATTTACATGAATGAACTAGCACATATCCTAGATGCTTCTATGTCATCATCATCCAGAATTAAGAGCACTTTCTCTGGGACTGTTAAAATCCTGTAGTTAGAACAATGGATCCTTTGAATAATGAATACAACTTGAGAATTCGGTGACAAAATATTTATTCTTTCGCTATCTTTATCAACCCCGTATTTGAGTTATTTTATTATTACTGCTGGATTCTTTCTATTTAACACTTACGAGCAGTATTAGTGATTGTTCAGAGATAAATTAAACTGGATGTGATGGTCCTAAACAGATTCATCTCCTAAGATTCGCATCCAGAAGTGACAGGCAGGCTATAATCAATTTTTTTATACAATAGCATACATTTATTTTATTTACGTAGGATTGCCTTGCATAAGTTGATTGAGAAAGAAAGTATGACTCGGATAATATAGCTTTCTTTCTTGTATAAATGATTTTAGCCATGGCAAGGATCATAGAAAGTGTTTATTTTATTCCTTATTTGGTTTTCAGTAATCCTTTTGCCTTTTGCTGGCCTGGACTTGTGGGGGCTGCTTCATTCAGCTTCCAAGGGCGACATGATCAGGATGGTGATCAAGGAGCTGGAGCACTACCTGGAGTTGGGGGCGCAGCAGAGCGAGAAGCACGGCCCCAACGCTCGCCAGGTGGTGGCCATCATGGACATGGAAGGGTTCTCCATGAGGCAGTATGCCTGGCGACCAGGTACAAAATAATTATTTTTAAATACTTATCTTATATATAAAACTGAAATGGAGTCTGTTTGGTTATTTATTTGTTTGTTGTTTGTATGCAATGCCGGTAGTAGATATAATAGGTAGTCTTGTAAATAGTTTTGAAAGCATTCTAATTTACCAAAAGTTAATTTGATTTAAATGATGTATTCAAATTATTGTTTAGTTTTGTCACAATGAAAATAATTGCGATATTATTTTACATTTAGTGTTTTATGGTTATAATGTTTCATTTTTATTTTTGACTGTTTAAATGTTCAAAATGTAATATAAATAATTTTAGGTACATATATTATTTTAAGTAAAATGGAATTTTTAAATTTGACGTCCGAGAGAAGTAACTTCTGAATCTTGGAACACAGATGGTTGGTACACTTAGTCGCTTCTAACCTTACTGCTATGACGTTGGTGGACACTTGTATACTCATTCTAGGACATTGGTGTTATGATGCTTAGTCACGTGTGAAACAATTAGACGTTAACTAGGGACTTATATCTCCGAAAGATCAAATATTTTGTTCTGCCAAATAATTTCTACAGTTGATATACTGACAATACCTTATTATTACCACTTTCAATTAAATTTGTATTAAAAATGGATGATTTAGAAAATATGCAATTATCCCATTTTTATTCTAATTTTACTCTTTTAATCTACATTGTTATTAATTTAAAAAACACTTATAAAATTTATGTCTAGATTTACCGCTTGTCATTATTTTATTTCTCCTGATTTTAAAAAATAACTGAAATAACAAGTACAACTGGATAAAATTGCATGTATATTATTTGAAATTTGTATATATTAAGTTATATATTTTTTCCAGCTGGTGAACTCGTCATATCACTTCTTCAAATGTATGAATCTAATTATCCTGAAATTTTGAAATTCTGCTACATCATAAATGGTAAGACATCACAAAATATACTTTTTATTTATAATTATACAGTTCACTGTTTAAGAGGATATCTTGATAAAGACATATTTTTAATATACTGTTGAAAAATACAAAAATTTAAAAAGCAAATTCCCCAGTTCAGCATAACATATGTGTACATAAAAATAAAATAATCTCTTCCAGCTCCCAAGGTGTTCTCATTGGCGTTCGCCATCGTCAAGAAGTTTGTACACGAGTACACCATAAGCAAGATAAAGATCTTCAAGTCGGACCGCAGGAAGTGGGAAGCCGCCATCTTGAGCACCATAGACAAGGACCAGCTGCCGCGGCATTATGGAGGCACGCAGGTCGACCCAGATGGAGATCCAAGATGTCCATCCAGGGTAATTGGCAATTCATGCTGATTAATCTTAATTCACATATATATAAAAAAAATGGTTGTGCGTGGTACCCTGAAAATTAAACACAAGTTTAGATCTAACGAAAAGGCAAAAAATATAAAACATAGCAGTCAAAAACTATAAACCATGTTGTTCTTGTTAACCGCGCGCATAATTCCCACGATATTTTTGATGTAGTTTAACAGCAAGGGACCGTCAGAACTACGAAGCAGTTAAAAAGGTCTTCCCAAGAAATGACAGAAACTCCCAGGTGACAACACCGAACACATCTCCTGTTCTCATGGATGATCCACTCCATCAGATAATGTTTTACTATGTGTTTTACTGTCTGTTTTATGCTAAGATCACCTGGACAAGTTTTGCAAGAAGAGAGGCCAAACCTTTATCAGAACTCTCTAAATACGAATATTCTGTGTTCAGTAAATGCCTGCGGGAGATGAAAATCTATGGAGCTCTTCTTTTTCCATGTCAATAAATGATCGATGGATGGAAAGAAAGACGGTTGTTCCTCCGAAAGTTGACTCCTCATGTTTGTATATTATTCAAGAGTTGTTTTGTTACATTTTTATTTAGGTCCTTTTATGATATAACAATATATAGCGCAATAAAAAGTTACGCGGACCGCAATACTTTACTGGTATGATGAAGAAATCATCAAAATCCCTTTTTTGAGGCATAACTTTTGAGATTTTAAAAATTATAAACAAAATATTATCACTTATCAGCAAATAATCAAAAATAACAATAGTTAAAAAAAGTAAAATTGAAAAGCAATGTTTTTGCAATTGTTTATTACAATATAATAAAATGCCGCACATAAAAGCTTGGCGGGCCACAGGTTGATGGAAGACTACATTCAACAGTAGACGAACAAAGGCTGTTGATTATATAGTACTCACAATGTGTGACATTATTTTCAGATCAGACCAGGAGGTAAGGTGCCCAAGCACTACCATGTGAGACAGATGGACGATGACAAGAAGGCGCAGTACAGCCACGCCACAGTGAAGAAGGGAGAGAAGCACACAGTAGATCTCATCTGTGCAGAGCCGGGATGCTTCTTAAAGTAAGACATTTATCACGGGTTAATGGGAAATTGAAAATCATTAGTCCAACTGCTGTCATATTTCACAAATATTACACAAAAATACAATCAACCCTTTCTATTACGAATGCTTTTTTATTTGTAACGAAGATTAAGTTTAAATAAATACTAAAAAATATTTAAGCAGAGATGGCGCTGTGTGTAAAATGATAATGCTACTGAAACCAACATAAATTGAAAAGCATTTCCTTCATAAATGTTTCTGATATATTTTTTTTGCAATGTATCAATAATTATTTTTCTATTCGGGACCAAAACAAATCCAACTAAATCAAATTTTATGAAAATGGGTCCAGCCATTCATGACTTATAAATATTGTAACCAACACGACTTTCTTTTTATATATATAGGTAAAAGAAAGCATCCGGTAAATAATTGAAATGTTCTATTCCAGGTGGGAGTTTGGAGTGGAGGAGCATGATATCAAGTTCAGCGTGCTGCGACTGGACGATGAAGGAGTTGAGAGTGTTGCCCTGGCGCCGCGCAAGGTCTCAGGCAGTGTTCTGGGAGTCAGGAGTCATCGCAGTCAACGGACCTGCCACATGTTAGTATATCATACAATATTCATGTATCACAATTGATTACGATTTATAGTAATGTCAGCTGGTTGATCACACTAGATCCCTTTCCTATGAAACTTAAAATAATTATTTTTAATCATTATTTAATTTAAAAATATATAAGCCCTATAAATTCTTCTGGTTTATGTGAAATTGATGCCTCGCCCTTAAAATGCCAGTCATTGGCTATTTTTCAAATTTTCTCATCACACGTTCATAGTGTTCACTGTCGAAATGGGCGGTGATTAAATGCCTTTAAAATTGTCAGATCAACAAATCATATTCAGTGTTTATTCATAATTTAAAATGGTATTCGGAATAGAATCTACTGATAATATTTCTTGACCATCTCCTGTCTGTATTCTTGTGTTTGCATACATAAAATTGTTTATATATTCACCACAAAAATATATTTTTAATAGATGGTGGAACTCCTTAAATCGACAAATTAATACTGGTTATCATGAAAAATACATTATTTCTTTGATATTAAATAATATTTTTATTTCATTTCAGATACAATCATATTTGACAATACCTCTTCCTACCTAAGGAATAAAAAGATATATTACGATGTCTCCATAAGCCTCCCAATAACTTCTATGCAAATCGGTACATTGCCAAGCGAAGTCGAAAGTGAAGCCAAGTGAAAATCAATTAAATAGAATAAGTGCCGGAATTGTAAATGGAATAAATGTCTAACTATTTTTATTGTTCTAGATTATTCTTTCTAAGAATAAGTCTTTATAAGACTCATAGAAGCTAAATATATAACAGAGAAAAAATACACTCGTCCCATTTTGATTTCCAGTATTGAATTGTGTGCATTTGAAATGACAATCCTAAATAATTAGTTCTATAAACAGATATAATGAATTGTGGTCATGATTACTATGCAATATTTCCTCTCAATCTTATTAAGCATCAGAAAGACATCACAAACTGCAATGACATTACAAAAGCACCGGTAATTAGACCAGTATTAGAAGAACAAAAACTTTTATTTAACATATATGCTAAAACACAGAAAAATTTAATACTGAAAATAAAAATGATCAAATGTGATAGGGGTGATAGAAAAAATGGCATCAACAGGTTTTTCTTCCTTTTGTTTGTTCCGGTATTATGTAATATAAATATGCTGTTACTTTTATGTACTACGAATATTTTAAAGTTATGTTGTTTAATTATAAAGAGCATGTGTTACATTTGACCAAAAAAACCTGTACTTTGTGATATTTAATGTAAATTTAACACATTCCATAATTTTAAGCATATTGGAATGGGTATTTAGAATAAAATAAACTACTTTATAGCAGTGCTCCGCAACCGGTGTGCCGCGGCCCACTGGTGTGCCATAAGCCGATACAGGTGTGCAGCGATCAAATAAGGCAATATTATAAATAAATAATTTTACAACGGTCCTCAAGCTCCCAGCGCCTATCGCCTATTTATGTAGACATACAACGAGGTACTTGCTTTATTAAGTTCTAAATGAAATTTAAAAAAAGTGAAATTGATCAAATTAATATGTATTTTTGGCTGTGGTGTGCCGCGGTATTCAAGGTGAAAACTTTGGTGTGCCGTAGAACCCACAGAAGTACTTTGGTGTGCCGTAGATGAGAAAAGGTTGCGGAGCTCTGCTTTATAGCATTACAATGGATACAGAGCCGTATCATTAGAGCTAATTTGACAACATTCAATATTGGAATATCAAAAAAAACAAATATTATTCTAAAGTCATGAAGACAGAGAAGCAGATTAAGGTTTGTCTGGACGGATTTTTATGACAATGCTTTATGTTTTATCTAGTTTTTATTATTTGTTTTAGTGAAGTCAAATGCATTCCACCCAGAGAATAATTCATCATTTGTTGATTCTTATATTTAAAAAATATATTCTCTCTCTAGAAAAAGACTGTCACAACAGAATAATTTTTATTTTAGCCAAAGGCGACGCAGTTATTAAACACCATGGAATGTTACAATATGATGATAATACTTTAAAAAAGCTCAATAATATACTAGTTTAACCTTGCAATAATACATTAACCGTTAGAATGCTACGAAGTGCAAATATGCTGCAATTGTTTGTATCGAAAATTGCAGCGCAAAAGTGCTGCGACGTTCAGTGTGTTTTTGGTGCTCTTCAGGAATGGCACACTCTAACCTTGCGATTAATTTGTAGCGAGTGCATTCTAATACATTTAAAAATAACTTTTTACCGTTTTTATATACTATTATTTAAAAAATAAGTGTCACATGCTGTTATTTTTGACCTTGATTCAATTCCTAGTGATTCTACGGATGGTGAAAAAACGGATACAAATAGTGATGATGTCAGTGTTATAACGCCTCCAAGAAAAATGCGGATTGAAAGTGAGTCTTCAGTGTTTGCACTCGTTGTAGGAAAGGTCTGGGGAAACATAATTGTCAAGGTTTTTTTTTATAATTTTTATTTTCAAAAAGAAAAGTAAATACTGTCGTAAATACTCAATAATAACATTAAATAGTTTAGATATTTTACATTTATTTTCTTATATTTACACTAAACAATTTTTTCTTTTAATGCAAAAAGAATTATTAAAATTGATTGATATTTGTTGCAATGAGAGTGTATTATTTGACACCATTATTTTTTCCTTTAAAGCACTCAAAATATGCCTAGCAATTTTCGCACACTTTGCAGAAATAGCTTTGCAATAGAACGGTTAATCAAAACTTTTTTTATATATAAACTTCTGATGAACAGGCAGACAAGACCCATCCAGGGTTGTGAGGATATTTTTAATATTGTTCAATAAGTGTGGTGGATATTTAAACAACCATTGGTAATGGAAAATCATGAACCTTTGATCAACAAATATTTTTTTTTGCAGTTAGATCACTTGTTCCTGTAAATAAGATGTGTTTTTGTAAATTATGTAGCAATAAAAGAATGTTTTTATGTTTTTTAAAAAGTGTTTTTATTCTCTATTTACACTATACAAATATATAATTCTGGATTAAAATTCTTATCAAATCTATTCATTCTTACACCATCTGGACGACAACCAAAACAAATAATTAATCAAAAATAATCAATCATGGATTTGTAATTTATTGTTGTAAGTATTTTACAGACCTTTTAGATGGTTCCGTTGACCTTCCAGGCTTGCTGCTTGGTCTTCTTGCAAAACTAAGCCTTGATGGGGATCTCCTCGATCACGAATTCCAGCCGGAAGCTCCGCATTACACCTGGACAAGTCACTCCCACGTTTTGCACTTGCAGCTTAATAATCAGATTATAAATATTACTACATCAAATACAATGTAAATACACCAGTGAATGGTTGAGAGTTTTCAATAGGGCTAACACATAAAATCTCTATACAAATCTGCAACAATGATGGTCCAGCTCCATGATAGCACTAACAATATTTCTATAAACAAAGGTGTTAGACAAGGAGATGTTATATCTCCAAAACTCTTCACAAACGCCCTAGAAGATATTTTTAAACTGCTATCCTGGACAAAATGTGGAATAAATATTAACGGAGAGTACATTTCTCACCTCCGATTTGCAGATGACATAGTGCTAATAGCCGAATCACCTGACAAGCTCCAAGACATGCTCTACGACCTCAATGAAGCGTCAAACAAAATTGGTCTGAAAATGAACATGGATAAAACAAAAGCCATGATTAATAGTCATATTTCACAGACCTTCGATCCTATTTCCATTGGAGGAACAGAAATAGAGATTGTAAGCGACTACACCTATCTGGGACTAGTAATACAACTAGGGCGAAATAACTTCTCAAAAGAAATCGACAGGCGCATACAACTGGGATGGGCAGCATTTGGAAAACTAAAGTACATTTTTAAAGCGAAAATTCCGCAATGCCTTAAAACTAAGGCGTTTAACCAATGCATCCTCCCTGTATTAACTTATGGCGCAGAGACGTGGAATCTGACAGCAAGTCTTACCCATAAAATAAAAGTCACCCAGCGTGCTATGGAGAGATCCATGCTCGGAGTGTCCCTAAAAGATAGAATCCGAAACGAGGAAATACGTAGAAGAACTCAAGTAGTGGATGCTACCCAACGAATAGGCACACTCAAGTGGCAATGGGCAGGACATATCTGTCGAAGAGGCGACGGTCGATGGGGAAGAAAAGTATTGGAATGGCGCCCAAGAACTGGCAAACGAAGCATTGGCCGACCCCCTACAAGATGGACTGACGATATAAGAAAAATAGGTGACCTGGATGCGGAAGGCGGAGGATCGAAGAGGATGGAGACTCATGCGGGAGGCCTACGTTCAACAGTGGACCTTGGAGGATGGAAAAAGGACGACTGCCGTGATACGTGTGCGATTTAATTCGTAATGAAGAACGATTGCTGCGATACGTGCGTAAGTTAAGCGTACTACGCAGTGACTAACGAGTCTAACGACTGCCTGCGCGGGAGGATGCAATTAATCGGCAGTGATCGTAGAAGATCGGGCGACCGTTGTAATGATGAACGATTGCTGCGACACGTGCGTAAGTTAAGCGTACTGCTCAGTGACTAACGACTGCCTGCGCGGAAGGATGCAATAAATCGGCAGTGATCGTGTGAAGTGGGCGACTTCGTTGTGTGAAGCGAAGTTCGTTGTGTGAAGCGAAGTTCGTTGTATGAATCGTGAAATGAACGAAAAGGAAGTTCGTTGTGTGCAGCGTTCGCTGTGCGAGGCGTTCGTTATGCGAGGCACCACTGTATATAATTACCGCCAAAGGAGTTCCCTCACGGATCCCATGTTGAGACGAGAAGTAGTTGGTGCAGCGGTCCTTGGAGGTCTACTCCTCTCCCACACAGGCCACGGACATGCGCTGGCCTCATCAATACATAAATTTACAAAAATACACAAATAACGAAAACTGCTATCAACTCGATATAGCCCTTGCAGGCTTGGTGCCGAAAACCTCGATATACGATCTTTCGCCTCTTATTTTTGTTCGTTCGCCTGACTGGCATACATACATACAAGGCGTTAGTCTAGATTTAAGGAGTAAAACAGATATGGTGCTGTGTCGCCATTTTGTAATTATTGTGTGTGGTGCTGAGCTGTCTCCCACTAAGAGCGCTCAGTGGCGATCAGGAGTTGACCCCCGCGACCAGTAGCGTGTTGTGATCTGGTGAAGACTAAAGTAGTGTTCAGTCATTACCTGTAAGAACTTGACGAACTCTTCATTGGTGAATAGCTGCACAATTCCAGTGAAATACTCCAGCAGCAGCAGAGTAGTAACTCCCCTTCCCGCACTCTAGCTTCAGTCTCTTCAAGTCTTTCCATTTTTTGTTTTCTATTTTAACAATGTTTTTTATTTCATATTTACTTCTCCGAAAACAATTTATGTATCGATATTCAAGAAAGTATGGGGAAAGACTGTTTATGCTTACTTCTTTGAAAAACAAATCTTCGTCGTTAATAAAAGTGTGGGAATATTTGGAATCTTTTGCTTCATTTCAAATTTCACAATCTACAAAAGTGCGCAATAAGAAAGAAACTAAGCAAGTTGCCCTCAGCGCACTTAGATCACTCGGCGCCCAAAGCCGTTGACCGACCTCGCCACCCCCTAAAACCGGCACTGCCCAAACATAATCATATTTGATAATGCGTCATCTCGGCGACTCTTTTGTGCCAAAGCTGGAATGTGATACTTATTTGAAGATGGAAAAAAGATCTAAACTTTCACCACAGTTCAATCATTACCTGTAAGAACTTGATGAAGTCTTCACTGGTGAACAGCTGCCCACGTCCAGCAACATACGTCCAGCAACATACTCCAATAGCAGCAGAGTGCTGGCTCTTCTGTCTAACAGCACTCTAGCTTCAGTCACTTTAAGTCTTCCCATCTAGCATGAGCAAAGTAAGACAAGGTCATGAAGAATAGAGTGTCCAGTCATTACCTGTAAGAACTTGACAAAGTCTTCAATGGTCTGGTCATTTGCGCATGTCCAGTGACATACTGCAGCAGCAGCAGATTAGTAGCTCTCCTATCTTGCAGCACTCTGGCTCCAATCGCTTTACGTCTCCCCATCTAGCACGAGCAAGGCAATTCTAAGCCATGAAGAGTTAAGTGTTCAATCATTACCTGGAAGAACTTGATGAACTCCTCACTGGATAATAGCTGCACATGTCCAGCCACACACTCCAACAGCAGCAGAGTGGTGGTTCTCCTCCAGCAGTCGGAGCTCAGCCTCTTGAATTTCCCTGATGAGACGTAGTTCTGCAACTTTTGCAACTCGCTGAACCTCTAGTCAGATTCCACTCCCTGTCGGTGCCATAGTCTGAAACATTAATTTCATATGGATTATTGTAAAAATGCCATATGACAATTTAATAGAATAAATAATATGTTGAACCTGTAAGAACTTGACGAACTCTTCATTGGTGAATAGCTGCACAATTCCAGTGAAATACTCCAGCAGCAGCAGAGTAGTAACTCCCCTTCCCGCACTCTAGCTTCAGTCTCTTCAAGTTATATTTACAATAATTAAACCGTAAATACAGATACGCTTAAAAATATACATAAAATTTAATATATAGAATGTATAATAAATTAAGTTTTTTATCAATGAAAAAGCTTAAGTAAAATTATTCATAAAATAGTTTTGAATTTACTTTTAACTTAGGTCATTTATATCTAATAATATAAATGTATAAAGAATGAGATTTTCAAATTAATGAAACAACTGATTAAATAATAAAAAAAACAAAACTAAAATCAATTTAAGAAACACACGGAATTTTCACGATTTAAAATATTTACAATAATTAAACCGAATATATACATATAAAAATATATCGAATACATAAAAATGCCATATGATAATTTAATAGGAGGAATAAAATGTTCAATCATTACCTGTAAAAATTTGACCAACTCTTCAGAGGTTAATAGCTATGCATATCCAGCAACATACTCCAGCAGCAGCAGATTGGGGGCTCTCCTATCTTGCAGCATTCTGGCTCCAGTATCTTCACGTCTCCCCATCTAACATGAGCAAGATAACCAAGCCCTAGTCATGAAGAGTTAGAAGTTGAATCATTACCTGGAAGACCTTAACCTTTTGAGCGGTATGCTCGTACCGGTACGTTCACACACCCTGGCGCATTATTTTAAATCCCACGCTTACAATTTCAAATCAAATTTGATTACTTATTTTTTTTATAAATTCTACATAGATTTATCAATGATAAGTGAAAATCATTAGAATTTTATCATATATTTTTAAATAAATAAAAATAAGTAAACATTGCGAAAAAAATAATTAAACAATGGTGTTTTGACTTCAATACATATGTAGATCTTTATTGTTGTAATCCTCACTATAGTCCATCCAATATAGGAAGAACCCTATGACACATTTATTGCCCTGTGCTAAATATCGTCCGATATAACGTTGTAAAAACGTTCGCTACCTATACTAATTTTATCAACATAAACAAAAGCCTCTCTTCTTATATATAATAAGTTATTTAGGTAAATATATCACAATAAAAACAAAATAATAAAAAATATATACATATTGTTACAAATTAGAAAAAATACGGCAATTTGTAACTATAATATCTGACGCATGTAGAAGGCCATGTCACATTACTGCGAAAACCAGTGTTGGGGTATAAATAATCGTATTTTCGATTGTTTTTGTAAATACCTACTAAAATTAAATATTAGAATTATTATCAATTATAAGTGAATATTAACAGGCTTTAAGAGACATGTAAAACAAACTATAAATAATAATATTAGTAATATGAAAATTATGAAGAAAAGCAAGTGTAGAGATAAATATTGGCACATAACCTTAAAAACACATATTTTTGTCGGAATCCGATAAAGCAGTACATTCTAAATTGTCTTCATCACTATCGGAATCAGAACTACAACTTTCACACACATTTATAATCAGGTTCTGTTCACTTAAATTGTCAAAGCGTACATCGCGATCCCAATCTGCATAATATTCTCTTTTGTTTTGTCCACCACTTTTTTCCAATCTGCATTGAGCCAAGTTTCGTCGAGAAAAACGACTTTCTCCCAATTCCTAATGCTCTTCATTTGCCTCAAAAATCGCATCTTTTCAGGGAAATATCCGTGCGCTCCATTATAAACTTTCTTTTTCACATTTTTTATATTTGAAGCCAATGTTTTCAATACCTTACTAAGAGACGTCGCACTGCCTTGAAATAATCCGACTGACTTTAGAGAACCTACCAGTTTAAGAAGTGTTGGTATTTCGTTGCGGCATAGTATGCATACACGTGATTCCGAATTGCCGCCAAATCAAAGCTATCGGGTTTTGTTACTGAGCATTTCTTCTGTCGTTTCTTATTTGGTGTTAATAATTTTTCTCTTCTAATGAAGATTCACCGTATTTCTCCTCTGTGAACCGAGATACTGTAGATTTACTGATTCCTAGGGAATCCGCGACCCGATCTCGAATGTTTTCAACAGACAGCAATGGTCCACCATTTTGTTTTTCTTGATGAAAATAATCACGCAAGCGTACGACAAATTCACGTGATTCACTGCTGAGAATAGTTCTTTTCTGTCTCTTCGGGATTGTAAAAACACAAAAATTTGATTCAATGAAACAACTTTAACAATACTAACAATAAATATAATAATTACAACAACAAAAAACACGAATCGATCGAAGAACAACACGCTACTGAAAGTCAAACATTTGTACTGATCCGCCATGAAGCCGCCATGCGGAAATAGAGATGTTTATATACGATTCACTTCAAATTCAAATTCGATTTTTTTTCGAAGAAGAAGAGAAAAAAAATCGACCTAATCGAAATAAATATTTTTGCCCCATCCCTTTTACAAGGGGCAATAAATGTGTCATAGGGTTCTTCATATATTGGATGGACTATAAGCAATTTGTATGTATTGTCACTCTCTTCGGAATTAAATCGTGCTATTCAAATCAATTGATTTTATTGGTCGCTAAAACATACATAATTGTGAACTTATTTCGATTTTTAGTGTATTGTGAACAAACCCTTCAAAATAAATAATATACAAGTGAAGAAGAAATAAACAATATATTTGTGGAAAGTGAGGATGAGGAGGTTATAGAAGATCTCGATGATTTGGTGTTTCATATGAATGATTCTTCGGAAGAAGATTCGGAAGAGGAAGAGACATCTCAACTCACTCTCACGCTATGTATGCAACAAAATTAACTCACTTTTCAAAGGGTTAATGAACTCTTCACAGGTGAATAGCTGCGCACATCTAGTGACATACTCCAGCAGTAGCAGAGTAGCAGCTCACCTTCCCGAAGCACTCTAGCTTTTTTTATTATTATTTTTTTTCACTTAAAAAAAATGTAGAAAAAATATATAGTTGCGTGTTGTACCTTGCAAGTTTCACACAAGGTTAGAATATACGTCTGAGAAATAGTTGAAGAACGTAGAAGCCAACATAGTACTGGTTCTATAAAGCTTGATTTACTTAGTTGAAGTATTAAAAAACGTAACACAATCGGAAAAAAAGTGACAAACCTAACAAAGAGCAACATAAACGCAGTCCATTAGAAAGCAGTTTTAATTTTTACAGCATTTTAAATTGAAGTCATACACTTTAAAAGACTGTGAGCCATCCATACAATAAATATAAATTAGATCATAAATTTTATCAAGTCAAAATATTCAAGTGACGTTACACAAAATGATATTTTAAAATAAAGTTATTTTAAAGGTGAATATAAAATGCCGGTGATTAAATAGTTTAAAATTTACATGCGACGTGATCCCGTAAGTGGTGAATCCATTCTTGTGCCTGGAAGTGGCGTCGATCGAGAATCTTCTCACCCACTTGCTGTTCCTGTCACACAAGTTTTGAGACTCGTTATATTTAAAAACGACCCCAGCGATTTCCTTGAAGCAACAATAGTTCAACCGCCAACGACGACTCGTTGAACGCGACTGACATTTCATCTGTTTTTATTTGCTTTATAGACTCTATGGCTGTTGAGTGATTTATTTTTACGGCGCCAAAAGCCATACCTTTTTGGCTATGTATTAAACGAGAAACTTAAAAACATTATTTTATTAATAATTTTGGTTTTTATTTTTAGTCAAAAGAGTTTATTTTTATTGTTTTTATATTTTTATAAAATTATCTTCTTAAAAGTAATATATATAAGTTTCAATAATAAAAATCAATCTATTAATTTTATTTTTAGAATTAATTGACTGAATTATTAATTGCGTTCAGATTTCAGATTTTTTAAATTATCATGTGTTTTTTGCATTTTTAAAATAATCCTCCATGTACCATTTGAAAACTATATTTTACAAAATTTATTATTTTTTTCATTTATTTAAGGTATTTCACCATTTTTTTTAGAAATAATTTAGTTGATTAATTTGTTTATTTATTGGATAAAATATAACTTAATATATCCATAATATCTGACAGGTATAAGGCTGAGATGTATTACTTATTAGTCAATGTTTTTTTTTCAAAAAAATAAGTAAAATATGACAGGTAATTTTCATTTATCGTTTACAACGTACCCTAGGAATTAAGAATTATTAGCACATATGAGCTCATAAAAAAAATCATAAGCATTTTGTTTGCAGCAACACAGAATAATTATCTGGAGTTGTTTACTTCGTACGTCACTTTGGATAACGATATTATCTTGTAGAGAAAAAGCTATCGGGGGAATCACGTGTCGGAGGGAGATAGATTATAATAACAGTAGTTCCGAGTTCATAGCAAGTGAAAGCTGGTTGGTTATGTGGCAGCTAGAGAAACCTGCGAAAGTATTTATAAATATATTTATAACAAAATAATGAAAAATGATAATAAAATAGACTAAAGTGCTTTAAAATATGCTTCATCAACCTGTACTGTGTTTATCATAAATAACTAAAATAACTTAACGCCGGCAAAGTAATTATTTTAGGGTGGCAAAAAGTTGACTGAAACCTCTCTAAATTAGTACCTGTAGCAAAATCAAAATATGCGTTAATTTTATTTGATCATATTTGGAATACAATCGCCAACATGCACGAATTATTTACGCAAGTCTTGGGGAATAGGGATTTATCCCGGGCTGGTGACATGTTCTCCGTGGCCGATTCCTCAATAGTCAACGATCTAACGGAAGTGGTGAGTTTATTCATATTTTATATATCGTTAGTGCAATCATAAACATGTATAATTACTTTTTACAACTTGAGAACACCTTCATTATAAGCATAATGAAAATTTTAAAATAAACTTCTTACAGTTAGAAATATAAATACTTGTTTTGAATAAAATGCCAGCGGGAATTTATACTGTTAAGGGGTTTTCACATTTTCAAAATATTAAAAATATGTATCGGAAATTATTTCGCAGAATGTTTTATAAGGAGCCCTCTTTGTTTCTTAACTTTTAATATAATTGGACAAAAGTAGTTTCCTAAATACATTGCAGATTCTTTGATTTCGAATGTATTTTTTTATGACAGCTCCTGAAGAGCTTTATGAATATTCGTGAGTTGCAATAGTAATGTAAAAACTTAAATATTTTAAATTCATCCAATAGGCAATGCACAGCATAAATATGCCCTATAATTTACCCCATAGTGTCTTTGATAAACATAATTTATTGTAGTTCCTTAAACATTTATTTGTATTCAATAATTCTCAATGAAACCTTTTTATTATCCTTGTTGTAGAGAGCTATTCTCTTTTCGTTTTCCAAATAAGATAGTGAATTTTCAATATTACACATTATATATCACGTTTTGTCTGACCACCATCAAGATATAACGTATTGTACTTGGATGATGACAAGATGAGTATCAAATGTGCTAAAACTGAATATCTTCTGAATACTGAAATATGTACTTTCGCTTTGAAACACTCCTGTATATTTAGTGATATAATATTTTTACAATCTCTTGCATAATATAAAAGGACTTAGATGAAACATAGATAACAATCTTGACTGTCATACGGTGTGAAATGTTTGTTTCAGATAAAGCAAATTACGGAAATAGCGTCTCAACCCGACTACTGCCAAAATGATAATGACCAATCGGTTGTAGAAATTTGTGTAACTCGAGTAACATCCTGTATACGAGAGACGGGCAGCGTGGAGAAGCACTGCACGGCCTTAGTGGCTCTGCTGGAGTCTTGTCTTCACCACAACTTGCAGCCGGAGCATAGAGATGAGGATCCACCGCATGCTAAAATAGCAGCCGATGTTATTTCCTGCATATTTTTGGTAAATTTATCATATTAATGGCTACCATCGACTCATCATCAGCCTGTATCCATCCACTGTTGAACGTAAGCCTCCCATATGAGTCTCCATCCTCTTCGATCCTCCGCCTTCCGTATCCAGGCCACTCCCGCCATCGACATACAACTCGACAATGGCTACCCAACGTAGCTGAAACATGTCATCTAATTATAAAAAAATGTGGAATCATTTTTAAATAATCTTTCACTTTTATTTTGATATAATGGAATTCCACCATGAATTATTGGTCGAAAAAACCTAAAAAGTTATAATTTTAATTGAATTATGGAATTACATGGATCGTAATTTTTATCGTGGATCGTAATTTTTCCTAAGTAGAGACAACCATATTTACGAACAGTTCTTATAGGTAATATTATTATTTATTCGAACAATGAAATCCAGCTAAAAGACTTAAAATATGTGTGATAAAATAGTACTATAAAACATATTTGTTATATTTTATTTTTTAAGGCGTCAGATAATCAAAACTATAGTAAAAAATCTGTCATGGAGGCCGCTCTTCCAGTAGCTGTGAAATTTCTTCACAAGGGCAATAAAGAACTGTCCCGCAATATGGCGAGGTATTTATCACTGGCCGCAATACACCACGCCTCATTACTGCAACCTCACGTTCAACAAATAATGGACTCCATCATATCAGGTATACATTCTATTAAACATACAACATCGCTGAATCAATTATTTCTCATAAAATATGATAAAACATTTTATTAATACCTGTTACATTTGTTTTAGGAAACTATCCTTTATGTAGGGTCTTATCACAGCTTTATGAAGTGTCTCCTGGTCCCTTAAACGGTCACGCGATGGCTCTGGTGTCTTTATTGCCCCACACGGACCAGCAAGAAAAACTAGCCCTTCTTAATTTATTTGAATTGATGGCTAAAAATGATCCTCTGTATTGGAAGCGAGCATTTCTCAACTGCTAGGATATCTCTGTCCAAATACGGCCAATAACAACACGAGTGGCTGTGTGTGTGTGGGTGTGTTGAAGGTGCTTTTGTGCATTTCTCAAAGAAAGGCTTCGTTACTGGTGGAACATTTGGCAACATTGCACAGGGCGGCTATGCCACCTCACGCCACCCCACATCATATTATATTGATAGCTCAAACTCTTGCTCAAGTTGGAAAATTAAATAAGGTATGTTTTACTTTCATATAAAGGCAATAATATTTATGATCCTCTTCACTCGTCACAATCATCTTGATAATATTGCAGCATTGCTATTTATAATTATTAGGACACCAAACCGGTCTCCGTTAGACTTTTATATATCAGGTTTTAAATATAGATTGTGTTGAAAATATTGTTTTGCATAAATGTTTTATCAAAGTTGATGGAAATCATATTTAGCCATCATGATTATGCGGACAGTCTTATCAATCTAGTATATAATAGATCTCAAGATTTTACTGTTATATATCTATACATTGAGCCATTCTTAGTAAATAATTAAAGTTAAAAAGTCATGTGGCGTCTAGATAAGATAACAAATGAGATAAATTGTTTACTATCTGTGTACCTGTATAAAGAAGTCAAGGACAATTATTCTTTCCTTAAAATGCTATGTAATTTATGTAATACAAGATATATATATATTTTTTGATTTGAGCCTTGTGGTCATCTTTTGATATCCAAACATAGGGTGGAGTGTGTTGTGGGATGCTTTGGAGAGCTCTTTCTTGGTGGTTACTTCTCGCTGTATGTTTGTTGGGGCGAACTCCGAGAGTTAATATAGCTTTGATATTGGGGTAGGTTTTAGACACCCCTTAACCACCCGGCACATTTCATTCAGAGCAATATCCACTTTCTTGGTATGAGCAGACCGCGCCCACACTGGCGCGATAAGATTATGATATGCTAAACATGTTTCTTAGAAATGATAAAGTACTCGTATGTATGATTAAAAAAGGGTTTGCCATAATTTTTCACAAAACAAAAATTTCATTTAACAACGTTTGAAAAAAATGTTGTGAGATTTAGGAATACGCCACTAGCGGATCCAGGGAAAACTCATCTGTGATATATCTTCCAATGATACATCTATCAAAGATTATACAAATGATTTTCTATAATATTTTATAGGATCGAGCGCAGGAAGCATTGAATTTTGTTCTCGACCAATTGGCTGGATCGGAGAGATCATGTCATGCTGCATTACTCAAAGAAGCCACTGCACTATGCAGCGCTTATCCAGCACTGTTCACTGATAAAGTCTTACATGGAGTACGACACCGCAATAACAAGTATGCTTATAATGTGTAAAAGAATCATTAATCATGCTTTCTTTATCATAATTAAATAATAAATGCAACCTATTTTCTTGAAATCTTGTAAAGGTACATAACATATTTTTTTCAGTAATATTCAGCAGTCTACTAGTAGTACAAATCAAGTTAACCAGACGTCTGGTGGTGTGACGATAGTCAAGCTGGGCGGTACTACACACACGGTACCCAACCCAACATGGAGTCCTCCTCAGTCAAACGCTGCTTCACAGACCAGCCCATCAGCTGTTCCCATTGTCGGCTACACCAGGAGAGCAAAGCTTGGAGATTCTCGTAGCACAGGAAGATTGCACACGTCTTCAAATACACACAGGAGCATGACTCGTCTTAATATAGCTGGTAAAATATGATTTTCATTTACTTAATTATTTAAAGAGTAATTAAAACAATTTTGTGTTAGCCTAGCATAACGAGAGCGTCAAAATAATCATCCAATCTTTAAAAAATCTTGATTATTGAACACCAAAATATTTCTCTGGTACTACAGTTGTAGTATATACAAGTTCGTGGGCTTTGTCCGGGAACCATCTATGTTCCCATGTGGACCTTCGGTACAGGTGTTCTGGGATAAGGCATAAGGCAATCCGAGCTTACAGAACTGTGAAACGGCTATTTGCGGTGTCTCCAAATATGGAGCGGATTTGTTAATGAGCCTAATTTATCAAATTAAATTTGTTTCTTGTCAATAATGTATAAATTGATTGTTGTAAGAAACCATAACTTAATATAAAGAATTACATTTTCTTATATTCATGTAACATAAAAACGAAACTCCCTATTAACCTTTACACACCCGTGCGCCGTGCGCAATAGAGGTAGCTCACTGCCCAAGCATTTTTTCTCACAAATTTAGAGCAACCCGTAAACTATTATATAAATAACTATATCTCTAAACTAGTCATCCTATTTGGGTAAAATAAAAAGCATTGTCAAAATAAAAGATTGTTTATAATTTACAATTGGTTTATTTTAAATTTATCACATTTTATATAGTTACACATTACAGTTAAAGAATTAAAACTATAAAAATTACACAAAACTTAATGCATCTAATGCCATCAAATTACAAAAATTAAAGAATATAAAATAATAAAGACATATGGCTAATTTATTATGGTTCTCATAATATAACAACGCATATCACAAGAGCCGAGCTTTTAACGAAGATGTTTACATAACTCATTATGACAAAAATATTTATCGAAACCGAAAATAAAATTATGGATCAGTATCTCAAAGTCAGTATTTGTGTAAGCTAATAATCATATCTTTCTTCGTAGTATCAATCCGGTGGATTGGTTTGCAGCAACAGAATCTTGCATGTCGATCTCCATTCCTCTCGGTCCTCCGCAACCCTCTTCAGCTCAGCATAAGAGCTACAATTCATGTCCTCGAAAACTTGCTGCAAATTCTCCCATCTAGGGCGCCCTCTACAGTTTCTACCCTCAACCATCCCCTCCACAATATCGTGAAGAAGACCATCGTGGCGCATGATGTGACCGATCCATCGGGCTCGCCTTTCTGAGATGGTTCTTATAAGGTGCCTATCTTCCTTGATTATCCTGAGAACCTCATTGTTCGTGACGTGGTCTCTCCAGGAAATTCCGAGAATTCTTCTGTACGACCACATCTCAAAGGCCTCTAGTCTTTTTTTATCATTTTTAGATAAGCACCATATCTCACAGCCATACATTAAGATGCTCCAAACAAGTGTTTTGGCAAGTTGCTTGTGAGCCTTAAAGTAATATTCTTTGACTCAAGAATTTTGGCTTTTTTATTGAAAGCTAGCCTTGCTTGATGTATGCGACTGTTAACTTCTCTTTTTGTTCTGCCATCCCAGGTGATCGTACTTCCAAGGTATACAAATTCTTTTGCATCTTTTAGGGGTACTCCTAGCATTGATATGTTAATTTTCTGCTGCTCATTGCGGCTTACTCTCATGACTTTGGTTTTTGTGCTGTTTATCTTCATATTGTAGTTGGAGTTAAATATGTTTTCCATGGATGTCAGCGCTTCAGTGAGTTCATCTTCAGTTTCAGCAATCAGAGCAATGTCGTCAGCAAACCTTATCATATCAATCTTTTGGCCATGTATTTTAACCCCCTCTCTATGGTCCATTTTTTCCCTTATGTTATTAATTGCATTTTGTATGTATACGTTGAAGAGTACAGGCGACAGAGAGCATCCTTGTCTCACCCCTTGACGTATTTTTGCTTCCTTTTGGACATTTCCAAGTGATATTATGGCAGCTTCTTCTTTGTAAAGTGAAAATATGAGTCTTCTCCCAATCTACTTTATCAAATGCTTTTCAATGTCCACGAAGGCAATATATGTATCTTGGTCCACTTTTATCCTCTTATCCAAGATCATACGCAGGGATAAGATTGCTTCTCTGGTTCCCATTCTTTTTCTGAATCCAAATTGATCGCTAGTGAGAGTCTTTTCAATTTTTGGTTCAATTCTATGTAGGATTATGTTGGTCAGTATTTTGGATGCATGGGATAGAATACTGAGTGTTCGGTGTTGTTCACATTTTGTTGTTCCGGGCTTCTTTGGCAGAGTTACAAATAGACACTTTTTGAAGTCTTCTGGCGTTATTCCTGTATTATAAATCATCTGATTCATTGTGAACAGAGCATCTAGAGTTCCGGTTCCTGCCGACTTTATTAGTTCAGCTGGTAGGTCATCAAACCCTGGTGTTTTTCATCTTTGAGCTTTTTTAATGCGAAGTCAAATTCCTCTCGGATAATTGGGTCTCCCAAATCATCGGCGTCTACATCAGTTTCGTTTTCTATCACACTCTCAAAGCTGGTATCATTACTTCCGTTGTATAGTGTTTCCAGGTACTGTTTCCATCTCTCCCCTATTTGTGTATCTTCAAACAGTATTTTCCCGTTGTCTGTTTCTATCGCTTTGCCTTTTCCAATTTTCATGCCAAAGAAATCTTTTACTGACGCATATGCAGTTTCAATATTACCCTTTTTCATGTTGTCATTGATTTCTTTTCATTTTCTTTGTAAGAATGCTTCCTTAGCGATTCGTGACTCTTTGTTTATTCTGTTTCTCAGTGCTCTATATTCACTTTGGGCCTTGTCGTTGGGGCTATTTTTGAGTAGTCTCCTTTTTTCTATCATATTAACGATTTCCTCGATTTCATCATATATTGAATACTATTATCATAAATCAGTATTATCTGATAGCGAAATGTACCATAAGCACTGGTCCTTTATGGGACCACTGGGCAGTGAACGACGTAAATCTCCGGTCCCATACGGGACCACTGGGCGGATAAAGGTTAATAGTAGTAATTGTAATAACATCTAAGAGATTTTGGAGTTGAGCAAAATACTCATTTTTAAATAAAACTTCTTTATTATTGAAGTTTATTGGGATAAATTACTGACTATAGTTTCAGCGAATTTGACTTCTATTTTTTCCTGTTTTTGTGCCGTAAAATTATATGTTAATCAATAGCCACATTGCAAAAATGATCAGGCGTCTATGCGGACAATATATCACACCTACATTGTACAATTACATGAAAATGTAATTTAAGATTATAATACACATTTTATTAAAAAAATAACTATCTTTTAATTTTGTATTATAAATTTTTAGGGGGCTCTGTTGGTGGATTGCACAAAAGTATGACTCGTTTGTCATCGTCACAGCAGATAAATCAGCCGTCGATTCAACCCAACAATCCTATGAACACTTCCACCTCCAGCACGACAGCATCCAATACAAACCAGAACAAATGGGCCGGCAGCTGCAGTGGGGCCGTGTCACCGAGGGCCGGAGTCTCCAGCGGAGGGGTGACTGTCACGACAATATCTCCACCCAGGGTGTTGAGGCACGGCAACTCCAGGTCGCATGCCATCCAGCACACGGGACAAATCATTATAAATCAGGGGTCAACCAACAGCACCGGATCAGCAGTTAGTATATTTTAAATTACCTCTATTATTAATTTGAATGCGCCACCTTTTTGATGAATTTGTCAATCAATTTTTGGGCAAATTATATAGATTTTAATATATTTTCTTGTAAATATATCAGATATTGCTTTAGTTTTTGACTTGAATCCAATATGTTTTATATTTAGTTATAAATTAAGTTAATTTTGAACATTACAACAGTAGAAAGCTGTAATACGATGCTAAAAATTCCATGTAAAGCTCATGACCGGTATAGTCATATGCAGCGAATGGGTTAACCATCATCAGCCTGTGTCTCGATTTCCTGTCTTCCTCGTGCAACCTCTAACATTTGCATATTATTTATAAATAGTTTTTTTTAAATAATTTCAGTAATATGGTTGTTATATTTATATTATTAACAGCTTTTTATTTATTATATTATCAATCAACCTTTATTTCTTCAGTATTTTTTTTCTTATGTGAGTTAAAGAAAGTTTTCAAAATAAGTCATTGTTTCATTAATTTCCAGGTATCATCAGGGCCTTTATTGATATCAGCACCCCTCGGCTCGACATCACAAGTCCAATCGATATCCATAAATCCACTGATTCTCGGCAAGTCATCAGATTCAATTGTAACTTCACCAATGACAATAGCACCTTCAGTATCCATCCAACACTCCAGCCTTGCACTCGGTCAAGTTTCTATTGTGAATCCGGGAATTCAGAGCTCGTCATCTTCGAATCCGAGTTCCTCTCTCAGTCAGTCTATGGGATCCAACCCCATCGGAGTAGGAGCCAGCAATCCCATCAGCATCTCTGGGCCAGTGACTGTCACATCGCGAAGAGCAAACAACACAAGTGTAACAATGATAAATGCTAATGCTGCGTCACAGAGAATTAGTGTGTTTGAACCGTATCCTTTGAGAGACACTGTTCAGCACTTTTGTGAAAAACATTTGGATAAAATAAAGGCTTATATGGATAAAGTGTCATTGAGAATCCCACCGCCAGCAAAGTGCACCATTGAAGGTATGCAAAACTTCATTCAAAAATCTCTATTTCATTGTTTAACAACTTGATTAAAAATTTTAGAATAAAAATTACTTGTCTATGATATAAATCACAAATCTGCAATGAAGGGAGTTTATTAAATACTTTTTAGGTAGTGATAAATATTTTTAAATGCGTAAGAAGATGAAATGCATCCTACAGTTAAATAAGTGTTAAATAAAACTGAATATTTCCTATATTTATTAAAATTGTAACTTTATGCGTATTTTTTTTATTTACAGAAAGAAGAGCTAAGAAATTGGCTAAATTGCATTTTGCTTGTCAAGCAAGAGGTCAACATTGCTTGTATTCCAGAACATTCTTCACCATGAGAACAAGAAACCCTAGAATCTGGATACATCTAATGTTTATAGCATTACAAGTAAGAATATTTTTCATTTTCCTCGCTGAATTATACTAATATTATCGGATTACAATTCTTTCAAGTCTTTATGGTATCTATAAAAAAACAACTTGTCAAATTAGGTTATTTAATTAGTTTTCAAGAAATATTTGATTGATTAAGCAACATGATGAAATTAAACAAGGAAAAAAAAATCCACTGCACATATAACAAAATTTGTCAATACCAACTTAAAACAATTGTAATATGTCAATTATTGTTAAATTTATGTTTAAATCGGTAATATGATTTTCAGGCGAGATCATCCAGTGCACTGAGTAGCCGAGACTCTAGTGTAAGTAGTCTGAAACATTGCTGGGATATATTGAAATGTGAAAACAAAACATTTCTAACTTTGGTGACAAGCGCGTTTCCTTGCAGCAAGGTAAGATAGACTTTTTTTTATAACATATATTTTTTTATAATACCCAAATTCGTTGATTCCCATGATATATTTTTGATCAATTATTCCAGGATCAAGAGACACTGCTGAACGAATTGCGTCAGTCTGGATTTTTTGATGTGTTTGAATTGAATCCTGCCAGAGACGGAGAGGCCGCCCAGTGGGGCTGCTTCTTGTGTAATCATCCCGAGAGAGCTGTCGGCTTTCTTAACGGAAACACACAACCTGTTATTGAGGGCCAATTGAAAGAGAAAAAGGGTCGTTGGCGTCTCTTCCGAAGGTGGCGCACTCGATACTTCACACTTTCTGGAGCTCATTTGTCCTGCAAAGGCTCAGTATGTATATTTTAATTATTTACCATTTTGTTAAATAAATATATATATTATATTCGCTTATTATGATGTGTGTTGCAGAGCGGCGGGGAAAGCATTGACGTAAATCAAATACGATCTGTTAAAGTATCGCTCGGAGCTCGAAATATACCCAAGGCATTCGAAATATTCACCGGCGATCAGACGCTTATTTTAAAACCAAAAGACGGAAAAAATGCTGAGGAGTGGGTGCAGTGCTTAAGTATAGTTGTTGCTCATTCACAGGCGAGAGACGTTCCAGCGAAATCCAACAGTCTTCCCGCTAGAGGAATCACATTAAAGAACATGTGACACAAATTATTATTAGATTATGTTGAAACTAAACCATACGTGGTGTAGAATATACACGAGATGTAATCGTTGTGGTCTGCGGAGATTCAATATTTGTTGTCAGATTTGTTTTTAATTATTATGTTTATGATTAATAAGTAAGTAAATGTCAATAAATACACAAAATTACCTATTTATCTTACTACATTTTGAGCAATAATTTATCTTTAATTAAAATAGGCACACTGTATGAGATTGAGATTTTGAAAAACATTTTAGAACATAATCATTAGGTATTTTTAAAGAATTTTATTATTTTAAATATATGTTAGTGGGACATCTTTTAACCAATGCATGTTCATGATGCATTCAATTGTTCACATGATCGGGATTGAAAAAGTAATGTACAGATGAGATATACTCGTATTTCTATTTCAAAGTATATATTAAATAATTCCAATTGAGATACCTTATTTCAATATGATTAAAATTATTTGCATTACATAAAATATTTTGACAAATTAACATATGTAGATCCAAATTTGTGATAAAAATGACCATTTCCATAAATTAGAATTTAAGTTTGATTCCCAATAATAAGTCTTACAAATTGTATAGGTTATCTTACCAATACAATTTTTGTTATAAAAAAATGCTACTTTTAAAAAAAATGTCTCAAAATTCTCATTATTAATTTACAATATTTTTCAATTTCTAACAAAGATTCTTGTTTTTATTTCATCTCCTTTAATAATAATAATGGTTCCTTTATTCCAGCATGAACCTTCAATCATAATTTTATTACTTTATAATTTAAATGTTGACTTTATATATATTTATCTTAAAAAATGTGCATATTTTTTCAAGATAGGTAGTTATTGTTTCTTTTAAGGCCTAAAATTAGGAAAAACATTTTCTGAACAATTATTGTATTTTGTCATTACAAATGTCTTATCTGTATAAAAAGTGTCATTAATCTTAGAATTTTGCAACAATAAATGTGAGATATTTATATATATTCATCACCCGTTAATTTTTAAACTAGTCTTAAATAATAATTTATATACAAATGTATTATTCTATCAAAGTATGTTATTTTTGAATGTTTCTTCTTAAATGTTTTTACAAAAAAATCAATCATTGCTTTTCATAATTCACTTTACATCATTTTTCACATTTCCTGTAATTCTATGTTTAAGCTAAATATTATATCATTCCAATGTAGTCATTTTATTGAGGGAGGTGGGTTAACCCTTATCCGTTTTTAATTTGTATATATTTTGTATTAAATTTTTAATAACCAGCATGGGCAAAAAATATATAATATTTGAGCTCATATTATTATCGATTGTAGTCACTAGAAGTCGGACAATCTTTTTTCTATCATTCATATTTGGTTAGTTAAGTTGCATATTGGCTGTAAAAGGCCAACGGGCCCTTAAGCAGTGCCTTGTTAAATTGTGATATAATAAAGTTTATACACTAGAGACCTGACATCTATGTACTTAAATGATTATTTTATAATTATATTATATAAAATAAGTCATAAATTGTAAATTTTAATAAAAACTGAAACATTTCAAGACTGTAATAAATTTATCAATACATAAAAAAATGTATTTTTACTGTTTCTTTTTAATGTTAATATTTTTGTTTCTTATCATAATGCTTTATATTGTTTTTTCAATCATTTAAATGAGTCGATAAGGAGATATAAACATATATTTAATAAAGTAATCATTAGGGATGACTAGAATCGTGAAGCTTTCATTATTTATAATGGTTACAATTCTTTCAGTTGCTTCAAAAAACCAGCGTTCGGTTGAATGGAAGATCGTTTTACTTTTAACAAGTTATAAGCATCTAGAAAATTGTAACTTTTTTCAAGAATGAGGAAACCTATCAACACCATTGAAGATCTTGATACACCTGCATTACAATGGACCAGTATTTTACCATTTTCATTAAATGCCCGATTTATAAATGAAATTGATTTTTCGAGAACGGGGATTATATTAGTTTCTGATAAATCTAGACAAGCAACGAAATATTGTTGTTTTTTTTCAACAGGTATGTCTATGCCGACACTTAGAATGTGAGTAATTTTAAATTTTTCTAGGATTTCCATGTCGGTGCAATCTTGAGAACCGATAAAGAGTCCTGAAATAACTTCAGCTGGTATTTTATCAGGCTTGTAATCAATAACAAATCCACTTTTCATAGGAACATCAAGTTTTTTTGGATCTAATCCACACTTTCTCGTCTCTGTGCTCTCTGACATAACTGGAACCATCAGGCCGGGTGATCAATGTTGTAGTATGTTTTAGCTTATTCTTTCTTGATTCTATTTCTTCTAAGAAACTCATTTTGTTAATTATATTTTTTTATCTTCAGGTATCAGTAGATCTCCCGGATTATATTCAACGTCACAAAGGTAGAGTCCGCAAGCTGGAGCTACTTTAGCCTTTGGATCCCAAGAGTGTCTCGATGGAACTTGTAACATTGTTCGAATATCTAATTCTTGTATTTTTCCAGTAGCCACAGCTATTAATGCTCCCACCATTCGTCGTATCTAAAATTAGAATAAGTTTTAAAGTTATCCTTCTTTTTTTTAATAAATTTGTTTATGGTTTTGTAAACATGAGATATATATTTGAACTGACTTGATTGTGCACAAAACCTCTTCCTTTAAATTTGACCGTGTAGAATGTAAAGTTTTCAAGTTGGTCATAACCATAATTATGTAGTTGTGATGTTTTAATGGGTTGGTCTTGATTTACTTCTACGGTATAAATTGTTCGTGTATAATTTTCCCATTCGTCACATTTATGCGCCTTCTTAAATGATTCAAAATCATGAGTGCCTTCAAATAATAGTGCCGCTTTCTTGAGTTTTTCTATCTCAAAGGATTCATTACTGAAATCAGACGTATGGTTTTAACTATTTTAATATTTTTTAAATGGTATAACGAAACAAAAAATTTATAATATACTTCATTTTTAGTAATATTTATTATCTTTAAAGTGGGTGATGAAGAAAATTGCTGTGAATTCTGTGAACATAAAGGTAAACCTAAATTCTCTCTCCTGGAAGAGATGCATCACAGGAAGAATAAACAACATGCACAAAGATAGAAGGAGGACATCTTGCAAGAATATGTACAGACCTGATAAAAGAAAATATTGAGTGTTTATTTGCTGACGTAATCAACTTAGCCTACAACTGGGAGAGAAAAATCAATGGTGCTGACAGATGGAGACATTCCAAAGGACCACATTGCACAGCAGTGAACTTAATATTATTATCATAATAGTATATTTTTTTAAAAGCATACCGTATAACATAACATCTATTTGATTCTTCTATTGGTAATGATACAGAGAAAGGATTTTCTGCAAAATAATTAGGCCTCAATACTGCCAACCTGTGTGGAAATTCGTTAAAAATATGTATTATAATAATTAATGTAAAACAAAGGATTAAAGAATTTGTAAAACATGTAGAAATTAAAAATATTTTACAATGATTCAGAAATAGGATGTTTTATTCACCTGTAAAGATAAGTACGCGACAAGGCAGAAAATCTAGCATGGAAAGTGTCAGGCACTAGTCGGGTTCCATGAATTGTTATATCGATATTATAGTAGCTGAAGAACTTATTTAAAGATGATGTTATTTTATCACAATTAAAAGGGCCATTATTTTTGTACAAATCAACATGGGCTGTTGTGTTCAGCGCATGAACTCCAGAATCTGTTCTGAAAAAAATTGAAAATTGTATTGATCACGTTGCTTAATCATTTTTGACTTTTAGAAGAATTTACATTTATTCGGCTACAAATAAATTTATAATATTTATATCTTCCATTAAACTTTAAAATGTGCAAAAAATGTGAACTTTTTGTGAAAAATTTACACAATTATGTTATGATATAACTGTATACTATTATTCACTTTTGTAACATGTTTTTGAACTCAATTTTTAATTTAATAGAATAAAATTTAAATATTATAATAAATAGATAGTGCTCAAATTAGAGTTGTCGATTATCAGATGATCGATTGAAAATATTCGTTTTTCCGCTGTTCGTTCTGGAAATGTATGCCTACCGATGAAATGAACACAATTATTTTCCCATTTTTAGGACCCAGTCACCACGTTTGTTTAATTTAACCTTATTCTACTCAAACACTTCATTTAAGATAAAAAAAAAATATGGTATCATTGTTGACTTCATTGTCCAAGAAGTTTAAAACAGTATTTTAAAAGTATAATAGTAAATAACTGGTAGGATGCTTCTTTGGAATACTACAAGTGCATTATATATCAAAATATTGATTTCACTAAAGTAAGGAGCTCTAAACTGAAGCTTTGCAGATTAAATTTATTTTACCGGCTTGAAAGCGCTATTGCTGGAAGGGTGAAATTATTGAAACGTTTTAAAGCAATTTCGATATTTCCTTGAACAGAGAGACGATCCTCTTGAATGATAGTAGTCACTTGCTTTTGTGCACCTCTGAAACAAGAATAATAATCCAAAAATACCTTTAACCATAGCAATTATAAAAATAATGATATAAAATATATTATTAATATAGGTTATGTAGGTTTAGTATACATCAGCGGTCGGGGAACCGGGGTAAATTACCTCAAATGGGGTAAAAATGTGTTTTTGGGGCTAAAAAGGAAATTTTTCTAGTTTGCTATTTCATAAAACTTACTATATTCATGTAACTTTTTTATTATTTTCCGTGTAAATTAATTAAATAAATAATGTTTATTTAAATATACATTGATTGTCTTCTTTTCAAAATGGGGGGAAGGGGTAATATCGACTTACACAAAAATATTTTGGGGTAATATCGACTTACGCAAAAATATTTTGGGGTAATATCGATTCACGCAACAATATTTTGGGGTAATGGTTAAAAAAGTTCCCTGACCGCTGCTATACATTCATCCAATAACATTCTATTTTTGTGATATAAAATTAATTAAAACATACCTAAAATGAGTGCCTATATAAGCTAAAATTCAACATATATCTCATTTTTTTAAATTCTGTTCAAACTTATTATGTACAGTTTCAATATATTTCATTATTATAACCTCTTTTAAACTTGTCAATTTGACATTTTAATAAGGTGCTGCCAGTAATGCTAGAGAAAAAATATATCTTGAATAATTTTAATTTCTTTTAAAAAAAAAATCTTTCGATAAACCAAGTAAAAAACTAAGGCTTAAAGTATAAGTTTAGTAAATATTTTCATTTTGGTTTATGATGTTATTATGTTAATAATATGCCTCAATAATGACAAGCATTATAGAATCCCAATTTTTTTTCTTATATATTCTGTAAAGAAATACATTAAAAATATGTATTAAAAATTGATAACGTTATAAATATTAAAAAAATATTTTCATGATATGTTTTGTTTTTATTTAAATTTGATAAAAAGTTAATCCTTTTTATGCAGTTTTATTATTTTGATTATATTATTATTTCGTGCCTAGTTCTGTATTTTTTTTACATACTTTAGCATTGATGCCTTAGTTTTCACAATACGAAAACTATCGGAGGGTTCTTAAATGGAGTTTTTTTTTTGCCTCAAAAGTTTTCGGAGGAAATTTCGGGAGGACCGCCAATAAAAAATATATCTCATCAAGAGGTACAACTTATTTTTCTCGGCAGCCTTGTTTATAAATGTAACAATACAGCTTTGGATGTGTGTTTCTTATATAATTACTGGGTAATAAACAGCTAAATGCAGTTGATAGATTTAGAGCGAAATTATAACATATTTTATTGTATTGCACGCCGAAGAAGAAGATAACATTATTCGTAACACTACGTGTGTGTATTGTCTATGTTACTTAGTTTTTGTAAATAATGGCGCGACAGACGTGGCATATGTTTGGGTTTGCTTTAATCCTATCGATATTATTTTCTGTAACAACAGTGGGAGGAAATGAAGGATCAACAGGTCCCTGGTATGAAAACCTTCCGGCGGTCGCTATGGATTACAAAGTTCATGTAGACGCCGGGAAGGAAGACTGTTATTTTCAATATGTTCAGCCGGGAGCCACTCTCTACGTCAGTTTTCAGGTATTGAAACCAAATACAATTAATATAACATAATATAAATTATTAAGGAGTCAAAATACTTCATTGTAGTGAATCAAACTCATTAAAATCAAAACTTATGTTATAAATGATGGGTCATATTCTTTTGTAGAGTTCCTCATTATCATACTTTCTAAATAAAAATACCGTTTCATAAACTTCATGACAACTTTGACAAAAAAACTTACCGACGAGCTGATTTTTGCAATAAAAATGAATAATTTGTTATCCTGAATGATTGTTCCAGTTGATTTATGTTAGGTTAGCTTCATATAACCAGCACAGCGACTGGTTTTCCCAAAATATTCGTTTACCTAAAAAAATATAGGTAGGTATTACTGCTCTAAAAGCAGTAGGGAATGTGTACAATATGGCATTTTTAGGACTTGGAGAAAATCGTAGAACTGGAAGAGGAACTAGATAGAATCAAATTTTGGCTGATTAAACTCAACTCAGGACATCTCTTATACTATAGAGAAGGGATCCTGAAGGTGGAGTTGGCTTCCTTATCAACAAGGAAATTGCCAACAACGTCACCGAAGTTAATAGTATATCCCCCGAGTATCATACCTGGCTTTTATCAAAATATTACGAGTGGTTTACCCCAAAATATGAAGAAGTAGAAGCTCTATATGAAGACATCGAAAAGCCCTACAATACAATAAGACACATTACTGCATAGTTATGGGAGACTTTAATGCTAAGATTGGAAAGTGCTGTGGAAACGAGAAATTTATAGGACAATATGGAACCGGACTCCGAAATAACAGAGGACAGATGATGGTAAACTTTCTACATGCTAACAAAATGTTTTGCATGAACACATTTTTCAAGAAAAAACCAAAACGCAAATGGACCTGGAGAAGCCCGGATGGTAACATAAAGAACGAAATTGATTTTATTATGGCTAATAAGAAGAATATAGTCACTGATGTCTCAGCGATGCAATGCTTTAGTACCGGAAGTGACTGTCAAGTACTGTGCACCTAGACATGGACATGTTGAGGACAGGTTTTCAGCTTGAACTACAAAATCGATTCGCAGCACATGAAGATAGTACCGTCGCCAACAAATTTTTTAAAGAAATGCCAAAAAATATAAAAGGGTCAAAATTCTCAGACAAACGATAGCTCTTATGGACGAACGTCGTAATAGCAGAAGCATCCAAGATTACAATTGAACAAAAACATTCATTTTTTATTTTTTATTTGCACAAGGCCGAGGGTCAAATGCATTTAGCAGACACACCTCATAGGACAGGCCCAACTTTCCAAATTAAAGACACACGATGGGAAGATAACAACAAATCTTAGTGATATACTGAAGGAAATAGAACATTTCTACGGGTTATTGTATTCATCTTTGCCAGGTTTGAAGTGTTGACGACAATTTAAATTGAAGACATCCCAGATTTTTCAAATTTTTAAAACAACTTAAGAACAACAAAGCCCCTGGAGAAACATGAGCTTTTGAAAGAATATGTTGAAAATTAAAAATATTCAACAAGGTAATAGAAATTTATAAATTTTTATATTGTCAAAAAAAGGGATAAATTTCAAAAAGCATTTCATTTCCCATGTGTATAAAGTATTTCCAGAATTTTAACAAACAGGCTGACGGGTCGATTTGATGAATTTCAACCTCGAGAGCACCTTTTAAGACTTAAGGCATTTGACTCAATCGAGACTTTTAACAATGCAAAATAGACTATCGGTATATAGAGATAATAAAATCTCTTTACAAATCTGCAACAATGATGTGGATCATATAAACAAAGGTGTTAGACAACTACACAAACGCCCTAGAAGATATTTTTAAACCTAGACTTGAATCATATACGGAGAGTACAGAGGATTTTAGTGCATAGCGAATAGTCCAAGACATTTACGACCTCAATGAAGCGTCGAACAAAATTGGTCTGAAAATAATGGATAAAAAAAAAAAAATTATTTAAAGACCTTTGATCCTATTTCCATTTTTATACCTATCTGATTTTATAATTTTAAAGCGAAAACTAAATTAACCTGTATTTTTATTCAGAGGCGTGGAATTGACAGCAATTTACCCATGTCAGAGATCCATGCGGAGTGTTAAAAGATTGGCACTATTCCGGTTGTATTGGAATGGCGCCCAAGAACTGGCAAACGAAGCATTGGACTGACGATATAAGAAGAATAATATACGATGATGATGATGATGAGGACTTGGAAAATGTGGACATGAGTTGGGACATAGACACTTATAATATATTTCTCGGGGTTTGTAAATACGAGCTAACTATAGTCTTCACGAGCTTAGTTGAATTTTTTGTAAAAGTTTAACGTCTCTAGCGTCGTTCATTTGATGACAAAACATAATAAACTTATAACTTATAGCCACACCCAGGAACCTAGCTTTCTACGGTGAAAATAAGTGTATTAAAAAGGAAAAAAATCTTACTATTATTCTAGTCCTGTAGGCGACAAAAAGTCTTTAAAAACTCTTATTTTTTTCTTACATTATTTTTATTTCCATGTTTTTTTAATTATTTATTTGTTTAGGTGGTCAGAGGTGGTGATGGAATGGCAGGCTTCGCAGTTCGCCACCCTAACGGAGAGATAGTCCATCCTTACGAGTGGCGGCCCTCTGCAGAATACACGGATCAGTCATCAACCGGCGGCTATTACTCCGTCTGCATTGACAATCAGTTCTCGAGGTTCGCTGGGAAGCTGGTCAACTTGTATCTGACTGTCATCAGATACGACCAGTGGGACAAATTTACCAAAGAAGTCGAAGAGATGAACGTCAACATGGAGAACTTTACTGTAAGAAACCAACTCATTTATATATACATATCTTATTAAAGAAGACTCATATTTTCTGGTCAGAATGATTAATTTTTTGGTTAGAATATCAAACCTAATTATTAGATCTTTTGCATTAATTAATATTTTTACATATACACCCAACTTAACGTGATCTAACCTGACGAACCCTATTACACCAAATTGATTATAATATTTATTTTTTTATTCTGACCAAAAGTTGATTTAAATTCCTTGTTTTATTTATTTTGCTGCCACTTACGAGCAGATGATATAAGCTTAACTGAAATATTATAATAATTTGGTAAAGATTTTGTTAAAAAATCTTTCTAAAAGAAATGTTGTTGGGACAGTGGTCGTCAGTAGCATTGTTTATTGCCTGATTTACCATTTTACCACTATAAATATGGTTTACACACTACTTCTGCTTATTCTGACAGTTAATTATATTGACCGATGAAACAGTATCTATATTTTGGAAAAGCTATTCACATCAATTTGTTTCTGATTCATTTAAAAAAAATAAAATTGTAAGCATGAATATTGTCAGTGGTGAACTGTCTTCCATTACACTGTCAGTCATCATACTAGGTATGAAAAAAGGTATTTCTAATTGAAAATCTGACAATGAAGATCGCTTCTAAGGACAATTTCAACAAAATAATTTTTATTAACACAAAATAAAGTAAACTAGAGCTTTGCCAATAATTGTAATTTTTACTTTCTCCTAAATATGTAATGAGTTTTGAGACATACAATACTTTTTGGTCAGTCACTATCATATAATGAGGGTTATTCAATGATTAGATGTCTTTGGTAGCAATATATTTGGGGTGATAACTAAACCATGTCAATCGGACAAATAAATTGTAGAATTTGTAAAGAGTGGTTTTCGAAAATAAGCATAAACATTTTCTTGACACCATTTAAAATAATAAGTGTTTTATCATTACATTATCTAAACCAGGGCTCTATAATATTTTCGCACCTGTGATTTACAAGATCAGTGCGCAGAGCACCTGGAATATGTTTACAGAGCGTTAATGCTCCGCAGAACTTATTTTTATTGACCAATTGGTCATTTTTGCCATGTCGAACATTCCCACCTTGTTGATCCAGCTGTTTTACATTTTTAGTATCTTATAGCTATCAAAAAATAAATACATTTGTAGTATGAAATCAATATTGAAAATACTATACAAGTGTTAAATAAACACTGATACTTCTTTCTTATCGTACCGACCTACTTTTACAGATATAATTGTATATTATTTTGTTCTTACGTAAATTCTGCCTTCAATGCAAATTTTTCTTTAAATTGATATTCAAAACATTACATTGTGTTTAATGTCAGTTATGTATGTTAAATTGCTTTTCTTCTAAACTGTTAGTTACGGTACATAAATATGGAATAATTATATTTGAAATTGTTTCAAATTATACAAAATACTCTTGTATAAATATGAATATATTATTGTATATTATTATTTAAAAAAAAACTATTGGTTAAAATTGATTGGTTGGGTTTCTAGCAAAAATTGAAATTAATAATACCATCAAAAAAGTGTCATAATTTACTCAGACAAAAATATTAATGGTTGGTGCATTTTTCAGACTACAATTAAAGGCGTAGAACGCAATATCAATGAGATGCTGCAGTATCAGTTCCATTCAAGAGGCAAGGAGGCTCGAGACTACAACCTGTTGTCCGACAACAACGATTATGTGATGAACTGGTCCATAATTCAGATCTTGGTCATCACGGCAACGACAACACTACAGGTCTACTTTGTAAGAAAGTTATTCGATGTCAAAACGGGGAATACCAGATCACGAATTTAATCGCAAGACAATTATTAATTTACGACTCATGTCTGATTAATGTTGTGGGCTTTTGTAAAACTGAGATTACGTTATTTTCATAGCAAAGTTAAATTAATATATCATGTTTAGTTATTCATTTATAATGTGATATTTTTATGGAAGAAAAATCGTGATGCCCGTCTCTGCAAGATTATCGGAATTTTTTCATTTCATAATTTATTTCTCTCATTCGATGCACAAATGTTGTTTCTACGTACCATTTACGCTGCCACTAATGTTAACTATATTGATAAGATTTAACAACTATTAGACTTAAAGATTCCTTTGTGTGGAATTGTCAAACGTTTGTCACAAAATTAAGTTTTATTTTCAATTTAATGTAACATTATTTTGAAAAATGCCACTTACCGAATAAAGACTTGAGAAGAAGAGAAAGAAGATTTTAAATTTCTTAGTATTTTTCTTTATATAATGTTCTACCATCGGACACAATTTTATGTAGAAGTTCCGACTTAATAATATTATATACTTGTATTCTAACACCAACTATGTATTCTGAAATAACATGACGCCTCTTAATTTATTTTTATACATTCCTCATAATTATATATTGTGTAGATGTTGTTGTACTTAATGATATACTTCGTAATAGTAAAAGACTCCCTTGATTTTTTAATGAAATGCATTTTATTTTTTATATATAAACTTGTTAATAAATATTTTACAATAAGTACATATTTTTATTTATAAAAGTAATGTTAATTAAATATATACGTGTTAAAAATTTGTAAATTGTATAGTAATAGTAATTAACAGTCTTAACACTTTGTAAAAAATATTACAATCTTTCACAATTATAAATTATCAACTATTTAGGTATTTCATAACATTTGACAGATTTGTCTGATAAAAACTAATATCTTTTCATGGCTTTCGGGGTCGAAATTCCCCTGTAGTCCTTACACTTTAAATATCTTACGACGTAGACGATTAACATAGTATTAGGTATATAAATTTCTTAGTATTTTTAACATTCGTATAATGAACCATTGATATCGTGGCATAAATCCTGATATTGAATGATTCATTTCTTTTTTTGCTGGCCCAAATAAGTGCCCGAGAGAGCCAGGAGTCGGTAGCGCTGCCTGAGATTCCGAGCTCTGACGTGATGTGACGCCACTTCTACTGAATGATTTCCAGGAAACCAGCCCTTCTCTCCATCACGAATTCGTTCTCCATGGTACCATCCTATAAAATAAATTTATAATTAATTAAAAGCGATTAAAAAATACAATATTATTTTAACCTTTAAACGCCCAGTGGTCCCATACGGGACCTCAAATTTGCGGCATTTAATGCCCAAGCATGCCAATGTTTGTAATGTTTTGGCGCAAAATAGATTCTTTCATGAACTTACTTTATTATTACAAATTAATGTAATCCGATTGTGAAATGAGCCATAAGCACTCATGTATGGGACGGTAGGGCATTGAACGATGCAAACCTGCGGTCCCGTAAGGAAACCACTGGGCGTTTAAAGGTTAATATGTATAGAGAAATAGAGTATAAAAATGTGATCAAAATACAATATTTTGATTATAATGATAGTAGTATTTTTAGTAACATTTTTTACTAACCATAGAGATTTTACATTGGTGAAGGAAAAATCTTTCCACCAACTTCATCTATGGAATAAAAATGAAGTATATATTTTCTTATAAATAAATAAATTTTACACAGAATTCTCTTTTTACACTGTTTTTTTTTACATACTGTCTTGAAAAAAGAATGAATAGTTTTTTTACAACTGTTTTTTTTTTTTCAATTTAACACGATTTTGCATTCTGAAATGATCACTTTATCAAATTGACAGAGAAGGGTTTGAATTGCTAACAATTGAAGACTTTGCAGAGTTAACACAAGATGAAGTTCATAATTAAGAATAAATTCTACAGAGTATTTCAAAGACCGTAAATATTTTTTCATTAGTATGTTAAAAATATATGACATTAAAAATATGTTTTTAAATAAAATATAATTTAAAAATCAGGGTTTTTCCAATGATTGGAACCTATTTACCGTTTTTATAAGAACACCTTATTTTTTTACATGGTTTCTATTTGCAAGGTAAGCTGTGGAAAGTATATACCGTGTAAAAAGAGAATTTGGTGTATACAGTAATAAAAAAGTGCCGTTTGCCAATCATAGAAATTTCATAACATTGTCATTTTATTTGGAACTTAACACACAATTTGAATATTTTTTTAATTCTTCAATATCAACAAACTAATCATTCACTCACACCATTTGTTCATTCTGCACACACTAATTTTGATGTTTATTTTTTCATCACACCTTTACATACTATTAAAATGTTTTCTTCATTCTACAGATTCATTCTGTCGTGCTAATACATTAATCAGATCACATACTGTTAACCTTATTCCCCGCATTGATCTATTACAAACATCACTGACCATCCGCCATTTTTTTGGTTACGTTGACGATATCTCCTTGCTGAAGGGTCAGTTCATCCGGCTGCATGGAGTGGTAAGGATAGATGGTGGTCACTTGTGGGCAATCCCAACCTTCATAGATTGTCTCGTCGGGATTGTTGGAGGGAGGGGGCAAGCAGGCATCGATCCATCGCTGTCTGTCTGATTCACTATCACACGACAAAAGCTGAAAAATTATTAAATAATTAGACGTGTATTGATTTTAAAGTAATTTTCTATGTTAAAGCATGATTTTAAAAAATTATTAGTATTAAAAGTAATCCCTTTATTTTAATTTAAAAGAAAAAGATTTATCTGAAGTCTATAAGAAAACAAGTTCCTTGTCATAAGTCAATTGATATAATTAAATAAGTAAAATTTAAATAATTCATTGATTAAATATATGAAGCATCAGGCTAATCAACTGACTACCTTATAATATAGCTGTCCTTAGAGATGACTTTGACATCTGTATACTTGTATGTGTGTACTTTTAGGGAGAAGTAGAAGAACATTAATGTTATCTAGGGTGCTTTTAGTTCACGTTCCCTAACTCCTGTCATTCTAAGACTACCAACTTAAGAAGATATTCCCACAAATTGAAGGTTGTTTACTGTCATTAAAAAAGACCTTTTCACTGAATTCCATAGTCTTGTTTCTATGGTGGTTAAATGTGACAATAAGAGATAAATTTTGTTTACATGTTGTTTAACATGTTGCGAATTTAAACAATAACACACCTAACAGCAATCACTATCCTCTATTATCTTATATTATTATAAAATATATGATTACCATTTCCACAGTCTTATTTTCATAATTCTCCAGCATGGTTAACAAGACAACAATCTTCCCTGTAGTGTCTTTTACTGGTGACTGCGCCATCATATCGCTTGAAGTCATTTCTAGCAGGGAACGTTTACAATAGTCCACCACTATGTATGATTCTTCACTAAAAAAAAACATATTTCATTACGTATAGAAAATAATCTATCAATCAAAATGATATATAATATAAACTAATAATAGATATTACCTTCTCTTTTTTGTAACGAGGAGAAGATCAGTAAATAAAAATAAATGTAACGGTATTTTACTGAATTTCTTTCCGAAAGTTAATTTGGACGTGTCTTCCCCTCTCCAGATAAGTTGAGTCAGTTCACCAGACCTCACCAGCCACCGCACGGCCTCTCCGGGAGCAGGTGATTGGGTGGAGATATCTGGATAAGTTATATTTATTTCCTTAATATTTGGGGGGAATTCAATCTGCTTTGAGATATTGGTTATTTCTTCAATCCTTTCTGTATTACGGGCACCTTCGTTACATTTCGATACAACCTGAAAGTAAATATTGCTTTAAAATTTAACAACTAATGATATTATGTGATGGCGGACATAATTTTTATGAAAACATAATGTCTAAATTCTGAAATTAAAAGTAAGGGAATATTAGAGTTAGGTAAAGTTCTTTTTTTAAACAAGCGCTTGCAAGGGAGCACAATTGATAGAAATCAATATGATATATAACACTCAGCTAAGGTGGAGAGGGTATCATCTAAATTTTAATATTCATGATTGTCAAGCCGTAAAAATATAATTGAATGGTAATAAGTTGTATAATAAATATTTCTGAAACCTGAAAAAAAGTGTGAATTCCACACACATGATTCATCTTTAAGTGGCGCGGTAAGCAAATTTACAAAAAAAAAGTTTTATTTTTTTTATGGTACAATTAGATTCATGTTCATATACAGGTGTATTTGTTATGTAAAAAAATTAGGCCAGTACGCAGCATTAAAATTAAGTTATACATACAAATATGTAGGTGCTGTGCATTAAGTATTGACTGGCGACTGATACGACTTATCATTTTCCAGAAATCACTTTTGAAATCGCTTCCCGTATAGGTGTTAACAGCATTTTTAATTTTGAATCTGTTGTTTATTATAATTAGCAACGCTTTTAATAAAAACTTTTCGTCAATTGCAACATAGTTTTGATTTTTTAAACCATTTATGACTTTATTCTCTAAAAGAATCTGTCAGATAATTTGCCTAATTTATGGAGCTTGCATTTTTCACGCATTCTGAATTTTAGCCAATTTCACAATTTTGGCGGAACATGTACTTTAACACTAACATCATTTCATAATGTATTACCGCATAATTTGATTATCTATTAAATTTTGTTGTCGCTGGGTTAAAAGATTGCAAAATTAATGTAGGCCTTAATTTTTAAAGACTGTATATTTACCCCCAACACCAAGATTGAAGTCTCGAAGCAGCTTTCTGACACAATCACATGCCCTGAAAATGAAAGAGACTCCAACTCTGGAACAAATCGCACCAAAAGATTACAAACTATACTGGCAAGAGCCATTGGCCGTCCTAAACAGATTAAGAACCGGAGTTGGTAGAACAAAGGACAACCTAGTGGGGAATGTAGGAGACGCGACACAGAGACCTGCAGTTGATATTCATCATGAGAGGACCTTGGGCATATTCTTGTAATCGGGTTATCAGATATTGGCATCCAACAGAAGAAGATTTTTAGACTGTATATTTTAAGTGGGTTATCAAACTATACTGCTAGTGTCGGGAGAGTTGATATTCATCATGAGACTTGGGCATATTCTTCAGTACTGCATCCAACAGTGGAGGTAATCGGGTTAGACTCTGGAGGAAGCCGAGAGCTGACTCTGGCAAGCTTGTTGACTCTGCAGCTTGTTCAGCTGCTCTGTGACTCTAATGTCCAATTTGAGCTTCTTCAATGTCTTCATCATATAGAGTTGTTTTTCACAGTATGTCACATAGACATGAAAATTCTTTTCTGCATGCTCCTTGATGATTTTACACAATCCTTGCAGAAGGATATTATCTTGCCAGCAAGTTTCCATATCCGCCATGAGGTGCTCGGAACATTTTTGAACTGAAAAAAAAAATACAATATTTACTACCCAAACAATTTTCATGCATTGTGTAATGATATTATTTTTATTCATCTTCCATATATGCTTCCTTGCTGCAACATATGGTCGCCAAAATTACTGCCTCAAAGTTTTGTCAGCTACATGATCCTTACCTCGTCTTAAGTCATCTCTGCACTCAAAGCTGTCAAAAAAAACCACGTATAGTTTCCAACAGCTCTTCATCAGGACAGAAGGAAACCATTTAGTATTAGAGACATGTTTAGGTGATTTTTTATCAAATATTTTTAAGGAGATCAGATGATGAGTCCGACGCTCCCGAGGTTTGAATAAGGAGTGGCTGAACCCAAAATATATTATAATAATAAAATAGTACCTTGATGCACATTTCCAAATAAACTGTTTCTCTCTGTGTTCGAAATAAGTTTTTCATCTTGAAATACGGGATGATGTAAGTAATTAGATTCAAGAACCGTTAATGAATTAAGGTATGAAGCTTCACTCGTAATTATCTCAAATAGTGCCTCCTGCAGCTTTTTCTGGGTCGGTGTCAAACTATCTGCTCAAAAGAATAAATAATTAAAGTATTATAAAAATATAATATTACAAAGATTTGTTAAATAAACAATTGTTTATATTTCTATAAAATAAAATCATATTATATTGCACAATCTTTTTTTAAAGCTACTTACCGAGGATTCCAGAGTTGATAACTTCTGGAATTTCACTCCAGAGTGTTCTTGAGAAGCCATTCATTGGGTTTATTAATGTCATTGCCGAGGGTCTCTGCATTGGATTAGTCTTCAATCCCTCTTTGAAGTTAGCAATTTCTTCATAATTATCCGAATCTAAGTCATTACCAAGTTCTCGACACACCGACTGAAATATCAATTAATAATTTATATGGAAAAATTAATTTAGGTTAATATATGGATATTATAATATTTTGCATGTTTCTAAATGCAAACTTCGATAACCTTTAAAAATAATGTATTGTATGATGAAGTCAATGTACACAAAGTTACTCCATGTCATGTAAATAAAATATCAAATTGATATACACATACAAATCTATAGCAAATATCATCTTTGATGACATTACTCTTATCAATGTCTGAGGAAAAGAACCAGTAGACGCAGGAATTTTAACCTTCAACTTTGCAATTTCTTCTATTTTATACACAGTGCTGGCCCATTATGCCAATTGGTTCCAAGTACTTTTTTTTATCTTAACCTAACCTTTTTATCCATCTACTTCTTTCTTCAAATATCTATAAATTATTATTGTAGAATGCTGAGATATATTCTGATTTTTAAAAAAATAATTGAATGTAAATAAAATAAGTAATTTCATGCATTAAATAGTAAAATATGTCTTAAAACTGGTAACTTGAGTTAAATGAATGTTCAAATTTATAAAGCATACCTCAATTTTAGCGGCATTGTAGAATTGATAAAGTGGTTCTTGGTTGAACACGCCTAATGGTGGTACTGGAGTAGATGGAGGAGATGGAGCAGTTGTAGTGGAACAAGTTCCTGCTCCACTGAGTGTACTGCTCGCTCCGCTACTTGTTGAAATGTTGCCAACTTGACAGAAGCCCACTTCTGCATACCTAGAAATGATTTTTAAAAATATAACCACAGCATGTATAAATTTCCTAAATTGAGGAGCATATTACGTTTGATGCGGGTGTTAGGTGGGTAAAGTTGAGTCCAGTATAAATTATATCGATTTCCAAAATGATAATTAACTTTTGTTACAAAAAAATGTATGTAAATGTGTGATATAATGCAAGAAATATGTCAAATAAATATGACACCATCTTACCAAGAAGAACTAGACATTCTTTCCTTTGAACCTCCATTTGCGTCGGGTTTGAGAGGTTCAGCATCCTTATTCCACCATTCAGAATACCAAGTACTTGTATTATTTTTTCTGTCTTTTTTATGTCTTGTCATCTTGCTTGAATCTGGAATGTACGTAAATTATCAGTCGAATTTAATAAAAATCTTATAAAACCGTTAATAACAAAAATAATATAAAACAAACTTAATTGAATATATACCTAAAATAGGTGAACTTCCAAGTGGGGGTAGTGGAGGTGGTTGATTTGGTCGAGTTCTTAATATTTTGGAAGTGTTTGAATCACTCATCTCAGGTGATGGTAATTTCATGGGATCCGTATTTTTTGGAATATTATTTTCAATGATTATTGGAGTGTCTTTCATCAAGACGTTTATTGATTTTCTATTAGGCCTCCTAGAAGGTGCAATAGGAGGATCCCCATCGGGCTTCATTCCAGAAATTTGATTTTCATTATATCTGTAAAAAAGCATAACTTATTACATTAATTATCTTTTTGTCTTTTTGTCTATGCTGTATCCTTTATCGGAGATAATGTCAATGAATAAGTAAATTATATTATTTAATAGGTGATTTATATTATATAGTTACAATAGATATTTAATAATGGTTGAATCAAAAAGAGTACTTACATTTTATTTAAATTTGAATCGTTACTTCCTGATTCGTTAAGATAAAATGTGGAATTAGTCACACTTAGAGTGGGAGAACGATTTGAAGGATTGTCTATTACGGATATACTTCTCCTGAATTTTGATTTAAACGACAGGTATGATTTTCTTGATACCGTATCATTATTTTTCTCAAATTTATTATTGACCGGGGAACTCACTATTTCATCACCTTCATTTTTATTTGCTTGCGACTTATTTTTTTTCTCCGATAACGCAGTCAGCAATTCTGCATTCAAATGATTTGAATTGTCGACAGATGAATTCAAATTATTTGATGACTTTCCATATTCATTAAGCGAAACGTTGCTGTGTTTTTTATGATTTCTTTCACCGCTTCCGTGTTCAACTTTAACCTGCCCATATATTGAGTCTTCATTTACACTATTAACATTCTTCTTCATCCCCTTAGAATAAAGAGAAGTGCCATCCTTTATATTCTTAGGTGTAACTTTTGTGATATGACCAGAATTTTGAATAGTAGATAAAATTGGTGTAGAAATATGGTTTTTATTTTCTGAAAATATTAAGATTACATTAAATATAAATATAAACCAACTCAAGTATTCAATAAACAGAAAAAAAGTAAAATAATAAAACAAAATAAAGCGTAAAAAAAATACCTGTTTGTTTTTTTCTTGTGCTTTTAGTAAAGTTCCGCTTGAGTTGTTTCATTTTTTTTCCGGCAGCCGATGCAAACCTTGTGAGAGCATAAATGTTACTGGACGAGGGGACTTCTGGAAGCTGAGTGTGACTTATGTCTGCTCTATTTTCATTCTGTATATAGATAAAATATAAAAATTAAAAAAAATCGAAAGTAATCAATTAATAGCTTGATTATCTAACTAGTTGGTCTATAAAATAATTTCAATTATTCATATTTTAATTGCATCATAGATGGAATACTATTGAGTTTGCAATAACTGAGAAAGCTGGATGGATTATGTGTGGATTCATGCAATAGCCAGGAGATAGATAAATAAACAAGCTAGATGATGATGAATGTCATTTTTTTTTAAGCAGAGTTTAATCTAAAGAAACAAATAATAATTATTCCTTATGAGCTATGGTGAAACCGTGATACCATTGTTAAAAATAAAATGTCTTATGTCATGCTGGGTGTTGAATAATAAATGAGCTTCACATTTCGGAATTCATTTTGAATGTGTACCGTAAAGTACTTAATTTTGTGCCTTAAAGGGACTTGTCGAAGCTCCTATTTTCATTATATAATTTATTGCAAAAAAATGAGAACTTACTTTTCCGCCGCCAAATGAATGTTCAGATTCTGATTCACTATCAAATGAATCAAAATCATCCACGGGTAGAACCGAGGAAGCATCGCTTGGAGAAATGGGATTAAATGAAAGAGATTCGTATAGGTGTTCAATGTCACTATTCTCCAAATCTGAAAGCAAAAAATAGGTTATTAAAAATGTAAATAATGCTATAAACACTAGGTATTTAAATTGTAATTATTAAATTATATTTATTAAAAAAATTAATGTTATGATCAAAGCTTTTTGTCATCATAACAATAAAACAAATAACTATTTAGTATTTCAATTATTAATATTTGAAAATAAATTAATTAGAAAACACAATGTCAAGTTGTCCTTTTGATACATAATAAGATAATAAATATTTATAAGAACAATAATCAATTAATCTTTTTTTTAAATCAAAGTGGCATTTTAACAAGTCTGAAAATTAATGAAAGCATTCAAATAAATTGAGGAATTAATGTATTTTTTAAGTTAAAAGTATGAAGCAAATCCTAAAGAATTATAGTAAAGGAATTGTAAAATTTATGTGAGCTGAAACAACAACAAATTATAATAGTCTTGTAAACAAGTAAACAATAAACTTGTGATTTGTGTATTTGGTTACCCATAACAATAATGTTGGGTGGAGATATGTGGTGTGGGCGTCAATATTGTTATGTTCCTTTTGTTCACCTTGCTAATACACACAAATACAACCTTGCACCTCACATTCCTTACCACAAGCACATGCACTTATGAATCATTACATCAGAGTTCAATCTAAATTGGATCATTACATATGACCTGTTGAAGAGTCAATTTTCAAATGAACATTTTCATTTCAGCGCAAAACATACTCTATTAACATATTTTCTTTACAAGTATTTGCGAATTTTGATGAACTAATAATTGCAAATACGAGTATATTAAGAACTATACACACACCAACAACAAATACGCATCACATAAGAATCAAATGTTCTCGATAACTATTTATATCTACTTTGAGCACATGTTGCTTCAGACCATTTCGTCTGTTATAATACATTATCTACATCTAATTGGGTTTATTATTTATAGTTACTTTTTACACACTACAGTTTCTCAAACGTCTTCCAATAGTTTGGACAATAGATACTGTGACGAACATTTTCATTCAAATTAAATCAGATAATGTCACCTTATAGTGTCGTTTTTAATTTTTGGAAAACTTTAATATTCTCTAACGCCTAACCTTTTTTACGGACGACAATACTTAATATATTTAAATCGAAAGTGTTGTGGTTAATTTTTGTGAAAATTGCATTTTTGAAATAAAAATACAAAAAAAAGAAAATTGGCACATTTAGAGAAAAATTTCAGTAAAAAAATAAACAGGGACAAATATATTATAATTTTTACTATAAAACAGTTTAAGCACTCGAGAACGATGAACTTAAAAAAAATCGCTGTAAGGTGACGTTGCTGCAGTCAATTGAAAAGTAAATATATGATTCATGAACTGGAAATACAAGAATAATATTGAATATTCACTGCAATTGTTATACATAATTACCTATAAGTACTGTAGTTTCTTGTGTTTCGTAGGCATCTTCATCTATGTTACATATTTTGAGCACAGCTAATCCCATAAAGTCTCGCGGTCTTAGAAAGGCTTTGGTATCGATAAGTAGCAAGAGCCCTTGATTTCTGTATTTCGGGACACGTACGTTTCATCGTTATCCGAGTAAAACACAGTCATGCGCGTAGTCATCAAGTATATGATGGAGGTGGACGTCACGGATACTAAAATGAATTCGTCAATTGTTAAAACGTGAATAATTGTTTTACGTTAGATATTATTTTAAAATATCATTAAAGCATACTGCATCCTGAAGTGACCAAATTTCGAAGTAAAACGTTTAGGTTTTTTAAATTTTATTTTTTATTATAATTTAAATTTTTACGAGACAAATCATGTGTAAAATAAAAATTACGTAATACATTTTGGAGAGAGTACTTTATTAACAAAAGATGTCAAATTTACTGAAAGACGTATTTAAACATAATTAAAAGTGACAATTATGTCGTTCAAATCGCAACAATAGTGATGTTTTTCTAAGATGTATATACAGCGAAATTTCACGAATCACGGTAAGAACTGGAACAATGCGAATTCGCTATAATACATAAAAGGATTTCCAAAGTATCAGTCGCTAATTGAAATGGACTAAATCCCAATATTGATCGTGAATTTAAAAAATTTGGTATTTTACAATTGTTTTTCCCATATCCGTTCCATAATGAAACATTTTCTCAAAATAAATTGCCACCACTTTGTTTATGCAACACTGCCACTGTCTACAACTGAAGGTCAACTTGGGAACATATATGGTTCCTGACAACCTCCAGAGCAAAAGTCCGAGTGCTTAAAGAGGGTGTAGCATCTGAGGAATATTTTTGAGTGATTTGTAAGTCTGTTTTTTTAAGGAAATGATGTAAGTAGCCCGACGTTTCCGAGGTCTAGATTATTTTGTACAATTATAATTGTCAAATTTAAGAACAGTTTTTATTTACATATTTTAAATTGACATTCTTATAAGTTTCTTATTAGAAGACAATAACCACAATTGACAGTTTTATTAGATCGTATCGTAACATTCTATCTGAGTCATAACCATAATCGTCAATTTTACTAATTCACGTAAGAAATTTAGTGTCTCTAGGTTATGATTGATATGATCGACGATTCGCTCGAGTTGTGTTCAAGTCACATAAGGATGCAGTAAGCTATTGTCGGTGTACCGCACCTTGGTCCGCGCAGTGGCGGCGGCGCGCGGTGCCCGGGCGCTCGGCCCCGCGCCGGGCCCCCGCGGCGCTCTGCCGGGCGCCGCCCACGCTCATGGCTCATTTTAAAGATACCCCACACCTTTGAATTCCTGTTTCGGTATATAACAACGGCACTCGGTTTGAAAACAACATGCCGCCTGACCGGCGCTTCAAACGATGCTATTCAAACTGCCATAGCTCTTCATACGGATTAGTCAATTCAATCAATAAGACAATTGCGATTTACTGTCATAATGATAAATGGAATACATCAATGTAGCTAAAAACAAAAATAATATAAGTAAATTGAACACACATTAAAAAAACACGATTGTTTTAATTGGATTCCACTTGGATTCAAATGCTTTTTATTGTCTTGTTGGAACCATGGTATAAGTGTTATTATTAAATTTAGTTAAATTGTGGTATTGTGGCTTTTTTGGGTTAAGCCATATATGGCGAATTTTCTGGATTTTGACTGCCGTTACAGGGGTCATCTTCAGGGTTGATGTATTAACGCTGGACGGAAATCTTCAACCCTGAAAACGACCCCGGCAATGGGGGCCGAAATATTGGGTCAGAGAAATTCGCTAGACACGTTTAAACAAAAAGCCACAATACCAAATCTGGCCGTGAAAACCTACGAAGTATTTATTTAACTAATTTGTTACAAAGAACGTATTTCACTTATTAATATTGGTATGTAAATTTATTATTATTAAGTCTTATGTTTTAATTTATTAATGTAACAAACAATTATTAAATGTAATGGTAAGATAATAATTATCAATACAAAATGTAGTAAAAAAACAAGAAATATTGAAAAATATTTAATCTTTCAAGGTCTAACTGAAACTATGCAAGTGACATCGACGCTCGGTTAAGCAGAAAACCGCACTCATTATGAAATCAGCCTTGTAAATTAAATATTGAAACGAATCGAATTCTAAAGACGCTTAATAAATCGATGTTTCAAAATAAGGCACCGTCCACAAATTAACGTTACACGAAAACTTTCTATGAATAAATAAGCAGATGCATTAATGGGGCCTTAGCGGAAATGTGCTGAAATAGTAATTAACAAAAGGCAAGAGACCGAGAAGTCTTATCCGTCGCGTTACCAAATGAGAACCAATAGCAAATATCGGAATTTGTTCTTTCGCAAACAACAGATTTGTTAATCATTATAACATTTACTGGGCTATAATAATTTTATTGTTATTGTATAACAAGAACTCGGTTAAGTATTATTACGAGCACAACTGATTAGGTCTTAAATTATAATAATAATCCTAGTATAATATAATTAATTGAACTAATCGATTGGAACTTTTAATGACAATTAAGATGTCTATCTATTTAGAGATTCAAGCCATTTGTAAATGTGAAATCATGCATACAAAATAATTACTGGCGCTTTTCTCTTCGATGGTAATTAGACGTTCTCCGAAGACAAGCCCATTCAGCACATAATAATGGGGAGAAACAATGATCGTTTTTGTACAGAGTATTATTTTCCATGTGTGAGGAATTCATTTCCTAGCATTAACACAACAAATGGCACGTCGGAGAGAAAAAACGCACACAACGCGTCAGGTGCATTTTATGCTCAGGTAAACGCGCAGAGATATATACTCCTTATCCGGCGAGGCAGCGAACAATCGCAGCATTAAGGTCGCGGGATTTTTTTTTATGAAGGTTTCAAATTCAGTGTGACGAGCTCCGTTTACAGTCGGGTCACTTTCAATCGATTAAAGGGGGACTTCCGAGAGCTGAAGCGGCGGTAAATTAGGGCGATTGTGGATGTCACATTACGCATCACGCAATGGTGGTTTCGATGAATAGGAGCACGGCACACCCATTCCATTAAGTAGACTCGTAGTATTTTTGTATACAGAAATTGCAGTTACGCAACCGCTCGACTGTAACTATTACACACTGGAGTTTCACTGAGATGATACACTGCGAAATAATAGCATTGCAAAACTGAACGAAGGCCGTTTGCTATGTTATGATAAATGTTTAACACTCAGTATTCTCGAGCTATTTTTAAATACTTTACACAGTCTATAAAAAGTGATTCGTTTAAGTGTAAAGCGGAGAGCATGCTTAACAGAACAATTTACAGCATTTATACTTGTTATTTCACAATGATTGAAAAACACACAAAGAGCCTTCGACGTCTGCGCCGGACACTGTTGAATATTCACACCGTTTTACGCGGTTTTTTGTAAGCGGATTTTGTTGACAACTGCGTTAGTCGTTAGATTATATGGAACTTCGCGGAAGGAGTGGTTAAGGACTAGCACGCACGCGTCACGGCACTGTCCAGTCGCGATATTTCGGGTGAAGGTGGCGCAAGAACTAACTTTCACTGTTCGGGCGAGTGTAGCGCCTGGCGGGCGGCGCGCGAGTGCTGCTCGGAGGCAGCGGCGCGCCCACGGAGCCGCTGCCCGCTGCTAGTGCCTTTAACGGCGGGGCGTGCAGATCGCTGACTACATTCCGATATTGTTCGTGAATTTTCCCATGCCGTTTTTATTATTTTTTGATTGAGGATAAACGCGATGAAAGTTTTTATGTGAACACGACCTAAACAACATCAAACACAAGCATCGTACACAGTGCTCAGTGCAGAGAACAATAAACTACGCAAAAAAGATAAAACACTCATTCTTTTATACCTCATGAATTCTTTGGAATGGTCTCACACTAGACATGTCACATACACAATATGAATCTTTTCAAAAAGGAGATTAATAATCACATAGCAATCCTTTCAAAACCTACACGCACGCAACAACTACAAATCTTTTCTACAAGCAGTTGGGCATCATAGATGCCATAGAGACCACAGAGAGCCACGGTCTTTTAGTGTTACTCTCCTGTGTGTGTTTATCTTCCTTTCTCTCATGTCCGTTTCATATTTAGAACATATGTTCACAACAGATTGGCAATTATGTTCGCTTCCACTGACCTTCTCTCCTCTCAAGACATATCTGCACCTGAAGGTCCACCTGAGAACATATATGATTCCCGACAACCTCCAGATCAGAAGTTAAAAGAATAGAATGAAGAGACCAAGACTGTAGCATGCGAGGCATATTTAAGGGTGATTTATTAATCGGATTTTTAAGGGTATTGGTTGATTATCCTGATACTCCCGAAGCCTGGAACATTTGGTCCTAAGAAGCGACTAAATTCAATGCGTGTGGGTTTGTAAGAAAAAAGCAGCTGTACACAAATAGTAAGGATGGAGGAGAAAGTATACATGAACAAATTTATTCTTAGATGCATTCGGATAACAAGAGGAAGTAACGTAAAATTTGTGCTGAAAGTGCGATCAGACATGATATGGATGCAAACTTGTTTCGTACATCGATTTAATCCGACATTCAAACCAGGAGGTGCAAAAACACATCTATAAAAAGTATACTACGCAATGCATGTATTCCATTATAAGTATTATTTATTACACAATGTCTCTGAGGATAAATGTCGAATGCAATAATGTTGAAACCCGTTGAATAAATTATTTAAAATTAAATTTAAAAGACATGATGATAAAAAACGGCCAGTTTACGACAGGTGCGCTTACACGTTCACATCGATGTATGTAAAATATACGATATAATATTTGAAAATGATTTTTAGGGCTCTACAATGTCACATATATTTTACCTGTGTATATTTTAAATATCGAAAATTAATATAAATCCAATTAACTGTGTTAACAAATAATTTTGATAGTAAAAATGAATGGACTGTCATGCTTGAAATTTACTTTTTTTAGTAATTTTGTCACCATATAGTTGTCTCAGGTTATATGGTGACATATATAGTTTATATATTTTTTAAAAGTTTAATGTTCATCTAACCACATAATGCGCTAATCAGGTATTTAAAAAAAAAAAAAAATTTTATTGGGATAACTCTTTAAATGTGCAAATTATAATTTTTCCGGTGAAACTATTTTTCTCTTTTTCGTCAAGAAACTGCGTTTTCAGTATAAATATACTTTTTTTTCGAACTTCAAAATATACAAAAAAAATTTTTTTTTTTACGATTTAACCCTTTATAGGACAGTGGCAAATATAAATGCCACCACAAATAAATATATTTGCCACCGTGCATGCAGACGCAGTTGTTTTCTTAAACGTTAGGTGGCATTATAATCGACCACCCCACGGAGTCTTATTTAAGTAACTAATTTTATTTAAAATATTTTTTTCTTGCTCCGTAGACTTATGTTAATTAAATTAAATTTAGTTTTTTATAAAAATCATCAAAAAACGTTATGCCCTATAAAGGGTTAACCTAGTAAGTTATGTTGTCAGATAAGCGGGTAAAGCTCTAGAGAACATTAAAGTTATATTATACAAAAATAAATAATAACAACTACATTCTAAGCCACTATAAGAGAAGAGTATTGAAATGTATATTCTTCTGAGTTCTGACTGATTATAAGCAAATCTTTTAGATCATACTTTACGAGTCGTTACCATAACAGGAACATCAATTTACTCGTACTTCATTAAATATGTGATTTAAGCAGACAAACGACCACAACTATGAATAGCCAATAGGTGAACTTCTTTTAAAAATATTGATGATACATCCGCCATAAAGAGGTGCAATAAAAACGCAAGCGACATAATAAATAAATTGATGAAGAAATGGAAAGTTGGGTCGCCGTTTTGAGATTGTTATAACGATTATATAATGATTATTGAGGTGTGTTTGTGCGGAAGATGTACTACAGTGTACGGTCATGTAGACTTGTAGGAATACAGGTATTGGAGTGACGCAAGGCTGCGAGCGGCGATAGCGAAGCCTTAGCTGGCCGACGTGAAGAGATCACGTGATACGGATATATCAGGGTCAACTGGTACTGGTGAGCAGAGCCGCGTTGGGATAATGAGAAACAAATTTAATCGTTTTTTTTTTTCATAAACGGGTTGAAGAATGTCGTGAAAGATTAGATGTGTGTAGGAGCCATGATGCTTTTGAAATTTTCAGTTTTTTTTGCGATGTTTTATGTAAATCGTAACATAAAACGTAGTGTTTTAAAAATATACAATTAAATAAAAGTGTTCCCTGATTCTTCACACATGATTTCACAAATATATTGTAATATATGAATATGGTTGTTAACACATACTATATGAAGAAAATGTTGATAAAATCACCAAAATTTATGAATTCCGTATTTTTACGGGGGCTCATTATTAATGGGTGGTGTTGACAGGACGACTTTTGTCTTCCACTAATTTTGATAAATAGGCTATGACTGGCAGTTTTCGGAATACGATCAATTCACACAAACCACGGGTGTTTATACAGTGCATGATTTGACGGGATAGAATCTACGATATTTGGCAGGATTATCAAGCGATTTATCTCTAAGCCATACCTAGCTTAATATGGTGCTACACTATTCTAATTTTTATTATATCGAGATTTGTTTAGGTTTGTTAATCTGATATTTTTGTTTCTAGATCATATGATTAAAACATTTCGTAAGTTAGACTACATATAATGAATGCCTTTACAGTTTTAAGCCATACTATATGTGTTGGAATAAAGTAAATATTCACATGAAGAGATGAGCATTTTTACGAATATAAATAACATCAAAAAAATCTAACGGCGGGCCTGCTTTTTTGCAGTGATTTACGAGCAGTTTCTGGTTTGTATTCATGTCATTGTTATCATATAGTATATATTCAAAGTATGTATATTTTTATTTTTTATTATTCATTTGGGAATATTGAAATAATAAAATAATATTCTAATAAAAATTAAGAATAAAGTAAATATTCACATGAAGAGATGAGCATTTTTACGAATATAAATAAACAAAAAATCTTTCGATGGGGTTTTTGCAGTGGCCTGCTTTTTCATTTGGGTAATTAGATTAGAAGAGCAGTGCAGACAAACCAAGGTCTTGTGAGAATGTTATGTTGTCGGAAGAGTCTGTCGGATATTATTGAGAAAACATACACAATCTGAACCAGGCTCTAAATATCTTTAAAATACTTAAGACGCTCTATGAGTTACCAAAGCAGTTGAATATAAAGTTTATATTCCAAAATTTAAATTTTAAAAATCTGTGTGAGACTCTCATGCATGAGAATTGAAACTTCTTGGGTTCTAGAAACAGTTGTTATATCTTTGGATCAGTTGACGAATTTATTATTATTATTTCAGGATTCAGAAATAGTTATGGGAAATTTAATGGAAGTAAATCTATATCTTTTTTTTCAATGTTTTCAGCATTTACTTTGAGATCCACTATAAATAATAAATATTTATTTGTTTTTTTTATTTTTACATGGATTACATAAGATATGGCCTCTGTTTAGGAGACTGCAGTTTAGGCTAACTGGTAGCCTTCCTCAATCCATAACTGACAGTTGTCTCTTCTACACAATTTGAATAATTTCAAGTAGCAAAATGTTCTCCTAGTGTAAAATTATTTTCATATATAAAAATACAGAGTCATACTTTATTAGTCTATTGAAGTGACAACTATTAATGTACCTGCACTGAGTTATGTAATATCTATTGTGAAAATACTAGAAATATACTAAACTTTAAGTTAAGAGTAAAACAGTAACAGGAATTTAACAATGGACAATTAATTCAGGGCCATAATTCAACAGCATTGAATAACAAAAACATACTTAGTGATGAAGAATATTATTAATAATGAGTGACCAATATCCTATTATGGAAACCGTTTACTTTATAAATGTGCTTAAATAATTAACAACAATGAGGAAGAGCATCCATTCTTTGAATAGAAATAACTAACTCTTATATTTGAATTAAAATTATTTTTGTATAATCCCCAGAGCATCAGTCCCAGGGTTATAACAGAAAGCTATAATGTGCTGGGCAGAGCTCTGGTAATGTAAGAACGACGACTTATGAAATGGTGAAGATCATGTGGATGATAGAACTTTGGGGGTGCAATCTGTAGCGACCATATGCTTTAGATCGAGCAGATGTAAAAGAAGAAGTACTTTTTGAAATTATAAGTTCTAGTAATACAACTCTTATTAGATTTTTTAATTAACTTACAGATATTATTACTATCAAAATGTTGTGCCAGTGCATCAATAAAATGAAAGTATTTGTTGAATACACCAATTTATAAAATAACTTAATTATTAAATTGTATCCAACAGGTTTGCTATTGCTTAACTCTAAAATAATTTTTTTATTTAAACAAGAAATTATGTTAAAGATTACGTTTAATATTTTCAAGAATATGGGTACACAATAAGATACACCCATACCTCCCTTAACGGCCTAGATACGTTTCACGAAACTTGGCCGCAAAGCGAAAAGACGTATAAGGAATCAATTATTCTAATACAAATTCGATGGGATCGGTTGCAAATTTTAAAATATGTTTATCATTCAACATGCATTTTATCTTTTTATTTTACATTTTAGGCCGAAATTTTGGGCCAAAATTTTAGGCCGAAAATCGAAAACGTGCCTTAACCCTTTAGATGTGAGGTGCGGATATATCCGTATCACCGTGCACGGCTCTTAAGTGCGAGGTGCGGATTTAACCCACCCCTGAAAAAAACATGTCGCTTAAGTCAAGATGCGTATTTATCGGAATACTATATAGAATATAATTTTGTGTCGTATTCCGACATTCCTTCGTCAAATTTTTTGTTTATAATATGCATTGATTTGTGGGTCATTCTACATATGTTTCAAATTTGCCCTTTTTTAAAAATAACAATGGATTTATTTAATTTAGTTCTGAAGGTGAATATAAATGCAGCACTGAACAATCAAAACACATTAAAAAAATCGTCCTTAAATATTTACATTGACTAATTGACTTATTTCGTGACTTTTTATGAAATCTTATTTCGCACGTAAAGAGTAAATTGAAAAGGGCCTTTATAGCAATTGACATATAAAGACCGCCCATATAGCGAGGTATGGGCGTATTTAAATAATATAATATTGTAGCAATTTTATCAACAAATTAATTAACTGTGACATTTTTTCCTTAATCCATAAAAATCAATATTTATTTTTAATGCTTGCAATACTGATATGACTACAATCTGGCAGCTGCTATCAGATTGATATTTATAATTGCATATTATTAAATTTCAAACTTTGGAACAGAAAAGGGCTATTATAAACAGTTCCATGTTATAAAATTATATCTGTTCTATCGTTTCTACATTTAATGTCGAATAAGTTTGTGGCTTTATAGACTTAGTTGATTTGTTTCAACTGATGCTTTGATATACAAAGTAACTCTAGTTTAGTTTTAATTTAGCCATAAATTTATAAAACCTAAGACTATCTAATAACTAAAATATTATAAAACTCTGTCATTCAAAGTAAAATTATTTTTGAACAATTTAAATCATTATTCATATTTCTGCAACCTTTACTCTTTAGAGAATGAGAGATTATGCTTTATTCTTAAAATTCTTCAATCATTTTTTCATCATCCCTCTTACATACATTCTTGCTTCTTTACTCAACAGCAAAATGACAAAAAAAATGTGGATGTGTTTCATCAATAGATTTGTCCCCAAACATATATTGAGGCGTTACAATAATATGTATGAGTTGTGTTCCATGGGTAAAAAAAACATTTATAACTCACCGCTTGATGACTGGTTCCTGGGTGATTTATTCCACTGATGGCGGACTTTTCGGGACCAGTTAGTCGGACTACGCCTTGCTCTTGATCTTTCTCGTACTCTGAATAAAATATTTAAACAATTATTTCCAAAAGAAATTTGATAGCAAATTACTAAAAAATGTAAATGCGATATAAATACAATGAAAAAAGTAATCAATGATTCCAATAGATGGCAGTGTATAATAATAATAATGGAAAATGAAATTTAAATTTATAATATGATGGAAGGCATAGTTTGTAATATTAAAATGCAAATAAACTCACATAATTATGGTAGGATCCTCACTGCCTTCTTCTTGATCTGACATATCGACCCAGTCGTCGCTGCGATCACTGGAGCTGACCTCGCTTGACGCTTGATCACTGACTATTGTCTCTGGTTGCCCAAAGCTGACGATAGATCTTTGACCGTAGATGCTATTGGTCATCTGTTCCCCTGATATCGTGGAACCAGAGCAAGACTGACTGAAGTTAGAAACGGTGTCAAACGAGAGTCTGTTATTCGGTGACAGTAATTGATTGCGATATTTCAAAATATCTTTTCTCTTCATTCTAATAGTGCTATTAGGACTACCTGGAATTTTTTCATAGCAATTGGACACTGATGCAGTGTCACTGTGCTTGATTGTATCATAAATGTTCTCATCGCAGGAACATTCATCATAATTGACATTATTTGAATGACACGTGTCAGCATTATTAATATAGTTTATTTTCCCTGGTATCGGAGGAGGAATTTTTTCATAAATTGATGAGATTTTCTCGTAACCCACCGATGAAGTAATACTGTCAGATTTTATTAAAGAAAAGCCTTTTATTGGATGGTCAATCTTTCGTTTTGGTGGCAACGGTAATGGTTGTGTATCGAAATCAGATGGTTTCTTAGGTGTCTTGCAATATTCATAGCCGGAATCACTATCCACTTGATATGGCTCATTTTCATTTGGTTTACTGTGACAATATTCGTAGCTGTGGATGCTGGATACGTCCTCGTCTTTATGAAAACTAATTTCATCAAGACATTGATAAATATTCTCATTTTGCGACTGCGGCACTTCAGGTAGAGGGCAATTGCTTTTACTGTGTAGTTTCATGGAACTATTAGAAGTATTAACAACGAAAGATTGATTAGAATCATCCGAATTGGATACATAAGGTTCCATGGTTTCGTAATCTTCATCTATAGATAAATTTAAAGCAATTTCTTTTCTTATGTTTGTTATATCGTTTATTGCTAATATATTTATAGCCTCGACAATATCATCATCTTGTTTTATACAACTTATATTTGGATTGATAGCGTCTCTCAGGGGACTTTTATCTTTTTTTAGCTCCTCTGCAATTTCTCTTTTCTTATTATCCAGCAGGTGATCAGCTTTTTTTATAATAGTCTCGAATGCTGAAAATGTTACATCTTCTTCTGATAAATTTAAATTATTTCCGGCAGTATCGAGAGATGCCATAGACACGGACGGTCCAACAAAATCATACAAGTCATCATTTTCTGGCTGCAAGCCTTCAATTTCTACTAAAGAATTTATTGGGATCAGTTCGTTTCTTGAATTGGTGCGCCAAAGAAACGACTCATTGGGTTTAAGTCTTGCACTCAATTCTTGATATAATTTTTCTTCGTCGCTCATCACCATACTATCAGTTACTGTGGTTTCGGCAGTGCTTTTATCACATTCATTAATTGATAATTCCCTCTCTTGAAAATCTATTTTTGTCGGAGATTGACATTTTGGTGTTGGGGACATCTGTATTAAAGTATCAGATTTATCATTGTGAAGTTGTAGTTTTGTACCGTGTAAAAAAGTTCTACGAATATTCAATTTATCATAAAACATTTTGTTTTTATTTTTTTTGTTTTCATTTCTATTCCCATCACTATCTCCTAAGTATAAATTACAAGAAGTTATAGCAGTATCGATTGCTACTAAATTTAAATCATTTGAACTATTACAATTATCATTTTTTCCTGCATTAAAATCACAGGAACTTGATTCATAATCTTTACAATTTACAGATTCGTTTTCAATTACACTAGTTTTAATAACTTCTTCCTTACTGACCTCCTCAATTGCTTGATTTGTTTTGTTGGCTTTTATTTTGGCCTTTCCATCACGGATTACCAAATTTTTGGTTTTTATTACATTAATTTTTTTCTCAGGAACTTTAGGCTTGGAAGGTGATACGCTAATAATATTATTCGTTTGATCTGTAGGTCTGTCATCAGCAGGTGAAGTTTGTACATTATTGTCTATAATTTTACTATTATCTAGTGAAGAATTTTTATTAATTATTGATTTTGAAGTGTTTTGGCACAATAATTTTTGTTTATCAGACTCAAACATCTGTATAGTGGCACGGACATTACCAGAATGTCTATTAGGTGATGTTTTATAACTCGGTTTTCTTTTGACTGTATTTTTTATTTCTTTTACATCTCGATTTTCGAGAACTTTTCTTTTACTGTCAGGATCTATGTTTTGTGTGGCACGATTATTTTTGAAGTAAACATCTTTGTATAAAACGTCTTTTTGTTTATGCTTTAAAGAGTTAATTTTTCTTGGTGTCAAATCAGATCTAACTCTAAAAACTTTCCGATGCGTCGTAGGTGATTCTTGCCAATGTATCCTGTCTATAGATGTTATGCTGGGAGACTTGCTTTTCAAGCTTGATCTTCTTGTAATTAATATTTTATTATTTAATATTTTGACACTGATGTTGTTGGGTAGAGAAGTGGGCATCGTAAAACTTTTATCGTTATTTTTGCTTTTGCTGTTTTGAATTTCATTAATTACTTGAGCAAACTTTTTTTCGCTGAGTAAATTATCATTTTCTTTGACCATTTCGTTGTATTTTTGTGTTAATTCTGCTACTTTATTGCTTGTTAGAGTTGTGATTATTTTACCTGAATTTGCATGCTTTCTATGGCAAGATGCTGCAGAATTTCTTACTTTAAAACTAAAATTTCGAGCTGAATTGAAATCGTGCGAATTTTTCTTGACTACAGGACTTTTGTCGAGGGTAACATTATTTATATTTTCACAATCTTCGATTTCATTTTTTTAATTTTTCTTTTGTCAGCAAATCAGTACCCCCGCCGGTCACTCTCGAGTCATCACTATCACAGTTCATGTTAATGTTTTTTTTTATGAAATTTTTAATATCCGCTTTTACGGCATGCACTTTTTTTAAATCTTGCTTCTGTGCAGGCAAAACATTGTCTTCTTTGATAGATTCTTTAACTTTTTCAGAATAAAGATAAGAAGATGTATAATTTAGCTTGGTTTTACCACTTTTATTATCATTTTGGTTTAACGGTAGCATATTATCGACATCATTGGAAATATTTTGGTGCTCCAACTTGATATCATTCTTTAAAGATCTTTTGTTGTCATTTTTCTTTAAATTGTGAATATTATGTAATGTATTGTATTTAATTTTTTGGCTATCACCTTTATTAATATCAGCCGTTTTCTTAAAGTCTTCTTTTTTGCTGGTGCCTAGATCCATCAACCTGTAGAAGATGCTGCCTCTTCCAAATGACTGTGATGGATTCTTGCTCAATGACTTTATCTGATGGTTGAACTCTCTATCGAGGGATCGATGGTATGTATCGCTGTTGTCATCTCTCATTATGGGATTATTTGTCAAGCTTTCAAAATCAATTATTCATTCTGCACGTTGCTGCCACATCTTGAAAACTCATGCTGACCTCCAGTTACCTGAAATGAATAAAAATAATTCTTTAACAATAAGACACACGTGAAAACAATTCAACGTTTCTTTTATAAGAAATGATTATGGACGTTTCAGATAAAAATACATATATTAAACAAATATACTAAATTATAATTGAAAAGTTATCTATTTATTTAGGTATCTATTTTTTATGTTTTTAGTAATACATCTAAGAGTGTAGGTGCATATATTTATGATAATTGTCATTAAGAATTAATTATGTATACTCAATTTGACCTTCTTGGCACATTCACCCAACAGATATATGCTCTGTGTGACCTGTGGTAAGTATTCATGTATACATATAATTATTTTCAGACCCAGATTCTTAGTTATCAAGATCCTGATGGCCTTTAAGAATTCCAATGGATTAACTGTCACTTTGTTGTTCATAAAATATGCGTTGGCAGTCATACCTTTAATTTTCTTGCATGTACTACTGGAATACTAATTAATTATTTCAGTTAGTGAAGATCTTTACATTTATATTACAAAGCAAATTGATGACAACAATATGCTCAATATTTATTATAGTCTATATAAAATGAATGACAAGACAATACAAAAATGAATTATCCTAATTTTATATAAAATTTGCAAGCAGAGTAGAGTTTAAGTTGCTTGTGAGTTGTTAAAAATATGGGTATCCACCTTTTTTTATATGTGAATGGATGGTTCGTTAAATAAATGAAAGTGTGTATTCCACAAAGCATACTTTTATTTAAATAACTAGTGTTACCAACGCGAAAATTTTGCCAGTGGATTAGGCGTAGTTTGTAAATTTTAAATACCTAACAAATTGTCATTTTAGTCGTTAATTAAATGCGTCTAACTTAAAATAACTATAAAATTTTATGTCCACGTTTCTATTTCCTTCTATGTTATTAGATATAGCGCCGTTTAGCTCGTATTGCAGGATAATGCGTTTTTTCATAGTTACCTATTTATATATGTATATATACGACCATATAAGAATAAATTATTGCGGAAAGACGATAGATAGTTAAAATATTTGTAATAAATAAGTATCCAGTTTCTGTAAGCGTGAATACGATTATAAATATCGAGGCTATTTTTGGAATTATTAATTTTTTGCCCAAGGCAGTTAAAGTTATACAAAAAAAAATACAATAATTAATAAACGAAAATTTTACTGTTTACCTTTTAAAATTATGCTAACAAAGTAAAAATAGTCGTGCATTATTAAAATCACTAAAATGATTTGGTGAATCGTATAAATTGAATTGTCTATTGATGTACAAGGTCAGCACGCTTTCGATATCCAGTTCACTTGAAGATTTGAGGTGTACTCGTCACTGGTGGTAACCAATGTAAGATGACCAGTCGTAGTCTCAGCTGTGGAGAAATGCAGTGTAAATATGTTATCCATTGGGATTTCGAGTTCAAGTTTCAACACACTTGCATCGGCACGCGAAGGGAAAGTATCGACCGCTTAATAAGACCACCTGACGAGCTGAGGCCGAAGGGCTTAAGACGAGCCCGGAGGTGGGCGTAAGCGCGGGGGGCGCTCAGAGGGCGTTCATAGGCGGGCGGCGCCCACAAAGAGCCGACTGGTTCGTGAGACGCTCGATAAACAACAGTGAAAGCTCATTTTTTACCGACGGATTTCACGAGCGCCTTAATGGGTTTACAACTTACGTGACGTTATCCGGTATTCGAATCCCGACCGCTGAAAACTTCAGAGATTTTCGGTTTGCCGCACAAGTGGATCGGCCCGCGGTTCTCGAAGCGAAATTTTCACTTTAAACGATGACAAATTATCATCGGATTTTTATATACGAAATTAACAATTATTATGGTCAATGTGGAGCGTTTCGTTGCCTTTCTCGATCAAAGTTTCACAGCCGCCTCTAAAGAAGCTGAAACACCAACTGCGACATAAAAACACGCTCTCGCATTTATTATCTAATAAAAGAGAAAAACAGTATTTCAGATTGTGGTAAATGATCTATTTCAAAATCTTCAATAAACAGGTACGGCAACATTTAATGACCTAACTAGTAAAGAAATATAATCGCTCAATTTTAACTTTAATCTTATTTCCTGGTGCATTATTAAATGCGCTGTTAAAAAGTATATGTGTTATATCGCAATTTTCCGGCGGTGAATTCTTCGAGCGCTTTAAGATTATTGCGCACAGGGAAAATGTAAGAAATGCTATATTAAATGTGATAGGACGAGAAACATCTCGCTTTGCAGGCCGGTTTGTTGCTTAAAATGACGAGCATTTCCTTTCATCAACCTAATAACAGCAGGTGCGGATTGCTGACTCATCGTTGGTATACATCGATTCTATAGATGTATGTAGCTAACGACCTGTTGGTTTCCATTCAGTCCATCCGATCCCTATTAGAGAACTGGAACATCTCGACTGCGATGGCGATGTAGATAGTGTTATGCGAAATGGAATTGCTGAAATGTCATTGCCAACATCAGCACTTTCATATTGTGATAACGTTATCAATTGAATGCAACAGGATACGCTTGTCCGCAGTCGATAATATCAGGATAATCGGAATAAATATTTTATCTTTTATAAATGAAACACTGGGGTGAATGTCATTAGTTATAGAAAATAAAGATGCATTGTAGATAATACTTTGGAAATATGTAATACTAAGAATATATATAACAATTAACAATATATTATAATACGTAAATCCTCAAAAATTTAGAATTATTTTCTATGAAAGTGTTCATAATTTCATGCAATTCGTTAAAATCTCGCTTTAAAATCTTCTGATTGTTTCTTTCTTAAATGAATTTGTGAAATAATTAACATCTGGAGTATACTCGTATATAGATTGTATGTTTAAAGTATTATAACATGCTTCCTAAGGGATAAGACAATCAGTTTAAATATTTCGAGGTGCTAATTGATTGTTCAATTAGTAGTTTCATTGTCAATGATGAAATAATACGAAATCCAACATAAAAAGCACACTGCAGTTATTAAACAAAATATATTCGAGATGTTTCAGTCTCCTAATAATATTTTATTTAACTAGCATTTAAAACCAACTTTTACACTAAACTGAAAATGATGAGTTTTTTTATGTTATTTTAACCTTCCCTTTCTTTTTGAATATTCAACACTCGCACACAATTTCAGGAATCATTTATGTACGAAAGTCGAGGTTTGCCAGCCAGTATTCCAAAGACAGATTTTTTTTTCCGTAATTATTATATTGATAATTAAATATTGGTTTTGCATGATTTTTTATAACAATCTTGCGCCTATAGTAACCATCTTGATTGATGATCTAAAAACACATAGTAAACTGTAGTATTTTTAAAATTATTTATTTATAATAAGAGTATTATAATTACGTATTTTAAATGTGAGGGCTCAGCTAATTATACATTATATTTTGTCCGTGACGACAAGTCACGCCTCTCAGAACGTGCGAAGTGCTCAAACTCGGAGATGCAGGTGTGCGAAAGTTACCTCCGCAGAACCGAGCCCAGGTGACTAACAATGCTTTGAAACACACAAAGAGAAAATTATTATTTATTTTTCCGAACGTTCTGTTTTCGATCCGGAGCGGACGAATCCGTCGACGAGAGAGCAACGATCGGCAGCAATGCTGTTCAAAGAAATAATAAGGTTAGCACTATTTTACAATCTCGATCTTTTTGTCGGTTGTGTTTATTTTACTATATTCAACACCGGTAAAAAAAACGCTCTCGAAAACATCGCCGCGGAGAATTGAGATTATACAGATATTGACACAACGGTAAATTACTGTTTTTTTCATAATTTCGCGACTCGAAGGAGCAGTGTCGCTTATTGGCCGACGCGAAACGTACATTGTGAACTTCGTTTCAGGCAATTTGCACGTAACATGGGAAATACCAACGCATTTGAATGTATGCGATTTAGCATGCAAAGGACGGAATGATAATTGTATTCCCCGCACACAATACTCGCATATACTGGCAAGGTAAAACGCCGACCTGGCGTTCTCTTCAAATCACAGTTTGAATTACAAAGAGAATAAAGACCGTACAGAAACTGTCACTTATAAAAATCAGAAATCGCGCACAATATACATATAACATTAGATTTTATATTACAATGAGAGTTACTTACTTTCCAGTCGATCGAGCTATTCGTAATTCTAGACCACAAATAGGTACACGAGTTTTAATGCATTATATTGCGTGGCCTATTTTTTGTACTTTCCCTCTTTAAATTGTATCAATTACGCGTATATAAAATGCAAATGGACAATCTATACATTTTTATTTATTTATAAAACGACCAATTCTAAATATGAATGCCTCTGCAACAATAATTAATTATATGCGAATAATAATATATTATATTTTTAATATATTTATTTATGGCACTCACTTTGATGTGAAATGAACTGCCCATTTCCAAGGTGATCCTCTCTTAGTGCTTGTGAGGACGCTCGCTTGGCTGAAATGCTGAGCAGCCTCGAAACGTAGGTTAACTAAAATACCGAGGATATCTGAAAAATAATTTGACCGTGTTTACTATAATGACCATCAACACGAAGCTTTTACGACGGTCAACAGAAGAAAACATATGTTTATGTACATACAGTCTAGGATCGGTAAAAAGACTAAAATGGTAAACAAAATATAATTGATGTAGTTGTCGTATTTTAAACTTAAGTAAATAATGAAAAACCAATACGTTTGTACAACATCAGGTGTGCGTAGGTAAACAGTAGAAACTTTTCATGTAGCTTGAAGCAATAGAAATTCGAAAGATAAATTTAAATATAGAAATCTCTAAATTACTAACAAGTTAACAATTTTGATAATAATAGCTGCTGGAATCTTCATTTAATTTAGTTAGATGCTGAGTACGTATTTAATTTAATATGAATGTACACACAATTGAGCTGCAAGGCATTTTATTGTATATATTTGCGTAGGTTTCCTCGGTATGATTTATGATTTGTAGTTTTGGGTTTGAGATCATTGTCCCTGTTTATTTAAAAAAAAACATGCCATTGGACACGACTGAAAGCCCCAAAATTGAGAATCATTATGTTATAATTTAGAGTAAAATAATGTTTTTGAATGTAACATTTTCGTGAAAATTATAATATCAATGATATATACGTAGTTCAATTTTGTTCAACTAGTTAAGGTATTACGTTGTAGAATATTAGATTTCTAAATGATGTTCTTTATTGAAATAATTATGTACGAATGTAATGTATTCCATTTATACGTAAAAAATATAAATTACATTTTTAAATTATTTTTCAACCGAAAGAAAGTCATTCAATAAATGGTTTCGTTATGGAATGCTATTTCTACTTTCGCTATGTGTATTATTATCTATATGCAATAACAATAAATGACAATACTATTATTATCAACACAACTGTATCAAGTATTTCGTTATTTTTTATATACACATTAAGAAGACTGAATGAAGAGAATAAGAATGGTAAAAAGAAAAATATTTTTAAAATATATTTCAGAACATTATAGTAAATAAAGCACAGTCAGAACTAACCGTTAGAAATAATGTATCAAATAGACCGTATCAGAAATGTGATATAATAATGCATTAATTTTAACATAATTTCTATAAACGAGTGACATCACATTTTAAAAATAGCTGCCATAAAAAGTCTGCGTTTTGAATAAATTGTAATGTCTGCAATTATGAAAAATAACACCACACATTCCAGAGGAGAGATATCTATAATTATTATTTGTATCTGAATAAATCCCAAGGACACGGATCAATAACCAACGTCCACCTGGCACCACAGCTTGACGGAATTATTAATGTTTGATTACTTCACTTCGATCATTACATATTTGTACAAGACTCACGAGAAGAAACATCATATAAAACTAACGATATTAACGATTTTTTTTTTATATTATTAAACACATTGTGTACAATCGTAATGACTGAGCATCGTGGACAAAGGATCTAATACAAGCACACGTATGTCTTCTACTTTTTTCATTGATGTTCTTTATTGGAAAAACAAACATCGGTGTCCTGATACAATGTCGCAGGGACAATAAAAACCTAACCTAAACCACTGATATGTAATTTCAAAAAAAATCATGAATCGAACCATTAAGATAATAATATTAGGTTAGGTTGGGAAGTTTAGGTATGTTTTGATAAAATCACTGTTTTTTTTTAGGAAAATCACCACAAAGTTATAATTGTAACATAATTCATGAATTTAAAATCTTCCTTAATGATTGATTATCTGTTTTCATAACGTCCCTGCAACATTAATATTATGTAAGAGTACGGTTAGTCATTCGATTTTAAAAATTAAAACAATATTTATTGATTATAAACATTATGACCCATGTTATGAGTCTGGTTTTTCAGACACCATGGTGGGCTGATGGGAGCGGTGGTCATAAAATACCATAAATCAACTGCTTTTTCGTCAGGTTTCTGAACTCTTGTCCTGCAAAACCGTCGCGTCGGATGTGATTTTTTTACACAATGTCGGCATCTGCTGGGATTTTGAGTTGACTAGAGGCGAGAAGAAAGGTCTGGCAGTTAATAGAGGTCATTGATGGTGGTTTGTGTTTTATTTAATATAAATGCGCACATGAGTAGAACACCAAAAGATTGCTTTGGTCCTAATATGATGCTCAATCAGGTTGGCTGGACGCTTAATTTGCTTCTTGAAGAGTTTCAAAGGAAGGATATAAGGATGCTAAGACAGCATTCCATAATCCGTATGTGATGTTAAGGATAAGCTAGAGAAGTCGTCTGTTATCAGCCGACATACGTAAACCACGATGTTCAGAAAATGTTTCACGGGTATTACTTTGATAGATGTGAAAAATTGGAAGAGTCCTATGTCCATGATAGTAGCTATAAAAATGCTTAGTGAATGGACTGTAAGTCTGTGTTTCATGGATTGGATTTCAGACGTTAAGATGCCTCGCTTTTGACCAACTCTCTCTCCCCTTCCGTGTTGATTTTTGAATGGGACACATTACAAAGGACGCTCGCAATAAAGCAAACATTTTGAAAGAGGTTAAATGCCTTTTACTGCTTCTAATGCAGTGCAAAGTGCAACAACAAACTGACCCCAGAGTGAATCATTTGATGTTAGTAGACTACAAACGTACCTCGAGTTGCCTTTTTAGGTGATTCGATGCGATGCTGGATCACGAGGAGCATTAGGATTAAATGCTATCCACTGGTGCGACTTGACTGAAGAACACGTAGAAGTGCTCGAAGGAAAAGTACATAGTTGGGTTTGATATATATCCGAATGTGCCTATTCCAGCTGAACATCTTCAAGCAGCGCAATCTAAGCAGGATGGTACAACGAGCAGTTCTACACGACGTTAATGTGCCATTAAATTAGTAATGATCTCCAAATTAAGAGCGGATACGTCAAAGAGAGATAAAACCATTTCACCACTATAGAGTTACGTCCGTCGTCGCATATGTGTATGTCGCCTATTGTTTCCAAATCGGTAATGTAATTATTGCGTCTCGATCGCGGCGCTGTCCTTTAAAGAACATCCTGTTACAATTATTATTGAACAGCTAGTTACATCAGAGAGGTCACGTGGTATGAAGCATTGTCTGTTATGGCATTCCGTGTTATAGTCCGACCGATAACAAACATTATTGCGTTATGATCGACACCAAATATGCGGCGCGGGCCACAGAGAAGAGCTGTGCGCTAGAGGTGCGAGCGCGGGGGCCGCGACACTAGTGCCAGGCTCCGCGACCTTCACCTCTCTGGGGCCGACGCTCGTGTCTCCGCATACTCTCTACAGCAGACATCATCAACCAGCGCACAACAAAGACTGTTCATAGATCCAAGAAGTCTTTCACTGCCACTATTCGAAAGTCTAGAGATATTATATAAACAAGACCTATGGAGTCTTAGGTCCACGAATACTTTCAGCGGGACATAAGAAGCTTATTAATGGTTATGGAAAGTATACTGTGGAATCTAAAGAGACAATTTTTTAATCCTTGCAGCAGTTTTAGGTGTCTATTATTGTGGTTGAGATAACTTATCTGTACGAAACAGGACATTTATTCGTCGCATATTCGACCATAAACTTACGTTTCGGATACTTTTCAAGTACCCGGACTTCTGCTCTGTACGTTGTCAGGGTGTTTCCAAGTGGATCTTTAGGTGCATATACCCGTATGTCCTAGAACGAGGAATGGACAGTGGTAGCTGGTAGAAGTAAGTGGCTGTAATTTATGGTTATCATACGTTCCGGATATGGGAAGAAAAGAAGAAACTTACGCATTTATAGCTTATTTTTGAGTCTGAAGATGCCTATACGTTCGAACTAGGTAACCTATAAATGCGGCTTATTTGTAATTTTACTTAAAGTATTATTTACATTTGCACATTTGCAATGATACAATATGTACTCTAATTCTTTGGTTTGAGACGAAATTACAGTAAAACGTGATATTTTATCTTCTACTTATTAACTAACTTTAAGATCCATTTAAAATATTTGATGGAAAATGCAATTTAATATCATTTTAATGTCACAAAGAGTAACTGTTGTTACAATAGAAAGGAGGCCACGGTTTTACGCACTTTAATCAATTACTAATAATTATGATAATTTTGCATATTATTTATACTAATTGCTTAAGTATTACAACATGATAAACACATGGTAAAATTACACTCTCTATTTGTTACTATTTATTGAATTGAAGGCGAAGTCGTGTCTCTATTAGTCAGAATTTTAGAGATGTATATTAATTATCTAAAAATATTATCAATAATGATACCCACCAATTATTATTTTAAGCAATTATCCCAGCTTGTCGAAAAGTTTAACTCCACTGCATTAAGGTTTTCATACAATGTACATGGAAAAGATTCTTCAATGTACACATATTCACAGGTAACTAGCATTTAATTTTAATGTGAGAGTCATTCCGTATAGCGCGGGAACTCGGGTATATCATTCTGCATGAAAAAAGTAAATTTCTATTTCTGTAATTTAATAAAACTACTGTACAAGGCAAAGCAACCGAAAATACCAATAGGCGAATGACAAAATTAACTTTAGACGTTTTTTTAAATGAAACCTTTCGAGGAAAATTAAGCTAACTAGACTACATATTTTATTGTATGTTTCTGTTGGCAAACCTAAATAAATAAATAAATTAAACATTCATATTTTGAAAGTACAATTATTACACATTTTTATGCATAACTACGCATGTTTTTTACACAATACGTAATATTTAATGATACTTCACATTCCATAAAACAATATTTATTTAGGTAGTCACTACATACGAGTACATCAGAAGCATGTAATGTATTGAAAATTATTTCCACTATTGACCACAGTCATGATCACTAACAATGAACACAGTGACAGACAAACCATAAGTCAATATATCTTTGATTATAATCATATGACCGGTTTGCCACTTTAATTCCATAAAAAAATAATCTTACAGTAAGTATTCAAATGAGAATTAAATAAAAAAGTTGTAATATTTTTTTCACTAAATACTACGAGTATTATATCTTATTTTGTCGACAAATTCCTTTATTGTTACATGAAGCAATATTGATTTTTAATATTGGGAGCACTGACCCCAGCTGTCAGATTGAAATTAGTCATTTCATATCGACCATTTCAACCTTTGTAAAAGAGAAGAGCTTTTATAAATAAAAATAACAGTTATCTGCTTTTAAAGCTTTTTGTTTTACCTCTTCTGTGTTCAAAGCTGAATAATTCCGTAAATTTAGAAATATTTTTACACTAATGTCCATCTTTCAATCGTTGAAACACAAACGCTAGGTTGGTATAGATTAATCTTTCTACCGCTATTTCTTTAGCTCCCATATTTATACGAGTCGAGTTACTTATTGAACATTCATACAATTTATGTAAGCCGACCAAGAACACGCAATTTTTGAAATTCCTATCTAAATGCTACCGGCAAGTTCTGGAATGCTCTACCAGTATCTGTATTTCTTCCTGCATACAATGTGAATCTCTTTGAGAAACATTTCAATATATAATATAAGCCCTTGCACGAATACAACGCTACTTTTACATATGCAGCACCCAGCAGCCCCGCACTGACTTATTTTTTATGGTTCGTTTTGACCTTCTATATGAGGTATATGTGAAGCTCCTTTTGTTCAATGTTTTTCTTCTTCGTGTGAGCAACGTTAATTTGATTTATTCCAATATTTGGCAACATCAATAGCCTGTATGTTGGCCAACATAAAATACTGGGAGAAACAGCTAGTCAAGCATATGTGGCAGTATTTCTTAGGAAGCATGAAAAGAACCTCCGTTTTTTTCTGGCCAATCTTTTCGACCCAGCGAATTATATGCTTTTATTGTTTACATATTTCCACGTGAAAAGAGTCTGTCTCATGCGATCTGGGGTTAAAATGTACAAGAGCCATCCATCACAAGCAATTATAATGTCGAGGTGACGCAACGAAAGCATGCCCGAGGCTTCCATTACCAGCCAAGATTGGGCACAAGCTCACAAATTACCGACCTGGCCGGTCCGGACGCATCGACATTTTTTGTGTGGACACTCATCATTGGCTTCTTCTATAATACGATATAATGGAGTATGAATAACGCACTGAAAGGCCATTCGCTTATAAGAATATTGAAAGTAAATTTGACGGCATAATTAGTATTCTGGTCTCCGACTCGAATATCGGTTCCAGTTTTGTATGGGTCGATAAGTATGTGTTATAATCGATTGACGTATTAGCACTATTGAATTTGGCAATTATATTGAAAAAATATTTCACAAGAGTTTACCAATTGAGTAAGCAATAACGGTACTTAGTAAGAAAATAATAAATGTCTGATATACTACTGGCAAAGGATGCAATTGCGCAATTCTACGTGTGTAGAAATTACATACAGTGCTTAATATATACATCATGAGAGTCACCCCAAACTCTAAAATAATATTGGTCAACTTGGGACACCTGTTAGATGTAAATGACTTAATAAAACAAAAAATGGGTACATTCCTAAAATCGTATATTAGATGAATGACTTAGTATATAGAATTTGTGTTGCCAGATACCTGAATTATTCAACGTTTTAAATAACAATAATTTAATAAAATACCTTTACCTCGTAATTAAACATCTAATAATTGACACTTTTTAGTTATAATATAATTGTTTCATCAATATTATCATAAAGATTCTATAAGCAACAACGGAGAGGAGGATGTTAATAAATATGAAATCACACTGCAGCAGGGGCCTGCGTCGCTGAACAGTACTTTTATGTTTATTACAGGAAAGAATTAGATAACATGTATATTTGTTTACGGACAATAACATAAAATAGTGTTTGATTAAGATTTTTCTTATCTCAAAGAAGCTATGGCCTTGATGCTAATAAAATTTAGGCGCAACTACCTGTATTTAATTTTAAAACACGGTGATGTTGCCGTACATTATCCTAATAATTACATTTAAAAAATATATATATTATAGAATGCTGGATTCAGTTATAGGGCGTTTTAATAATTATTGCAAAAATATCACCACGAGACATCACGACTAGTACAGAGCACATAGTCATTGAAGCACCTGGCTGGTGGAAAATTGAAGTTCACCTTCCTTGGAAAACCTCATCTTATGAGTGGGTGTCGTGAAGTGGTTTTATTTATTGCACGTATTATATAAAGACTCATGGCTGTAGTCTCATCATACGCATAATTTCGCCCACACGATAGTCATTTTAACCAACGGTATTAAATCCTTATAATGCGTTATATTTCTCCGGCCATCTTAACCTACAAATATTTTAATCATTGTTCTTTCTACATACAGATTTATTAATTCGTCTTTTAAGTGAGATATATATACTATATATTATATACTATACAACACTTTATGTATATCACACCTATTCTTCTTTAAGACCTTTAATTTTGGCATCTCACCAATGCAGCCGTTTAATGGGTTTCGAAAGCAGAGGTCTACGTAGAATACTGGATGATGGTACGATGCTTTGACTTTGTGATGAATGACGAGTGAGAGAGCAGACAAGGCAGCCTTCCATACTACAGTCGGTCAAGAGGACTTCGGATGCCGCAGGAGAGCATAAACTACAGAGGCCTTTTTATCAATCACCGGGCTCGCGCCATCATGGAAGGCCGTCGAGAACTATTCTTAAAATGAACTCGGCGGATCTGTAGGAAGCAGTTCTGATATAGGATGGGGCAAGAGCCATGGCAGTTGACAGAGCTTTGTTGTGGCAGTTTATGACGTCCGGATATGCTCCGGTTAAGGAAGAGAACATGGTGATGATGATGATATGATATTTACGTATAGTACTAGCATTAAGAAGCAAAATATGTATTTAATGTAAGACTTTCTACAGCGTTGAGAAAACGTGATGTATTGATTAGCGGAAAATATTTTATCAATGGATGGAAAAGTGTTAATCTATGTAAATATTTTGTGCAAACATACGGAGTGAAAAATTATTTTTTAAATAGAATAGTCACCTTCCATTGTGATCATTCAAAACACTGTGAATCATTTTGATTATCATGTCCATCAATCAATACTTGAAGGTGAAATTCAGAAAATCTATCGATCTTCTTATACTCGTATATTATGTTCTGTAGAACTAAGGTGAGGCGACAGACGCGGTGAAACTAGCAAAAAAACTGCAGTGGCTGTTTCAGTAGAGAAAATGATTTCAAATCAAAGTAAGAATATTTTTCCCATATTCTTTTCACTCAATAAACCATTTTTTATGTAAACACATACAGGAGAATACAGACAGATTGTGATAGTGATTCTGAAGTCTCATCTGTGGAATTATAGGACGCTTACCATAGTGCATATGGTTAAGCGCTGCATTTGGAGTGTTGATCCGTCAACGTCATAGACTACAGCCCAAGATTCACGCATCATCCTTATTATTACAGGAATTTACTATGAATGGTTGGTCTTCAAGGGAAGACTTTCTTCTACCACTAATTTTAATTAATAGGCTGTGACTGCCATTTTACAAATACACACCAACCGGGAGTATTTTAGAACTCGGAAATCGATTAAGAAACTTTTTGTTTTTAATCTCCGTTGGGGATCGAACCCACGACTTTTGGCTTGTCAAGCAAACGCCATTGCTTGTGTCAGGCTATTGAGCTATACCCGCCGGAAAAATATTTTTTATGTAAATAAATCTTGTATAATTTTTATACAAAAATTAAAAAAGATTTATCTGTAAGGTTTTAACCAAACATAATATTCATATATTTTTTAAAGCCAATTTATTTATTTAGTGTAAACCTCTGGGTCTTGTCTAAGTTATAAACTTTAAAGAAACAGCTGTATAGCATTGTAGGTATTGAGAAATAAATACATAAGTTACATTAAATATGAATAATAAATAGACAAATGATTTAACAAAAACTATATAATACAAAATATACCTAATCTATCCGCGAAATTTGCGCGGGTGTTGCACTAGTAAAATAATAAGTATGCATCGTTCCCGACAGTCGACATTTTTATTTGAATTACATTATGGCAACTAATTGAAACAGAAAGCGGAATTACATTATATGCACGTGAAAACATTAAAATTACTATCAAACAACGCTTTACAAACAATGTGTGCTTAGACAGCACATACGTGATAATTTTTGCATATCTCATCCTCATTTATAACATGCATTTAAAAATTTAAATACTACTATATTAATTATATAAACATCTCTTATCACGTGCACTATAGTGTATTTTTTCTTCCTATAATCGTTTCATATCTGGGATATATGGTCATCACGAATTGCCGCCATTCAGTTGTTCAACTAACTTCATACAGGGTATGTTAAGGTACATTGAGTTGAATACAAGAAGGGATGTGTGCTTAGGTTTGCATTTCTTCCGGCTGATGCGTGGCGTGTTCGGGAACCCTGAAATTTTGTTGAAAATGGGTCTGCGTATCCCCGATAAATATCTGAGAATAAGGAGGCACAGATTGTTCGCTCTTCCAAAGAGTAACACTAACCTGGCAGAGACTATGCCTCTTGGGAGAGGCATCAAACTATTCAACCAAATCGCCTCGGATGTTGATATATTTCACGTAAAGGAAAAAGGGCCCAATTCAGGCATGAACTCCACGAGTTTCTTTTGAGATATGATATGTTGGCGTCGTCTGTTTGATGAGCATTTGGGACATTCTGTTGCTTGTCTTTATTGCATTGTTTTTAGTACTTAATCATAAGTACCTATATTTGTATATTAATATTGATTGTACGAGTACTTCAGTAACGATTTTTTTTTTTTTTAATTTGTAATGTTCTGTAGTGAAAAAAAGTCAGTTTCCATTGTCCAATTCGCTCTAAGACATATCTGCACCCGAAGTTAAGCCTGGGAGCATATAAGGTTCCCGAAGACCCGTAGAGCATTAAAAAAACCTGAGGACTTGATGAGACGGCATCTATAGGGTCCGCCAAATAACTTTTTTTTTTTGAGTCACATTGAGTCACATCGAGTGTAGCTTCGGCTGTGTGGCACGTAGCGCCGTCCTGTTGAAACCAAATGTTGCCAATATCCTCCTCTTCAATTTTTGTGAACAAAAATTCGTTCAACATGGCCCGATGACGATCGCCATTGACTGTAACGGCCACTCCTTGCTCATTTTCGAAGAAAAATGTCCCAATTATGCCTCTGGACCGAAATCCGCACCAAACAGTGACTCGTTTTGGGTGCAACGTCTTTTCAATGTATGCGTGCTGGTTTATAATATTTGAGACGTATTTTGTCTGATTTGTTATTCGTTTTTTTCGGAGATCGGAAGATTAGCCCTATACTCCCGAGGCCAAGAACAATTGGTCCTAAGGATTGGCTCAACCCGACCAGTGACACGCGGTAAGCAACTGGCGGCAACCCATCCACGTTGCTATCCACGCCTAATCTTCGCTGAACTAGCGAGAATCGCGCTAACTATGTGCTATAGCCCCTGGTTCCGCCGCTTTTCGTTCACAGGCAATTCGTTCAGCGACTTATCGGTAACGACGTGAGGCGCACTGGACGTCTGGTTCACGAGATATTTGCTAACCTAACCTAAGTTATTTCGTTAACGGTACAAATAAATCTCTGGACTCTACGATTAATGGACAAATCCATAGGTTAGGTTAGCGAGACATCCAGTGCACCAGTTGTCTCGAGCGCCATATGTCCAGTGCACCAGACGTCCAGTGCGCGTAACGTCGTTACCGATGAGTCGCTGAACGAATTGTCTGTGAACGATATGTCGTGACATCATTGCCGCTGGACGAAAAGTGATACGTCGATAAAACAAGCATTATTTTATTACAAAGTAAGATTCTTACTAAATTATTATTGATTAAGATTACGTAATTAATTTAAATAATTGAGTAATTTTATGGAATTTGTTACGTTTAATGTGTATGCATGAGTAATTTTTTTATGTATTTTTCGTTGCGACATTGCATAATTGTGTATTTATATGCGTGTTTTATATAATGCATTAAATTGACGAAGTGTAAACGCATTCCTTCACCGGAGAAATTACGTAAACGTTGCAAAAACTTGAGGTTTAATGATGCATTGCATTGTTATAGTATAAACTTAACGCTACTGCCATCGTCTAACTGAAGAGAAAGATTAGGAGTCAATTAAAATTAGGTAATAATCATTATCGCATTTATGTCAAAAATAATGACTTATAAGTGTTTGAATTAATATATAGGAGTACGTACACAAGAAAAAATATTATGATCTGTGGTTATAATAATTCTTAATAATATAAAATACATGTATATAATACAATGTATATGCAGGGAGCGGCAAAAAGAGCTGACGGTTTTCGTCGTTCTTTTGATTTAAATCCGTCAACTTTTTTTGATGCTCCCTGTACATACAATTAGCATCAAAGCGTCAACTGTAATAATACTTATCAATAATATAAATACGTCTTAAAATTCTCAACTTAGTGGGTAGAAGCAATGGTTATGGTAGTACGCGCTGTGTATAGAATAGAACTGAGATGCATAGTTCGCGGTTCTATTCCCAGCGTCTGCCGTTTCTTTTTCTCCGATATCGATGAAAGACATGTCATAAAATATTATATTTAATGTAGATTTGTATATGCGTATCATTTGTTAAAAAATAATGGTATTGATCGATAAAGCATATAAATAAAAATAATTATTAAAATAATAATCTTTTGAAAATACTAATAGTTTCTTTTTTCTTGAGTATATTTATCTGAATTCTCGAAAGTTATAGAGGTCTTATTCATAAATATAAATATTTTGAATTTTTTGTTCGTATTCGTTTAAATTGCACATGGTATGTGTTTTTTCACCGTAGACAAAATAACATTATCAACAAAAAATAAACATTCAAAAAACGTTCCAAATAAGCGGATTTTCTACTAATTTTTTAATTTGCAGTGTTACCAACGGTATATTTTATTAAAAATAAAAATACAGATACCTATCAACATCATTTAAATATAATTCGAATATCAGAGATCGTTTTTTTTATACAAATAAATGCCGTTTGGCCGCATTTCGAATGATTGCTTTTCGTTTTGAAAACTAATAAATCTTTTACAAATTTTATTGGTCAATCACGGAGCGGAATTCACCATTTTGTGATTTGGGCGAGATTATTTTTTTGACATTTTGATGGCATATAAATTTCTTTTATGACTGGACATCGATTTGAAAACGACCATCAAAATTATATACCTAATACATACACGTACAATTATACCATTGTTTTTCTTTAATATAGTGTTTCAATACCGGATAGAGAAATAAAATTGATACTAACGGCCTGCGAGTGGGAAGCTATGACATTTTTAGAGCATTTCTTTATACATTGATAATTAAAATGTCATTTCTTTAAATATCTTTTATAACTCCATAATTTAATTTTCTATTTACGCTTTTTTTAATATCTGCTTCATTCGACATTAATTAATAAGTCAGAAATATATATTACAATACATACTATTTTGGATCCGCTGATTTTTGAGGATTGTACTACACTACATTTTTTTACCATATCCGCTCCGTATTTGGAAAATATTGACACCACGAATTTCCGCCTCACAATTTTGTAAGCTCAGATTGTCCATGCCTTGTCCCAGAACACCTGTATCTCCGGAGGTCCACACGGGAAAATAGATAGTTCTCGAGAGCTTCCTGGGCAAGAGACCGCGAACTTGCATAGACTGCGACTTAAATATCATAGAAATATTTGGGTGTTCAATGATCATGGCTTTTTTAAGGAGATCGGATGATCAGCCCCACGCTCCCGAGGGCTAGTCATTTTTTTGTTTTGTCCTTAAGGGGTGGCTCGACCCTACCTGGGGCATGTAAAGAGCTTAGATTTAATTAAATCTTTAGATTTAATTTAAGAAAATCAAGCTTGGTCGGGATGCATTGATATATTGCATTGCTTTGTTTTGGTTATTAACTTTTTAACGTAATGGGTGTATGCTTATGTAAGATAACCAATATCTTCGTCAGTTTTCCTGTTTCATCTTCGTTCGCAGAATACGACCACCGCATAAAAGGCCCGGTTGTGCATCTTTGTTTTTTACTCGTCGAAGAGAACCTGTTCTGGTGCATGAAAACAACAGGAATTAGGTTTTATACGCATAAGATGGGCCACAAAAAATTATCGTTATTTAAAAGAAGAAAATGTATAAGAACCGAGAACGCACAACCAATATTTGAATGACTCATATATTTTTTTTCACATTTAGATTTTTTGACTTGAAAATGTTATTACTAACATTTATTTATGCAAATTTAGTAATATTTTTATTATTATATTGTTCCTCTTGGTAAGATATCAATAGTATTCGTTATCTTTTTACATAAAAAATACATAACAAAACAGAGTTATTAACAACATACTACATTCTTCTTTAGCCTCGCCATTCGCCATGTCTGTCTGTCCTGCGTTGCATTCTCGGTCAAACCCAGAGTTTTCAGATCCTTGTTTACAGTTGCAGTCCAGGTTGCCTGTGGTTTTCCAGGTCTTCTTCTCAGCGTGGGTATGTTGAGGGCTCTCTTCACCATGTGGTCTTCATCTCTCCGTGTCACATGCACATACCATCTTAGGCGGTTTTCACTTATCTTTTCGAATATGCTCATTTCGAACTCTGTCCACTCTAGTCACACCGCCCACCCACCTCAGCATCTTCATCTCTGCCACATGAATCCTAACAACATACTACATATCTTTGTTATAACTATTACAATAGTTAGTACTCGTTCAGTAAATGTCATCAATCGATGTAATATTAACCAAATTATTAAGTACAGTGGTTACACGCAGAGCACTGGTGCTCGGCGAGGATATTATAATTACTCCACGAAACGCAGAAATGCACCGATTTTCCTCAAAAAAAAAATGATTTTGGTACTCCGTGAAGTATTATATTAATCACAAGTGCTCCGTGACTCTAAAAAGGTTAAGAATCACTAATTAAGCACATTTCTCACATGCTGAAAATACAATTTAACGGAAAATTATGTATCCGAAAACGAGCTAGATGATATTTTCAATGTTTTGAGCATTCACTTTGAGATCCATAATAAATTATAAATATTTATTTATTTATTTACCTTGTTTTCACATGGATCACGTAACAAAAGTTCTCTATTAGGAGACTGCAGTTTCGACTAACTCGTAGTCTTTCTCAATCCTTCTCTAGTTAAGAGATAACTGAGCTGCGTTGTACTTGTAAGTGGTGTAACACATTTTTGTAGGGGAGGGGGTGGGGGTGTGTCTAACATGAAAGGAGAGGGAGGTAGGTAGTGTTGCAAGGATGAAGGAAGAGATAAATACATAAAAGTGGTTTAGGTATAAATTTATTTTTATTTTTTATTTTTAATATTATTCTTATATGTCGTATATATAATTTTTTTTTTATACTTATTTATTTATTTAACGGAAACAATTTTAAAATTGGTGAATTAATTAAGGTATTTAGTTGGTTATTAATTATATCTTCTTTCTTATTAATGGCTTTATAAATTTCTAAGTGTTCTAAATTATTTAATTTAACGGTTTTATTTTCTACATGTAATATGTTTAATACTTTTTCTAAGTTGTACGAATGATTATTTTCTATAAGGTGGTTTGCGAATTCAGAAAAATTAGTGCTTTTTAGGCACCTTAAATGTTCTTTAATTCTAATATTAAAATTTCTTGACGTTCTACCAATATAAAAAGATTCACAATCTTGGCAATTTAATTTATATATTCCAGAATTATTGCGTTTATCATTAGTATCTTTATTATTTATAAGGTGGTATCCTAGTTTATTATCTGTATAAAACGCTGGCTTTATCTCATTTGGGAGTAATTTAATTATTTTAGGGGTAAAGTTATTAACGTGTAGAATTCGTCTCCACGTTCTATCGTCTTTAATATTTTCTTTAGGATACAAATATTTATATGTTATGTTTTTAATATATATAGAATTATTTAATATATATAGAAAACCGACGTTCACAGATATAATCATTCACAATTCTTCTAATCATCCCAAATCTCATAAACACTCAGCTTTCCATGCAATGATACATAGATTAATTTCAATACCATTATCACAAACAAACTTTGATATAGAATTAAATACAATTAAAAATATCGCACAAAACAATGGCTATCATAGCCAATTAATAGACAGCATCTTGAATAATAAAAAACGCCAAAACATAACATATAAATATTTGTATCCTAAAGAAAATATTAAAGACGATAGAATGTGGAGACGAATTCTACACGTTAATAACTTTACCCCTAAAATAATTAAATTACTCCCAAATGAGATAAAGCCAGCGTTTTATACAGATAATAAACTAGGATACCACCTTATAAATAATAAAGATACTAATGATAAACGCAATAATTCTGGAATATATAAATTAAATTGCCAAGATTATGAATCTTTTTATATTGGTAGAACGTCAAGAAATTTTAATATTAGAATTAAAGAACATTTAAGGTGCCTAAAAAGCACTAATTTTTCTGAATTCGCAAACCACCTTATAGAAAATAATCATTCGTACAACTTAGAAAAAGTATTAAACATATTACATGTAGAAAATAAAACCGTTAAATTAAATCATTTAGAACACTTAGAAATTTATAAAGCCATTAATAAGAAAGAAGATATAATTAATAACCAACTAAATACCTTAATTAATTCACCAATTTTAAAATTGTTTCCGTTAAATAAATAAATAAGTATAAAAATTATATATACGACATATAAGAATAATATTAAAAATAAAAAATAAAAATAAATTTATACCTAAACCACTTTTATGTATTTATCTCTTCCTTCATCCTTGCAACACTACCTACCTCCCTCTCCTTTCATGTTAGACACACCCCACCCCCTCCCCTACAAAAATGTGTTACACCACTTACAAGTACAACACAGCTCAGTTATCTCTTAACTAGAGAAGGATTGAGAAAGACTACGAGTTAGTCAAAACTGCAGTCTCCTAATAGAGAACTTTTGTTACGTGATCCATGTGAAAACAAGGTAAATAAATAAATAAATATTTATAACGAGCTAGATGAGCTTAAAATAACATTAAAAAAGGTAACAATATTTTATTTAAAAAAATCGTAATTATTTAATAATCATTGTTATTATCGTCAAGGCAGATCTCTGGCATCTTAAATAATTTTATCAAAATTTCTCTACTAATGATGCGAAGCTACTTACGGATACTACCAACTGCTGCAATGCAATTAGCAAGTGCCTAATAATTTATTGAATATACATAATTCCATGTATTAACCCTTTCGCATCGGTTTTCGGCATATGCCGTCATAAGATTCCCCGACCGTTGACATCGGTTGCGTGATATATCGTTTTGCTACTTTCTTAGAATAGTTTTTTATGCATCATCTGATAGCTAAAGGATACAATAACCAATGTGATATTTGAAAATATTCCAGATAAGTACATTTATGCTTCAAATACTAGTTTTATAATTGACAGTATAATTTGTATTCAAACCGAGCCGTAATGAAAGGATTTACGAAAGATAATAAATTGTTTATAATATTATGTATAAAATAAGTATGAAAGTAATCTATTTAAAATAATAAACATTTATCAGATGGAAATACATTTAATGTGTTCATTGTTAAAAAAAAAAACTTTATATGAAATCCGTACCGTGAGAACGATCCACATCTATTCAATAGAAAAGAAATTGCTTCCACTTACAAACGACGTACGAGCATTTTAGCTACATGTAATCAAGATTATAAAAAATACGATTCATTTTATTATCACTGAAAAAAAAATACAAAATCGAAAAACTTTAAAAGTTGATAAAAGTAATCCTCAATACGGAATAGTTGTAATTATCATAATGACGAGATAATTCGTTGCTTATTACGACCGGTTAAATTATTTCGTTATAAATATCGTTTTTTTTTGCGGCACGCATAATCAGCATTAATTTAATAACGCCGACAAGCGGTTAAGTAAGGCATCGAACATATGGCACAACAACCACATATGTTTGTGGCATGGCGTAGTGGTCAGCGTGCTTGAATGTTACAATTCGAAGTTCCTATTCCCATGAAAGTAAAATAGATTTGCGCTGAATTAAATTGATCTAATTTCATTATAAATTAACAGTCGACTATCCGTCATTTCAACAGTCTTCAGAGTAATTCAACGTTATAAGAATTTGATTCACTTGAGCGACTAGTCTGTATTATGATTAATGTTTCTGTGTATTTCGTGGATTAGTAAGGACTTTACTCAACTTTGACTTTAATGACACCCTAACGTCGGATCTCCAATCCAAGAAACACATACGTTTTTATGTATTATTTGATTTCACCTGTACATATTCACACTATCACACATCACAATCGTTGAACTCTTTAACAGCTCCATCTTCAACACCACAGGTTAGATTTAGAATGCTCGCGCAGCATTTAAGTTTCCTCTCACATATAATCTAAATATTTTCAAGAAGCAGATTTCTATACATTTGCAATCCCCTCAATACATATTTCCCACACGCAGCTTATATACAGCTGATTAGGTTAAATAACATAGAGTTCTTAGAGAACCAAAAAACTATAATGCTGTTCTCCTGAGAGTGTTTATAAATAATACTTTTAAAATCTCATTGATGAGGCGCAGATTATATAAAGCAGATAAAAAAATGGGGATATACGAATATCACAATTATAGTAAACCCCCTAAAATACTAATGTTTCGTAATTTTCAATTACGAGTATATATGACGTTGATATAACAATCTACAAACAAGCACTTGTGCCACCCAATGGTAAGGATTATACAATCCACAGGTGAGATATCATCTGGAGGTATCCCCCAATGTACGAGTATCTAAATAAATAAAATGCAACTGATAAGCCGTAGTTCAAACAAAGTGATTGAATCAATAGTCCGATTGCGGCGAGATTTTTTTTTAAATTAACGTAATGCAATCTTTACGCAGTGTATTTGTAATCTCCCGAATGTGTCGAGATAAAAAAATTACGCCACGCATTATTAGAGAGTATTAATTTAATAACCGAGGCTCGAGCTAAGTAAGTAAGGCAGGAGGCATATGGCACAACGAGCAAATGTCATCAGAGTCATGTTGGTGTACACTTGTACGATAGCATTTCCGCGTCTTCATGGGAATTAATGATCCGCGCTGGTGGAGTAGTGCTGGCCCCATTCACCGTTATCAACAGTCCGGTCGCCGAGCTGCATTCTTCTGCGGTCAACACTCCGATCTAAAACCAATCTTTGAACGTCTAATGTCAACTTATCGTGACGCCCGAGACACAATATCGATCTTGTGATAACGATATTTTGATTTTCGAAAGAAAAAAAAAAACGTTACTAGCTTTGTTTGCTTATGTTAATCGACGTCGGAATAGAATCGCACGTGGCTGTTGAAACTCATATTTTCTTCTTTGCATCACTGCGAAGTAGCCGCATTGGTCGGGTTCTTCTTACGATCTCCTTAAAAAGTATGATTTCGGATGCTGAAGCTGCTTTATTTTCAAATCCTAAGCTCTCGTCATGAAGGCCATCAGTAGACCCGTATTTCTAGCATTTTGCAATAGATGAGAAATATATCCTAAAATTCCGAATAGATGCTAATAAATACGAATTTCATAAAATTTTCAGGGGCTTGGGCTTAGGGACTCTTGGGTGGTGATGCGCACCTACCGACTGCTATCAAAACGGCAGTTTATAGCCTCTCACAACCAACTCCACTCCCACCTGTACGTGGTGAGCCCTACATAGTCATGTCACATCAAGATTGCGGTAACCAATCCCTTTGGCGATATGACGTGATGAACTGACGGGAGAAAGGAGGGCTGAGAGAGTTATCAAAAGAACTCTCCCAGCTTCAACTAGGCACGGTGTAAGCCGGCCATAAACTCGCCAAGCCGCCTGGCAAGCGTGGCGTTTTAAGCCAACAACCCCGAATGAAAACACAACAAAAGATCCGGCCCTTAGTTCCCAGCAGCTTCGCTATTCCTGGCCACGGCAGCGGCCATGGTAACGGCGGGGCGGGGGGTGCTAAGAATAACGCCCAAGAACTGGCAAACGAAGCATTGGCCGACCCCCTACAAGATGGACTGACGATATAAGAAGAATAGCGGGAGTGACCTGGATGCGGAAGGCGGAGGATCGAAGAGGATGGAGACTCATGCGGGAGGCCTACGTTCAACAGTGGACGGACACAGGCTGATGATGATGATGATGATGATGAAAATTTTCAAATTGATTTTAGACAAATAGAAACGAAATTTTATGTTTTTTTTTATAAAGCTAAATATATTAATAAAAAATATAAACATAATTAAACTCGATTATCAGTGGGTAAGTTTTTAACTAATTTTTTCTGTAAATGAACTTTGTGGCTGTAACTTCGAAACCAGTCCTGAAGAATTAAATTTATATTTTAATAATTTCCCTATTTTAAGATTATTTTATTTAATATGTTAATAATGTATATTTTTAAGCATAATAAATAAATAATTTGTTAAAATGTATTGGAATTATTAATTATTTGTATCTTATAAAAATATATGCTAAATATATGTAAAGTAGATGCTAAAATCAGTTTTAAATGCTCCAAAACGCTAAAATCAACGTTTAAATGCTCCAAAATGCTGAAATCCAAACTCTAAAATGCTATAAGACGCTCAAAATAAAAAAAATAGATGCTACAAATACGGGTCTATACGAGTACTTGGCGGAGTTCTAGGTGTAGAGCTAACTTACGTGGATAATACACGATCGACAATATTGATCAATACCACATATTACGTGTATGCAGAACCTAATAGTGGTACATATTTTATACTAAGCATGCGCGTCATAAAATATTGATAAGCATTATTTATCGCTATTCTCTGCTTTGAGAGGACAATCGCAGCTGAAACTAATACTGTGTTGCGTAGATTTTGGTGATCATGTGTTTTTTCTTCTTATCGGGGAGAAGAATAATAATAAATATTAGCTTTAGAAAATTTAAGCATGAGTCGTGTACAATACACTGCTTTTTGGTGTTTTCATTTTAGTAGGGGGTACCATACACACTCAGTTATATTGATTAAATATTAATTAAGAAGTGCGAATGCTCATTAAGAACTGCGCATGTTTTTGGAAGCCTCAGTAATGCGTTTGTTTTAGACAAACCTAAGGCAATCACTTGATATTTCCTACACATGAAATCGTAAACCACAAAATGCAATTTAATTCGTTTAATGATTACTGATTACTAAATTTGGAATTTTACGATTTAGACTGGACAAAATGAAGTGTAAAATTACAAATGACGCTCTCTCGTAAAATTACACTTTGTTGCTTATGCCAGTAAGCTTATGAGGTATTGATTTGCAAACTAACTACAATTGTTCGCGATTAACGTTGATAAATTCATAATATTTATTTGTGTTTAGAGTACACATTATGAGGATGAACTGCATTTTGAATTTTTGTTGAAAATCGGTTTATATGTCACCGATAAATATCTGAGAATAAAGAGGCACAGATTGTTCAATCTTTCAAAGAGTAACACTGCCAGAGACTATGCCTCTTCAGACTAATCAACCAAATCGTCTAGGATGTTGATATATTTCACGTAAAGGAGGCCCAATTCAGGCATGAACTCCACGAATTTCTTTGGAAGAATATTTTTTTGGAGCATTGGGACCTTTTGTTGCTTGTCTATATTGCTTTGTTGTCTTAGTACTTAATCGAAAGTGCCAATATTTGTATATATTTTTTGTAAAATTATTCATTCTACTTCAGTGACGCATTAAATTTGTTTAATTTGTAAGGTTATTGTAGGAAAAATAAATTGAAAATTCTTGAGATGAAAAGTAGTATAACCTTTTATTTACTGAATTATGAAATAATGTATTAACTTTTTTGATTCTTTTTATACGAATAACTGTTGATAGGATATAGAGAAAAATTATGAACAAACATTTTTTTTTCTAAAATAAGCATTTATTTCATAGTTTTATAAATCCGACTGATAAGTCCCGTCAGGGCACAACTGCAGCAAAATGCACGATCAATATTGGATTTTGTGGTATGGGACTCCCGTCAGTAAATAAAGGGTTAAGTTGAAACGAACATACAATCTCTGATAAGACTTGTATTGACTACTAGTCCACCACAAAATGAAATGTCTTAATACCAGTTAATAATAACGGGTCCGCCAGATAACGTTTTTTTTTCAACTAGTGCTTATTTCGTGAATGGTAACACTTAGCTCATGTCTGATTTGACAGATAATTAGTTTTATCCTTCCGCTGAACGAATATGGTTGTGTATACGCTTGAACAACGCTGGGAAATATTGCGACATTACTTTGAAAATCATGCTATTGTCCGCCATCTAACGTTTTTTTTTCAACTAGTGCTTATTTCGTGAATGGTAACACTTAGCTCATGTCTTATTTGACAGATAATTAGTTTTATCCTTCCGCTGAACGAATATGGTTGTGTATACACTTGAACAACACTGGAAAATATTGCGACATTACTTTGAAAATCAGGCCATTTTTCTTCGAAAATGAGCAAGGAGTGGCCGTTACAGTCAATGGCGATCGTTATCGGGCCATTTTTGTTCACAAAAATTGAAGAGGAGGATATTGGCAACATTTGGTTTCAACAGGACGGCGCTACGTGCCACACAGCCGAAGCTACACTCGATGTTTTGCGCCCAATTTTCAAAAAAAAAGTTATTTGGCGGACCCTTTATAATAAGTTATTTAATGAGATATGTAAATGGCAGTAAATATCAAAATTGGAAATGCAATAATTTCTTCAATGCACACATCGTGACACTGAAAGAGTTGTTAAATATGTAATTATTCATCAACAATTCACGACAGGTATTTTATGACTGATGATATAAGCAGTTTCACGTCGATTGGTGGGAACAAATACGAAGCCACGCTAAAAATGAGAAAATCAATAATCATTTCTTATCAAGGCGCGCTTACCTGTCACTTTTTTTCACCTATTCTGATATACCAAACAACTGCCAATGTGAAGTCATCGATGCCGGATCGTAGGTCTTTCAGAACGAACGATCGTTGTTCCGGGTAGACTGACCGTGGATGTTTTTTGATGATGATGATCATCATAATTAAAACGTAATCAAAAAAAGAAATGTAAGCAATGAACCTACTAAAAACAACAATGTCATCGATTTTTTTTTACTAAAGAGCACGCAACAGGAAATATAATAAAGCGGATGGGCTAACATTATCAGTCGTATCCGTTTAAATTTGATAATATAATTTGCAATTTTAGATGCTAAAATTATATGACATATTTATCAAAAGTTTCGGATTAACTTGAATTGTTTAAAATTTAATAACGTATTTACCACAACAAGCAAAATATGTCCATATGCTCACATGACTAAATATGCACTTTGAACTAATTTTCCCTTTCAGTTGACTCTATGACGCTCAATCGGGTCGATATGACGTCGTGTGTAAAATGTGTGTTTTTGTCTTATTATTATTAAAAAATTTGTGTTAATTTCAACGACGTCAAATAGATTTAGACCAGTCTTTGGGAATATCGATCGTTTTTTGCCTGATGTAAGGTCCTGGGAAGATACTCTTATCATTCATATAGAGCAGTAAGAACCATCTCAGAAACGCGAGCCCGATGGATATGTCACATCATGCGCCACGATGGTCTTTTTAGCGACATTGTGAAAGGGATGTTTGAGAGTAGAAACTGCAGAGGGCGTGCTAGACGGGAGTATTTGCAGCAAGTGTTAGAGGACATGAGTTGTAACTCTTATGCTAAGCTAAATAGGATTGCAGAGAATCGAGAAGAGTGGAAATCGAGATGCATGATTTTGTTCCTGCTTACCAATCCGCCGGATTGATACTACTACGAAGAAGAGCAGAATCGTATGATGGTGTAATGCAGTCTGAAGGCATCCATAGTAGCCCAGCAGTATATTTTTTACATTGTAGCATTCCTTAACCGTTCAAATTATTTCGTGACAATAAATGATAAAATGTAATCTTATGTCTCTACGATATAGGAATGAGGGCAGGATAATACAAACTAAAACGGCATAAGTATTGATATCCTCCTCTTCCATTTAGGACATCGGTTTACTGGATGAAGGATGCAGGATCAGGTTTACAATATAAACACTTGTTTCACATATTATTTGTTTATTGTCGCAAACGTCGCCCGCCACAGCGAACGCACAGGACGCGCGCACTGTGACGGGCGCGAGTCAAACTTCAACTGCCAGCCCACGGCGCGATCTCACATCTCCACGGTACCAACTGCCAATATGACAGTCCTACCAACCGGCAATAGGCCAACTGTCATAACAATTATTTTGGCGTATGCAAACACCGCTTAACATTAGATGTAGATGTCACGCAAGCGAACCAAAATAATAGAGAAAAGATCGCTTGTTGAGGCTTTACGGCATCGGCCTTAAGGAGCTATATCAAGCTGATATCAGTATAATACTACTAGTTTAATAGTAGAACCTTTCTTATGTTAACTAAATATGCCCACCTTCTGTGAACATTATCCAGCAATGGCTTAAATAAAAAGAAAGATTTTTAGCGTTATCTACAGTGAATGTTCTTATTGGGATACGTACATTTGACGTATTATGTCAAAAAAAACATTTAAATTTATTAAATAAATACAAAAAAGAAAATATAAACAAAACAAGACGAACAGCTTTTCTGATATTTACCTATCTGCAATAATAATTTTAACACCTGGGTAGTTAAAACAAGTCAATACATACCTATATTTATGTTGGTTAACTGATATAGATACCCGACGATGTTTTAATAACACATGACTGTTTGTTGAGTCGGTTTGAATAACAGAACGTGCTTATAATTTGTAGTAAAACGTGATTATTTATCATCGTTAATAAATGTTCTTTATCGCGATGGAGGAAAATAAGTAAAAAGATACTCACCGCATGCAGAAACATTACTTAAGGTAACCAACCTATAATAGATACTCTGATTTAGAATGATTAAAGTGAGGAAGCCTCATCACTTCAAAACTTAAGAGATGTCTCTGCATACGGGTGTGAATTATGAAATTTTCACAAGTGCGGGATAACAATACGTTCAAGGAGAGAGAAAGCGATACTGGAATGTACTGTTCTTTCAGACTCGTGAGAAAGAGTAAATAATACTTTTTCAAGTTACTTTTGCGAATTAGTTTAGTACGTTTTTTGCTTGTTTACTTGCTGCTACTGCTACATAATTTCATACGATATAATATATGATTAGTGTGAATGGATTAAAAATAAAAAATATCTTGCATTTGACATAACGTATTGAAATTTAATATGTGAAAAATGAAACATGAATAATTGATTACATAGAATGTAGTATCAGCATGCTCGCAGAACACAATTTTTCGAAGAAATAGAAAAAATGGAATTGGAGTTGAAATAAGAGAAGAAATAGAGAAGAGGCATGAGAGAAATGTCATATTAGATGATGTTTGATATTGAATTTATATGTGTATCAGTTGTTGAATAAAAAGGTAGAGCTTGGTTGGGAAGCAAGGGATAACGAACATGTTAAGAACATTTATAATTATATATTTTTTTGTAATTTTTCAACCACTTTCACTTCTGAAAAAAAAAACCTCTCATGATACTCGATAAAATCGATCGAATTACTCGATAGTGTACTTTTTATCAGATAACCCGTGTGAGGAACATGTCGAACTATAGGTCAAAGAACGAAGTTTTTTATATTATCACGTGCAGTGAGTATTACAATCGTGACAAATGTAATAACATTAAAAATCGTTAACCATCTCAAGTCGAGTGAAACTGCCAGGTAGTTAGTTACTACACGATATAAATTATTTTCTTGCCGACATAATTAAATGCAGTGTGTGAAAATTCAAGCATTTGTGCAATACTTTGTGGGAAAACAAAAATTCTAATTAGTTTACGTAAAAATATCAACGTTAATAAATCACATTTCATACAACTATCAAAATAACTTGTTATTTATTATTCCATATTTTGATGAATTGTTTTGGAATTAATTAAATACTCGTACGATTACATTTATGACGCAAAAACATTAATTTTTTGTATGAGAAACGTCAAGTAAAAGCACCCAGATTTCTTAACAAATGATTGTGCCACTCTCAAAGTACCTTTTTCATAATGTTTCGAATTAAAATTAAAAGTTGAATTAAAAAATAAGAATCTATGTAAAATGCTCTACAGATTAGGGATGGCCGCATATGGTCAAACAGGGAGCGGTTTACAAAGGTCCTTGGATTCTAATGTATCATAGTTGTCTTTTTAAATTCCATTTCTCAGAGATGACTCATTCTAAATTGAACGTTTCAGTAGAATGTTGTGATGTCACAATATACTCAAAAAAAGAAGAGGATAAACCAAAGGGGATATTTTAGAGCAGGGCCAAGGTTTGGTCATCGCTAGAGATTTAACATTTTTGTGTAACACATACAGGAGAATATCTACAGATGGTGATGAAGAAATATCATCTGTCGATTGTATGACGCTACATGTGAAGTGTGGATCCGCCAACGTACAGCCCGGCATTCACGTATCACCCATTTTTACGGGGTCTCGCTGTGAATGGGTGGTGTTCTTGTGACGACTTTCATTACTACCAATTTTAATTAATATCATATGAGTAGCATTTTACGCATGATGGTTAAAATTCACGCAAACCGAAGAAATTTATATAGTTAAAAATATTGAAAAAAAGCTCTTCATCTGTATTCGAATCCACGACCTTTGTGAGGTAAGCAAACACATTATCTCTAAGCCATACCCGTCAGAAAGCTAACTTAATTATTACTTTTTTAATGTAAAAAAAAAGGCCACGGAATAAGACATTTTTCAGAATTCCTTGCATAAGGTAAACCGCGTGGTATTTTGTGGGCGTCATAATACTAGTGAAATAATTTATTAAATGGTGCATTCTGAAGTGTATAACACATGCATGCAGAAATTATGTTTATGTATTGAATGACATAAATAATGCACATTCTTCGTTTGTAAGTACACAATAATTACATGCCTGCGTTTGTTTACATGAAAAATAATCAAGAATGTTTTTAAGGACTTATGAAAGTAAAACATGTTTGAATATGGCACTATATTTCAATTCATGATGTTTAAACAATGTCAGTGGTTTTCCTTAGTGAATAATAAACGACACTCACAATCTCTGTTGATTAGTTATGTATTGAAATATGTAAAGGCATGTAACAAAGAGAATAAATGAGTAATCTGCTTGTATGTACAGTGTGTGTGACTAAACGTATTCCACATAGAATCTTTAACTACAATTTCTCCCACCATATCAGATGTGATACCATGAAATGTCTGGCGTTGTGGTGGCTGTATTATAAGCGATTTTCACAAAGGAGCATAAGCACTTGAAAAAAAAACGCAAACGATGAAACGCATCAAACTTTCTTTTCTTTCAGTTGATCGGGCCCTGATATTGAACAATTATTAAATGTAAAATATACAAATGCAAGCATAATAAACGTTTCATGCGATAAAACACATTTAAAAATACGCCAACATTGCAAATAATAAAAAATAACAAAATTAATTTATTATTTTTCATCCATCTCCTTTGTTTCCGATGTGTGGTTTAAGTTTTACGACGGTAGGCATGAAGTGTAAACTTTCAAAAAATAAATGTGTTTTTTGTTGTTGTTGCTGAAACAGAACTCTATGATCAAAAAATAAGTGGTAATATTTAATGATACCGAATCTATGAAATTGCGAATTCGATGAAATTTGTGATTATAAATGTTTCCTCTACTATTGTTTTTGTAACTACAACCCAGGCCTTTTTTACGCGAATTTTTTCGAACGACACCGTTATTTTTCAACGTGATTTACTAAGTACCCTTTTAAGCGATATTTTGACTGTAGGAACCGATTCATTGAATTATTTGAAAATTGATTTTTTAACGCTACTTTTTAGAACCAATAATTGCGTGTAACGCGTATACAGTGTACACCAAATGTCATTTTAAATATGCTTTTATTCGTTGAATTAGATAGATTAGCGTGTTTTAACTAATCCAGTATGATTTTTTGTATTTGGTTAGGTTGGGTTAAGTATGATTAAATCAATTTTCTGCAGTGATTACTAAATTTACTGACGACAATTGGTTTTCTCAAAATATGTACCTATAAAGCCGCGTTAGTAGAACTGTCAAAAGTAAATAAAAAAGTGTGAAAACGAAGATTTAATGGTAAAATGGTAAATATGACAATAGGCAACGCTATTACGGAACAATATGCATGAACTACAATAAAGTTATGGTTGCATAAAGTCTTTTAAACATAATTTAATAAAGGAATACTGCAGATATGCATTCTTCACGCACCTTGCATTTTTCTCGATTTCGAAACATTTTTTTCCGTATGTACGTAAAAATCAATTACACCAATTCATCGTAACATAAACATACTAATATATTATATTTTATGTATGTGTGGAATTTTCGGACGCGGAGTTGGCATATTACGAGACAAAAGACTCGTCAGCTGACGAGATGTCCGAAGAGGAAAAAAACCGCGTCAATCACAGAGTTCGAAATCCATCCGGGTTACTTTTTTTCAGTCACGAAGGCAGTTATGTATCGAAGTGATGAAATGACTAAGACACATTTTCTCAACCGAGGTGTGACTAAACGTATTTCTTCGAGTATCTCCGTTATATCTCTGATAAAAGAAAGTAAGTCGCTGGGCAGTCAAGGATGCTGACAACATGACTCACGTTTAAATCAATCGGTCAAACATAATCGTATTTATATATTAGCCTGTTCAATCTAACAACAATTAGAATTATCTTCTAAACATTCTAGAAAAATATTTTCTTAACATTATTTTCTATCCGAGAGCAGCCATGATAGTTTAAACTCAATGAGGTTAGCTGCAAATAAATGCTTTTAAATGTAATCGTCGTATCATTTGAGTACCTGGCGGAAAAAAATAAAACAAAAAGCTTAACGTATTTCATTTTTAAAAATCTGATTTTATATTGCTTTGTAGACAAATTACAAAAATATTATATTGTAACATTATAATAACGCAAATAGAAAGGTGTATATATTTTAAATATTCTTGAAACATTTAAAACACAAATATTATTATAAATTTTCCTGTGCTTGGCGTAGTGTAAGGATGTGATAATTTATGTTTTTATGATTTAGTCCAAGCTGTCCTTAGATTTCTAACTAAATAATATTAAAGCAATATGTCTTAAATCACAATGAAGAGATGTGAGTCGACTAGTTACTAAAATTCTTGGTTTCAGCAAGTCGTAGTTATAAAAAAATGTTTCATTCACCTTTCTTGACATACAAATATTTAAATACCGAAAATAAAATGGCAACGTTTATAAATTTGATTTTTAGTATATTTGTGTGCTGGTAAAAAAAAAATGGTTAAATTATTACAAATTAGATTATATATTATTTTAAAAAATGTAAGGCCCGTTCTAGACGATTAGTAATATTGCTCAAACTTTACGCTTCTAAGCGCAACCTTAGGATAAATTATATTGAACAATATTAAGTGATGCTCATGCTCAGTATAAATTGCATTTGCTTTATGCATCTGCATGTCGGGGTAATTATTAAACAGTAAAATTTGTGCAATATAACTAATCGTCTAGGACCCGCCTAAGATATCGGCATCCACTTGATAATGACGTCATGAAGATACTGTCGTTTTAAAGGGTTCAAAACGGTTGATCTCAAAAATATTATGCATCAATTAATTGTGGGAATGGAAGAAACGGGATCAGATTTACATGAAGCATGAAACCAAGAATATATGATACCTACAATTTTATTTTACACATCAAGGTTTTTATTTTATCTACATAAATTAATTTTAATTTTCAACATAAATTAATATGAGTACATTAAATTCTATATTATTATAATAACCCGATTTCTAATGATTTTAAATTACATTATTATCTCTCAGTTTCCTCGAATTATTTATTGATCTGATGTGACACATAGCGATACATTCCTGAGAAGGAATTAAAATTAACGACATTATTTTATTGAATCGAATTTAATCAAATAGTTTAAGTATAAAAATTAAAATCCTTGTATCAATGAGTATAAGAATAAAATGATGTTTTTTACAGTCTAATTGAGACATTTAAAAGCAAGTAATTAGTAGTGTACAATATTATAATGATCTAATTAAGTTCGATTCATTTTGAAAAAAAAACAATGCATTGCCCGTAGTTCCATATTTTGAAATTTATAATTGAGTACCTACATATTATGATAACAAAATATTTTGAAATGATATTATTATCAGATAGGCGCGGCTTTTGTTTGTTTATTGTGTACTGTTTAGTTACGTTTACAATTTTTTTTTATATATTGAATAAATATTTGAGATAATTTCTATAGTATCTATGTAATTAAAGAGAAATAATGTTTAATTAAAAAATATATTATAATTGTTTAATGATATAAACATCACAACAGCATAACCTTAAAAATGATCTAATTGTGTAAAATTTAAATTATTGTCAAAATCAATAAGGGCAATAATATCATATATTATTATTATGAAGTGTCAGAATAAAACAATGAGGATGAATGTAATGTTATATTATTAAATATAAATAACAATTAATATTGATTTAATAATATTTGTCTTACCCGTAATTATTGGTATATAGCAATCAATATCCTTTATGCGTGCACAAATTCTAAGTAAAACATAACTTTGTTAAACATTGTCATAAAATAATATTGTCAAAACTTTTGTGTTTGATAAACGTCACTCGCACGAAATGCTGCATGGATATGGGTACATAAAAAAATGGCACATCAAAGTTGTTCCGTGGAAAAAGTAAAGTTTTTATGATAAGCAAGCGTTGACAATTATTATTTAATATTTTAGCCAGCGCAGGCGACTTTTGTGAAGAGAACTTGCCACGACCTCACACACAACTGGCACTGGTGGCGAATGAACGTTGACGCGAGTGGGATGGCATCATCACAACAACGGTCCTCGTTCCAGTTCATTTGATTATTCGGATTTCGGAAGTCGGCGACCCAATGGACAAATACCGGGCGCGACTAAGCACACAACACTATGCGCATTTTAGACAATAGGTATCGCCAAGTGATAAACCTTTCATTATCGGTCGGTTTGAATACAAATTATACTGTCAATGATAAAACTACTATTTGGAGCATAAATGTACTTATCTGATCTATTTTCATATATCACATTGGTTCTTGCATCCTTTAGCTATCAGGTGATGCATAAAAAACTATTCTAAGAAAGCAGCAAAACAATATATCACGTCAAACGATTTCAATGGTCAGGGAATCTTATAATGGCATATGCCGACAACGATGCGAAAGGATTAATAAATATATTTTTTTCTTGGTATTTAATGCATATTTAATGTGTCACTTTTAATATCTCCTTATTTTTTGAGTATTTAAAGGAATATGTTTTTAAAAGTGAAATATTAAAAAACATGAATTGCAATACAAAAAAAACTTTTTTTAGTAAATATATTTTTTAACAAACGAATGGAAACATGAAATCCTTAGAGTTTCTTTGTATGACTTTAACGAACAATACAAAATACGCATAGAAAATATGTCGGAAATTAAATTAAATATAGAGGCGTTGTGCTTCTATGCCCATAAAATATTTTTCTATTTTTATAAGGCAAACAAATTATTATTTAAAAAACAACATTGAAATTGAAAAACAATGAAAATTTAGCATGATCCGTTGCTATTTTATTGAAAAAAAATATATTTACCAGAATCTGGGCATTTACATTTATAATTAAAATACTTATTATCACTGAGAGTGGAAACAAGTTATTAGTTAAGTGTGGCAAACAAGAAAAACATTAAAATTTCAAATAAATATAAATTATTTAGGGAAATCATGCTATATTTTCTTGAGTTTAGTTATCGAATCATTAGGTAATGTAACGGTGTTAATTGTTGTCTATGGTCCTTTTAAGAATTTCTGCTTTATTGACCGTTTTTGACTTTATTAACTACCGCCATCTATATATATATGATTTGAATCTTTTCTTTATTTATGGGATGTTTTTTTTAAACATAATATTTGTTGATAATATTTAATATGTAATTATAATATTAATCTGTTTTTATTATATAATTATTTTATACAACCAAACAAATAATATAATGTAATAGAAATGCCACACTGAATAATATTTTTAAATTCGCAGGTCACCATGGTAACCCAAATATAAACATGCCACATATTTTCATTTTATGTAAATACTTCGTGATTTGTGGTCTTACATTTTAAGTATAATTTGTTATATAATATTAGTTTATAATAGATATTTATTAATATCTACAAAATGAATGCTCTAAGGTTATTTTTGTTGATTGTTTTTGAAGTACATACAAAACTAATCTTCATTATATGCTGTAAATTCATATACAATTTACATAACGAAGAATGTAGGGGGACGATAGAATATTTTTTAATAAAATAATTGTATATCGTGTTATTGTAGTGATTTAAATCCAGTCTCCAGATGGTTGGATGTTTCTGGATGTACAGGACAAAATATAAATTCTCTCCCAATGAATATGGTGTTTTCTGATATAAGCTGTGATACGGATTATAAATTGCTAATCGGAGACATGGGATCAACAATAACAAAACCAAAGTTAAAGGTTTGTCATAAAATAATTTATTTATAAAATTATTACTTTAAAAAAAAAATACGAAACATTATTAATATATAAGTGAATTTTCCTTTCAGAACACTACTGAGTGTCGTAGATCTTTATAATTTTACCAGGTCTTTGTATTGCACTTCTTAGTTCTTTCTGATACTGATCAATGATTAACGCAAACCAAAATAAGTCTTAGTAGTCTCCTTTATTAGATCTCTCCATAGCCTTAGAAGCTATCGTCTAACTTGTGTTCTTTTGACCGACATTATGATCAGCATCTTTTCTTGACTCCCTCCTTCTTTACCAGTAACAATTCTACATTATATGAGAAATCTATTTTTCGTGTATTTATCTAATTTATATAAATTTACATTTAAGGTTTTTAAAGGCACAAATGTAACGAATGAAATAATATTACCTGACATTCCAACAGCGGTTGCAAGTTATTTTACAAATGAAAATGTACCGAGGAATTCACCTGTGATTGTTGTTTCAATGTGCTCAAGTGTTTACATATATAAAAACATGAAATTGTTTTACAAGTTTTTTCTTCCACCGTTGGAAGTTCAATCATTGGAAGTCGACGTATGGAGACAGGTATTAAAAATACATATTATGCTATTCAATAATTTAAAATAATACATGGAATTACACATTTTGAAAGAATATAAAAAAATAATTAAATGAATCATTTTGATTTCATTCCGAAATAAGTTATACCCACTTATTTAGTGTTTTTTAAGTATTTAATATTATACTCGTATTATTTAAAAACATTTTAATGCAGTAATAGTCCAGTGAAACATGACATTTTTCTACGAATGTATTTATTGATATTAGATTAGTAAATTATATCACAAAATGTGTTGATAAATATGGCTATTTGAATTGATCACTTTTCACATGATAGCGATCGCAAGATAAGATTTGATAAACTTATGTACTTCCTACCTATCCAGTAAATTAATTTCTAATAGCGTACAATATACATCAATTATTATGAAAAACGATGTTTCACTCATTGAAACGGTTTTTAATTTTTTTAGTTAATTGATGGATACTTGGATGAAAGTCAGATGAACGCAGTAGTTGAAAAATTGAACACCCTCTCCTACACATCATTGACATCACAATCACAGCACCTTTTGTCATTGAGGAATGATCAATACTCTGCATTCATAAAGAAGCATCCAGATCATCCGACCCAGAAGCATTCCGTCATCACGTGCATGACTACATTAAATATGAACTCCAAAGAGACCGATGCTGTCGCTTGCTTGGTCTTGGGAACCGAAAATGGCGATATTTTTATTTTGGATCCGCAGACCTTTTCGATAATCAGCCAGGTAAATAAATATTATTAAATGATCTTGGAACAAATATCTAATAAATATATTAATTATATATTTTTATGTGTCAACTACATTTTAGGCAAGAGTCTCCTCAGTTAAAAGTACTCCCACACTAATAGAATCTAGTGGTCTTTTTGATGTTGAATATCGTATTGTAATTGCAACAAGGTGAGTACATTTTAGTTTATACAATAAGCTGCCTGAAAAGTTCTCTTTCATGAATATGAATAAAATCGGTTGTCTTGTATTGATGCATAAATACACAGCATTGAAATGTTTTAGAGAAGGAGGAATTTGTATTTTGCGAAGACAATGGCTTGAAGGAAAATGTTTGATTCAGCCAGGTTCGTTAGCCGTTGGACTGATAATTACACCAGGGGATAATAGTATAGTGTTGGCATGTCAGAATAAAACTTTACAATGCTTCACAAAAAAGGTTTGAATGTAAACTATACAAAATAAATAAAAGTAAATGTTTTGCTGCTTTAAACGATATGTTATTATTTACATATGACTTGGGTATAAGTATATTTACTGTTAATTGGAAATCAATAACAGTTAATATAAGCTTCATTGTTCGGACAGGAAACATGATATCAGATTCTGTAAGACTATCAAAATTTTTGAAGTACAAAAGTAACAATAATGTATATTTTATAACTTACAAACTGAGTTTTATTATTTAAAGGGATCTATGGATCTATGGACAAATGATTGTAGTAATAATGTAATTTGTAAAAAATTCGGATTTCACGGTATTTCGGATTATCATGTGTCCGGAAAATTGAGTTTGTACATTACCAACAATATGAATTAATTTTCAATATTAATATGGTTATTTATTACTATGTATGGTCAGTACAGAAAGGATTTAACATATCAATAATGATGCTTAAATTATCACTATTTAGCTATTAGATTAAATACATTTTATTGAAAAATAACTCGTTTTTATTAAAGATATTTATCGGTGCAAACTAATGTATTAATTTGTAGTGTTAAATGCTTCTCCGGATTTCAACAATCAAAAGTAGTATTTCATTACATCACTTGATCTCGATAATACGCAATTTTATTCGCGAAAAAATATTTTTAGGGAAAAAAAAGTTGGACGGTATCACTCGAATACCAGATTTCTTGCACAGCTTTAGTACAACTTGCCCATTTGGGAGCAAATTTAATTGCCGTGGCTTTGCAAGGCGGAAGCATTCATTTTTACAATGGAAAAAATCTCGTTGATTCTATACACATGCAAGGTAAGGACTGATTTTTATTCAAATTAAAGTAACTTTACTGTTATTATTATGAACCAAGCTATACGCTCAACTAATTTATCTGAAATGTGAATTTTATAAAACACACACAACTAATTTATGAGTACGTTTTTAATTGCGCACTTAAAATGAATATGTTTTTGTGTTTGTAAATGTTTTTTTAATTGACTGAATTTGTCGAAAGATGAAATTATTGCTTAATAATTAGGCTTTAAAGAGGTGACTTAAGTATTAAATTACCTAACGTGTAGTACATACTAATTAATTTTCTACGGGTAATTTAGTACCTTATTTAGATTCCTTTTAGAAAGTGCCCTTCATACTATAAAAATTATGGATACTACAAAATATTGCAAAATTTATCATAAAACAAATTGAAATGTTGTGTATTGTGGTCACAAAAACACAAATCTCTTTGATACAATAGAAGCGAAAATAGTTGCGCAAGTGAAATGGAAAGAGACACACCTACTCGAATAATTATAAATGTACAGATATGTATCACTACAATAATTGATGCTACATTTGTGCTAATTTATTTCTAATTGATACTTCAAAGTGTTTATGTACTCGTATGACGTTTGGACACTGGGTTGCCCTTAACAATCTGAAATAATCAAATCTTATAAAGTATTGTGACTTTTTAAATTCTATATGTACATTATTACGTATTTAAATTTTAGAGACAGTATCGATGATGAAATTTGGTCAAATTGGGCAAGAAGAACACGTACTAGCATTAGTAACTATAGGTGAGAAAGATATACATATTTTCAATGTATTAATTACTTTTTTAGATTTTTTAGATCGAATATAAAAGAAAGATTATTTAGAAATTATTTTACACTTTTTTATTGCATGATGACATGCTTAAGCTACGTCGGATAGCCATTGTCGAGTCATCGGGTAGCCGAAACATGTCGTCCTCCAATAAAAAAATTACGAATAATTTATAAATAATCTTTGATTTATATATCATATGAATTACTATGTGATTTACGAAAGGTTATTATTATACTTAAAAAACAATATATTTATACATAATAAATATTTAAAACACAAGGAAAACAGGCTCAATGGGAAGAAATCCACACAGGTCTGGAAAATATGTTATGTTCAATCAGGCCACAATGTTTTTTATTGTACAATTATAAATTTTAACACTTAAATATTCCAGATATCGTACAGACAGTCAATGCCTTATGATCGACAATGTTAATAATGTAAAGTTTGATAACAATATTAAATAAGAAAGTAAATAAAAAAGGTATGAATGATACTTTCGACTGTATACGTTTGTGTGTTAGTCAGTTTATTTTGATGTTTTTTAGATGGAGATTTGATTCTTAAAATATTGAAGAGGACTGCAGACTTTAACTTGACCAGTATGGGTTTAACGCAAAAGTCGCACCCGTCTCTATTGTCTGCCCAACAGGGGAGACCTCTGCTGGTGCCCAAGAAGTCGAAACTCTTCTTAGAACAAGCAGCTCGTGAACGGGAACAAGCCATTGGTACGAGTGTTAAATTAAACCATCGGATGTCTCTATGTTTTAGCAAGTGCGCCCATACCTTCCACTCCAAATACTTATAAACATCGAAAAAAATGAAGGATAGGATTTTCTAACTGAGGTGTCGTTTGTACACCTTACATGTAGTTGATTAGACCTATGCTCCAGTACACTGGTGGAAATAAATGATAGTAAAAAGAAGAATCAATGTCTATAATAGCGCCTACTAATATCTATAAATCAAAATACTCGTATATAAAACATGAAAGGAAATACACATTTATTTTACCATACCCGCTTCACATTTGGAGCATATGGATACCGCATCTTACCGTTTCACAGTTCTGTACGCTCAAATTGTCTATACTTTGTCCCAGAACACCTGTATACCTGAAATTCCACATGGGAACATAGATGGTTCGCGGAAGCTTCGAGGGAAAGAGTTCGCGAAATTGCATAGACTGCGGCTATAGTACCATAATATTATACCAAAATATTTGATTAATCAACGTTTTTTAAGGAGATCGGATGATGCGCCCGACGCTCCTAAGGCCTGGATATTTTTTACCTTTAATAAGATATTCACGCATCCCCTTTTTACGGAAAAGATTGTTCCAAAATGTGATTCGTAAAAACGTAACGGTGCCGTCCAAAAAATTCGTGTACAAAAGTCGCGTAAAAAAAGAACTGGTTGTATTGTTTTATTGAAGAGTTAATTTCGTCGATTGGTTGACCTCGGAGTTTTAAGTTTTGATTTGATTAATATATGAAAATGATGACATTGTACATTTTTAGAAATGCACGAAACATTTCAAAGAGAGCTTTGCTTTTTGAGATTGCACGTCGCTAGAGAAACTGTGGAAGCGATGAAGAACTCTTCTTGCTCGCTGAGCGCGGGCACCTCGGAGACGATAAAGTTATCGGCTCAGGTTGGTCAATAAAAAATACATTTATTTATTATATAAGTCGCATCGTTAGCGGGTGCGTTTCGTAATGAATAGATTAATCCATCAAATGTTTATTATTGCAGGTTGAAGGCCTCGGACCCGTTTTCAAAGTACATCTCGTTCTTGAAAATCTCACATTGGAAACGGCCGTTACAAACTTGACGCTACTGTTGACGGCAGACCTCAGATCTTACAACATATCAACGCCATACATATCGGTAATTTAATAAAAAAAGTATAACACTCTTTGGAATACATTCAAATAAAAATATTCGTCATTTATTAAACTAAAATGCATTTTTGGGAAACACAATGTTGTGAGTTACTTTTTTCTGTTTGGTAAATATGACATGTTTAGGAATTGTGGCTTTTGAGTTGGGACAATTTGCAGGTGCCTTTGCAGGGTTTATCTTCAGCGTGATGATTTGTGGCGATCTGGTATTTTCAGGTAGTTTAGCTATCAGCTATAAAACGTACCTCTTTGAGCGTCATGTGAGACGAGTCAACATCCTTGGATAGCATACTTTAACGAGTGTCAAGTAGAATAGGAACGATTGTTTTTGTTCGTCTGTGAAGGCTTTTGGGCATGTGCTAAAGGTGGAAACCATGCTAATTTAAGGATCAGGCCGTCATCCCTGTTGATGTTAATGTGATGACTCTTGATTTCAATAGCTTCCTTTACTAGGCGTGCATGTTTTCCTTGTCTTCGAATCACGATAGCTCAAGCGAAAACTTATGCCTCGTGACAGCGAGATGCTCTGCAAATTCTGACGCCATTATGTGGCCTAGTCGGCAATGAAGGTTGAAATATCGAAGAGAAGAAGGACTTCACTACACACAGATCAACTTAAAAGCTACAATTCAAAATCTGGGTGTGAAAACCTACAAAAATATTTATGACTTGTTTATTTTAAGGTTCCAATGTTGGTTGGCGGACACCCATACACATACCTTACTAGAGTAGCGGAACATTTCCTGCCGGACGAAGGATTAGAATCTTTGGATCGAGAGATAAATGAAGAAACCAACGTGGACGAAAAATCAAATTTGCAAGTGGTTCTTGTAAAAGATGGAAAGACTCAACCACTTCTGGCTGCCTCTATTTACATCCCTCCCACTGATCCATTAATGATGCCATTTTAATTAAATAACCAAAATTACATATATGAGTGTAAATGAGAGATACTGTGGTTTGACTTTGTGAGAAATTACCAGGTGAGAGAGAGGTCAAAGCAGTTTTGCATACTACAGTCGGTCAAAAGGCGAAAATGGCTCTGCACAGAACATATACTTTGGTTGTCGCAGGAGAGCATCAACTACAGCAGCCTTTTATTCAAGCCCCCAGGCTCACTACGCCCCGAAAAGCTGTCGGGAACTATAAATAGAATCTACTCTGTGGAACTGTGGTAGGCAGAGCTGACATGAATAGCAGTTCGTAACGACCACATGTTCCAGTTACCGCTCTTTCCCACGATAGTCCAGTTTTGCAGGATCGGTTTTTTACTGGATACCGCAAAAATCATACCTGTGTTCACACACAGAAGTTTTCATCCCGTTTTTTACGGGATAGCATTGGTAGTCGGAGAAGAAAATTCAGACGCAATAGACGTGAATACTCTTCTGATAGGATACAGTCGTCCGGTTTGTAGTGGCAAAACCGTACAGCACATTTCGAACGGATCGGATTTTTGCGGTATCCTGCAAACCGAATTCTCGTGTGAATGTTACCACAGTAGCACTTTTACTGCTAAACGTGATACTGCAAAAAATTGAACCTGCAAAAAACGCGATGTTGCCGTGGGAAAGGGCTCTTAGGGGAGCGGACATGACATGATGATTATGAAATATTACCATATTGCTGAAATAATAATTTGATTTTGTGATATGACGAGAACGATGCGAATACGATGAGCATAATAAATGTGTTTTATCTTTTTCTAAGCAGTTAAAATACCGATATTTTCTCAGATTAAAAAACTCTTTTTTTTGATTGATCTCTGAATTAATTTGCTTTGGACTTTGTCATCCATCACAAGAGATTGTCATTTAATGTTTTTTGCTATGAGTGCTATGTCTTATCCAAGGTCCACAAGTTGCAATATATATCTTTTAGAATCCAGATAAGAATACAAAGATGCTGTGAATTTAAATAATTTCAACTAAAATAATATTTCGTCTCAGTTTAAACTAGTCACATTTTCATTAGTTCCTTCGTGAACATAACAATTAAGTTTAAATATAGATTATATCTGTTCAATTATGTTACATATTATGTTTGCTGTATAATATTTAAAAATATATTAAATAAAAGTATTACTGTTACTATAAATCTTTATTCATATTATTTAAGCATTAAAAATTAAGCACCTAAAGATAAGATTATACGGTATTATCACGTGTTTTTGTAGCCTGAAGAAGACGAACAAAAAATGGTAATATAATATTATATACAGTGAATAGCGCCCGTAATGTTAAATTTCCTATGAAATTAGATTTAGATTAAAAAATTTAGCGAGGATTAGGTAAAAATAGTTTCATACCTATCTACAATGCAAATTTATAGTGAGCATGCTTGGCTACCCAACAATAACTGTATATTAACAATAATTTTTGCTTATATTGTAGTTTCTAATCTCACAGTTTATGATTGCTGAAATTATTACAAAATCACTTTTTAACAGTGCGTATTTAGTACATTCATGAATTGAGTAATACACTTTTAAATTTGGAACCATTACAAAAATAATGTTTATATTTAATGCGTGCTTAGGTACTTGTGGCGTTAAAAATAAACTATTGATTGAAAGGGATACATATAACAATGATAATGCAAAAAACGACCTTCGTTGGTTCTTTGTTGCTGAACTATAAGCTGTTATTAATTAATTGTAAATCATGATGAAGGATAATAACCAATAGTCAGCAGCAAGTCGTCTGATTGGCGTGTTATTATTAAGTTCTCATGCTCAAAAGTGGACCATTTTGCATACACTCCAATGAAGCAGCTAGAGTATTTGAAGGTTAATGACTTATGTTATGAGGCATTCACACGTTTGGCATGTGGAAGATAAAATGTCATATAAGTATTGAATTCAATACGTGTATTACGATACCAAAATATCTATCAAATTGACGATAAATTTGCAAAAATAATTCGAACATTTTATTATTCAATAAGCTGTTAACATTTTGATTTATCGATGAATTTGTAAAACGGCCTTGAAAATTAACACATGGCATAAATCTGGGAATTGTTCTTTGATATTATAAGATGTTTTCCTCAAAATTTATTTCCTTGCACATAGGATTTGTTATTACTTTATGTGAGATTGGAAGTGTATTTTTGATTCACACCTACAGTAATGTATCTACAGTGAGATCCCGCTTAACGCTGTTACGTTTAGCGCTGTTTCGGTTTAGCGCTCTTTTATTTCAACCCGGGGATTCCCCGAAATTTTGCGCAGCGCCAGATGTAAGTAAGAGCGAAGACATTGGAAACTCTGTCGATATGGATGAAATAGTGGAAGAAATAGTGGAATTAGCGAAACAAACCGGTTTGGATGAGGTAAATGTGGAAGACGTCGAAGAAATAGTTCAAGAAACAGCAGCTAGTCGTTCTAATGATGAGCTCAAGGAATTAACTGAGAAGAAAAAAACAAAAATATTGATACCAGTGATTTCGAAGAAGAGCAAAAATAACTTTCGATGGCGTTTGTAAAAAGGAGTTTGACCACGATAACTGAAATTCTCGACCAATTTGTTGAAAATGATCCAAATTTTGTTAGGAGTTCAAAAGCAAGACGGGGTGTTGATAAATAGATGCTTTATCCACTAATCAACAACTTCTAACAGAACGCAAAAGGAAAACGCAAACTACATTAGATCATCATCAGCCTGTGTCCGTCCACTGTTGAACGTAGGCCTCCCGCATGAGTCTCCATCCTCTTCGATCCTCCGCCTTCCGCATCCAGGTCACTCCCGCTATTCTTCTTATATCGTCAGTCCATCTTGTAGGGGGTCGGCCAATGCTTCGTTTGCCAGTTCTTGGGCGCCATTCCAATACTTTTCTTCCCCATCGACCGTCGTCTCTTCGACAGATATGACCTGCCCATTGCCACTTGAGTGTGCCTATTCGTTGGGTAGCATCCACTACTTGAGTTCTTCTGCGTATTTCCTCGTTTCGGATTCTATCTTTTAGCGACACTCCGAGCATGGATCTCTCCATAGCACGCTGGGTGACTTTTATTTTATGGGTAAGACTTGCTGTCAGATTCCACGTCTCTGCGCCATAAGTTAATACAGGGAGGACGCATTGGTTAAACGCCTTAGTTTTAAGGCATTGCGGAATTTTCGCTTTAAAAATGTACTTTAGTTTTCCAAATGCTGCCCATCCCAGTTGTATGCGCCTGTCGATTTCTTTTGAGAAGTTATTTCGCCCTAGTTGTATTACTTGTCCCAGATAGGTATAGTCGTTTACAACCTCTATTTCTGTTCCTCCAATGGAAATAGGATCAAAGGTCTGTGAAATATGACTATTAATCATGGCTTTTGTTTTATCCATGTTCATTTTCCGACCAATTTTGTTCGACGCTTCATTGAGGTCGTAGAGCATGTCTTGGAGCTTGTTAGGTGATTCGGCTATTAGCACTATGTCATCTGCAAATCGGAGGTGAGAAATGTACTCTCCGTTAATATTTATTCCACATTTTGTCCAGGATAGCAGTTTAAAAATATCTTCTAGGGCGTTTGTGAAGAGTTTTGGAGATATAACATCTCCTTGTCTAACACCTTTGTTTATAGAAATATTGTTAGTGCTATCATGGAGCTGGACCATCATTGTTGCAGATTTGTAAAGAGATTTTATTATCTCTATATACCGATAGTCTATTTTGCAGCGTTGTAGTGAATCTAGCACTGCCCAAGTCTCGATTGAGTCAAATGCCTTTTCATAGTCTACAAAGGCGAGGCAGAGTGGCTGATTATATTCTTCGGTTTTCTGAATGATTTGTCTTAGCGTGTGGATATGATCAATTGTACTAAAGCCTTTCCTAAACCCAGCTTGCTCTCGAGGTTGAAATTCATCAAATCGACCCGTCAGCCTGTTTGTTAAAATTCTGGAGAATACTTTATACACATGGGAAAGAAGGGAAATGGGTCGGTAGTTTTTGAGCAGTGATTTATCCCCTTTTTTTGTGGAACAATATCACAATACTCGTACTCCATGTCGCCGGGGTTTCTCCATGTTCTATTACCTTGTTGAATAGTTTTTAAGCTCTTTCAACAGAGGGGTTCCTCCTACTTTCAGAAGCTCAGATGTAATTCCGTCTTCTCCAGGGGCTTTGTTGTTCTTAAGTTGTTTTAGGGCCGATTTAATTTCGAATATACTTATCTCTGGGATGTCTTCAGACCAGTGCTTTGTGAGAGTAGCCCTCTTGTCGTCCGCAGATCTGTCATTAGGACCTGGCATCGTAGATGAATACAATAACCCGTAGAAATGTTCTATTTCCTTCAGTATATCATTAAGATTTGTTGTTATCTTCCCATCGTGTGTCTTTAATTTGGAAAGTTGGGCCTGTCCTATAGAGGTGTGTCTGCTAAATGCATTTGACCCTCGGCCTTGTGCAACAATCTCCATGATATACTCGGTGTTTGAACGACGAATGTCAAATCTCATGGATTTTTTCACTTTTTTGTTCAGGGTATTGTAATCTTGGATGCTTCTGCTTTTACGACGTTCGTCCATAAGAGCTATCGTTTTGTCTGAGAATTTTGACCCTTTTTTCTTTTTGCACTGCTTTATGACTTTTTTGGCAGTTTCTTTAATGCTATTAATGATTCTTTCGTTAAGTTTGTTGACGTTGTCGGTGTCATCACTATCTTCCAGTGCTGTGAATCGATTTTGTAGTTCAAGCTGAAAAGTTTCCTCAAGCTTGCTCTGAACATTTAACGGACGTATAACTCTTTGTTTTATTAGCTTTTTCCTTTCCAGTTTGATGTCTAGGTGCACAGTACTTCGAACGAGACGGTGGTCACTTCCGGTACTAAAGCATTGCATCGCTGAGACATCAGTGACTATATTCTTCTTATTAGCCATAATAAAATCAATTTCGTTCTTTATGTTGCCATCCGGGCTTCTCCAGGTCCATTTGCGTTTTGGTTTTTTCTTGAAAAATGTGTTCATGCAAAACATTTTGTTAGCATGTAGAAAGTTTACCATCATCTGTCCTCTGTTATTTCGGAGTCCGGTTCCATATTGTCCTATAAATGGGGCTCTTGGGTGGTGATGCGCACCTACCGACTGCTATTAAAACAGCAGTTTATAGCCTCTCACAACCAACTCCACTCCCACCTGTACGTGGTGAGCCCTACATAGTCATGTCACATCAAGATTGCGGTAACCAATCCCTTTGGCGATATGACGTGATGAACTGACGGGAGAAAGGAGGGCTGAGAGAGTTATCAAAAGAACTCTCCCAGCTTCAACTAGGCACGGTGTAAACCGGCCATAAACTCGCCAAGCCGCCTGGCAAGCGTGGCGTTTTAAGCCAACAACCCCGAATGAAAACACAACAAAGATCCGGCCCCTAGTTCCCAGCAGCTTCGCTATTCCTGGCCACGGCAGCGGCCATGGTAACGGCGCGGGGCGGGGGTGCTAAGAATCACTGGGTTACTGCAGGCTGCCACAGACGACTATTTATCGCTACCTACAACACGAGAACATTGAGACTAGATGAGAAAATCGTAGAACTGGAAGAGGAACTAGATAGAATCAAATGGAGCATCGTTGGGCTGGCCGAAGTTAGACGAGAAGGAGAAGGTCTGATTAAACTCAACTCAGGACATCTCTTATACTATAGAGAAGGGGATCAAACCTCTCAAGGTGGAGTTGGCTTCCTAATCAACAAGGAAATTGCCAACAACGTCACCGAAGTTAATAGTATATCCCCCCGAGTATCATACCTGACGCTTAAGTTATCGAACCGATACTCCTTACGAGTGGTGCAAGTATATGCCCCAACGTCTAGCCATACCGATGAAGAAGTAGAAGCTCTATATGAAGACATCGAAAAAGCCCTACAATACAATAAGACACATTACTGCATAGTTATGGGAGACTTTAATGCTAAGATTGGAAAGTGCTGTGGAAACATTAGATGCCTTCTTACAAAAAGGCAGAAAATTGGAAACAAAGAATAGACTGAATTATCTGACTGACTAAGAATTTTATTTGTTTTTATAAGTATATTCGTTTATATTGTTTTTATTTTTGTAAGAAATAAATGTTTAGTTTTATTTTTATTTAAAAAAAACATAATAATTAAATATTGCCTCGTTTAGCGCTGTTTCGCATTATGCTCTACTTTGATGGAACGTATCCCCCGCGTTAAGCGGGGCCTTACTGTACTTGGATTACACATAATGAAGCTTGCGCATCCAGGAAACAGTTAATAAAGTATTTTGTTCATATGTTACACTGTGAACACATTGTGACATGACTTATACTTCTACATTAGTATGTACTCAGCAGACGTATTCTGTTACATCTATTAAAATCTAAATTGTATCCATCTTGTATAATTTTTATTACATTAAATGAAGATTACAAAGATTAGGTATTGCACAAAAAAATACTCGTAAATTTCTTTTAAAGATTGTGAAAAAAGTTCTATATATGAATATTTTAAATTTTTATTAGAATATTATTTTATTATTTAAATATTCTAATCTACTTTTATAGATCATTGACTATATTACAATATTATTATTAATTAAATATACATATACTATACATAAAATTCTTTTTTCAACGCGTCAATCCAAGCACAAAAATAACGGCAGAAGCGGGATGCGAACCGCGGACCTTGGAAACCAACTTGTTGATTGACGCGTTGAAAAAAGAATTTTATGTATAGTATATGTATATTTAATTAATAAAGTTCTATATATTTTCAATATGTAACGGCATTATATAAACTTGGATACAACTTTAGTACAATACATTATACTACGATTTATGTAATATAGACATATTGATAGTTTTAAATGCTAATTTCTTCATTTTAATTTTCCCATGTGTTGCACGTAACAATTACAATGCATCATTGTTTGATTAAAACAAAGCATTTCAATTAGTCTATCGAAATAAACTGTCAATCCGAGTTATGTTGAATAGGTTTTATTTAAAAAAAATGAAAGTTTGGGAGAATAATTTAATAACGGAAGTGATTCAGATAATATAATATATCTTTTACCACAGATAAAAATAATAAATAATTATTTTAGACTCTATGACGCTCAACCAGGTCGGATGTATGCTGCATGTAGGAAGGTTATGAAATGATTATGTGTGTAAACTTAAGGACATTACAAGTGTTCATTCATTTGTTTCTTGGAGGTATTGTATCAGGGAGGAAACACAGATGCTAGGAGACCATTTCAAGCCTACCTGTGGTGTTCTAAAAGTAACTGAAGTAATCGTTTAACCGTGCTAGCTTGGAAAGAATTGCCCGCTTGCTGGTGGAGATATCAATTGAGAATGTTCAGAAGAGCAGTGACTAAGAATAATCATAAAACAAGTTTGTTATACCCACTTAACGTCTGTATTCGATGGATTAGAGATGAGACGTTTGGGTGCCATTGCTTACCAAACGCACAGGTCATCTTTTAATTGTATTGAATTATCAGTATGAATTTTCTTCTAGGTGACTTTGATTACATATAATATATTGTTAAAGTTTACAGTACAACAACTTCTGTATGCTCATATCAATATTACAAAGTGCAAAATTCAAACATTTCGTAAACGAATAGTTAATATTACGCAAAATAACATTTATTTTTGCGGAAACGTACTTAAGGAAATGTAATGATATAAATAGTAACTAAAGAATACAGGTGAAGCGGTTCTCGCGCTTATAAATATTGATAGTCTCCTTCCATTGCCGTGATGTATCGTAGTAACTTAGTTGTCTCTCGTACCCAAATCAGTCTGTAGTTACAAGCCAACGAGCGAACATCGTTCTTGTGATTATCCTTCACTCACCGTATATCCTTGATATATAAAAAATGTAAGTTCACTATCATTTATTTTAACTTTATTAATAAATTAATGTTTTTATTTAAGCAGAAGCAATACGTTTCTATTAGACTTTTTCACTAGAGAGAATTAAATTATGATATTGGAAAACGTGTTTGTTCATTCATTTCATTATTGAATACTATACTTTTGTTACAATAATTGCAAGGGAATATTACATTGTTGTGTATGATAATTTATTTTTAAATTATGCAATTTAAACCTTGAATCTATGGATTAAATAAAATACAGCAATGTTTCAATAACGGCAATGAATTTTATGACTTGCAGTTACTGTAACATTTTTATTATACAAATGTTACTACTGAATTTTAAGTATCTATAATCTTGTCTTTTCTCCATTATCTTAATTCAATCGTCTTTGTAGATATGTCTAATTTTTTTTATCTAGTAATGAAATTAGGTATTCAATTTGTACGTTTGTAACTCCCTGAAAAATAATATTTAATTAATTTAGTTAAACACGCTCATTACATGAAAGATTCATGGGTTTGATGTAGGTAACCATTACATTATATTGAGTATTCATTGCTTTTATGTTTACCTACGAGACTGATATTACATAATGGACTGATTAAAATTTGCATTAGATAGCAATTTTAAATGCGATACCCATGAAATACAAACATTTGAATTAAACATAAATTCTAAAGAAAAAAGATGATAGAATTAATAGGTACTTAAATATTCAGTGTTTTATAAAGTATTTTTGTGAAGCATACTATTAATTTATTTTTATTAGTTAATAACATACGAGTAATAAAATATATAATATACAGTATTATATAAATGCACACTTTTAGGCAACGTTAAATGCTGGTTAATTATTAAACCTGTTTTATTATTTTTCTAAAATAAAATATATTTTTCTTTTATTTCAGAAACCATGTCACTTGACGAGGTGAGATACTGATAAAATTATTTTGAAAATTATTACTTTATAAGATTATTATTTATCACGTAAATATTGATTTCATAATGTTATTCTAGATAACAAAATGTGAAACCGATAGAAATCCAAGATTATTTTATTTATTTATTAAAAATTAAATTAAACGATGATTTAAGAACTTACATTTTTATCTCAATAAATAAAAAGGTAATGCACTAGGAATGAGTACACTCACCCACGTATTTCTATGAAATACTCGCAGTTGCTAATTCAATCAAATTTATTTTTATTTTCTTGAAGGAATTTCGTCAATACGGATTCTTTAAATACATAATATGGATAGCAAATCATAGGAAGATAAAAAGCTTTAATTAAATTAAATATAATTATTCCACGCCTCACTCTGTATTATTTGATACACTATCGCTATGTTACTCGTAATATAAAATATTGCTATGTTACAATTTACGTCAATTTACGAGGTGTTTTAAAAGTTGATTTTTTAATACTAAATAGGGTTATTAATGGCGTTTAACTGGAGGTTTGTGCATCACTCTAATTCAATCACAAACATGCTTTGTTGGTAAACGTATTTTCTTCTAACAACGATCGCTTGATAATGTATTATGTGCATATCATCATTTCATAAAGCACAAAACGTTGTTCTGATCAGAAATCGATTTAATTGATGGTAATGGAATAAAGGGCCACCGAGGGCGTTTACAACACTTGAACGTATTCGATTGTCTATACTTCAGTTTCCCAAGCTATCAGCTTATGGACAAAATTGCTTTAGGCATGTTTCTCTTTTGTCAAATTCTTTGCGATCAATTCCGCCTGTACTCTTACAATATAACAATAACAAAATATAGTATAGTGGTAACAATATAATCTTATTGTAAGTATATTATATTGTTTATATACCAGGGCGTTCATAAGGGCTTTTAACTCCAAGGGAAAAGTGTTGATTTGGCGCTTTTCTTGAAAATATTGAGAATATATTCTTCTTCAGTGTGTAGGACGCGGTCTGTTACAACTGGAAAAGTTATTGTTATGGGCTTCCCGAAAAGGGTCAATCTTTTGTTATCAATCGCAAGAAATATTTTCACCAGATGGCTTTATTTTTATCCATTCACTGAAACTACTTAAAATTTATCTAATAATACGAATTAATATCTTACTGTTGACAAATACACTTAGAATACACATAGTGGAGACTTCCAGTGTTTTATTTTGTAAAGAAACGTATATTTTAACAAAAACTATAAATGGCAACTAAATAAATGGTCGGAATTAAAATCAATTTCAATTCAAAATTTAAGCAAACTTTTAATCGAATAATATAAATAAATATATATTCTTAATTTAAAACGTGCTTATAAGGTTACTTCGCTTAGGTTAGTTTAGGTTAGGTTAGGTTATGTTGGGTTAATTTAATTATGTATAACATGTTAAATAATGCAACAAAAAACATTCCACACAAGAAATATTTAATCTGATCGGAAAAAAGAGATTATGTATTTCTTCAAGAATTGTTAAATAAAAACGTTAATCCTTGTATTAAGGCCAAAAGTAAGACTTCTATTACTTTTTTCACAATATTTATTTAATATGATTATATTATTAATGCGTTGCAATGACCTATGCGTTAGTTCATTAAAGTAATGAGTTTTCCTTTATCAATGTCATTCTACTCGTCTGGACGAATTAAGAAATCCAATTTCTTGCATTGTATGCTAATGTAAAATACTATAAACACACTGCATACTAAAAATACGTGAACTTTGATCGATGGTGTCTTAAATATTTAAGTGATGGCGACGAGTGTGTTGTTATTGGTACTTAGCAATTACTCACATTCATTAGCGGTAGGTAGGTATGCCGTAAACCTGTGACATTACGTCACAAAGTATTAAAGAACATTTTAAACATTTAAATAAAACTGTACATTAACGTCAATATTTTTTATTTTGAAACAGTGTTAGGTTTGTTTTTTTTGTTTACACATCTCAAGAGGCAGATAAATCAAAAATACTTTCACGTATTTCTTGAAATGATATTTCCGTAAATAGTTTTTATATGATTTAAATATAATGTTTTTAAAAATACTTTTAAGCACATTCCCACATCGTTTCCTCATTAACTTTGCTTGTTTTTCTTTTGTTTAATCCTGATGTGAAAACTTATATACTCGTAAAGTAATTTTTATAAATAGAAACATTGAAATTATACCTAATTATTATACCTATTTTTATTCATTGCAGTAAAAAAATATACGATGTGTTTTTTTTTACTATTACTTTTGAAGTCATGGGGTATGGGTGAGATCAAAGGCGCTGGACTGTCACGTGACAGGTTGTGAGTTCTTTCCTCTGGGACGCTTAAAAATACACGGGTATTTTCAATTAATTCATTAGAAAATAAGATTTTTCACTAATCTGCTTGTACGTATCCATAAAAATCTCGGTTGGTATGAGATTGGTCCCTCACATGTGAAACGCTTGATTTGACCTTTAAATTAAAAATTGAAAGATGAAAGTCGTTTCGTGAACATACCTTAAAAACTGTAGTCTAATATGTCTAAGGCTTAAGATTTTAGATTAGAGGATATTCTCTAAAATGGAAATTACACATACAGAGACAATTCTTTCTTCATTAAAAAGCGATATTCAATAGTTTATAATTAAAAAAATAATGTAATAAAGTAATGAAGTACGCATGTTTTATGTATAGGGTCCACTTTTTTTTTAACTAGTGCTTATTTCGTGAATGGTAACACTTAGCTCATGTATGATTTGACAGATAATTAGTTTTATTCTTCCGCTAAACGAATATGGTTGTGTATACGCTTGAACAATGCTGGGAAATATTGCGACATTACTTTGAAAATCATGCTATTGTCCGCCATCTAACGTTTTTTTTTTTAACTAGTGCTTATTTCGTGAATGGTAATATTTAGCTCATATTTGATTTGACAGATAATTAGTTTTATCTTTCCGCTAAACGAATATGGTTGTGTATATGCTTGAACAACGCTGAGAAATATTGCGACATTACTTTGAAAATCAGGTCATTTTTCTTCAAAAATGAGCAAGGAGTGGCCGTTACAGTCAATGACGATCGTTATCGGGCCATTTTTGTTCACAAAAATTGAAGAAGAGGATATTGGCAACATTTGGTTTCAACAGGACGGTGCTACGTGCCACACAGCCGAAGCTTCACTCGATGTTTTGCGCCCCCTTTTTTTTAAAAAAAAAAAAAAGTTATTTGGCGGACCCGTTACATATAAAAGGAATATTATTAACGCACAACTAAATCAGTATTTGCTACCTATGGTACTAGTAATAGTGTAGGCATGATTACTCACCTGGTGTAGTATACCTGGCGCAAATCAATAATGTTTTTGTTCGCAAACCATTCATTGGTCGTGTTGAAAGTCATGGTCATTTTTTTATTGCAAAAAATCAACGTTTTTTACTGTTCGTAAAATTTGGTATATGTAACTTTTTTTTTGTCAACGATATACATTACTTTTTTTGTATTTTATTTATGAATAATTAGACCTTGAATATTTGTATCAAAGTTGATTGAAAAAATATTTTATAGCTTTACTATCTTATTCTCAAAAAAAAGCAATCAAGTACGTGTAGACAACGTCATTTAAATAAGCAGAATTTTATGTATTCACGTGACATGTCTTAATCTTAAATAAATACTTGAAATCTGTGTGCATACTATAATCGTCAGAATAGTTAGATTATGTTAATATTTTTTTAACGTAAGCACATTAGAATAATTTAGATATAAGATAATATTAATTTTTTAGAAAAAAAAACTCATTTACTGGTACGGATACGGGCGATAAACTTACAAATTCAAATAAGTTTAATTAAAAATGAAAAAATGATTTAAAAAATAAACATGCTTTCCACCACCATTTAAATTATCATTTCTAATTTAAGTGCCTAAATGTAAACTCGGTACTCGTGAGTTAAATTCACTCGCTATGTAACTGTCACATCAAACAAGCATCAACACACAAAGATTCACACACACACCGGCAGTATGAATGTTTTTATTTTAAATACATACTTATAAATAAATATAAAATAACATAACCTAATCTAGCAGTTGATTACCAATTGAGAATTTATTTCTATCGCCGTTGATCAGTATAACACGTCAACCCCAATTGATTACAGTTCAGCTGTAAGGCTTTCGATTTTCATTTTCTGCGTGTGCGAGGTTGCGAAGCAGTGTGTGAATCTAACACGTGATTATGTAACTTTATTTAAAAAAAAAATAGCCTCCGCATACGCTTTTACGGAAGTTGAAATACGCGAAATAGGCCTGCATATTCTTTTTAATTAATATTTAGCTGTTACGTATATAAAATTATGAAATTCGTATACGAAAAACTGATTAAACTTACATATTGTAATGATGGAAATGCAACGAGAATTTTCGGTTGAAAAAATTGAAAAGAACAAAAGTTTAAAAAAGTAATTTATTTAACTGTTCTTAAGTAACTCTTGGAATTGTTGGCTTTGAGTTGAGCCGTGTGGAACGATTTTTTTCTTTTCTCCGATATATTTTACAAATCATTAACCCTAATGATGACCCCTGCAATGGCGGTAATAAATAACGGAGATAAATAAAAAAATGACGCACTTGGCTCAACGCAAGAACCACAATTCCAAATCAAGCCGTGAAAAACGACAAAATAATTTAAGTGAACTCTTACATCAATTTATTATAAAAAATGGTTATGTTTTCCAGAGATTCAACGCTGCCGCAGATAAGGCGAAGACCTTTACAAAAAGGCCCAGCGACCAAGAACTGCTTGAACTGTATGCACTTTTCAAGCAAGGCACAGTTGGCGATAACACTACAGGTCAGTTAAAACATTTCCATACAAATATTTTTAATATTGTCTAAGGTAATGCTTCTTAACCTTTTAAGGCCTCGGAGCCAGGGCCGGCGCGTTCTTTTTACGCCCTAAAGGCGCCTCTAGAATCGGCCGCCCACGTTCTTCGAACAATCAGTATATATGGAAGGTCCAGCCCTGCACGGAGCACTTTGCTGATATAAAGTAAATTTGTGGATCATAAAAAAAATGTTTGAAATTTAGTTCAATGTAAGATATAATTATAAACATTAAGGTTATCAACTGACAATACTTGGTGAAACTGCATAATTATAATTTTAAAATTAATTTTAATTAAAAAATAATAAATTAAAAATATTTAGTTTATTGAAGATGGTCTTCAGGAAGGCCGAAACATGTAATCGTTTAAAATAAATTGTGAATCAAAACTAAATATTTTTAATTAATTAATTTTTTAATTAATTTTAAAATTATATAGTTAATAAATTCATTACCGTTTCTCCAATTTTAAAGCATGAAGATTAGATAAGCATATCAGTAACTGAAGTCAACATATGTTCTATCTGACATGTAATTAATTTCGATACACTTCAATCATACTCACATATCGTTATAATGCGATTATCTAACGACAGGATTTGTCAGTTCTAAATCCAAAAAATAAATATCTTCTGTGAGTATGTAAGTGTAAATTTACTCGTTTGCTTAAAAAAAATGTTTTAATATTTTTTAGAATGAAGATATACGATAAAAAATAATGAAAAAATATCCAAAATATTAAATTATGTTTAAAAAAAAACATTTATTTAAAAATATATTTTTCCTAAATGCTTAAAGACGGAAGTTTTCAACTTTGGAACTATTTTTGTTTATGCTCTTCTAAGAGCTACTGATTATAAAACATATTTGTGTAATAAAACTAATATTTAAAAATCATCGAAATGTTATTACGTACTAATGATATGTGTTTTTTATTTCAGATAAACCTGGAATGCTGGATTTGAAAGGAAAGGCTAAGTGGAATGCTTGGTTAGAAAAAAAAGGACTTTCTAACGACGCTGCCAAAGAGGCTTACATTAAGAAAGTAGATGAATTAAATGCAAAATACGCTTAATAAAAAAAAAACTAGTAATTCCTATAAGCATATATATTATATTCTCAAAATCCAGTGTGTAATTCGTTATTTTTACTTATTTTAATATATAATGTAAATATATTAATAAAAAACATTTATTAATATCTATTTTGTTTTTATTCAACAGTCAGATTTTTTTAAGCTTCCTTCAAATTAAATATTTATTTGAAGTTACTATGCTACTAAAAACACTATCTCAAAAGTACTTATAATATTTTTAATTTATTCTTATAAAAAATGAATTTAAAGAAAAATATTTATAAGATTTCTGTTATGAAAAAATATGTGCATACATTTTAGAAAATGTATTGCAGAGATAAAAAGTTATAACTTATATAAAACGCATATTTTGATTATTTTATTATTTAAGTTTAAAATCATTTATTATTCATATACTACAACAATCTGAAAATCCATAACATCCTGAACTACATAAATAATTTTGATTTATATACTTCGTCACTCAATTTATGAAATAAAGATTTCAGATGATTAAAAAAATATTTGAATAATATTTAGGTATTTCATTGAGAGTTTCAGTACCCGGATACCTACAAAGCACTGTGAGCAGCTACTAAGAATGATAAAAGAAGAAGAATACCTATTTACGTTGACGCGGCTGGTCTTGTGCCGGTCTATTCTCTAAAGTAAATTAACTGTAAATGTATTATTACTAACCATTATTAAGTTGAGATAAATGTTACTAATAAAATAACATAATTAAAATCATTTGAATATTACCTATCATTTGAAAAATAAATTGCATTTTTAATCCGTTTTTTTTCTGTGACTTGCTTATCGAAAATCCTTATTTTTGTATTATCATACATGTATTTATAGATTGAAGCATTTATTTTACGTAACTACGCTTTTTATATTGCTGCACAGTTATATTTATAATTTAAAAAATATGCAGATTTTTATTTTTACACAATATTAATATAATTGATGTGTCAATTACAGATTTTAAGAAAATCAAAAGCTGCTAAGATGTCCCTGGACGAGGTAAAACATTTAAATTAGTATATTCTAAATATTTTAAAAACAAATCAGAATTTCATGTTTATTAAATGGAGTATTTTTATGTTTGATTATAAAAAGGCCATTTTCATGCATGAAAAAATACTTATGCTGCATGTGATATTGTCCACAGATAAAGTATAATTTTAAATAATTAGTGTATAAATGTGTCTTTTTCTATGAATAGTATGATACAACACTTAATTTTTATCGCATATCATGCAACTAAATATATTTCACATCAATATGTTAATAAATGAATTTAAAAGAATTGATTATAAAGCATCATGCATTTGAATCTAAATGTTAAACGTCTTATTTTCACTAGGGCATCAAATATTTACATGGACAATCATTTTTATTTTACAATAAAAAGTGAATATAGCCATCTGTGATAACTATTTATTAGTTTTATTTCTATACAACTGTTCTTTATTGCATGTAATAATATATAAATAAACACTACAAGTGTCCTAAAAGTCATCATCATCTACTATTTTATAGACTAAAACTAAGTCATAATTTAAAACATTATTCTTGTTTTGTTACATTGGAAAACTACTTTTAATACATTCCTTCATAAATTTAAGTTAAGTACACATAGTGAGTGACTTGAGTGATTAAATGTGTTCAACCATGGTTCAAGTCTATTATGTATTATGGCCATGGTAATTATAGTGCACCTATTATTTATTTTTTTTCTTTAGAATGGCTTTTCTTTGAAGCCGAAGCATTTCAACTTTAAACATATTGTTAAAAATAAAAATAAAGAATGAATTCAGTAAGAGACACATTGCTTTACATCATTGACATCTAATTTTATAAATTCAAAATTAGCATTTATGTGTCAATTTCTCGATTATTATTTTTAATGTTCTTAAAATCGGGTAAACATGTTGTACAAATATGTACAGAAAATATAACAATAAATACATATAAAACAATTGCTACAAAAAAGGTTTAAAAAAAAATCAAACATTCAAGAAAGCAATGTCATCGACAAAAAAGAAAAAGGATGGAAGTGTGATGGTAGACCATTTAGAAACACCATCGTAGAAATTATAACCATATTTGACAAGAACTGCAAAAAATGTACACTACATGATAATTTACAAAAATAATTTTATAATTTATTTATTATCTCAGGGAAATGGAAGCAGATGGAGATTAAATATTATTACAAAAACAGAAAAAATTAAATCAATGCTACACATTTATTATAATTTGAAATTTTTTTATTTTACAGAAATTCGACAAAGCCGCAGAAAATGTCAAGAATTTGAAATCAACTCCGAGCGATGCGGACCTCCTGGAGGTGTATGCTTTCTTCAAGCAAGGAACAGTCGGTGATTGCAACACAGGTAAAAAATCATTGCAATATAATTATAAATGAAGGCCTTATAGATATAAACGGTTGTTTTCAAAATGGGAGATGATTCCTCTAATTAAAAGTTTCCTAATCATTTTTCGGGTGGCGACCCCTTTTATAAAAAGCCATGTGACCTGCAACCCCCATAAAATCAATTTAAAATAAAAAATAATAATTATTGTGAAAACGGATTATTTTAGTTTCAGTTTAACCGCATATTGCTGTTCTAATGTATTTGCTAGATATGTTACTTTTTCCCACCGAGCTTTGTAGTTAAAGTATACCAAAAGTCATGTTTTCCTCGCACTTTTTAAAACAACCTCATTTCATCTTTTAATTCAAAGACTCATAAAAGCGTACTGCAGTGTAAAAAGAAAAATTTCGTGATCAGCATCCAATTCTTTGCACAGTTCTTTAACCCTTTCATTACGGCTCGGTTTGAATACAAATTATACTGTCAATTATAAAAGCTTTTAGCTATCAGATGATGCATAAAAAACTATTCTAAGAAAGTAGCAAAACGATATATCACGTCAACCGATGTCAACGGTAGGGGAATCTTATGACCGTATATGCCGACAACCGATGCAAAAGGGATATATATAGACGGGTGTTAAGACCTACAAATTTGATGTAATTTACGTTTTGTATCATCAAATACCTCTTGCAGAAGAATTGGAAGAGTTTTACTGACATTTGTTAAAATACTATAATATTTTGTTTCAGACAAGCCAGGCATGTTTGATTTCAAAGGAAAAGCTAAATGGGAGGCTTGGAATGCGAAGAAAGGATTGTCCCAAGAGGCCGCTAAGGAAGCTTATGTTGAAAAAGTACAGAAGCTCATCGATTCCATTGGACTAGCTTAAAACTTAAATGCAATTATACATAAAAAATGTCCAAACTATCGCTCAGATAGAATATGCTAAGAGAGAACAATTATTTAATGGAAAATTTAATTAATTTTTCATTACCTGCTGAGAAAAATAAACATTTAATATTGTCAGTTAGTTAATAAATTCTAAATATTCTCTCTATTTTTAAATTCTTCTTATTAAATGCAATATTAATATAATAATTTCTAAAAGAAAATGTAATGCATCGTTTTTAAATTGTGCCCAGTGAGTAGTTTATTGTTATTTGATTTAGAAAATACAAATTTCTTCACATTTGATTTGAAATCTTTAAATTTATTATTAAATAATAATATGAAGTACTCTTTTATTTTGTAAGTTTTATTTGAGTTAATAGGTTATATTGAATTGAATCTCAGACTATTTTTTATATATTTTTTATAATGATATTGAAAATCATAATGTTTATTACAGACTATTAATATTACAATGTTTTTCACAAGCTTCATCGCAATTTTTTTATTCAATTATTGTATTCACTAAGATTATCTATTTTTCATGTTTGTATATTTATGGCAATTGGAACCAATTTACAAATAAAATAAAAACTTTTTTAACGTTTTATATAAATGTGCTTAATTTATTATAACTTGTATGTCCCACACTCTACCTGAATTTATTAAAATGCTTCATATTTATATTAGTAACAACTGGCTGTTATTTTAAACTGATATCTTTGCTTCATCCTACATGATATGAAGATACAGTAAGGCCCCGCTTAACGCGGGGGATACGCTCCATCAAAGTAAAGCGTAATGTGAAACAGTGCTAAATGAGGCTAGCTTTACATTTAAATAATGGGGTTAGGTATTAAATTTAATAGTTATGTTTTTTTTAATAAAAATAAAACCAAACATTTATTTCTTACAAAAATAAAAACAATATAAACGAATATACTTATAAAAACAAATAAAATTCTAAGTCAGTCACATCATTCAGTCTATTCTGTATTAATTTTTTGCCTTTTATGTCAAGAAGGCATCTAATGTAACTTGCATTTTCCTTTTGCGTTCTATTAGAAGCTGTTGATAAGTGGATAAAGCATCTATAACACCCCGTCTTGCTTTTGAACTCCTGTCAAAATTTTGGATCATTTTCAACAAATTGGTCCATAATTTCAGTTACAGTGGTCAAACACTTTAATTTAAACGAAAGTTCTTTTTACTCTTCTTTGAAATCACTAATATCAATATTTTTGTTTTCTTCTTGCTCATTTAATTCCTTGAGCTCATCATTAGAAAGACTAGTTGCTGTTTCTTGGACTATTTCTTCGACGTCTTCCACATTTACCTCATCTAAACCGGTTTATTTCGCTAATTCCACTATTTTTTTCACTATTTATGCACAATTTCGAGGAATAACCCCGGGTTGAAATAAAAGAGTGCTAAACTGAAATAGCGCTAAACGAGACAGCGTTAAGCGGGTCCACACTGTAGAAAGATTTTTATAAATATGTAAACACACTGGAGATTTCAAATAAGAGTGCCTTGATCTTCCATGAACTCTATGAAGCACAAATGGATCGACTGGATGATACACGGAGGAATTAGATGTGGTTGCATGCATGTAAGTATTGATGGGATTGCAAATATTGTTGAAGAGATTCAGATTGTGTTTGGGAGAATACACAGATGCTGCGAGAGCATTCCAAGTGCTAAAAAAGTTTGGTGCTTATCTTTATCATATTTTTTTCTTACTAAAGGAATTTTACTTATTAGGGGAGTATAATCTTCCATAAACCTCCGAAACATTCGGAACTATCTGCTGCTAGGGAATCTCTGGTGGAGAAGATGAACATGTCTCTTGAAAGGGTTTCACGATGGGGCGACCTCAACCTCGTCAGTTTCAACATTTCCAAAACACAATCATGTACTTTCTCCACCAAGAAGACTGCTATGGATCCTGTATCTTTCAACGGTTGTTCTCTTCCGAAAGCAAGCTCCATTAACATGCTTGGATTATCAATCTCGAATAATGTCAAATATTACGAGTCAATTAAGTGTAAAGCCGGTCTCGCTTCCAAAAAACTAGGTGTATTATATAGATCACGTCGGTATTTCAACGATAAACAACTTCTTCTTCTATATAAAGGACAAATCCGACCTATCCTTAAATACGGCAGTCACCTTTGGATTGGAGCCCCAAAATACCTTCTAAACTTAATTGACTCAGTTCAAAGAAGAGCAATTCGTTTGATAAAGAATGACACCCTTACGTCTAATCTACAATCAATGGAACACAGGCGTAAGATTGGTTCTCTTGGTCTTTTCTACCGTTATTACCACGGTCGCTGCTCTTCGGAACTTAAAGAACTAATTCCTCCTGCACCCACTCACAGCCGACAAACTCGTCTTGCACTTGCCGAACATCCATACACGGTTAATATATGTCGACCAAGAACTGGCAGCTTCCAAAGTTCCTTCCTTAATGCCACCGGTAAGCTATGGAATGCTCTTCCAGCGTCCGTGTTTCCTCCTTCCTACAGTCTGGATCTCTTCAAGAAACAAATAAATATACACTTGCAATCTCCTCAACCCATACACAAGCACGAACACAACACACGTTTCCCGCATGCAGCGTCCAGCCTCCCTAGCTGAGCGTCATAAAAAAAAATAGAGTGCACTGGTCATTTTTACTCGGTGTGCTCTCGGCGGGTATAGCATGGCAGAGTTTTTACATAAAAAACCAGAAAAAAAACATTTTCAGGAGCCTAAGGGATGGAAACTGATTTATAATTCCAGCGAGAGCCCGGGGGCCTTAAAAAAATGCAGCTGTAGTTTTATGCTCTCGTGAGAATCCGAAGAATATGTCCCAGCCAGGTTCACCTTCGTAATAAGTAACTCGAACGAAAAATATGGAAGGCTATCGTTAACGTTTCTTGTAATTTTTTCACAAAGTTAAAACATCGTACACCTAGTATTCTACGTGTTCTAAAACATGTTATTCTGTTAATTCTGCTGAATTCAATTTTGTACAGCTGATATTTAAACATTAAAATTACCTATGTCTGATAAAAAATACTTATTTTACTTATAAAGAATGTCATTACACGAAACAGCTATAAAAATATCTGAATATTCTTAGTTACCTACATTTTTTTATTTCGACATATGTTGCCATACGTGCAGCACGCCAATATTTTTTTGAATCCTGCTAGTAATTTGCGTAAACACAACACATTATTATGCTCATAGGTAGTATTGCCATCATGTAAATGTTTTTGTCCTTGAAATTAATTATGATACAACGCATAGGTAGATGAGCAGTAGGTCTCCGTACTTCGATGATTAGTGATTACATGACTACCTATGTAATAGCTATCTTCACGATTGCTTGGCAAATATATAAATCGGTTTTAAGCTGTTAATTTTAATCAAGGAAATTTTAATACATATACACTGAAGTACCTATTTAATCTTAATATTTTGAAATATGTATTTCATGTGTTTACGTGTTTATACACTCACACACATTAAAAGTAATCACGAATAAGTAAATGCATGCGCCGTGAGAAGTAGGTAACAATAATATTGAATTAACATTAATTTATTATGTACCTATTTAATTAATTCCTGCTGTATGCAGTCACTGATAATATCACAGTACAGTTGTACCAACCGCGAAGTGTTGTACGTGAATCAAAATTTAATTTCGACGATGGGACATCGAACTATATAAAAATTAGTTCGAAGTCTTGAATTTCTCTGAGTTGGCTTTTTACTTAATTTAAATATTACTAATATTATTATTTATAGTTTTTTGCATGTATGTATATTAAAACCTGTTAATATTCACTTATAATTGATAATAAATCTAATATTTCATTTTAGTAGGATTTATACAAAAACAATAGAAAATACGATTATCTATACCCCAACACTGGTTTTCGCAGCAATATGAGTTAGCCTTCGACGTTCGTCAGAAATTATATATATTTTACAAATTGATGTATTTTTTCTAATTTGTAAAAATATGTATATATTTTTCATTATTGTGTTTTAGTTGTGATATATTTACCTAAATAACTTGTTTTTTTTTTAGAAGCGAGGCTTTTGTTGATGTTGATAAAATTAATATAGTAAGTAATCGTTGGTCTGAAAATGAACATGGATAAAACAAAAGCCATAATAAATAGTCATATTTCCCAGACCTTCGACACTATTTCCATTGGAGGAACACAAATAGAGGTTGTAAACGATTATACCTATCTGGGACAAGTAATACAACTAGGGCGAAGTAACTTCTCAAATGAAATCGACAGGCGTATACAACTGGGATGGGCAGCATTTGGAAAACTAAAGTACATTTTTTAAGCGAAAATTCCGCAATTTCTTAAAACTAAGGCGTTTAATCAATGTATCCTCCTTGTATTCACTTATGGCGCAGAGACGTGGAATCTGACAGCAGGTCGTACCCATAAAATGAAAGTCACCCAGCATGCTATGGAGAGATCCATGCTCGGAGTGTCGCTAAAAGATAGAATCCGAAACGAGGAAATACGCAGAAGAACGTACTAAGTAGTGGATGCTACCCAACGAATAGGCACACTCAAGTGGCAATGGGCGGGACATATCTGTCGAAGAGACGACGGTCGATGGGGAAGAAAAGTATTGGAATGGCGCCCAAGAACTGGCAAACGAAGCATTGGCCGACCCCCTACAAGATGGACAGACGATATAAGAAGAATAGCGAGAGTGACTTGGATGCGGAAGGCGGAGGATCGAAGAGGATGGAGACTCATGCGGGAGGCCTACGTTCAACAGTGGACGGACACAGGCTGGTGATGAATGATGAAACGTTTTTACAAAGTTATATCAGTCGGTTTTCAGCACAGGCAATAATTGTGTCATAGGGATCTTCCTAAAATGAACGAACTATAAGCATCATAGCACAGATACAGAAAAGGTCAAATAATTTATTTATTATTAATAAGGACGAGTATTTTGAGCAAATAAAGAGCAAAGCTAATCGGACTCCGATTACGATTCTTACAAAGCTTTTAACCAATAGAGGTAACAATTTGGCACAAATCGAAAGGCACTCAATTATAAGCTGATATTATTTGCCTGTAACTTGCCATTGTATACACGTTTAATAAAATGATTATTTTATTACAATATGTATTTTCGTAAGCATACGTACACACGTTTTTCTTTTGAAAGTACGATGGTTTTTGTTCATTATTTTATTATATTTATACAAGCCTTTGTTAGATGGTAAATGAGGTGTTTAATGTTATTCTCTTAAATGTGTCACGATATGTACGTTGGCAATACATACATTATAATTTATTATGCATACTTATGGAGGTAAATCCGACTTATGACTTCATCCAAGAAAAAATAGTTATGTTCACGCATTGAAGCCACGTGAGACAACGGGTATTTTCCTTTCAAATGCTATTAAAAAATATATTAACGTAATACGATTTTATTTCCCGCTGAAAAAACGCTTACCATTTCTGCACATTTATATTTTTAAGAATCTTCTGCCCATATTGGATTAAAGAATTTAACAATAAAAAACTTAGGTATGTAGTTGCGAATCATATTACCACGATGCAAAAAATGGAGTGTATTAAAGGGTAAATATCTATTGATAAAAAGTCTAGCACTTAGTTTGAAAAAAAAAGATAATTTACAAAGCTTGCAACGTAAAATTAACCCATTGATTGATTGACAAGTAACACTTTATTGGCTTACTTAAGAGTACGCGATGATTTAACTTTTGTTTTGTTACAATGTTGACTCATGCGAAAGTTTGTACTATTTTTTTGTACATACGAGTATATATATATAGTATATATTTACTATCGATACAATCCTTTCGAAGCGAATGAATTTTTGGCCCTCCATCGATATAATTTTAGAAAATGTGATTATTACAAACTATTAAAAAATATTTTTGCTTGCATGCAGTAATCTTTTTGAAGTGAATCTATAATCCGCATTTATAAATTCACGCGTAAAATTTCAATGTTTGAAGTAGTTAGTGTACATGAGAATGTGATGTAGTAATTTGTAAAATAGCAAATATCATCAGGTATATTTGTGAAAAATTTGATACAGATCGACTCGACGGTCTTTCATCCTCATCATCAGCCTGTGTCTGTCCACTGTTGAACATAGAACCTCCGCACCCAGGGTACTCCCGCTATTCTTCTGATGTTGTCAGTCCATCTTAAAGGGGGTCGTCCAATGTTCCGTTTGCCAGTTCTTGGAAGCCATTCCAACAATTTTTTTTTTCCATCGACTGTCGTGCCTTCGACATATATGTCCTGCCCATTACCGCTTGAGTGTGCCAACTTTTTCAATAGCCTCCACTACTCGGATTCGATCTTTCGTTTCGGATTTAATTATCACATATTCATGTTTCGATGTTATCCGAAAGTGTTCTGGTGATCACTCGCCATAAGTTTTTTTTGACAAGTTCGTGATGATTATTTCAATCGTAAGATCGCAAGCTTTCCCGCTGATAATAAATATCAATTACAATATAATACAAATATATATGCGGTACTTGCAGTTCGCAGATAGCTAATATTACCAGAAATTATTAATGAAGTTTAACTAGAATGGGTTTACATTATAACTCTTTAACCGGTTTACTAGAACCCAGTTGTGAAGCGATCAAGGAATGCCGGACATACCGCGTTTTGTCCATGATTCATATCAAGAAGCGGCAGTGATAAATGACAAGTAGGCCTGCAGCTAATGCAGTATGTCCTTGTAATTACGGTAAGTCGTGGATGCGTCTGCAGCGGAGGTGTCAATTAGAAGACTTCATTCTTATAATTTCTAGCAATAAAAACCCGCGGCTCCAGCTCGGTGCGGAACGGTGTGAAGATAGCTAATTATGCCTCGTACGAATGGCGAGTGTGTCAATGCTGCCAACTTTTCAAAGAAACACCACTCATTAGGTTTTTTAATTATTGTTTTATAATTAGTACTAAGATCATGTCGTAATTTCATGAATTGGTGTTTTAATTATTTAATTTTTTCTTCATTAACACGACAGCACGAATCTTGGATACCTGTAACAGTTGCCTCCACCTATAGCAGACGCTTTTAACATTTTTTAAGCAATGCAGCACTTGGAGTAAAATTAGAAACACCTATATACGAATCGAAATTATTTAATTTAAGTTGAAGAGTGTTCTTTTTGGAAAACACGCCTTCTATTTAAAGGAATCCAAAATAAATATGTGCAAAATACATAATAGCTGATTAGCTTAGGGAAATACGCGTAGCAGTCAAAATAGGATAAAACTTTTGAGATTTTTATAATCCATCCCCGTTGGTGTCATTTTTCAAAACATGTAAATTAAATTTATTTTTCCATTATGAACCTAATCTTTTTTACCATCCATTATAATACCATCCATCACAATTCAAACTCAATAGTAATTTGCATTATATTTCGAGCAAAGTTTCGCTATCACTAGTGATCCACGATGTACCGCTGGTGAAACACTAATCTATTCTTTCTATTAAGTTTATGTTCAATACAGCTCATAGACGCTAAGGTTTCATATTAATAATTTTCTTTTAAAAGAATGTGATAAATCCTTAGATTATGAATAACTTATTTAAATTATTATTTACAGTAAACCTTAAATTATGCTTATAATAAAACAAGTAAAACTTTGTACGATAGACTGCAGTATTTAGTAAGTAGCTCCTGACGACGGTACAATGTTACCGAAACTGGTACAGTGATAATTAATTTAAACTTTCAGCGGTTTCATACAAAGTTGTACTTGTTTCATTATTTAAATATGACAAAACACAAAGTTACTACGTTCAATGAGTATAAACTTAAATAATGCGAATTCTGATTATAAAATAGTAACAATATAATAATCTATCTCTGTTAAAGGAACAGAATGATATATTTTTTTTAAATCTTCACAACACTGTAAAACCTTATAACAGTGATATAAAAAATGTAATAATAGCGAGAATAAAATTGTACCTTTTCATTTAATATAAGCAAATCGGCACATATAACTTGAAGAGCTCAAATAAATCAAAATATTATCGAATTTTAAGTCACGTCCAAATTCGATCACAAAAACCTATACATTTGTAGTCATATAAAGATTTATCGAGATGTGAAAAGATTGTAAATTATTTTGGCATAAACAATAGGTCGTTAATGTTAATATACATCTATTTTCCAAAGCAGTAAGGTATAATTAAATCGATATACAACATTATATTTTTGTTTAAGATAATTACAAATATTTATACAGTTTTCCTGTTTAGATTCGGACCCGACAGTGCGTGAGTAACTCGTTGATCTCTAAGGTCTCGGCTCCGCGTCCTTCATCATCCCAGTTCACGTGGAGATCTTCTGTTCTCGGTCGTGTTTGACCAAGTGTGTTTTCTTACAAATAAATCATCTCCACGACAGTGACTCACGTCGATTAATACGCAGGTATAATTCGCCGGTCAGCGCCGCACGATGGGCATTGACATCGATAACCGATTATGAGTTAAATTATTCACTACAAGACATCACGTCACTATCATTACTGTTACGAGCATTTTTTTTGTAGATCGTGTACCTTCTCGTCGTGCAAGTCTGTAAGGCGAGGACGTTCGCGTAAGCAAATTATATCATCCAATACATATGATGCAATCGGTCATACCACTGAAGCTCTAGCTTCCTTGACAAAAACTCTCGGTCGGCTAATATCCGCAGTATCCGATAATAATTGTTATTCAATAAACAATTTACGGGCGAGCCGGGGTATATAACAATTTGGGGAGCGACCAAAGTCAAAACGAGCAAAATGACTCTTGAGGATGGACGCCGCGTTGAATTGGCCAATTAAGTTATAAATTCGCGGCAAATTGGGGGCCGAAGAATCTTAAAAGAAATAAAACATTGCAATTTCTCGGAAATTCAATTTTAAAACGTTAAAAATAAATGATGCGTCGATCGCTCGCAAGAATGATTAACAAAATATTCCGATTCCACAAAACTTAAATTTAATCTATATTGTGAAGCACAGCTGATTATTTTAAAATTTAAATCAACAATAAAAACCGAGTTACGAAATTTACGAATGATTAGACTTTTTTAATTATATTTAGGTAAACAGTCACTCTATTTATGTATCAAAATATTAAACAATTCAAATCACTACATACCCACAATGCATACAGCATAATGCCTACTTTTGGTGTCCTGTACATATTAAAACAATATTAGCAGATAAGAGTGCAGAAATCAGCGAATTATGTTAGGTTTAATAATAATCGTCAGGGTTACCTAAATGAATTTCATGAAAAAAAAAATGTACTTGCAAAAATCAGAGAGAAATGTGTTTAATTCATACAAAATTACAATTAGCATAGTAAATAGTCGAAAACTGAAATTTATAATATGTTTTTATATTTTCCAAAATATTTTCGACTACACATTAATTACGACAATTCGTTATTGCATAAATTTGTGAGAAATTTCTTGTTCATCGTATCAGTAGCGACAAAAACACAAGCACAACCTCATCATTTATCATTACGTATATAATTTTCATAATATTATTTTTATCAAAATACATGTATGAATTAACATATCCTTCCAATTTAGCGTGATTGTAATACGTGGCTACCGTGCATTGCCCGTAAAAGGAGTATCGTTATCGGCTGATAATACTAAGGCAGATACAAACGACTGACCGAATATTCCACTAGGGATGCGGCTGAAGTCAATACTCTCGTTGAACATAAATGCAATAAAAACCCTCAACCACGACATTTTTAATGCTTTTATAATTTAACGCTTAGTTAAAGCTTCTAAAAGGTTTCGAAGACTTTTCTTTATCTGGAATAATTTGTCTGTGTAGTTCGAAATGAATCTGTCGGTGATAGTTCTTTAAAAGGATTTTTTTTCAAGGGAGTTGTTTATATAAACGAATTTGACAAACAATAATTTATGGAAAACTTTAAATTCTTCTAGCAGGGTATAACACAGGGACACACAAAATATTTTTATGTGTCTGTTTGGTATTGAAAAGCTGGTTCAATGGACAATAAAATTCAATAGACAGTTTTGAAATTAATCAGCAAAAATTAGCATTTTGGAAACAACTGGCATATGGAAAACTTGATTATATTTTTAATGCACAATGCTTAAAAAATGAGATGTTTAACAATTGCATTTTCATTCATTCAATATGTCTTAATGGTATATGGACGTAGAATCATCTAAACTTTAGTTAATCAACTAAACTTCGACAGATATCCTGCACATTATCACTTAAGTTTATTTATTATTTCGGATGTGACTCGAGATTTTTTTTTTATACTGTCGTTTATAATTAAATCTTGTACCAACACCTCAAGCATGAATCCTTCCATGACATGTTGGCCGACTTTATTTCATCGTTGAGATCCTTTAGTGACTAAAGGGTCTTAATAATAAATAAAGTCGAGAAATAATAAATAAACTTAAGCGATAATGTGCAGGATATCTGTCCAAGAAAAGACGGTCGACAGGTAAGAGTGGCGCCTACAAACTGAAATGGTGTCCAAGAACTAGCAAACATGATGACATTAGAATAATACTTGGAAAAGCTGGGTGCATATAAGGAGGATCGAGAAAAACGTACAAAGGATGTTGATTACGAAGAGCTGGTTTTATATTACGAGTATGTAAAAAATGCACTAACGACGTCCTCAAAATCTAATTTGAGTTCGCATATGGCTGTATGGTAAGATTGTGTTTTAATATTTTTTAAAGATTTACATATTGATTAAGCTTACAGTGCTCCTGTATATGGAGTATACTCATAATTATAAGATGGTATACCATAGGTACAGTATGGGTGGTATTAGCGAGTATCATTCATCAGAGACCTTGTCATATTCTTTGAAAGCAAGCTAAAGTTTCATGCTCACATTGAAACTATGTGTGGAAGGGCATTGAAGATGTTAGGATTTGTTCTGCATAATGCCAGGACTTTCTCGAGCACTAACGTACTGATCGTACTATACAATTCATTGGTTCGTAGCATACTTGAGAGCGGATCTATTATTGGGCTCCACACGAGTATAAATATGACCTCATGTTGGAGAGAGTTCAGAAGAAATTTTTGATGTTTCTTTACATGAGGATGTATAGATATTATCCATGGCTGTACCCATCTTACTTTATACGGGGTATTTTAGGATACAATGAGTTGAGAACTAGAAGATATGAGTGCTTGAGTATGCATTTCTTTCGGCTATTGCGCGGCGTGTTCAGAAATCTTGATATTTTTTCAGAAATCGGTTTTTTGTTTGTCCCTGAAAATTATTTAAGGACAAGGAGGATCGTATTAAAAATATTTAATTTGTAATGTTTCTGAAAGTAATGAAATTGAAAAATAATGAAATCGCCTGAAAACAGCAGCGCATACAAGTGAAGATTGGAGCCACTCCGATTCGTTTCCCGCAGATTGCGGTCCGTCCTCTTGTTGAGAGAGTTTGTTATCAATGAACATTTACTTTGTCGATATTTAATTTGCGGTCGGTCATGTTCCAGTTGCAACTGCAGCCACATTACTCGCCGAAGCCAAACGAATAGGGGTGAACTCTGAAGATTGTTTATGCTTTTGTTGTTTGTTTTGATTAAAAATATTGAGGTCGGGATTTGGCGGAAAGTATTTTGTGTAAAAACATTCCGGAGAATAGCGAAAGTCTGGCTCGTGTCTAAAAACTGCTTGGCTCTTCTATGGCGGGTTTTTGTTAAATCTGTGCAAAAAGCGCAATTCAAGGTGAAAGTCGTGCTTCAATTTAGAAAAATTAATCAGCAACCTTGATAGAAAAACGCTCAGCGGGGGGCTTCGGTCAAATTATTTAACGTTTTATACAAACATACAAAACTGAAGAAAATAATGAGCGTTGTATATAAACAAACAAAAAAAACATTTTTGGTAATGCGGTATTCAAATGTATTGAATTGCGCTATTTCCCTATTTTTTAAATATAGAACCACCTAAGAAAAAAATATTTCTTTATTTTAAAACAAAAACATGTTATTCAACTATTCAAATAACATGTAAGGGTACGAGTCGTCAGTTTTCAAATAAATACATGGAATATCATCTTATAAACGAAAAAATAATAATGTTCATATACTTATCTTAATAGTATCTGAATTGTTTTATATGAAGATGTGCAGTTTTGCCTGAATTTCGTGTTTTTTTTTTACAAAACTACCGATAAGCTGCATAAAGATTTTCATGGTTTATTTAGTATTTCATTGATTTTTCCGATCGATTATTCTTGGCGAAGTTCTATAAGATCTTTTTTTATAATTATTCCTAATTTTTTTATTGGCCTTTGTCATCTTGGATTATATTAACTTGCACCCTTTTTATTGACTTGACAATGGCTATCCGACACAGCTGAAACATGTCGTCACCCAATAATAAATGTAGAATAATTCTATAAAAATAGTATTTTCACCTAAATATTGGTACAAACATGTGACTCTTGCTTTGCGCTAATGGCGGTTTGTATCACGTCAGTTGCTATAAAGCCAGAGATATATTAGTATTAATGTCATCGCACCACCTACCCTCAAAGTGACGCTTCCGACCTACTACAAATTGTTCAGACCGGTCGACCGAGGTCGGCCGATCCGATTCTCGCTCCGCGGCTTCCTGAAATCAAGTTGCAATCGTTAGCGTCGACGAGATCTTCTCCGTAATGAGTTTCTGAAGATTGATGGTCGCAGCGAGCGTGGCCGCCCGTCTGGCGGCGTCGCAAGCGGCGCCGACACTTACGGATCCGCGTCTCGAGAGTTCGTTACCTGATTAGCGATTAACGATTAGCGATTGGTGATTACACACATGGAGGAACATTCGACACGGGGCTAGTAGTAATCCCGACTCTCTCTGGGATAAGCCGTGGAGAAGATGGCGGTCTTTAGATGGTGCGAGAGCCTTCAGAGGCCGCGCGCCCCTCCGTGCTTTAGTCGCGCGCGGGTCTCTATGAGCAAACCTTTTTTCGACACCTCGCGAGATACGTATTGAACGATAAGGCCGAGAAACAATCAGTTGCCAATCTAAGCTCCTCCGAAGCGGACGTCTAATCGGATATTAAGTGATTTTGTCTTCGTAGTAACGAAGCTTTTAAAGCTTTATTTATCTTTTGATAAAGTTAAAAAAAAATCCAATTTTAAAATGTTTTTCAAACTATTGCACGTTGCCTGCGCCATCGTCGCGGTGCAGATGACTTCGGCCAGGACGCTGGACGGCATTCAGGGCTTTGGAAGAAATTTAATAATTCATTCGTTTCCACAAATTCCCGACTTTCAAAGCAACATGTATGAAGTTTTGATGGAGCCAGTTTTATTTGTAAGTAACTTTAAAAAAAACAATTATTTTTATAATATCTGAATACCTCAATAAAACAATTAGTTATTTTTATGCTTGAAAAACAAATGCTGCGTTAATTGAGAATTTCAGGTTATTCCAAAATGTGTAATTTTGTAAACAAAACTGTCATTATATTTTAAAGTTTACCTTATTATACACAAAATAATAAATTTTTCAAAATCTTGTTGTAAATATAAGTGAAGTATAATTATTATTTTGAATTTATTAAAAATGCATAAAAACTTGTAATTATGAAGTTATATATAACAATAACTCTCAGTTAAATGTATTATAAATTTAAATTCATTAATTTTATGTAAACTTAAGTAAGTTTCTTTTTTTAAATGTAGAATTCACGTTAATGATAAATTGAAAATAAAATGCAATATTATTTATCATAATTGAAGAAAAATTTCAATTGTAAAACATTGTTTTCTGGGTTACATCTGCATTTTTTTATGAACGAAAAGTTAAACGATACCTTACTATTATGAATAGGAATTGGGATGTACGAAATAATCGATTATCATTGTTGAGGTCATGGCTAATGTGGCAGAGATTGACCTGTCAGTATCATACGAGAAATTAAAATGATTGGTTGCGATGTCTGATGATGTGATCGCCGTTCTAGTGACCATTGTTTCAATGAGGAAAATCGGTACACGATCGCCTATAATTACTTATTTTTGCAATAAAATATTAATTTGTGTCAATTACGTGAATTTCAATTGAATGTAAAAAAGCAAAACGTGAATGAATGCTGTTCAATGTTAAACGAATTATTTGAAACTGCGTATTTATTTACAAATATTTGATTTACTAGGTACTGATTACTGTAAGACATTATGCTTATAAAAAATAAATATATTATTGACATAATCAATCTAAAGCGTTTCAGTCTAAGAAATAGAATACTGCACTTATTCATAGTATAAACAAAGTATAAATAGACAAATAAAAATAATGTTAAGCAAGGATGAATATGTTTTATTAAAAAAATTTATTGCTATTTAAATTACGCAATAATTTGAAAGTTAATTACTTAAAAGTGATTTGTGCGAGTATCTCTTAGTTTTCTTAGTAATTTAATTATCTAAGTAATCTTATTTAGAATAAGCATATTTTATCATAAAATTTTCTCCATGAGACGTGTGATTACAAAGCACGAAGAAGCTCGTCCCTAAATTAAAATGAGTTTTAGTGTCGAATGGGAACACGTCATAAATTTTAGATTTTTAAAATAAATTTTATGATAATATTTTTATGCGTTAAGTCTTCATTTTTAATGGCGATTGATTTGACCATAATCTCTCATAATATTTCAATAAAATGGCAGATATCACATAGACAAAAATACTAGTTTTTAAAACGTTCTGATGAATTTAGTGGTCATTGTTACTTTATTAATGGCTCACGATTTTTAATGAAATATAAACACAATTTACTCCGTCAAAATTTTGATCAAACTGAAAAAAAAAACACCTTGAGCTTCAAAACGTCTGCCTGTTGAGAAGTCTGGGGGTGGATGGCCGCAAGTTTAACCTGTGGTTCAGGATTTTTCATGGTCAGATATTTTGATTCACAGGTCTGCATTCGATAAGGTTTTTTTTTTAAATAAAAAAGATACCCAAATAGAGAAAAATAATTTAAAAAGGAAAAGTTATTTAAATGGGAATAAAAAATAGAAGCATTCATAGCTGTGAACGTACTCGTACATTGAAACCTTGAATACTTTTCTCTAAAATTACTTGGTTTTCAATGCGTAATTTGCTCTTTACAGATTTGATTACAAAATCAGTTAATGAAAATAAAAAAGTATTTTTTTTTGCCCAATAAACTTATGCTTTAAAAAATGAATAAAAAGAACAAGGTATTATGACCAAATTTTTACAGCTTTTTTTAAATTTGATGAGAAAAATTAATAATTGAGAAAAAAAATTGATTCCAAAAAACGGATGTTTCCGAAAATTTGACGAATAAAAGAATGTTATTATTCCTTAAACATATATACGCATTAGTTTTTTTCTCAATCGAAAATATACATTTTTTTCAATGAATTTCGTAATCTCTTTTCAATCTTTAAGAAATTTCCCCTTGGAGTGGATTTGAGACTTAAGAATCAGTGATTAGAGTAAGTTAATAGTGTAATACATGAAAATAATAATGTTCTCATTACTATTATATGTTAATAAGTTTAATAACATTTATTTCAAATTTGAGTTTAAGAAAGTAGGGATAGAAAAATGATATGGATATTTACGTGTTACAATTTATTTTATCCACATTTTTTTGGTTACAACGAAATACGTTATTCGGAAATATTGATGTTTCCAAATATAAACCTTTTTACTTGACGTTTATATGTATATTTTTTGTCATTGTGGTTCGAGCTGCATAAAGTATACAATTATTACATTTTAAATCCGCTAGAATATTTTGTTGCTTACGCCAAAGCACATAAAATTTTCGCAATACTGGTACAATGCTCCACTTTAAAGTTTCTTCTATTTATGATATGTTTTTAACGAAAAGTATTTTATTAATTTATTACGGGAAAATAATTCATGCGGAAAGTCCATCGACAAATACGGAGGCTTTAGTTAATAAGAATCATAAACTTCAGCTGAGTGATAAAACCATCAACTACTCGTAAATAAATATGTATATACTTAAAAAAGAGCAGTTCACCAAATAAATAATAACAAATAAAGTTCGATTTACTAATTCGTTTTTTTTTATTATCATAACTGATGGTTCTATAGCCTCCTATTAAATTACAATCATAATTCCTCCTTCACCTACCCGCAAGAAATACATTCGTTCTACACTTGTTGATTTTACATAAAACAAATTTATGTAAACGCATGCAGGAGAGCACACCCGGTCAAGACAAGTGCACTCTATGACGCTCAGCCAGGGAAGCTGGACGCTGCATGCGGGAAACGTATGTTGTGTTCGTGTTTGTGTGTAGGTTGGGGAGATTGCAAGTGTATATTTATTTATTTCTTGAAGAGATCTAGATTGTAGGAAAGAGGAAATACAGACGCTGTAAGAGCATTCCATAGCTTACCGGTGGCATTAATGAAGGAGCTTTGGAAACTGCCAGTTCTTGGTCGACATATATAATTAATGCATGTTATGTATCTCCAACTCTTTACAACCCGTGAATGCGATTCTAATCTCTTTCACGGGTTCTTTCTTTAAGCACTTCTGTGCCACAATTGTTCAGAGGGGACTCCCACTGGACTTATCAGTTGCTAACTGATCATAATCTGAATGAGCGCGTCATCAAGGAGACTTCACTGTCCTCCGGTGTGATGTGGGTGTGAGGCGGGTAAAGTCCAGTTAATGCATTTCGACCAAGAATAGTCAGTTTGAAAATTCCTCCTTAAATGCCTGTAATCACTGGAATGCTTTTTCATTTTCTATATTTCCTCTTTCATACAATCTCGATTGTTTCAAGAAACACATCAATATAATCTTGCGATTTCCGCGACCTGAAAGCTAAACACATTTTCCACAAGCAGCGTTCAGCCGCACTAGTTGAGCATTACATAGCCCACTGGTTTCAACTGGTTGTGCTCTGCTGCATACGCTTACTTAAAACAATAAAATCTTGTTGGTTATTGTGATGGTAATCAATATTACACGACCATATCCATGAGTTAATCAATTAGATTGAAGAATATATTAAGTACAACAAACGAATTCAATGAAAGCTCATATTTCAAAGAGGGACTGTGCTATACAAACATAATAATAAAATTATAGTATTATTCTACCTTCATTGCTGCAAAATTTTCAATATATCGTTCATAGTCATGGCAACTTTGGTTTTTAAAGGAGATGAACGAAGATAATTATGTGTTGTCTATTTTTGGAAGTTGAGTAATCGTGCAATTCGTATCGCTCGTGCGAGTAGACCTTAAAGGCATTGGATTTTACTTACTACGTACAAAAACAAAAGATTTATTTCATGTATCTTAATGCTTATCACTCTTGAACAGTAAATTAAATTTGTAGATCAATAATATTTATGGAAAGTAATTTTTTTGGCAGTTTTTATTTCAATTAATGGGCAGTAATTATTTAGTAAAGGGTCAGTAATAAATATCTACAAAAGTAAGTAAAAAATAATCATTTGGCAGTGAAAAAATATCAATCGGCAGTAAAAAAAATATAAATTGGCTGGTAATAATTAATGAATGGTAATTAATAATAGGTTAGGTTAGGTGTCCATTTTATGGGTTAATTATTCTTTAATCTTACATTAATTTTTACCAATATTAAATTAACTTATTGCCAAAACCTTGAATTACTTACTGAACAAAGAAATACAGGCCAATATTTAATAATATGAATGTTTATTAGTAATAATGAAATATTCATAACGGCTATAATTTTGAATTACTATAGATTGCTTATTGCATATTCGGTGTTCATTTCGGGTGGCCCCCATACCTGAAAAGATAAGGGAAAATCGCCTAAGATGGTATGGGCATGTGACACGGAGACAAGAGGACCACATGGTAAAGAAAGCCCTCAACATACCCACGCTGAGAAGAAGACCTGGAAGACCACAGGCATCCTGAACTGCAACTACACAAGGATCTGAAAGCTCTGGGCTTGACCGAGAATACAATGTGCACAAGGAGAGCCGACCCCAGATGATGGGAAATGGCGTGGCTTAAGAGAGATTGATTGCTTTATAAGTACGTAAAGTAAATACCGGATTTGTTTATAAATTATTGCGAAAACATGTCACAATATATAATATGTGATATGGAAATGTAAACTTAGTAGTTATAGTAAACTATAAGTGGTAATAAAATATGGTATTATTTTAACCGTGTTTCTGGCACAATCTTGATAAGTTAAAAGGAATGTAGAGATTTACATCCGGGACAATGGCTGCCATGAAAATTCGTAAATCATTAGATGACGCAATAAAGAGATGATATGTTAAATTTACTGAGTTGAATGAATCTAGTCGATCACTAAAAGCATCACCAAATAAAATCCGATACAACATATAAAACCCAAATGAAAAAATATAATGTTTTATTACAAGTAATGATATCAAAAAAATATCTTAGAATTCTGAAATTTTAATAAAATATTTCAAATTAAAATGTATAGAAGTCATGTGAATGTGTTAAAACAAAGTTACTTTATTTTACTACTACTTTTCTAGATGTAAATTTCTTCTAAAAAATGTTGCACTCGAATGTATTACATACCCATTAATATTCACCACATTATTACTAATCTAAATATCAAATTGCGATGTCGAAAAATCAACAAAAATTACATTATTAATTTTTCATAAATTTATACTGTTTATTAATAGCTTAATTGTATTATTTGATTATCAAATGATTGATTAACCCTTTAATTACGGCTCGGTGGAATAAAAATTATACTGTCAATTATAAAACTAGTATTTGAAGCATAAATGTACTTATCTGGTCTATTTACATATATCACATTGGTTCTTGTATCCTTTAGCTATCAGATGATGCATAAAAAACTATTCTAAGAAAGTAGCAAAACGATATATCACGGCTACCGATGTCAACGGTAGGGGAATCTTACACGGCACATATTAAAAAATTAAAAAAGGCTTAAAAAATTACGTCTCCTTTATATAGACAATACAAATTTTTCCCTTGAATACTCTAGAAAGGAATAAATTATTACCCAAATTTACTTTAAAAAATGAATCTCGAATCTTCCAAATTACCGTAAATTGCCTACAAATCAAAATTGGCGGTAGTCAAAAGCCGTCTACTGAACACCACCTATTCATATTAAGACCCAGTAAAAATATACGACGCGTTAATGCCGGGCTGTAGTCTATTGATGTTAGCGAATCAGCACTTCACATAAAACACTTACCCATCTTTAAAATGGTAAGCGTAATATAATCTTATCTGAGATCTCTTTATCTGATCTATTTTTGGTTGTTAATTTAGCAGAATTTTAATGATACGGGATGATTAGCTCGATGCTACCGAGAAATGGACTATTTGTTTCTAAGACGTTGCTCGTTTTTTCTTCTTCTCGTAAGTGGCGGCTCATTTACTATGAGATAACTGACGACATGACATGACTTGAAAATTAACTTTTTGTAATTTATGAACTTTTGACAGCATTTGCGTGAAGTCATCGTCACTTGAAACTTGATAAAATAACGCAAAAAATGTATAACAAATATAACAAGTTAAATGTTTTTTTTGGTATGTGTAGAATATATTTCAATATTCTCATATTTTATAGGCCACTAAAGATTAATACCAATATTCATCAACTGATACACATTTAAATCAGCGACGGTTAGTGAAGTGAACATGGTTACAAAAGTACTAGTTTGAATCCCATCATCTGCCGTTTATTATTCTCCATTTTGTTGATAAGATAATTTGAAAATGTTCGCTTACTTGTAGTATTTACCATGATTGTTTATTTTGAATGAAAATACAAAATTTGATGTGCTTGCACATAATGTATGCTCTGATGATCTTTGCCGAATCTAATATAGATTTCAATAACGACAAATTGTAACAACAAATCTGTGGCAAAAATTATATAATCGGTTGAAGACGAAAGTCATTCCGAGAACGCCACAATAAACGCTCTTTCAACATGTCATTTGATTATGTTTGTTTTGAATTAGTATGCGTATCAGTTGTTAAATATAACATGGCTTATCCCGGTTGGATGCAGCTTTCTAGCTGCAATGACAACAGCAAATATGCGATTAATGGCATCCCGATAAGCTATTGGGTTACATTGGATCGTGTTTTGCAGTCTTCGGCTGGCGCTTCGGCTTGTTTTCCGCCACATATTCGTAAGATAACTTGCTTGGAATCCAGCAAGCCTGATTCACTACTCGGCCGTACGTAGAGTTCAAAGGTGTACAACAACATTCTGTTAATTGTTAATAATAAAAACCTCAAGGCTGAATTGTGTGCAGGAGTTACACAGGCAAATCATAGATGTAAAAAAAATAACAACATCGTCGAATCGTTGTTAAGAATGATGTTATTAGAACATTTCACACGATCAAAGACTTCAGTTAAATATTTCTAAAAAACCAAACAATATTGTTGCAGATTTCAGGATATATTGTAGCATATAATAAAAAGGGAGTATTTTAGTTTGATGAAAAAGGATTCTAAGTATGAATTTCCCAACGTATTTTTCGCGACATATTTTGGTTTGGACAATAAGTCATTCTCAAGTGTGGATTACTACACAGTACTTTGCGAATGGCTACTAGATGAGATATTCTACAAAATTTACGATACAGAGCTGTGCTGTGTCACTGTAAATGTCATTTTTTTTTGGTTTTTTGACGTCATTTCTGAAGTGGCTAACTGTTCCAAATTAAAAGCGGGTATAACAGAAGAAAGGGTAATTAATCCGGTGTTATTTTGACATTTTCATGAAAAGAAAAATTTATACTGAAATCTATTTGTGTATTTTTTGTTTTGCTTGATTGTAACGTATTTTTCAGGACACGTCGAAGCCTCCACTTCAGGCGCTGGTAGTGATGGGTGGTGGAGACAACGGTGGCCCAGTGGGAGAATTGGTGATGAGACAGTGGGTGCCCGGGGGTCCTGTGCTCATCACAGGCAATGTCACAGGCCTGGCTCCGGGACCCCATGGTCTGCATGTCACACAACGCGGAGACTTACGCGATGGGTGCGAATCCACAGGGAGACACTTCAACCCTTACCTGGTAAGATCACCATTTATATATAAACGAAAAATATATAAACACATACAAGTATAAAATAATAACACAAGTAAAATTAGAGTTTTAATAAATTATCACTTTAATTTTAGTACTACTTTCAGTACATACGAGTACGTTCACTAGAATATAGGCATAATATTTTAGATTTGTATCATCTATGCATTATAGGAAGCTGATATCTTAAGAAATATTTACTATGTCATCTTTAAGTGATGATATAAGCGAAATTTTACTGCGTCATTAACACATCGTCAGCTTTTAAAAGACGCATTGTGGATTGGTGATATTATCGGGGTGAATTTCGTTTACAGCCTAGCCTGATCAATATAAATAGTCTATGAGAAGCATTTTTAAAGGTGAATGATGAATTTCATAATTACCGGATGTTGACAGTTTTTTTTTTTTTTTTTAATCAACAAGGTTTGACAGAATTGATTTGAACAGTGGCAGTCAAAATATTTAACGTAGTCTTACCTCAGATATAAATAATAGAGTATTTATAATTTATCCCACAATATATTTGAAGACGACATGTTTCGGCCACGTCGAGTGGTCGAGTAAATTCTCAATACTCTTTAATTTATATCTGATATTATGGCATTCCACCAAGAATTATCGATCGAAAAAATCGAAAGTAGCCTTACCTATTGTCAAATAATAATTTGTCAGGAAGTTTATTTAAAATAAATATTTTTTCTTAATAGTAACTCGTATTTAAACACTTTAGTATTATATAAATGAGCTTGTACGTGATATTAATTAAATTAATTGGAATTCGAGCACTAACGGGAAGAAAAAAAACGTTAAATTTTATTATCCTCAGAGCACCGCGATGATAACTGTCATTTCATGACTGGGTGTTATTTTGTGATAAACAAATTCTTGTTTTATTTTAATCATAGTTTCCATTTTACTGACACGTTTTAAGGAGATATTTCATATTATTTTGGACTGTAGGGATATTATTGAAAACAAATAAGATGTTGTGTGTAAAATATTAATTTAAAAATGCATTTTACGCGGACAAATAATAAATAGGATCAGTTTATCGGTTACGAAAGAATAATTTAAAAAGAACAATGTAACACAATTAAACTGTTTTTTATGAATAATAATTACAAACTTGATAATTACTATATGATTGTGAATAATTACTGATATTTACAAAAATGTTTCAACAAATTACACAGATGCACGAGTGATGATTGAAAATACTTGTCTTTACGTTAATTGGAACCTTGAGATGGCTTTTGTTCTTATGCAATATTACGTATCTTCACATTCAGTGTAGGTACTCTGTTAAATAGCGATTATTCTTTTAATCTCTAGTGATGCAGGTGTGTAAATTAATATGAACAGAGTAATGGTATGACAATAAATGTATTGTCTGAAGTAAACATGCGAATGACCAATCGTTATTTCATCCGCTAGAATTTTCTCACAGCCTTGATTGGTGCATGTCATGCCTCATATGCATATATTTGTACAAATAAAAACTAACTTAAGTACATAAATTCTATTATGTGCAATTGTAAATTTGCAAAAACATTATATTATAGTATACAAATATAACATTGTTAAATATTGCTATAATTTTCACGTAAAGCAATCTCAGTAAAGGAAATATTTAAACTTAAATTTGCACGTTCTTTAACCGTGTATGAATTTCCATATTTAATATATATTAAAAAGTATGAATAAAGATTATTGAATTGAATTGTCATTAAAGGCTAATTTTATTCGACAAGACATAATATTAAGAGTAATTTCCACTTCATCATCACCATCATCATCAACCTGCGTCATCCATTGTCGAACGTTGGCCTCCCGCATGATCCTTCTAGATTCTAGATACTCGAATTTAAACTTATGTGGTCTCAACTTCACTCAAAACACAAAATACACGGGATTTAGCGTTGGTACTGTTATAATCCTACTTCTGACACCAGTTTGTTATAATCCAAAGTGCAGTAGGAAAGATTTGCGCTTTCGACACTTAGGATTATGATTTGTTTCTATCATAGACGTCGCAAACGTTGCTATGATAACGAACTCGTTCCCCAGGATGAATGAGCCCTTAATAAGCCCGTAAGAGAATATTATTTTACTTGCTTTCTCTTTTGAAAATTGCGATGGTAGGGTTGAATCAAATAACTTGAATATCACTTTACTTTTATATTATCAACTCGTAAAGTACTGGAGACTCGTAAAGTACTCGTAAAGTACAGGAGAGACAATTGAGAACAATACTGTACTTATCGGTGATAGATTGTGAGCCCCGAATACTCGGGGCTCGGGGTTATAAAGCCAGATTTGAAGTGTCCAGATGTTTGTATTCCCACGCCAAGTGACCAACCGACAAGGCACACGAGGGTGAAATTCCTTGCATCCATCATGGTTTGTTACAATTTCTAAGAGGCAGTTATTAATAGAAGACTTGTAATAAAAATTTAGCAGATGGTTAGACTCTCTCTTATTTGAAGTTTCCGCCGCTTACACTTGTGTTTTATAGTGTTACCTGGAAGTCATAAATATAATTTAAGGACTGAATTTTTCTGGACACTACACCACGTTGGAAGGAGGGTGACATTGAATAGATACATTTCATTTTACTTAAGTGACTTATTATTAAGGATGAACTATCTCTGAACGGTTATTAAGTTTGAAGGTCCTGTCAGTAGTTAAAAAAATAAAACAAAAATTCTCTGCAGTGCAATGACCGAGGCAACATTCTAAGGCAAGATTTTATTTATTTATTATCATCTAGTTTCACGATTAAATCCAAGAAGACTTTTAATTCTCTAAAGCAACAATTAGTCGAAACACACAGCTTAATGATAAGGAAGTTGTTTAATATAATTAAGAGTGGGACGTGCAAGATTTATTTTTAATTTATTTTTTTATCGTTTTTTTTGCACAACCTTTTTTTACGTTTAATGATAACGCGCCGCCTGTAGCTTTTAGCGAGAAGTTTATTAAATATCAGAAACCTGAAACACTCGCGTTCAATGCTTGCAGAAGCAACATGACTGACTAACTAATGAACTTGATGAAAACAGAGAATATACCGCACCTTCGTGACTCATGATGGATTACTTCTTTAACCAGGTTGACAAGAATTAATTACAGTATAAACAGCCTCTAAGAATTCGTCATATTTTTAATTAAAACATCTTCTTCGTAGTATCAATCCGGTGGATTGGTTTGCAGCAACAAAGTCTTGCATCTTGATTTACTTTAGATGCAATAATTTTTTGGCGATACATGGGATGTCTTTTAGAGCTTTAATGTGGTATTTTCCCCTTTATTTCCACATCCTAATGCCATTGACCATAAAGGTTCATCCGCCTTAGGAGAGCATTTACTAACTTCAGGACAATAGAGTGCCCTAACCAGCTTGACCTAATGAGGTTAGCTGGGTGTTTGTTTTTTCCGGCCAACATTCGGTCGCTGTCTATATTGGCCGACTAATGTCGCTCATGCCCCACCACGAGAAGCAGATAGATCAGGATTTTCCTTTTATCGAACCTGTGACCATAAGGCATTTCGCAGAGTCCTCCAGTACTTTTAGGGAGCATTCAATCGATTAAAACAAAAGTTTATTTAAATATCCACGTGTTGAATACTGCATCTTTTTTTAACAAAACAATACAGTCTCAAAGAAAAACTGAGTCACACGTTGCATCATATGCTTACTGTACATTGGAATGGCTATATATTTTTTATAAATATTTTCAAACTGATTAATACAATACTGACTTGTTTTTACAGGTGCAAAGTGTTTTATTAGACAGCTTTATGTGACAAATTATTTTATGTTTTGAATCTGTGAATTATACAAACTCTACGACAATGGATATTATTTATTATGTTTTTTTATAGTGGCAGAGGTCAAAGTGTTTAGTAGTGTATGGCGTAAACATGATACAAGAAAAAAAATCATAATGAATCATTATTTGAATTGTATTATTATTTCCGTAAAAGTAGGCATGACTCTATTTTTATAAGCAGAGTTCATCGGTTTAAGCCGAATGTAAAAATATTAACATATGCAACAGTAGACTTTAATCTTTTCATAATAAATATTGATGAGCCTTTACTCATATTTTCTTTAAAAGGCAAATAAACATACAATAGTTAAATTTATTAACGTTATCAGTAAACAATATAATAAATAATATTGGAAGACAATGAAATACGTACATGCAAATGCTTGTACAATCAATAGTCACATAAACTATGTATTTTAATCTTGCGTCGGATGATCTACAATCTTCGATGCAAGCAGCTTCTACAGAGGATTTATCACGACGATGATAAGTTGGTATCCCTGACAAGTCTGATAAATCGCTCTTCAGTCACTGGGATTCAGGATATAATCCTGTTGCATTTATTTATTCACGATGTTAACATTGTTAGATCAGATCGAATCAATTTAAAGAAAAATAGTGCGCCTAAAAATGCGATCTTCATTCTACGAAACACAAATGTTCTGCCTTTTTTTTTGCTTCTACATTGACATTTTGAGCTTTTTTAAATTGTTCCCGTCTGCACAGGTACTTCACAGTAGAACCCTTTCTAAGTAGACGTTTTACAATTGTTAAATGAAGAATTGCAATTTCATTAGGTCCTTTTTTTTTTTTTTTAAATGGAGTGTTCTTTCTACAATTTCAGTCTATATAGTTGACGCGTCTGAACGCCATTGACCTTATTCGAGAACCAAAATCCAGCATGTAATCATTTTACATGTACGAATAACATATGATATTTTTCATGTTGGCTGAACATGTGGAGAAGCGCAACTGAGGGGAATACTTGGATTGCCCTGAAAGAGGACCTAGCCCCTGGACATGACCAGGGGTGGAATATATAGAGGTCTCTTAACATACTTCGGACCGGAGTATTCAAGACAGGGACACAAATGAAAGCCTGGCAGTTTTACAGTGGACCGACTGAATGTGTCTGCGGCGTGGAGCAGATCCTGTCACACCTTCTGGAGTGTGCGCTGTGCCCGAATAGCTGTACCCAGGAAGACCTGATGGTGGGTGGGAGTAACGCCATCGACGTCACCCACTTCTGGGCAGACAGGATCTGAACCTGTTGTTTTCGACACGATTATGTATATATATATATATGTTGATCATTTATTACAATGCACTTTGTTATCTTTCACAGCACAGACACGGCGGACCTCGCGATCCCATTCGCCACCTGGGCGACTTGGGAAACATCATCGCTGATGACGAAGGAGTCGCTAGGATCCGCGTGGTGGACCAACTTGTGTCCTTGGGAGGACCCAGAAGCATCGTGGGGCGCGGACTTGTACTGACAGCTGAGCAGGACGACCTGGGACGCGCGGGGACCGAAGACAGCGCCCTTAACGGAAGTTCGGGAGCCCCAGTAACCTGTGGCATCATTGCCTACCTTTCTTAATTATAATTATAAACAATAAGACAACGAATCGAATCCCAAAAATCACAAAAATAAGAACGAATGCCGATGAAATAACCATCAAATTTCAATTCGACCCATAAATTGGCGCTTATAGATACACTTAGAACGGTCATATTAAAAAAAAAAAAAAATGATTTCTCTACAATTTTTCGAAGCTTATTTCATTCATTAATTTTTTTCGCGATTTTTAGCTTTTTATAAGTAGTGGAAGGCATAATTATATTTTATACAAAATATTATGATATAATTTAACTAATCCAAACATCTCAAAACTCATCGTTTAATAAACGATTGGCGAATGCTTATTTTTTATTATGTTTTATTGATACGAATGCTCAATATTTGAAAACTAGTAGATTTGTGACTTTGTACAATTATTTTAAATATATCGTTTCGGAGAAATTGGTAGTATTTTCAAAATTATCTTTATTCTAACATTTTTCAATTATTTAAAACAAACTTGCCTTGAGAAATTCAGTACGTTATTTAAGCTGTGGTTCTTTTTCAGTATATGTAATGTTATTTTTTTTTGCTATACTTCTTCGCTGTTTTTTGGGTGATGATTTAAAAAAACCATTGAATAAGCCATAAAATATAACCCTGATATTTAGGGAACAACGATTATTTTTTAATAATGACAAAAAAATATATAGATATCAAAAATATATAACTATCTATAATATTTTAAAACATCTCAAAAATAATGTAAAAAGATGAATAAATAAGGCTTCGTTTTATAAAATATATTTATTTAAGTGAAAAAATAAATGTATTTAATTAAACGTATTATTCATTATGATTAAGTATATCACTTGAATATTAAAGTGTACTATAAAATATAAATTACACTATAAAATATTGCAAAATAATATTTCATTATTATATATGCTACATGATAAATATGGAATAATAAATAATCATGGAAGATAGGCATCTAGTAAGAATTATCTCAGAGAGGCAAGCCCGATGGATCGGTCACACCATGCGCCACGATGGTCTTCTTCGCGACATTGTGGAGAGGGGATGGTTGAGGGTAGAAACTGTAGAGGGCGTGCTAGACGGGAGTATTTGCAGCAAGTGTTCGAGGACATGAGTAGTAGCTTTTATGCTGAGCTGAAGAGGGTTGCGGAGGACCGAGAGGAGTGGAGATCGAGATGCAAGATTCTGTTGCTGCAAACCAATCCACCGGATTGATACTACGAAGAAGAATAAATATGTCATGTAATGAAGTTATATATAATTTTATTTACTTTTATTTATGTAACCTCTATGTAATATCTTTAATGCAACCGTGAAAAATACATACAATCAAAATAATTTCTAAAGCGTAATCACTAGATATTAATTCCGCAGTACATAATGCTATTATTAATATATAATCATAAAATACAGTATTTTTAATGTATAAATTATATATAATTTTGTATATTTATATACCTTTGTATTGTGTACAACTTTAATAAAATGTTTGACACACATAGGTTTTTTTAATTTACTATCACAATAAAGATTAATTTTAATCGAACCGTTATTCTATCATTTTGCAGCTCCTGTATTAAAATAAACGTTATTTAAGATATACATAAATAATTGTATTTGTGTCAAATGAAAAAACATAAATAAGGATTATTTTATTTTGATTGAATTAGTTTTTCCAAAAAAAAAAAAGTTTCAAACTAGAATTCGAAATTTTAAATTTGAAATTTCTAACTGGATTTTTAAGAAATTATAATTTTATCAAAAATGCTAATAACAAACGCCTAAATATGTCATGTACTATAGCTATTTTATATTTTAAAAAATGGTATCTCATGCTGGAGAGCACACCCGGTCAAGACCAGTGCACTCTATGACGCTCAGCCAGGGAGGCTGGACGCTGCATGCGTGAAATGTGTGTTGTATTCGTGTTTGTGTGTGGGTTTAGAAGATTGCAAGTGTATATCTGTTTCTTGAAGAGATCCAGATTTTAGGAAGGGTGAAACACAGACGCTGGAAGAGCATTCCATAGCTTACCGGTGGCATTAAGGACTTTGGAAACTGCCAGTTCTTGGTCGACACACATTAACACACTAAGTTCGGCAAGTGTAAGACGAGTTTGTCAGTTGTGGGTGGGTGCAGGAGGAATTAGTTCTACATTATCTTTTAACTTTCCGAGCTCACATCCTGGAACTACGAGTATGTATTATATACACAGCATTCGGTTGCAGAGATGACTTGGAATGAAGCAAGAATAATGTCATATAAAATTACTTTGTAGCGTCAATTTTTGACGAAGAAATGCTGTAGCTACGAAGCGTATGTCAACAAAGCAAAATAATGTTTTTTCTTTATTTTAGGAATATATGTTTTAGATTATTAAAGATTGTAATTCAGAATGACTGCAGCAAATTTATGACGACTTTTTGTACATTTTTTTAAGGTCTGAAATATTCATCGAGTCGTGATGGATATTAATCTCAGAGTGGAATTCGCTGGTTCTTTTTTTAAGGATCGCTGCATAAGCGTTCCAATATTTAATACAAATTAGCTATAAATTATCTCCGAAAAAAATATTTTACCTCTGGAGTGTTTTTAAGATGTTTTTTCTTCATATATTATAGGATACAGGTATTTTTTGAAGAGTTAATGCACTGCAGGTCATAAAGAAGCTTTGAGCATTTTATAACGTCAATATTTACATTACATGCGCCACAAAAAATGCTGCGAACGCGGAAAATTCTTAGTTATTTTATTGTAAGATAATCAATAAATATATATAATTTGAAATTTTTTTTTTTTTTTTTTTCAGTTTTTGAAATACATATTTTATTCCTGAAATCTCTTTCAAATATAACTTGTTATTTTTAATTAGCGTTGATTTTTAATTCGTATTTTTTATAATTGTGTTCAACTGCCCCTTATATCCAAATTCTCTAAGCCTCGAGACCGTTTGATTCGAAAAATTGCTTCAGATACTACAGCAGTCGTCTCATCAAATTGTCAGGTTAATTGTCCTGGATATTGATAGGAAACATATATGTTTGAAGATGGGCCTTTCAGTACAGATTTATCGTTTGAAACAAGGTATGGACAATGGCAACTGACAGAACTGAGTGGCACAGATATGCGAAGTTTTTTTAATGAATTTAATTTTTCGTGAATCAATTTATAATGTAGTGATTAATAATATTTTTGAATCCACGGATAAATTATAATTAAAAAGATCAGGAGATCAATAAAATCATTGTATATTATATTTAGTATTATTAAAAAGACAAAGAACCCCGACAAGAAAAAAATAACATACTCTTCCGTATACCGATTTAGAACCACTGAAATATTAGGGTTTTCCTTCAGAGAGACTTGATATGGGCTCATAGTGGATATTTAAAGAAATGTTATTGATTATTTTGTTATCATTTTTTATTTTAACAGTGGATACGTAAATCCTAAAATTTTTAAGAAAAAAAGAGAAGAATAATACAATTTGTAAATAAAATTTCGATGATAATTTGTATCGAATTAAAAAATGATTTTAGTAAAAAAATAAGTTTACTAAGATTTGTTTTGTTGTCAGAAAGCGGCAATAATTCCTCCTGCACCCACTCACAGCCGACAAACTCGTCTTACACTTGCCGAACATCCATACACGGTTAATATATGTCGACCAAGAACTGGCAGCTTCCAAAGTTCCTTCCTTAATGCCACCGGTAAGCTATGGAATGCTCTTCCAGCGTCTGTGTTTCCTCCTTCCTACAATCTGGATCTCTTCAAGAAACAGATAAATATACACTTGCAATCTCCCCAACCCACACACAAACACGAACACAACACACGTTTCCCGCATGCAGCGTCCAGTCTCCCTGGCTGAGCGTCATAGAGTGCACTGGTCTTGACCGGTTGTGCTCTCCTGCATGCGTTTACATAAAAAAAAAAGCGATATAGTACGTTAAGCTTTTATACAAATTAAACTTTTTTCCCTTCCTATCATCTAACCTTGTGTGTTATTTGCAGGGTAATTTTATTTCGACTTTTTCAAAATAAAACTACAAAAAATGCTGATACGGTAGCTACAAAATTGATATTTTTCAATAATGAAATGTGTACATTTACAAAGCGTCGTACCTCGTATACATACTTAACAAGGAATTTATGTTGAATTTTTATTCCCGCATATTATTGAATCCAGCCAAGCTTGAAGTGTTAGCGATGCTCTCACATTCCAGAAACCAACGCCATCTTGTGGTTAATGCCACACACTCTGGTCGACAACCTGTGAGGTGTAGGTAGGCTTTAAGTCGCAGTTAATTACGTTCCGACCGGTAAAAGTATTGTGCAGTCAAACTTTGTTTACAGTGCTACTTATCGACGAGATCTTAGAGTTCGAGAAACGACTAAAGGTAAAAATAATCTTCATTTGCTTACATACAAGATGCCCATTGATATATGTTTCGTTGTTTTGTTTACTTTGAAAATCTTACAAGGAAGTATTTTGACTAAGATAGTTCATAGGTATGATAATAATCTTATTAGGTACCTTCTACTCATTTGGCTTTATATGCGTTGTGATAAAGCAGTTCCCTTTCATTACAAGAGCAATAAATACAGAGCGAATCGTAAGATGTCTCTTTTATTTTATGATATTACTCAATATAATATATTATTTTGATATTGTATATACGTTAAATAAATAATAAAAGAATGGCAATAAATTATGCTTCCATATTTAGTACATAACCCTAATTGTTTAACACTATAAATATGATTGATGTCATTTGCCATATATTTTTTAAGATATTGGCTTACAAACTAGGTACACTTTTACGGGGATTATATCATTTCAAATCGAGTGATATTTATATGGGGAAGGATGCGTAATTCACGTAAATGTTACGCTATTTATCTTCTAAATATCATTTGAAAAAAAACTCACCGTTCTTGTACGCATTGATCTAACTGGCATTGCTGTGCGAAATTCGGGCAGCAAACGATATGCGTACATATCGTAATGGTGAAATTACAATCATCGCATGTTTTAATAACGAAAACGATAGTAGTTCAGTACTTTATATGACTTTGTATGCTCAAATGTTTTCAAATGACAGTACATATTTTGAACCGCCATGACAGTTTTCTTCTGTTTCAATAGCGCGCCCGAGTCTTCTCGCTCAGTGTTGCCAACTTCAAACGTCAGATTTGCCAGTACAATAAATAAAATAAAATATGGGACGTGACCTATAATAATTCAACTAAATAGATACATTGTTTATTACACTTATGATTATAATACCCCGAGTAATTAGTTATTCACACAAGCGCTAAGCATATAATGATTTTTCAACTTTTGAAAAATACTGCCATACATACGATTAGGTATGGCTAAAAAATGAAAACGTACAATATTTATCTGAAAATCTCTATCTAATTATAATCAACGTGTTGTCATGACAACGACATTTATTTCGAAAAAAAATGCAATGCATAGCGTAAAATGCTTCTTTACTATTTTCTCGTTTCAATCTATCACATCACTGTCTTGGAGCCTACGAGAAATAATTTTTCCAGGTCATCAATTTATCATTCATTTCAAGGTACGATTATTTATAGTCGCATTTTTCTATCGGGTGGATAAGATTCATTATTGGGGGTCGATAATACTCGTATTTTATCAAATACAATACAAATATATTATATTTTAAATAAAAATTACGAAAATATGCGGTAAGCTTTCAATAATAACAATAAGTCAATTTTTTTTTTTTACTTTACTTTATATTGTTCTGTCCGTCTGTGGGTATGTACGAGTGTATTTGGTGATGTGTCAAAATTTTACAAACTGATTTTAATTTACATTCCGATTTTTAAATTTGCATACATCGCCGATGACAGTTCAATAATTCAATGCTGTAAATCTGATGATCATAGAAACACTTCTGAGATAAATGCATATGTTGAGTCTCAGTTGAAATGTCTTAATTTTTTCCAACTGATTGTCTCTGGTCTAATCTAGTATCTAATATATCCTGGGTCTTATAATGGTGACGAAATATGTTTATGGGATATTGATAAAATATAATGCAAGGTATATGATGGTGTTTAGAAATATTTTTAGTTACTTTTAATAAAGTTGCTTTCAGCATATCAATATCGTATTTATTTACTTTTGTATTGTTAAAAGTATTGTGTGATAAAACTACTGGCATTTTATCAGAAAATTAAATATATATTTCGTGGTAAGGAAATTCGTCTATGGGATATTAAATAATATATTTTTATAAATGTATAATGTAAAAAGATTTCAACTGGTTTGAAATGACTGCACATTACATGTTTAACGTATATACATATATTATGTTTTGCTTGAAGCAAATGGATGTGCGTATTTTTTAATGAGTAATTCTCGTACTTGCCGAAGGCTCTTTTTTGTCGCCGTTTTTTCTGGACCAATAACATGTTTAAAAGATCACACGTTGTTTTGAAATTTGAATTTTGCACAACTACATAAGACTGTTACATCCACAATCCATTTGCATCTGATGAATCGATTATGTAACAGCTCACCAATTATATTCCATGATTGAACGAACAAAATAAGCATTTAAATAGCTTAAAAAACCAGTCTAACATTACCTCCACAAAGAAATCAACGTCATAATTTAGTTCCCATAAAAGTATTATTTTTTTAGTGATGCAAATTAAACATATTTAGAGTTAATTCCCCATTTATATTTCTTCATGTTTCGACTTGGATGATAAACCATTTGAAAGTCGAACCATTGACTGCTTATGAAAAAAACTATTTATGACTGAATAAAGGATCTGCCACTAGCCGCTACGCGACCCAACCACATTTAGTAATAAGTTCAATCTGGCCATTGACTTTCAAACAATAATTATAAAAAAAAAAAAATCTCAAATATAGTTTGATTAAACAAATTCATTGTTTCGATTCATAGTTCGTAAAAGTGAAGACTTACTACAACAAGAAATTAAAACATAAATAAAAGTAATTATATAAAATACATATGTTTTTAGATTATACAATACATTAATTAGGATGTTTATTCGACAACTTTATTCTTGAGAAAACTAACATTACAGATTTCAGTCTTAATATTAAACTTCTCACATTTTTACCGATCATATTATACTTTTGTGTGTTTGAATCATTCAAAATGATTTTTTTTTATTACCTTATAGAAAAGCGCGGTCACCTAAATCCTTATCATTAACCGCATCTAAAGCCATTAGCTTAGAAAACATACAAAAAATGTACGTAATTTTGATACTAGCTATGAATACTATGTCACCAAGTAACAGTGCATTTGGTGCTTATTTAATAGTAACGAAGTTGTGTCCTTATAATAATAAATTTTAAATAACCCACATATACACCTATGGTTTTTTTAAATATGGATAAAATGATATAAATCTAGACGTTTATTAATTGATTTAAGTCTTTTTTTACCAATAGCTGATGTAGTTACCTTCATCGATAACCATTTGATTTTGAGTATGTTTTGTCCTTCGTGTACCAAAACTATATCTTTATAACAGACCAATGCTAATTGTTTTTTTTACGTTCACTGAGTATTGTATATAATAAATAAAAATATGTCCAGTAAATGGAGCAATGTCAGCCATTCATTATACGATTCACGGTCGCATCAATGCCAATTACATACTCGTAGATCACTGTGAGGTCATTCTTTACTACTCTTACGAGTTCACTTTGGTAGGCTTTTAAGCTTACAGGTAACAGTTGCCCACCGGTGATTGCAGATTAGACACCTGTCGTCATTGAGCATAGAGCTACATCGCTATTATTATATTTACTTATAATTTTGGCAAATAACATACCGACTAGCAACGCTTGCGCATTTTCAGTTGTCTATGGTAACCTAGTGAGATACCCCTGCAGTGAATCGCTCAAATAATACACATTTATACTTGTGATATAAAGAAGTAAACAATTAAAAAGTTAACATATAAGCGTAGTGAGCAATAACGAATGTAATTGTTATATTTCACAATAAAACGTAGATTAACCGGATAATAAGTGTGAAGTTTTTGATAAACAAGTCGTTCCTGAAGTCCGTTTGCTGCAGTTTCGTAAGTGATTTAAATTTGATGTGTATACAACTAATACGTTTATTTTTAAAATTGTTATGTATTGTCAAAAAATATGTGTGATTGATACTAAATTAAGCATCCTTTAAGTGACTTGTTGCTGTTTTGTTGATCGTTAATATACCATAGTACATTTTGAAATTGTTTTAGTATTGTTGCGGCGTTTTAAAGGAGTGATTTGACAGTAAAATTGTTTAAATTCGTAAAATGTCTTCAAAGGAAATTGTAAGGAAATCCGCATTAGTACGCCCGACAGATCACAGCGGCTCATTACTATGCAATAGTCATTTGCAAAGACCAAATAAAAAAGACTATCGTATATTTGCATACTGCAGTAAACAGGTTGCCAAATATGATGACATGCCATTCGTGGCTCATTGGTGTAAAGTAAACAGTTCGTTGTGACAATAATGAGATTGTTTTATCAGTTTGGTGGTAATAATAAAGTATTGTATAACATCTCAAATGAGAATATGGAATTTCACATCATTATGTGATAAGCGATTATTAATGGGAATCATTGCCGTGTTTAGTTTACATAACGTTTTGTATACTATTTAATTGTTTGGTTCCGTGAGATGAGTTTGTTTTTTTTTTTTACAAATAAGTTTGTAATCTCTGCATATCTCATTAAATATATCAGTATCATTAAATATTTAACCTTCGTCTCAATGGGCTAAAAAAATAACGAGCGCCACAGTTATGTCAATTAGGTGCCAAAATATTCGTCACTATTGTTTACAAATAGTAAATCATGTCAAATGATCATGTTTATTGTAAAAAAATGTAATGTTGAATTTAAATAATAATAATAGTGATTTTTTATCAAGACAAGTACCTTAAATCTATTTTTATTCAATATTAAACTCAGCAATAACTTATCCTTTTTAGTATTAATATGTTTATCTGGCCCGTGTTTTGTTTGCATAACATGAGTTTACGTGCTTAATGCCGTGTAAGATTCCCCTACCGTTGACACCGGTAGCAGATATATATTGTTTTGCTACTTTCAGTACTCATTGTGACATCTACGGTAGGAAATTTAAACTGCAGTCATTCCCTTTATCAGCTTCAAATACTAGTTGTAAGCAAAAATAATGGTTTGAAAAATTCACGCCGTGTTGACAGTATCATTTGTATTCCACCGAGCCGTAATGAAAGGGTTAAGGGTAGAATCAGATCATAATAATTTAAATAAGATTTATTGAAATTTCTGAAAAAATAATCTCAGACTGAAGTTTTGAACTCTAGGCTCGATTTTAAAAATAGATTTGAAGAGTTTTTTTTTCATTTATTCCTTAAATGCATTACGTATAAGTATTTCCTGTCCTTAAAATATACTTATCGAGAAAAGGAGGCGTTCATAAACTAGGCCAATATCATCGAGTAGCCCGAGGCTCAATACAACCAACGTTTGAATGCTCATAAAATATATATTCCAAAGCCACATCACGATTCTAAATGAATTAATAATGAAAATACAACACTACCTACATACTGTGTATTACGATTTACATTTTTAAAAAACACGACCGATTTTTGGTTTAATTTAGGACAGTTTTAAGCTTACCATCATAAACATTATTCTGATGGAAAAATTGGTATTCAATCCACGTACGACAAACACAGGAAACAGTAACATAATACATTTCCCTCTTTGTTGCTAGAAAAATTGAATATCGAGCAGCGCTTCTACAACAAAGTCGTAAGAATATTTTTATCCAATTAATGTTGTTAAACAAAGTGTATACATCGTCACAGATTTTACTTCAAGCTATACTTGTTGCATAAAACCCCAGGGAAAACAAATCTTAAATTCCCTTTCTAGTGGGAAGAGTCTCACCGTTCATCAATAGCCTGTGTACATCCACTGTTGAACGAAAGCCTCCCGCATTAGTCTCCATCCTATTCGATCCTCCGCCCTCTGCATCCAGCCTACTTCCGCTATTTTTCTGATCTTGCAGGGGGTTAGTTCTTGCATGCTACTCTCACACTATTCTTCCCATCGACAAGAATCTCTTCGATAGATATATGTCTTACCCATTGCCACTTAAGTGTGCGTATTCTTTTAGTAGACTGCACTACTCGAGTTATTATTGGATATCTTCATTTCGGTTTCTATCTTATATAGACACTCTTAGCATGGATCTCTCCATGGCACGATGGGTGAGCTTTATTTTATGGGTAAGACTTACTGTTAGATTCCACGCCTCAGCGCCATAAGTTAATGGAAGAATGCATAGATTAAAAGTATTAGTTTTAAGATCTAACAGTTCGTCCGGTACAAAATCAATGCTACCATCGCAGCCTCTGTTTCTATACTGTGCAGTAGAGTTTATTTTTTCTTTGCCACGCTGAGGTAATGTATTATGTTTGGAATATTAAACTATAGGCTGGGCGTGATTTGAAGTTCTTATTTTTTTAATGTCTCACCGCGACGTTGTGTGATACAATTAAATAATAATAATTCCTTTGGAGCCAAAAACAAGTTTTACAAGTAGTACCGAGAAGTGTATCTGCACCTAACAGCGATGACCTTTACGTTGTATCATTTGTTGTAAACACGAATAGTTTTGAGTAATATTTTCATCCTATGATACTTTTTCGTTGCTTATTTAAACATAAAAATTATATAAAATGTTGATATGTGCAAAAACTCTTATTTAATAGCTATTAATATATTGATATATGTAGTTTCCTGGCAATATAACTATATATTAGGTGTTTCTGGTAAACGTATTGGAAAATACGAAATATGTACTGGAAAATACGGAACGACTGTAATAACTAAAATATATGAATATAATTTTGTAAATAACTTCTTAGGTTTTCACGGCCAGATTTGATATTGTGGCTTTTGAATTTAGCCGTGTGTGGAGAATTTCTTCTTAACAATATTTCGACCAGGATTGATGACTTAGGAGTTGGTGTCAGGGGGTTGCTTAGCCGTCAGCCTAACGTACCTCCACGAGCGTCGTTGTTATCTCCATGACAACTAACATACTCAATTTTCATTGGTCCGTTCTGTCGTGTGCGGTGGGTATGTTCTAAGAAGAGTACCTCCACGAACAACTAAGTCATCAATCCTGAAGAAGACCCCTGCAATGGCGGTCGAAATATTGGTAAGAAGAAATTCGCCACACACGGCTAAACCCAAAAGCCACTATATTGTAAATAACTGTTTATTTATTAGTCTCTTAATATATTTATTAAACGATAATGAGGATTGATGAATTATTTATTTGAGAAAAAATTGAGCCTTGCTTTAATTTGGTATCTATCAGTTGTATAATGTCACTTTCGTGATTTCTGATATTTTTATCTAAGCCGTTGTAAATTTTGTAAAGGTTAAATTCTGTCGTAGTATGCAGTTAATGCAGTCAATATTATTATTATAGAAAATAGGCATTAAGATATGCACTTTGTTTTATACTTAGAAATGTGTTGTTTTTTAAGATTTTTTTATTATAAATTATATTTACTTAATTTTAAAACTTGTTACCTTAAATAATATCAAATAATCAAAACAAAAATGTATTCGCATTTGTTTAACCTGACGATGATTGACATCTCACTTATCGTTGTACATGATATATCTCTATCTGAAGTGGTATTGTGCCTTTCGGAATGCTTTTATGTCGTTTTTTTTTAAATATAAAGTTTTATAATCCAGTTGCAATTCTAGCGAGGTCACTCCATCTGACAGCTTACATCTTTAAGCGGCTCAAGTCTTCTCAAGATATTTTGGATCGTTTCTGACAATATTTCGATTGTAAATACGCCTTTCTTTCATATAGTGTCCACAAAGGAGCTTTATTCTTGAGATCGTCTATTAAGACGTTAGTATTTTTTGCGAATAATGGAATGAATCTCGAAAGCTTGTACAGTGAAAAAATGTTGACAAAAAAAAACTGTTTTTTTCAATGTTTAACTAATTAAAATCAAAATACAACAGATCACAAATTTACGATGTATTCTTAAACTTATATGAATCGTAAATAGCTTCTCGATGAGATTTGGATTGCGGATTTTAGCTTTAGCCGTGTGTGGCGAAACATTTGACGACTTTGTCGACAAAGTCGTCAACCCTGAAGAAGACCCCTGCAATGGCAGTCGAAATATTGGTCCGAAATAGTTTTGCCACACACGGCTAAACCAAAAAGCCACAATACCTTGGGATTAGGAAAATTACAAATTCGGTGAATCATATCCATTTTTCGCACTAAAATTGAAGCCAATCATCGAATGTTAATGATTATTTCCAAACTGTTTGAGAATTCATTTGGCAATAATATCCAAGTACCATAACAACATTGCGGTTGGCTGAATTACATGTTTATTTAGTCACCTATGTAGTTGCGATATTAAACATTGTGATTTTCGATACGTTCGTGGAACATAATAGTAAATTTTTCCCTTGAAAACTGGTAAATGTGAAAACCCGCAGAAATTTGGCGTTTTTTTAATCCGTCTATTTTTATGCAAACATAAAATTTTAAAATAGTTTGAGTGACATCTTTCTTTATTTATTATACATATAGGTAAACAGTGCGAAAGGTATAGTTAATCGATATTTTTTTAACAAATTACTAAGTAAATACTACTAATTAAACTGCTAATTATGTAACTGCTAAATAAATGAGCTACTAACTTCTTAGTTGAAGTTGTTAGAAAAAGCGTTCTTAAAATTCAGGTACTTGTGTTTTTTAACAGATCTTTAAGTACCGGGTATTGATAATCCTTTTAATATACTAATACAAAAAAGTTGTAATAGTTCGTTTGATGTAAGGTACGTAGAATGGATGTATTTACGTATTTATAATGTGCTGTTTACTACGAGTAGTGTAGATTTTATTTTATGCGCAATCGTCTTTAGTTAGGAAAAATATATATCTTCGTGAATATAGTTTAAATATATCATCATCGCTTTGATGAGTTCATTTGAAGAGATATCCAGTGATGTAAATAATATCTAAGTCGACAAATAGTTATATGCTTCACCTCTTCAACTACGTTTTTATCTCCAAGTAAAGTATCCTTAATAGCATGGTTAATATGTTTTCATTTCACATGATGTTTTCATTGATTATATGGAAATATGGTCAGAGATATCCCCAATAAATTAAATTTAAAAATGAAAAGGCATCATAGTCTAATGTTCGAATACAAGCATATTTTAAAAATTAAACATTTTATTGGCTAACAAATGATACTTGAATGATTACCATTTAAATTCTTATACCTTAATGTATTTTGGCAATAATATATTTATTTTTATATTTTCTTTTTTTTTCTGTATTATATTACTAAAAGGCTCTACGCTTTAATTCGATGAACTAGTGCTTAAATTTGATTTAATTTTAATGATGGTTAACCAAAAATATATATTTAGTTTAATTTCACATTAATTTAAGGATTCGACGCGTTTAATCTTTCATTTGCGTCACTGTTGACAATGTGCTTAAGGGAAATAAAACGCATTCAATAATTTCAAAAATGTTAAACAAAACATTTTAAAAATTACAATTATAATTACGCACTCTTGAATTGTTAGTTAATAACGCTATTAAACTACTTCATCTTCATCGTCACGTTTATCGCTTTCATTTTCAAGTATATATGAGACAGGATAAAACTTCGGATATAACATTTGCAACACTCCTATACCGTGCCGCTCGCAAAAAAGACATTAGTGCGTTGTGCAAGAGTATGTTACAGATCAGGTTTATGTATCAAATCTATCACTAGTAAAATACTGGTACAAGTAGGTGGGTTTTGTTCCAAGCACCCGGCACCACTTCTCAGAGACTGCTTAAATTGACCGGTTACATCTTTGATTCGTCAGTCACTTACTGGAGACTGCTAGCTAAGGTAAGGAATCTCACAGAAGGAACCGCAGACACGGAGATTTTACGACCTATCAGTGCATTCACATTAAAAAATATATCGTAGCCTTAAGGTGAATTTTCTCACAGTTGATCTTCAATTATTATACATTTACTGTTATTTCTCCAGTGCTATTGTAAATTAGATTTGTAAATATAATAATGTGTATTTTATTACAAAAATCATGGTGAAGCGATGCATTTGTCATAAAAAGTGTTTGCTTACATTTGACGACTTGTGACATGTTTTTATTTAAGTAATACACAAAAAAACAGTGAAAATATTTTATATTATTAACTAAATGTGTCTGTTTTGTTAAACATTAATTTTATAAATTATATTCCTTAGTAAAAAATGTTTTGACGCATATCAAACGCCATTAAATTCAAAATAAAACAATTTAAATTTGTTTATAACCTTTTGGTGTACTACTTGTTTCAAAACAATTCCTACTGAAATAGCGCATTTTTTGTAATGTAAACAATAATCAAATCATTTTTATTTGTTATTTAAACATAAGATTAGTTATTGACAAACAAAGTAATACTTTCATCGTTGTTCAGAGATTTTCTGTAGAAACGATTCACCAATGTTTTGATTTTGCCCGTAAACAACAGAGGTGGCGTGCGTTGCATGCAACAAACTGGTTTATTTCTACGTGTGCACTCCTCATCGTCAACAAGATTGCAGATACCGCGAGCTAGGCTGTGTGGATCGATCCGCAGGTCCTTAAGTCTCTCGACAAAGTTTGTCAAGTCTACCTTAGGGCCGTTGTATCGCTTTTGCTTTCGCTTCGGGTCAGCGCAGAAACCGCCTTGACCCATATGCATTTTTGATCGAACAGACAACAAATATATTAATATTTGTTTGGTTTGCTCTACTGAGTACTGATCGCTGAGCGACTGTCAGATTCAACATTATGATTGGCTTTACATGACTAATGATTACAAAAAAATCCAATCATCGTGTGGCATTTTAAAAGCAATAATTCACTCTGATATTTTTTCTACCTACGATTGCGCCTACGTTGATTAATTAAGTGCGTATTTTTTTGTGTTACTTTTTTCTAATTGATATTTTTTTATTCTAATAAACAGCGTCTTTCACACGTTGTTTTTGCCAGGTAGATCATAAACATAAAACTGTTAAAAAAATACTTTTATATGAATATTCACACAGGATTTTGGCTCTTCAGTTAACTCTATTATACTCGTAAGTCTAATTGGGTTGACTGGACGTACGGGACGAAAGGTTTAGTGGTTGTGTGCATAAAGGAATTTAAAGTGTATTAAAATGTATTCTTAAGATATCATTCTAAAGTCAATCTTGTCACTAGATTGTAGATGGTTGAGGAGTTGACAACTACACTTTCCATCATATTGCAAAGAAAGTATAGGTAATTAGTCGGTAAGACCCAGGATCTCTTCGATTAGCTTTATTGTTTATTGGGCGACAATAGTTTTCTTTTAGTCTATTTCAAGTTTACATTTGAATTTAAATAGTTTGGTAAGGGTGGAACAAAGTAAGTTTAGCAAGTTTTAAAATAAACATCGTTTATATACCTGTACCAGAACCACGTGCATTGTTGGTAGCAAGTTGTTCAACTCTTGACTCTCAATTATATTTTTGTATGTTATATAAAAATTACATATATTATATATTGTATACTGGTATTATAATTGTTTATTATGAGCGAAGTTAGTTCTAGTCGGCAATAAATTACAATCAAGATTATCGTAATTTAGTTATTATTCTCAACATACGATGAGGTACATTAAAAATCAATGGAAAAACCAGTAAAAAAAATTCTCGTAAAAATTATTCAAGTGTTATATTCCATATATAGTAACTTCATTTAATAACAATAACAACGAGACAAATATGTTTTTTGTTTATATTTTCAGAAGAAAAATCATCAATATGCTTCGTTTTGTTTTGGTAACTTTGGCGGCGTGTGCTGTTGCAAATGCACAACAAGTAAGTAAACAAATTCATTGTGTATGCAAATGCTCTATCTTAGATCTATAAAAAATGATTCTCGAAACATTTGATTTCCTTCTTTCCTAAAAGACAAAAACGCATGAGATATACTTACTTTTTAAAACAACTTTTTGACGATGCTTCCAAAACATTTTTTTATTATTTAAAAAGTAGTTGCTTGCTTGATTCCTTATATAAAGATATGTTTTTTCCCCATAATAAGTCTTGCACGATAACGCATCTATATTGTATGAATTACAATATGAATATATTTTGAATGTCTAAACAACAATATTCCCAATGTTGCATGATTTTATAAGACAGTTTAAAAAACTCTAAACATCAAAATATTAAGCAGACATGGCTTTAAAAATATTATATTGCAATAATAGCTAGCTACCCATGCTTCGATGAAAAAAACTTGAGGTTCAACTGATAAAAAAATTGAAATTTACGACCTCAATGTTCAGAGACGAATGACGAGTATTAAATTACTTGATTTATTATTTTTATAGATTGAAGATTTCGATCACTTTTAAGATCGATACAATTTTATGAAAATGATAAAAACAAGCAATTTGATACTCACATGTATCGGTGTGAATCTGGCGGCTGGCTTTCGATTTTAAAGTATACTGGTTGGTGTGCGGTGGAATTGGGTTGAATTTTTTCCCTTCGAAATGCATCACAGATTTAATAATTCTTGGTGTGAATCGTAGTATTACCAGCGAACAGAGTACCTTCCTGCTGGTTACCAACAGCAGCAGCAGTATCGACCCCAGTTACGTGTCCAAGTGGAGTCTCCGTATCAACAACCTCAGAATCAACAGGTCTTATATCAACAACCCCAATACCAATATCAACAGCCCCAAAATCAATATCAGCAGAACCAAAATCAATATCAGCAGACCCAAAATCAGTTCCCTCAGCCCCAAAATCAGTACCCACAGCCTCAATACCAGTACCAGCAGCCTCAATATCGGAAGCGTGTTTGCCCTCAAAGGGTAATGCCCCAGTCATATCACTATGATAGGCCGCTCTCCAATGAAGGGTCCTCCTTGCCCAACCAGGATATGCGTGCCATCGTGAAGCTGCAGGGAGAGAAGGTGAGGGGAAACATCACCTTCACCCAGCAGGTGGACGGATCCGTGGACGTAGAAGGCACCATCATCGGTCTGCCCCCAGGCAAATATGGATTCCACGTGCACGAGAAGGGAGACATCACCGGAGGGTGCCTTTCTGCTGGAGGACACTACAATCCATTGAAGGTAAGAACCTATTACCGCTTTAATACCGTTTATATCTCATAAAAACAGAAGAATATTTGTAATAAAATATTAGTTATGTTGAAATCACTTCAACCTTGTTTGTTGGATAGTTTAAAGAGCTACTTATAAATTGCTTATATTTTAAAGGAAAGAGCAATATATAAATATAATAATTTATGACGGTCTATCATTATTATATACATATAATTAAACATATATTTCAAGTAGGCAATTGTATAAACAGGTATAACAAATATCTGTGTGTACGTAAATTATATATTTGTAGAAAGTCAGTGGCGAAAAGTGCATAAAAACACGTAAATCTACGTAGCTGGTGGCATCATACGTAATTACTTACATAAGACTAGTTTGCCGTTCATGTGTATTACGTTTAAATTTCTTCTACGTTCATAATACGTTCGTTCGAATGTAAAGGTTAAATTTTCGCACAGGAACAGACTATAATTACGACAATTTTGAAAATGATTTGCAGCTTCCTATTGACAAATTGAAAGTACTGTTGCGTATTTTAAAATGGCGCTACAAATCAAGAAGATAAAATTGAATCGGAAATTACATAATATCCGAAACAAATTAATGACGTTGCAGTTAATAATTATTATACACCTTTGACATTTGATTTGATTCAAATAATATATATTGATAGTACATACTGATAATACACTTCTTCGTGAATTATTTATCCTCCTCCTGTAATATCATCATACAGGTACGGTGGCTACCAGCATAGTTTATTTGTTTATTATTAATGTTTAACGTTCTTTAGCGCCGAGACCGTTTATCTAACGACATAACCTACTCTATAAAATCGTACAAAAATATTTTCACGTATTTATAAGTGTACAATTTTATTTAAACTGAAGAAAATGCAAAAATTACTATTTTTAGTTGCTCGCAAAAAAATGCCTGTGAAAATAGTTGTTCAAAGAAGAAATAAATATTTAAAAATTTACTACGATTTTCATCGCAGGATTAACCGAGTGAACTTTTATAAGACGACATAAACTCTTTTTAAGCATGATAAATTTGATTTTTAACTGAATCTGTTACTTTCTTCAGCTCGACCATGGTGCTCCTGAAGACGACGTCCGCCACGTTGGAGATTTGGGCAATATCGAGTCAGGCAGCGACAACATCGCCCATGTCAGCATTAATGACTGCCAGATAACCTTGACCGGACCCTTCAGCATCCTCGGCCGTGCACTGGTTGTCCATTCCGGAATCGACGATCTGGGAAGAACTGCCCATCCTGACTCCAAAAAGACAGGAAACGCTGGTTCCAGGGCATCCTGCGGCGTCATCGGCATCCTGTAATAAAACTATTTAAGCTATTTACTCTAAGAGATTCCTCTCAGTACAGTCGACTCGGCGCCATCCTTATTTATTATTGTCTCGATGTTCAAATAAATACATTAATTGTTATGTGTTAAATAATGTGCTGTGGTTGTCAAATGTAGTAAATATTCCTAACCAAATGTGTAAGTTAGTTATTAGTTATCCATAAATATATATTTAAAAAATGAATGAGTATTTTTGAAGATCAACTATAGTGTATAAAACTTATTGATTATCACATTTAATTATATATGACACAAAAATTCTACGTAATAATGTGACATTCTTTTATGTTATGAACACAACACAAAATCTATTATATCAATTTTAAATTGTATTTTTTACAACAACTAATGAAAATCATGTTTTGATATTTTCTTCGATATTCAAGCATTCAGTTTAACGTGTAGTTCCTGGAAACCGAAGTCAATTCAATTCTTACAAATAACATATTGGAAGCCTTAAATTATCATTTTCATATAAAAGTTACCGGCAAGGTGAAAATAAATCATAAAATATTAACGAATAATTCGTAATTCACAAATAAATAAATTAAAAATAATATGACTATCGGCGAGGTGGAAATAATACAGTAAATAATTGCAATTGTTTTTCGGTGAAAATGCATTAAATGCAAATATTTTTTAACATTACTAATATTCCATTACAATAGGTATGTATTATTTTTATATTATTATAATACTCTAAGAGAGACAATGGTTGTATACCCATACTATATTAAAAAATAATATGGCACGTTCAATCGTGAGGGCAAAAATCAATATCTAATATTGACGTTTTCATTTTGAATTGCAGTTTCACAATACAGTATCAAGTTATAGAATATTTGAGAATATTATTTCGCCAATAAAAAATTCAGGTTAGGTATTTCAATTGGCCAGAATGACAAACTGTCAATTGATTCCATGACTAAATCTTATAAATAAATTTAGATCCTTTGGTTTATCCATTTATATTTTTATCAGCAAAATAAATTTCTCTCACGTATTATGGTATTTGTTTTCCTTAAACAAAAATCATGAAATCTTTTCTTAGTAAATACGAACGTGTGAATTTTACGCAACACTGTTAAGATTTAATTAATATATATTTTTAATATTACGACCAACACATTTATTTACAGTAAAACTTTTTATTAATTTATTTCATCATTCTAGATTCTAATTACAAATGTAATCAGATAACAGTAAGGTCTGCAAAATAGGAATATAGATTAAGGAATTAGTGCTATAATATGATTGAAACATTGATTTGATTCAGTTGAATTGCGATATAAATATCGATTTAGTTTAATTATTATAGAAATACAGATTTTGTATAAATAATACAATACTAAATAATAAATAAATATATTTATGCTTTAAAAAAAAAAACGACATCGCCGCTAACAATTGCGCAATACTTTAATAAGGCATTTTCCACATCATACCCTTGAGTTGAGGCCACTTTGCTAACACGCACTATCGTTGTGTTCCTCACTTCACACTAGTTTTGCATTATACTATTGCCTCCTTGTTCTGGCAACTAAAAAAAATATTCACCACCCCTAGCTCCATGTAAGAATCACGTCACGTGTATTTTTGGAATCCACCATTGCCTTTCATGGAAACATTATCAAGAGAAACGGTTTTTCCTTTGTTCGTGATTAATGGTTAGGTTTTATGAAATACCCCACCATTACGTCGCAATACTGAAGGCAATGAAACGATAACCATTAAATAAAATAATTGATTTTGAGAATTCATAAAGTAATTGGTAAAAACGTAATTAAAATTGAACATTGTAATATGCCTATACATTTCATAGTCCAAAAAGGGTGTACAATAGCGACGAAAATTGCCACCTTTGCAAGAAATATTTTCAGCAACATTTATTGTGAAAGGAGCAAAAAAAAAATAACTTACATAGTCTTATATTTATTAAAAAAATTGCAAAATATCGTTCATTGTTGCACAATATCATATAATTTCAAAATATCATGTAGAATAGGAAATTGTAAAATAGTTTTAGTAACGTAATCGTAATTAAAGAAAAATAAACAATTAATACGTTAAATTGTACATTTATGTTATTTTTACTTTAAGTAATTAGTTATTACATTGTTTAAATTTTATATATTGAGGTATACATATTTTTATCATATGATCAATTTAATAAATTCTCAGTTGCAACATTATTTCGGTATAAATATTTTTTTTCACAAAATACATTTTACTATTTTACGTTCGATCTAATAATGCTTTCAAATACTCTCCTAAAAGAGTGAAATAAATATTTGATAACATACTCATATAGAAAGGTTTACATATTATTTGTATTTTGAATGTCATACGTATCATTTTATAAAGGTTTTTTTCTTTTTTTCCAGGGAAGGCCACAACAGTGCAATGGCCACATCGACATCAGTTTTCCTGATTATTTCTGCAGTAATATTTACAGTAACCAAAGGGTTCTAATTAAGTTTTTTTTCAGTATAGTATTCACCGTAAGTATTGTACTTAAAAATATATTTCAAACAAAAATCTATTTATTGCAATATTCTTAAGATTATTTATTAAAACATCTAATTTAAGTCCGTAAAAACATCAAGAATTTCCCCAAGTCAAAGACGAACAATGTTTATTGTAAACTATTATTTTAATTTATGAAAGTGCATCAAAAATTAAAATAATTATAATTATGACGTCGTTTCGCTTTCACGAAGGAGACATCACCAGCAGTAAATTTAAATTACTATTATTTTTTAATTTTAAATTACGTTTATAATTGTTTAGTTTCACCTAAAAACGTTGTTTAAAACATTGAACTTTATTTTTTAATGTAATTGAATCTTACGTATACGTGCGATATTGCGCAATATTTCTTCCTGCGATTCTTAAGGTTGCAAAAGAAACCTACATTGATAACTTGAATGTTGTTTCTTTTACTCGTACTTCACATTAACCCCTAACCACTTATCTACAGAAAAGACATTTAAGAAATTATTTATGCTATAAAATGACAGTAATAACGCACGTTTATTCGTCCATTTAAAAACGAATCTATTTTTGAACGAATATATGTACGTTTTAAATTTAACCATGGAAATAATGTAAAGGGCTTATACATAAATTGTGGTTGCATTTTTTACAAAGTTTTTTGCTGTATATTTTTTTATTTATTCTTAAACTTGTAAATTAATATTTTCAGTTTATCTTTCAAAATACATTAGATAGACATACTCTTACATAAGTAATAACATTCTATAACATTGAATTTAAATTTAACCCACATAAATATATTTATTTCGTTTTGAATATCTAATGGAAAAATGTTGTTTTGTGTTTTTTAAACCATGTTATTTGTAAAGCGTTCTGAAATAGGATCGGATGTACTAAAGGGTCCGCCATCTAAGGTTTTTTCAGTGCTTATTTCGTGAATGGTAACACTTAGCTCATGTCTGATTTGACAGATAATTAGTTTTATCCTTCCGCTAAACGAATATGGTTGTGTTTACGCTTGAACAACGCTGGGAGATATTGCGACATTACTTTGAAAATCAGGCCATTTTTCTTCGAAAATGAGCAAGGAGTGGCCGTTACAGTCAATGGCAATCGTTATCGGGCCATTTTTGTTCACAAAAATTGAAGAAGAGGATATTGGCAACATTTGGTTTCAACAGGACGGCGCTACGTGCCACACAGCCGAAGCTACACTCGATGTTTTGCGCCCGATTTTCAAAAAAAAAAAGTTATTTGGCGGACCCTTTAGATTAGTTATTATCTATATACTTATGTTAAAACACAACAATACTATAAATACTGTTATTTTTATTTAATTAAATTTATTTAATAAAAACTAAGTTTGTTTTTTATATGTATTTTCATTGTTCGTTTTCATGTATATATTATTGATCGAACACCATTTTTTTACAAGACGTTATTGACACTAAGAAAGTTAGATATTATTTATCCATCACATAATAAATATTTAGCACACAATTAAAAATATATTTTTAATTGAAATTATTTAATTCAAACTTATCATCGCAATTGTATGAAAACGAACAATACAGAAATATATGAATTTGAAATGTGATTTTATATTTATTATGTTAAAGTTATTATTTTTGCTCAAACATGTTAAAAAACTGTTTATTAAATACAGATTTGTAATTATATTATTGTTTTTATTTCCTTATTCTCTATTATTTATCCAAATTATTATTTTTATAAAGTATAAAGTACTGGAATGGCGCTCAAGAACTGGCAAACGAAGCATTGGTCGACCCCCTACAAGATGGACTGACGATATAAGAAGAATAGCGGGAGTGACCTGGATGCGGAAGGCGGAGGATCGAAGAGGATGGAGAATCATGCGGGAGGCCTACGTTCAACAGTGCACCGTCACAGGCTGATGATGATGATGATTATTATTACTTTTATATTGATAATTGTCTAATAATCAATACTCCACAAAACTTATAATATAAGACTGGGGAAAAATGCATCCAATTCAGTAGATATTAAATAAAATTTAAACATTTTAAGTAATGACGTTTGATGTGACATTATTGTTATTTAATTTTATTAAAAAAATATTTATAATATGATAAATAAAAAATAATCATTACGTAATAACTCTTTTAGAAATCCGGAAAAACTAGGATTGTTATATTTATGTTGATCGACAAAATTAAACATGTACAAAAAAATAGCCACATGCGTCACTTTTAAATTGAGAACGCGTCATATTTTTTTTTGCCTATTCAAATTTTATAAACAAAATAAAATGTCAGGAATATACTCGAAAAGGAAACATTAGAAAAATGTCCTGGGAAATCAAAATATGACTGTCATAAAACAAATAGCAACTTAAAAATTACAGCAATAAGTTATCACGCATTCTTTCAGTATCATGAAATCAAGTACGTTCATTTTCGGTTTTAACATTTCTCATACCCGTGAAAACAATATAAGGCTGATGAACTCTCGTATCTGAAATCATTGCGTGACTTTAGTAGAAATACATTTTTTGCAAAAGGGTCAAGTATTCTCAAATTGAGTGTTTCTTGAGACCATCGATTCAGGTCGTTCAACTTCAAGCGGTAAAAAGTATAAATAGTTCTCAACAAGCTCCCACTTATTTGCATTTAATACATTAATTTTCATGACGTAAGTATGGTGCTCTCCTTTATTTTTTTACTATATTTGTAAATGTATTATAGATCGCTTTTAATATTTCGTTTATAACGGATTAAACCGCTCTTTACGACCAAATGACCCATGCCTCAAGAGCATCGGACTAATCATAAATATTGTTTTAATTGTCTGATTAACAAATCATCTAAAATTTGCCTCGGATACAGTCGTTATAAATCCTTGGGCTTCTGCTCTGAAGGTTTTCGGGAACAATACATGTTCCTAAGTAGACTAACAGATGCTAATATGTTTTAGACAAGGTTTTGATAGTGGCAACTAAGAGAGCTGTGTGGCTGCAATTTGGTGAATATATGCTCTGTGTATGGAACGCATATGAAATTAATAAATAATAAGTACTTCTTTACGTAGAATACTGGGGTTACGATAGTTTGATTTTGTGAGGAATAACGCGGGGAGGAATTGGAAAAAGCGGCGTTCCATGATGACGCATGGAGACATGGTAAGTATACATAGAATGTAGTTGTTAGAGCTCCGGGTTGCAGAGCTGACATGAGATAAGACTAAGAGAATGCCGACTAACATAGCTTTATGGCGGCAACCATACACCATATTATTGAGTTTGTGACAACCATATGCTCCAGTTTGGGAGTATTTGTTGGATGATGATAAATACAAATTCTCTCTACATACATCTGTCTTAAGCTGCGAACCAACATGGTATTTTTAAGTAAGGCAAACTTACATTAATTGTAAAAAATAATTTATTAAAAGTTACAAAACATAATTACATTATAGTCGTATTCATCATCACCGTCATCAGAATGTATCCGTCCACTGTTGAACGTAAGCCTCCTGCATGAGTCTTCATCCTCTTTGATCCTCTGCTTTATGTCGTATTATATGGGCAAAAAAATGTTTACATATTACGTATCTATTGACGATTCTCACATCATCCTGATGTCAACTGTTAGATACAATTTTAGTTTATTCAATTAAAAAAGCGTGGTAATAATTTATCAAGAATGCAGGTCTATAAAAAGTATATAATACATATTTTTCATGATATTATCAGTTAAATTAATATTCTTTTTTTATTATTCTTTAAATATTCAAAAATTAATATTTTTTCAATATTTTTTGCTGACTGGTAATACCTAATAATAATAATAATGGATTGAAACGTGAAACAAACACTGATGGAGCATAATATAATAATTACCATGATTTTAGAGAAATTTTATTATATTCCATATTTCTTCACTTATAAAGGAAATTGTAGGTATTTCCATTTATAATTTAATTCAGAAATATCGCTCAATATTGTATTTTTTTTTATGTATAAGCACACTATCGTTTTGTTTTATTATCAGCAGCAATGTTTTGTGACTATCATATTTATCTACAATATTTATATATGTATATCAAATGTTTATAAAATTACTATAGTTATTAAAATTACATGTTGATATATTTTCGCTCCACGCTCAGTTGCGATGGTGGTGTAATGGTCAGCATAGTTGCCTTCCAAGCAGTTGATCCGGGTTCGATTCCCGGCCGTCGCACATTTTTTATTATTTTTTTTTCAATGTAATTCAAATTAACATATCTATATTTGAGTACGATGATGACTTTAGAAATTATTTCACAGAATTAATTGGATTTGAGTCATCTTCATATTCTTCTTTTCACTCGCGATGGTGGTGTAATGGTCAGCATAGTTGCCTTCCAAGCAGTTGATCCGGGTTCGATTCCCGGCCGTCGCACATTTTTTTTATTTTTAATATTAATTAATTGAACTATTTTTATAATAATATATGTATATTTAAAAACTATTTTAAAATCATCTGCTTTTAAAAATATGATAATAAAACGTGTTTGTTGTAGAAATAACAGCAATCTACAAAAACGGTATAAATTGTTTCTTAAATATTTTTTTGTTATGAGATATATCTATATGGAATTAATCACCTTTATAGGTGTGTCTCTTTCAAATAATACGTGAAACAGGCAATATGTATTGCTTGTGGTGATGTCCTGTAACAATTATTTGGAATATTTTTATTTTTTTTTAATAAGAAAACTTTATGTTTGTAATATATTTATTTATTTATGGCGATAATACAATAAAATATTGTTTATTATTTTTTAAATGAGGTCAGATTTTGTAATCATAATGAAATGATAATGAAATAAATAATCACTATGCAAAATTGAAAATATTTTTAATCGATTGAATTACAGTGGTACCTCGACATACGAGCTTAATTCTTTCCGCAACCTTGCTCATATTTTAAATTACTCGTATCTAAAAGTGTCATAAATTAGCTCCGATGCACGACCAATTGCGACTTTTTCTGGGTGTTTCTTGTTAAGCCGATTGCTCGTATCACAGATTTTGTTCGTATTTCAAAGCAAAATATTGCTCGCTCGACGGCTTGTATCTCAAAAAAAAACCTCGTATGTTGGGCACTCGTATGTAAAGGTACCACTGTACATACAATCATATTTGTAAAATAAAATACTCGTATATGTAAATACAATAACAATTTTTAGAATTTCTTAAATTAAAATCTCTGATAATAAAATTACATAAAAAAATCTACTACACAAAGAATTTATTTATAAAATTTCAATTCTATAGAAACTTAAATGTACATAAATATAATTCTCTTATCTAGGGCATGAACCATTTGTAACACATTACAACAATGAAAGTGACTACTTAATACAGCATTATATAGAAAATCAATACCTAATTACATAAGTACATATATTAAATTTTTGGAGTCAAAAATATATGTCACCAAAGTAGTAATAGAGTATGATCAATAAATTTTATACACCAAAAGGAGGACACATTGGAATAATTGACCATTAAGTTTTATTGTACATAGTTGGATATAGTATTTTATTTTAAAATAATCGAATAACTATTGGAAACTGATAACTTAATTTTAATCAATATACATTTATTAATTATGATGTTATCAAGATGCAATAGAGGCAACTATTTTCTTAGAAGTATTTAATTTAATTCATTTATTTAGCAAAGGGTCAGTAATAAACACCTAAGAAGGTAAGTAAAAATAATCATTTGCCAGTGGTAAAAAATATTGGCATGAAATAATTAATGAATGGTAATTCAAAATAGGTTAGGTTAGGTTGGGTTAGGTTTCCATTTTATGGGTTAATGATTCATTCATTTTACATAATTTTTTACCAATATTGCATACATTACTGCCATTTTCATTTTATAATTGCCCACATTCATACTGACACAGTGGATACTACCAATTTATTTAGTTAACTGACGATTATTTTATTAACTGCCAATTGATTTCACTTACTGCCAAAACCTTGAATTAGTTACCCAGCAAAGCAATTCAGGCCTACAATTAATTGCATTTAAAAAATATTATATTTCATTATATTTAGACTGTGCCGTAAAATTATTATATTACTTGAACAGCTTTTTGTATATATATCATCTTTGTAGTTACTATATCTCTACTAGAGTTAACAAGCAATGGTGACAAAATTTGCTTTATAAATACTAGAAATAAAAAGGCATTAATGTCGAATAACGGAACCCTTTTTATATCCGGTATTTTTATGTAAATATACAATGGCCTACAATGTTTTATATAAGCCCTCTTTATCATTCTAACAACCTCGTCTCTCTCAAAAAAGGTGTTATTACGTCGCGTGATTGCAGGATGAGGAGCCGGTCAGCAAACAAAGACTTTTTTTTAGAAGCACATTGATTATATTTATGATAAACTTTACAAGCTTCCGGCCAAGCGGGAGAACATGCCGCTGGCGTCATGCGATCTTCTCGATCGTCAACACATCGCTGACTCGTCCGGCCCGTGGTCGGTCACCAGCGCCGTCGGTGGCAAAACTATATAACTAGTCCCAATATGGCGGACACATAAATGTATGGCAAGCGACAAAAATAAGAGACGAAAGATTGTATATCGAGGTTTTCGGTACCAGTTAGCAAGGGCTACATCGTGCTGATGTCAATTCATATGCGTACTACTGACAACAAAATTTAAATAATATAAATAAACTTTACGTCAGCAATTGAGTTACAATATATAGTGACATTTAATGTAATATTATCCAATAAAATCACTTTTTATCTTATCCCACCAGGTGATGGTCAAACAATTTAATGCAAAAGTACAAGACACAACTATCAAAATCTTCAAACGTTTAAAACAACACAAAGACCAGACTCAAATCGTAAAAAATCACAAAATAATTCACATGTTAATTAATATAATTCCATATCTTATGACATGACAGCTTTGTTTCAGATTGCGTCAGTGCAGAATAAATATTTATTAGAATTTTATTTAAACACCTTAAAATAGTGGAAGCTATATTGTAAGACACGTAACCGTAATATTAAATTACATTAATAATTACTGAAAAAGCTATTAAACACGTCCAATTATCGAATTTAAAAACGATACTAAATTTACAAAGAGCAGATTTTTATTTCTAATATTTGCGCTTCTAAAATTTTGTCTGTTCTACAATAGCGATAATAAAAATGTTCTTTTAATAAATGGAGCACAACAATTGATTGAGTATTTTCTAAAGACTGAAATTTCAGAAGTATGGAATCGAGTTCTAGACAGTTGACAACAAGTAAATGTTTTGATTGAAAGACATTTTAGTGTCACTGTGTAGATGTTATTATAAAATGATGGAAAACGTATTTTAAATCACAAGAATGACGAATGCATGCAGAAGATCTTGTTAGGTTAGTCTGCTGTAGATTCCGTCTTGTTCTCCCTCTTGATGGATTGGGCCAACCAGATCGCCAGGACGATACCTATTACCTGTTGAAGATAATATATTTTATACAACAATAAAACATACAATTTCATGGTAAATTGGAATATACATCATAATACAAAAAAAAAACATTGGAATGTAAATTACTGTATAAAAAATGTATCTTTTTATATTTGTTTAAAAAAAAACATGATTTGAAATTGTCTTTAATTGTTAAACTGTTAAGAGACTTATCCAATTCGATTTTTTGTTCGATTATATTTTTTCAGTTCCTTTACGTTTGAATTATTCTTAAACTTCTTTGTGAATAAGTGTGAGTTTTAAATGATTTAAATGAGATTGTGTCGTTGTAAATATAATATTTACATTTTTAGGATTAAATTTGGAATAAATTTTAAATATTGAACGGATAATGTTATTTAACCTTGTTTAAATATGGAACACATTGAATATAATCACGAAAATGAAACCGTGGTTTTGCATACGTTTTTCATCAGTCTTTCGCTAGTGAATATTACATGCAATAAACTAGCGATGTGTACAGTATATGAGAAACGTACATTTTGAATTTCTTCAAGAAGGACATAACCATTACACATCTTTCTCTCTTTCGCTCCACTTACTGTAAAATATGGTAGTTGAGGCTGGTTGTTTTTTTTTGATCGAGTGTAATTGAGTGATTACACTCCTCCAAAGCTATGGACCATTTTATCCTAAGGGGCTGCTCTCCCCGACCATTTTGGCATAGATGGATTTGTTCTTATAAATGAGTATGGGAAGCAGATTGAGGATGGGATAACACTTTTTGGAGAAGATGCTAGGCAGCAGATGACTTATTGGTTATCTAAGTCCCCCAAATAAACTCTCATGTATGTGCTTACATAAAAAAACGATGACCTCATTTACAGTGAGGAATTGGTGGATGGTGGTGAACAAGACATGCAATAACTCACCTCTAGGAAGCAGAAGACGATGCCTGTGACGATGACAGCGATACCAGCTCCATGCACCGTCTCCAGGATGCGATCTTCGCAGCCTTGGGGGTAGTAGAGACGCTGGACCACGCACTCGCTGCGTCTAGCAACTTCGGCTTGTTGGGCCTGGGCCGCAGAATTGGCTGGCTCTGAACCACCTCGAGGACAGCAAGAAGAAGGAGGAACCGGCACATTGTTGCTTACTTCATTGTAGTCCTCGGGTCCGATCACACCGCAGCAGTGCAACTGAGAAGCGGATATAAATACGTCAAGATTAAAAATATAAAATGACAAATCATCACAATGTGCAGCGAGCTTTATAATAAAAACGTGATCTTGACGTTTATAAATGAGTAAACTGATGACGAAAATACTCATCTTTTGTTAAAAAATCGATGTTAAAAAATAAATATCTTACAGCAGGTACTTAAGTTCAATTTGAGTTTAAAAAATCATGTTTTAATTTGTCAAAAATTTATAGTTAGTTAGAATATTTAGGTAATCCCATTTGTCATGTTGTTTAATTTTACCTAAATAAAAATCTTTACCTAATGATTAATTAATTTCATTATACTGGTTACAACAGCTGTCATATTATTATTTTACATCGGTTATTCCAAGCTTTTGGAGAACAACAGGTTCGTTTCGAAAATGTTACAATATGTGAAGTTTTTCACGTTTCTAACTTTATAGACATATTTCCTACTAATGTGACTGTAAAAAGAATTACGATTTTTTTGTAATAAGCCCATATTATAAATCTTCCTTCTCTATCATTTATGAGTACTTTATTATTAGTGTTACGTAATACAGTAAGAGCAACTAGTACTTTAAACGGAAAATGGCTAAAGTTGTCCTTCTTACATGTTAAGCCCCTCAAAAAATAATAAATTTTGGGAGGGGTTTTACATAAAACTACTTTGATACTTTAAGCATTTTAGTATTCCAAAATATTTTCTGAATTTTTCAGTTTCATATAATACTTGGATAAAAGCCTGTAGATACAAATCTTCGTGTAACATTTTAATGTTGTATGAATCTATATCAATATCACTTCGCCTAAAAATAGGTCAATACACTTTTGGACACAGACATCTACTTTCCTTGACAGTACTCGTACTTATAGTTGATGAAGTGTTGATAAACTTTTTTTTTAAATCAGTGCACTAATTAAAATATGTACTACAAATAAGTGGCATAATTCTAATAATATATATTTTTGAACGTAATTATAATATTATCTATAACTTACATTCTTCTGCAGGCCGTCCCAGAAGACCCGATGACCGGAATCAGCTTTGTTCTTGATAAATGACTCTCGCAGATGTTTCTTGACAGTGGTTTCCATTTGAGGTCTCAAAGCAGCAGCAGCAATACCCACAGACAGCTCCATGATGATGATGAGGATCAAGCAACCAGCAAACTAACAAGAAACAATAAATCAATTACTTAAAACATCATAATTATCGTCCTTTTATTTAAAGTGACGTTTCGACGTTAACGTGAACAACACACAGTGGGTCTACGAATAACTCTGTTTATATTGAATTATTTGCTGAATATGTAGGTTATGTGGAAAATATATAAAATAAATTATAAATTTGTCATTGAAACGTATCAGCCACGACCTAATTCAAGTATACTCAAACTTTATTGTGACTATAATAACACATTCATTTACAGTATTATTATGCCAATTCAGTCGACGATTACATTACGAACGATTATTGATTTTTATAAATTCTCCCCAAGGTTCACACGTGATTAAATGGTTTTTCATCTACTTTATTCACTGCTTCATTTAACATGTAAATCTACAATACAAAACGTATTTTTTGTATCCGTAACGAAAATATGAGAAAGTCTAATTTTTGCACACTGACCAGCAGTTTTTACATTTTCCTACTCAGATGAATATCAGAGAATCGCGTGATATGTCAAACATGTTGCTGGGGTCACGATTCAGCTCAGAAGCTTCAAAATTAGTACGTACCTGATGATTTATTATGATTATATTAACGAACAAAAGCGATAATTTTTAAGAGCAACTATACACATGATATCATGTTAATTATTTAATGCATAGAATAGAGTACTTTTTTTTTATTGTACCGTGAAGTATTTATAATACTATTACTTAAATATACATATACTAAACATAAAATTCTTTTTTCAACGCGTCAATCCAAGCACAAAAATAACGGCAGAAGCGGGATGCGAACCGCGGACTTTGGAAACCAACAATGCCCAGGTATTCATACCGCTCGGCGAATCGCGCCATTGCTATGCCTAGACCGACCCGCGATGAAACTAGTATTTATATCATTGTTATTATCGTACAACAGATGTCGCCATAGTATATATTCAAAGTATGTATATTTTTATTATTATTCTATCAGTAAGCTTGTGAATAAATAAATACTGATAGAATAAAAATTAAAAAAATTAATTAATAATGTCTCCTTGAGACAATATCAAGAAGGTACAAATTATCCATCAGTAACACAGGTAAATGATTGGTTATAAAGTCCGAGTCGGAACTATAAGTAGTCGTTTCACATCCATTCAGTCTATAGTTTGGTTCGAGACCCGAGTGGTACTTACTAAAATAAATAGACTGCCGGAAAGTAATAATATTAAGCTTGTGAATAAATAAATACTGATAGAATAATAATAAAAATATACATACTTTGAATATATACTATGGCGACATCTGTTGTACGATAATAACAATGATATAAATACTAGTTTCATCGCGGGTCGGTCTAGGCATAGCAATGGCGCGATTCGCCGAGCGGTATGAATACCTGGGCATTGTTGGTTTCAAAGTCCGCGGTTCGCATCCCGCTTCTGCCGTTATTTTTGTGCTTGGATTGACGCGTTGAAAAAATTTATGTTTAGTATATGTATATTTAAGTAATAATAATATTGTAATATAATCAATGATCTATAAAAGTAGATTAGAATATTGAAATAATAAAATAATATTATAATAAAAATTAAAAAAATTAATTATTTATAATACATTTATGTATGTTAATCAATAAGTTTATTATGTACCTATATGTTTATTTCTGAATATAAATTGCTTTGTGATCGGAATGATTATGGGTTTAATTAAATAAATGGTATATATATATAATTATATCGGAAACAACAGGGTAAATAAATGGTGAATATGTTGAATGTGTCACGTAATAACGATATTTTACTATATTAAACAGAAATTTCTATATAAACTGAATCTATAGTAACAATATAAAATATAATAATTTAAAAAATATTAGAAATTCGCCTTAACCTTTAAACGCCCAGTGGTCCCATACCGGACCGCAAATTTGAGTCGTTCAATGCCCTAGCAGGCCAATGTTTGTAATGTGTCGTCGCACAATAGATTCTTTAATGTACATACTTACTTTAATACTATTATTAAAAATTAATGTAATCCGATTGTGAAATGAACCATAAGCACTCCTTTATGGGACCGTAGGGCATTTAACGACGCAAATCTGCGGTCCCGTAAGGAAACCACTAGGCGTTTAAAGGATAATCTTATCTAGTAACACGTAGCTTTATAAAAGATACCAATATAGATTAAGAAAGTACCAATACAGGAGGTGTTTCTTACTTATTACTAAAATATTTAAAAAAAAACATTAAAAACTGATTACTATTTTTTTTAGCGTTGGGCCTTTCGCTTAGTGTTTTTAAGAATGAAGTTTATTTTTCCATAATAGCAGCGATGTACTTATTATATAATTTGTTGCAACCAAATTATTTCATTAGGAAGCGATTTACGCATTATCAACTTAGTTTCATAGGCATTTGAAAACACAAAGTTTTCCAGCGGAATGTTGACTGTATAATTTGATGTAGTTAGATATGGTAATATGTTCCATATTCGATGCGGATATGACAAAGATGATATGTCAAAATGTGGTACAAGGTATGATGCAAACCAATATCGATATTATCTTGGTATAAGCTTACGGAATCTTACCATGTACAGGAGTTTGGGGCTTTCTTTGATGGCTCCGAAGCATCCGAATGCTGCAATGACGAGGATGAGCAGACCGATGACTATTAGGAGGATGTCAGTCTCGATCCCGGTGACATCTCCTGCGCTGGAATACTCCCGCACCAACGATATGTCATATGAAGCAGCAGCTACGATCAGAATTCCCAAGATCTGGGGAAAGGAAAAAAATATTACTTAAAGATAAATATTTCTTTAAATAAAAAAATATATTCTACAAAATTTTATACATATATTAAGAATAATTTGGATAGTTATTATGATTTAAAATCAATTATTGAAGTAATTTTTAACAACTCTTACTGACATTAAATATTATATGAATATGTTTCTTTCTGTTTATCGCTAAAACATTGAAAATAATTAAAAAAAAAAATTTTTATCGGCATTTACAAAAAAACATAAAACGATATTGTTTAAAGTATGCTGATAGTTTCATTATAAATAAATATATTTCTTAGTAAAATTATATTGTTTTATTTCTTACCGCAAATACTGCGTTGAAAAGAAACAGCAGGTATTTAATGGCACTCATTCCACACGACTCCATTTCTGCCGAATTTTATTTCACTTAATAATAAAAAGTTTATTTTCAGATCACTTTAATTTTTAATCCTATAAACCACAAAAACATTATTTATGAAATGTAATGATTAAAAAAAAGAACATAAAAAAGTGTTTTAATAATGACAAAAAATAAAACAAATATAAATTTGAAAATTAATGTGAAATTGTGTAATATTTTTTTAGCAGTGCGCAAAATTTTCTATTATTATTTTTTTTCGTGTATGTAACAAATGTACCCGCGTTTCGCTTTGTAAGCAAGCGTCGCTATTCAGTTCAGGCGTCGGACTGTTTAATATTGAGGGGTTTGACGTCGCGACGCCCAACCGTTCGAATGCTGACCGCCCCGACGCTCGTCCGTTTGGTGGAAACTTCTAGGAAAATCGAAAGCCTCTCACTCCCCTGGACTTAACCTACATTGTGTCCTTTCTCCGGTGGAATGCCTCAACACAGCCCTCCAAACCGTGGTTATTTACGATAACTGTATCATACGACGACACGAAGAGCCTCTAATTAATAAAATCGGAGTGAAACACGAGATGTCTATCAGTAATCTGATTTTTTATACACCGTAAATTGTCTCGTATATTTTTATCTTACTGTATATTTACGTCATTCTTTTTTTAGAGATTCATCAGCTTAATTAAATCAATAATCTTCATTTGAAATACTGTTTATTTATATTATATATGTTTATTAAATGAATTATCTAGCAAGGGTACAACAACAAAAAACTCGATTGATTTGTATAGCTTTATAAATTCCTTGCTTCAGAAAAACCGTAGACCATTTTTATGTTTTTTTTGTGTATTTATGTTGTTTGTGTAAGACGTTAAGATTCACAAAGCTAACTTTTTACATGACTTGGAAAGACAATAACAATATTAATATGTATATGCTCTGAATTTGTACGTCTGTATCAATTATTAAGTATTTGTATAAATCTTCAAAGTTTTATAAATATTAGATTATTGAAATATGTTTTAAAAACCAACCGAAAACAGTTAAATGTAATATTCATGAATTAAGAAGTAAGGTTAGTTTGTTAAATGTTGTTGAAATACAGCATTGTAACTATTAATATTCTTCACACATAGTTCAATATATGTTTGGGTATCTTCGTTACTAATAAATATCATTATAAACTAATATGATCGTTAATCAAAGTTGTAACCAACTTTTGCCAAGTTAAGTTAAGTAGAGTTAAGTATGCCGTGGGAATACGTCCCAGAAAGAACGTTATAATTATACAAATTTAATAAAATAACGTATGTTGCTATAGTATATACTGATGTTTTATTTGAAGAACACTGTCATTTTTTACAACTTGTCATAATAATATGATAAAAATATTATCGTAAGAACTTCATTAAAACGAAATTCGATATTTTAGAGTGAGTTTCTAAGTGCTGAAATAATAAAAAAACATATTTTCTTTTTAAAATGTAGAAGGGGTTTAATGACACGTACAAAGTGGCGGGTATAAAAGAAGTCTATTGCCTTTTTGTTGTGGTTCTCGGTTGGCATGGCGGTCGAAGGTGAAGTGTCAACATTTACCACGCGATCATTATTTTACATATATAGAGATTCGCTTATTTACAAATACGCTGAACTTTTTCATCGATTTTGTTCTTATCCGATTGACTGACTACGATCGGCATGAAATTTTTAAGAGAGCATTTCACGAGTATGAAATAGACAGTGAATTTTACATTGTTTTAAAATGGATGATTAATTTAGAATATTTCGAAATCTAAGAAGCGATAAATAACTAATCAGATTGATTAACAACTCAAATATACTCAAAAATATTGCATGACCTCTTGTTTTTTTTTCTAAATAATTGAAACTTATTACATTTTTCAAATTTTACATGTTTGTACCGAATAACCTTAGTACTTGTACCTTCTTTGTGACGGATAACTATTCAGTCAGAATTGTTCTTAACGAAATGCAGCTAAACATCCTCAGGTAAGAAAAAATTTAAACATAAATAAAATAAAAATACATATAAATCCTTAATATTAAATCCATATATGAAATCGAATGAAACAGAAGCACTTTAAATTACTTTCGAATATTTTAAATAATAAAGCGTTCCATTACATTTTTAAATTTTATAGATCTAGGTACCTATACTTGTACAAACATACACACACATACACAAATCCTAAGCCTAATCCCTATGTATTTACCTTAATAATTGATATTTATATAGTAGTTTTTTTGTGATACATTTTTGCCGAAACTAACTAGTATCTCGTACCTACTTTCAGTTATTAAAAAATAAATAAATTAAAACAAGTAAATAAAATTGATTTAATTTAACATTCAACGATCATGCATTAATTTCTTGAGTATAGTATTTTATTTTATTTACTTGATGCTATTGAATAGTATTAACAATATTTATTAAAAATATTATTACAGTTTTTCATTTAGCATTTAAAGAAATGAATTTTCTGTATTTTTAAGGTCTTTATTTTCAGCTCGCTCATTGAAATAATGAATGCTGAAATGTTTCATCATAGCAGAGAAATCATTAAATTACTTTCTTCCTTTTGCATATTTTTCATTATTTTGTTTTTATATTAAATGCATTTTCCATTACTGTAACACAATGCGTCATAGATTCAGTGGGTGATATTTAAAAAAAACGCATACAATAAAGCATCACGAACAAACACAGAGTCGTAAATAAGGATCACATCAATGGATTTTATGAGAGTTCATTTACAGCGTCTACTTTGGATTTAATGACGACTAGTAATGAGTTTCAAAGAAACTTCTGATGAGTATGCTTGGAGACTGATCTTCGATTTTCGTTTGCAATTTAATAATTATATCAGAACGATCGTCGTACTGTCCGTTTTTCAAAAGTTGTCGAAACAAAAAATGAGCAACTTTGCAGCGCCATCTGTGCATAAACTTAGTATTACAAATTTGAATCTATTCCATTTCGTTTAAAGCCATCAATTTTATTTTAAATGTCTAATTTCTTGTTATTTTATTACTAAAGAGTCAAAGGCTTTATTTTATAAAAATAATAATGTAATAATAGATTCACTGGAACTCTCATACTCTTTGTACATAACGACATCTTAATGTCAATATTTAATTATTTTAAACTAAAAATATTACGCAATATCGAATGTCTGCTTTGCAAATCTAATTATGGTTAGAACAAAACATTAAATACAGCTTAATCAATTTGTAGACCAAAGACAGTGAATTATTTCGGACAGAAAAATTTGCAAGCGTAAAAAACAATTTAAAATATCTTTCGATTAAAAAATTCAAAGAGCAATACTATTTAACACATGTAACCTCTATATATACTCGCTACTTCAAATAATGTAACTAGTCTTTGCCTATAATTATGATGAGACTAAGCATACAAATTATTATGAATTATATTTGTGATTGAGCTCATAGTATACGAGGATATTGTGTGGCTAATTAATGAACTAATAATAGCAAAATATTTTTTAAAAAATCCAGTGCATGAAAATTGTGGGACTCAAAGAAAAATCATCTTCACTTGGAGCAAATGGACACAATACCGTGTAAAAATTCCCAATTAAATTCACAGTGTCTGAGGCTTTTATGACTATTTAATGCCTTTTACGAGTATATTATAATCGAGATATACGAGTATATTAATGGGGTCATGTCATTAACCTGACACTCTAAATATACGAGGTTTACAAAGGTTGTAAGAAATAAAATATTCATGAAAAAATACGGTATATTTATTTTATTCATATAAAAATATCGACATATTTTCTGTAAAAGTGTGATTCCAAGTTAATAGTAGGTATCTATTAATAATTCACCGTAAAAACATAATTACACCTTTTAGCCAGAAGCGTTCGATTGTTTACTTAGTTTTCCTAACTTGCATGTCAATAGGAGTAAAATAACCTGGAACGAGAAATAAGATTAACAAAAAAAATATTTATCATTGATAATATTACTATAAGTGATAATAATTTTACTAATATTTTTTTACCTCGATACAAATCATGATTGCTGTAAAACTGTAAAGAAACTTTATTCCTAAAGCGGGAACCTGAAAAAATAAAATTTTGTTGAATTTATGCCTTAATATGGAAAACGAATAAAAAAAATACGATAAAAAATATATTTAATGTAAAAAATATGTTATTAAAGAGTAACACCATTTTTAAATACTATTTATGAAAAATTAGTGAAAAATTAAACAAGATTATTTGCGTCACCCATACAAATGCACTGTCGTATATATACGACCATACTCCTTCAAACAAAAATCGCGCTGTCGTAGATATACGACCACACTCCCCTAAAGGTTAATGTAATTCATATTAGCAATATATATTTAATGATAAAATATTTTAGGTGCAAAAGAGGATAAGTGGATATGCCTTGTAATCCACATACATTTGTAATTTTAAGATACCGTATTGCATAAAACCTTCTTTGCATTGTAGTAAAAAAATAAAAAATATTAAATAATTCCGATTTTATACATGAAAAAAATATATAATACAATCCAAATTATTTTGAATTTGATCATAAATATATTTTCAGTCACGAATTGAAGCTACGAAAGTTCGTAAGTGGCTTCGCAATATGTATTGTATTTAAAATAAACCTGAAATTAATTAAAATTACTTAGACATCTATCAGAATTATGTGTAACTTTTACAACCTGTAGTAGTTTAGGCAAGCAAGGTTCGTGATATGTATGAAGTGTGTCATCGATGCTGCAAATAGAGTCTCCCAACGGCGGCCGCAGAGGGCAGCACGAGGCAGGGATATAATTTGTTTCAGTTTCAAACCAATCTTCGATTCTATCTTTTCCACAGCATTGAAGCTAAAAAAAAACAATAACAATATTATAATACACCATATCTTTTACATTATATAAAATAATGGATAGTGTAGCATGTTCAAAAATACTTATATTTTTACGTTCTTGTCTGCACATTCCATAGTGACTTACCTTTACGTGCGGAATAAGATTTTTTAAAAAGTCACGAAATAAGTCAATTAGTCAATGAAAAATAAAGCTGAATATTTAAGGACGATTTTTTTAATGTGTTTTGATTGGTCAGTGCTGCTCACATTCACCTTCAAAACTAAATTCAATAAAATAAATTATTATTTTTAAAAAGGGCAAATTTGAAACATGTGTAGAATGACCCACAACTCAATCTTCTTCGTAGTATCAATCCGGTGGATTGGTTTGCAGCAACAGAATCTTGCATCTCGATCTCCATTCCTCTCGGTCCTCCGCAACCCTTTTCAGCTCAGCATAAGCGCTACAATTCATGTCCTCGAATACTTGCTGTAAATACTCCCGTCTAGGGCGCCCTCTACAGTTTCTACCCTCAACCATCCCCTCCACAATATCGTGAAGAAGACCATCGTGTCGCATGATGTGACCAATCCATCGGGCTCGCCTCTCTGATATGGTTCTTATTAGGTGCCTATCTTCCTTGATTATCCTGAGAACCTCATTGTTCGTGACGTGGTCTCTCCAGGAAATTCCGAGAATTCTTCTGTACGACCACATCTCAAAGGCCTCTAGTCTTTTTTATCACTTTTAGATAAGCACCATGTCTCACAGCCGTACATTAAGATGCTCCAAACAAGTGTTTTGACAAGTTGCTTGCGGAGCCCTAAAGTAATATTCTTTGACTCAAGAATTTTGGCTTTTTTATTGAAAGCTAGCCTTGCTTGATGTATTCGACTGTTGACTTCTCTTTTTGTTCTGCCATCCCAGGTGATCGTACTTCCAAGGTATACAAATTCTTTTGCATCTTTTAGGGTACTCCTAGCATTGATATGTTAATTTTCTGCTGCTCATTGCGGCTTACTCTCATGACTTTGGTTTTTGTGCTGTTTATCTTCATATTGTAGTTGAAATTAAATATGTTTTCCATGGATGTCAGCGCTTCAGTGAGTTCATCTTCAGTTTCAGCAATCAGAGCAATGTCGTCAGCAAACCTTATCATATCAATCTTTTGACCATGTATTTTAACCCCCTCTCTATGGCCCATTTTTTCCCTGATGTTATTAATTGCATTTTGTATGTATACGTTGAAGAGTACAGGCAACAAAGAGCATCCTTGTCTCACCCCTTGACGTATTTTTGCTTCCTTTTGGACATTTCCAAGTGATATTATGGCAGCTTCTTCTTTGTAAAGTGAAAATATGAGTCTTCGTTCCTTGTATTTGACTCCAATTTCTTTCATTACATCGAAGATCTTCTTCCAATCTACTTTATCAAATGCTTTTTCAATGTCCACGAAGGCAATATATGTATCTTGGTCCACTTTTATCCTCTTTTCCAAGATCATACGCAGGGATAAGATTGCTTCTCTGGTTCCCATTCTTTTTCTGAATCCAAATTGATCGCTAGTGAGAGTCTTTTCAATTTTTGGTTCAATTCTATGTAGGATTATGTTGGTCAGTATTTTGGATGCATGGGATAGAATACTGAGTGTTCGGTGTTGTTCACATTTTGTTGTTCCGGGCTTCTTTGGCAGAGTTACAATTACCCACTTTTTGAAGTCTTCTGGCGCTATTCCTGTATTATAAATCATCTGAGTCATTGTGAACAGAGCATCTAGAGTTCCGGTTCCTGCCGATTTTATTAGTTCAGCTGGTAGGTCATCAATCCCTGGTGTTTTTCCATCTTTGAGCTTTTTTAATGCGAAGTCAAATTCCTCTCGGATAATTGGGTCTCCCAAATCATCGGCGTCCACATCAGTTTCGTTTTCTATCACACTCTCAAAGCTGGTATCATTACTTCCGTTGTATACAACTCAATACATATCGTAAAAAAAAATTGACGAAGGAATGTCGTAATACGAAACAAAATTATATTCAATATAGTATTTGGATAAATCTGCATCTCGAACTGAGGCGACGTGTTTTTTTCAGGGCGTGGGATAAATCCGCACCTCGAACTTAGGAGCAGTGCAAGTTGGTACGGATATATCCGCACCTCGCACGTAAAGGGTTAAAATATATAATTAATGTAATGAGCGTGTTTCTTTCGAATATATACTTACGAGTGTTTTCTTACGTTTCACTTACATGATAATTAAATGTGTGTTGTACTTACATTTAGCTGAAGCCTGTCGACACTTCGCCGCATGTGTGTGCTGTTGGAGTAATGTTCTAATCCCCATGAAACAGAGTTCCCAACGATTTCTTTCGCTATTCCAGAATACAGATAACCAGATAGCAGAAGCTCACCCTCGACGAACATCATTACTACCAGACCGACTCCATACTAAAAAACACAATAACAATTAACATTTTATATGAATTGTAGAAAGCGATTACTTACTACTTGTATCTACGAATCAGTAGTAAGTAATAGTTATTTTTGTTATAAAGAAATACAAAAAGAGAAAGCTTTAGTTTTTTTTAGGGTTTTTAACATCCACTGGGTGGTTTTGGAAGGGTGTGTAGTAGTTGTGTACGTATTGATGATATTGGACCAGTTCATAGATAAAAAGGATATTGGAGGCCTCTTAAAGTGATTCAGATTGTATGTGCGAGAAAACACAGATGCTGAAAGCATTCCAAAACTTGCCTGCTGTTTAGAAGAAGGAGCTGAAGAAGCTGTTCGCAATATAAGAATTGTTTCACTCATTCACCATATTACTCTTACAAAGAAGGCCCTCCTAATGGTACTACAATGCGTGATTTTTATTTATTATTACACATACAGGCGAATACCGAGAGATGGCAATAAAAATTTATTATCTGTGGATTCTATGCAGCTTGCCATTTTTGAGTATGGCTAAGCGCTGCATGTGGATTGTTGTAAACGCATCCATTTTTATGTGGACTCACTATGAATGTTCACCAAAACCAACTTTGATTAATATACTATGTCTGACATTTTACAGGTGAAAGGATAAATATTTCAGTATATGTATTTTAATAAAAAATAAAAAATACTTACCCATATGTATGCTGAATTTTTATGCCTATATACAACATAAAAGCCAAATAATGCCACTATGATAATTGAAATACATCCAAAAAATATGGGTACACTTGGTAACGCTGTGTAAATAGCCAAAAAGGGCTCGAAGTAATTCCATTGGTTTTCCAAGCCTCGCACCAAGAAAATCAATGCAATGGGTAGAGCCTTGAAAAAGAAAGGTTATCTCAGTCAATGTAAAGAATAATATTTTTATCGCATGTACAAAATATGTACATAAATAAAAGAGCGAGTTATTATGTGAAAATAATCGTGATCGTTTTAGAGATAATTTTTTTCAAAGTACAAAAAAATAATCATTCAAAAACGGCTTGAAAATCAAATTTTGCTGTGATTTTTAATTTTGTAGCATTGAGACTTGTCTTTGTATTTTTGTTCATTATCAGAAAATCAAAATATATGTAAAATACTTGTGTCTAGGACATTGAATATTTGGATCACGTCATTATTATCTTGTTATGCTTGAAGAATCATCTTCGTATCAATATTGAATAATCAAATTGAGATTTCATTAATCATATAAAAAAAAAATATTGAACGATTGTCAATGCTTTATTTTTTAATATAAGAATAAAAATAATATTTCAATTTAGTTTGTATCATGATCTTAAGGTGGATATGACAGGTAATAGTTTATTGGATAAATATTCTTTGTGTATAATAATAACATCGTGACGAGGAACAAATTGAAATAAAGCAGGTGACATTTATTGTTATCTCATATGTTTCTTAACAGCATCATCACAAATATTGTATTGCCCTCTTTGTCAATGTATAAAAACATATGCATACAGGTATATCTACAGCAACAATATGTAGACATAGTAATAATATTATAACAAATAGTTTTAAAATATATTTCAAAGGCTTCTGCATGATTTCTGACTGACTTACTTAATAAATTGTATTCTGTAAAATCGGGTCTTATGTAAAAATTTATATAAATAATGAAAAATACATACTAAATATAACTGAAAGTGGTATAGGTATAAGTTAGTTATTTGGGGAAAACATGTGAAGCATTAAAAAATCCAATAAATATTAATTATTTATGAAAAGATTCTGCAGAAATTTTATTTACAGAAGTGTACTAAAATTTACAACTATGTCGCATTTATAGTAAGCTTGCGAATAGTGTCAATTTTATCCCTATTTTGTAAAAATATTCTTTGATTTAACAAATTAAATTCTAAAACAAGTGAATTAGATAATGCACTTTAGAGAATTGAATTAGGAAAAATACTAGACATTCTTAACCAATAGTAATTGCAGTAGCAGTAAGAAGTGTGTAAGGGAAAAGATGATCAGATAATATTTCATATACAAGGATTATCCTGCAACACGTCTAAAAATATAAACCAGTAAAACTGAACAATAAACATAATTTTCCAATTACTGGATATAAGTCGTATTTGATCTTGCTGATCAAATTGAATATCGTTCAACAATTAAAATAAAATGTGGAATTTTTTATTATTTCATAAAAATATTGCAATACTTACTAAAATAAAGGAATTTATTAAGATAAATATATAGCGCCACTTCATTGATTTCACTTCGCGTCGCACTGTTGGAACCCTTTCGGGAAAATCCTGGCTAATAACCATGTCTGCTTTTTCAGTAGCCATCTTGAATAACTCTGAAGATTTTTTGTTAATAGAATAAAATTTAAAAACACTTTTTTAAATAATGTTTATGGTGTATTTAAAATAGATATATAAACGGAATTTTTCAAAGAGAATAAGTCCTGCAGGTATTAGCTGCTTCCCTGCAGCATCTCCCTTTGGACTGATCGCAGAGTTATTTTCACCTGCGTACAAAATATTATTTTAAGTAATCTTATCAGCGTTGAGTGCCTAGCTGTATGTATTATCATGAACTGATTGTGATAATATGTGAGCTGAGAAAAATAATAATATTAATTATAATAAAATAACCAAAACACAATACATTATGCCCAAAAATCTTTTGTTACGAGACTTGACGAACATGGTTGACCGATAAAACCTAAAAAATAAAAATAGGTTGGAAGATTCTGATTCTGTTTCAGATTTTACTATTCTGACACAGATTCACAGAAAATATAAATATATATATCCAATAAGAAAATATATACAAATAGTATATATCTCTAAGAGTTTATAACGTTGGAATATCTTTGAATTCCAATCGAATTATCTGGAACCTACAGCTTTACTCGACCAAAACTAGGTGCCTATTATACAGCGCTTGTTTCGTCCCCATTCTCATTTCCGGCTGCGAATCTTGGCATCTCACCAAAAGCCAATGCAGCCGTGTAATGAATTTCGAAACCAAATTTTTTCGTAGAAGAGTAGGTGTACGATGGCTTAAATTTGTGAGGAATGACAAAGTGAAAGAGCAAACAAGGCAGCTTTCCATACTTTGGTTGACACAGAAGAGCATAAATTAAAGCTCTCTATTCTTCAAGCTCGCGCTGTCCTGGAAAGGCGTCGGGAACTATATATATAGTGTACACGGGATGCAGATCTGACATAAGGCGAGAATCATAGCGGCTGACAAAGTTTTGTGGCAGCGTTTCGTGACGTCCATATATTCCTGCTAGAGGAGCAGACATAGCGATGATTATTTTGATATAAGAATTCGGAAGTTCTGTTATACCTCTGATAAAATAAGATGACAGCACCAAAAAAGGGAAAAGGGTTTTTTTAGGGTCTTCCAGATAAGTTGTCAGATTTGTCCAGGATTCTGTGTCGCGAGGTCGTCTCGCTCCAACCCTCTGCCGTCTCGTTCTGGCGAGGGTTTCCCTGTATTCGGGAGTATTACGCATTCGAAGAGCGACACGTTGTTTGATAACAGTGCGCGGCCCGCGCCTGAACGGAGGCGGAAATGCCCGAGCGAGCTCGCCCCTCCCCGATATAGTATCGAGTGCAAGTATGTGCACTACGCCCAAGAAATATGTCAACTTTCATTTTAAAACTAAATTAACCCTTTATTTACTGAATAGCTGAAACATTTGAAATATATCTAATTCTTTGTATACGCACAAGTGATGATAGGATATAGAGAAAAATTTAGAAAGAACATTTTTTTTTCTGAAATAAGCATTTATTTCATAGTTTTATAAATCCTGCAGTACAATGCACGATCAATATGTATAATAGGATTTTGTGGTATGGGACTTATAATTCCAGTCAGTAAATAAAGGGTTAAATAAATAATTGATTAATATGCATAATTAGATTTTTAATTTGTGAGTTAATTTTTTTTTTTTTTAAATGATAAAAGATGCTTTATATGACAATAAAAATGTAGCAATTTATATTCTATATTACACATAATTACTCATAAACTTTTCAAAATAAATGTTTTTTCCAAAAATTCGACTAAAAAAATAAAGAATGTAATATGTACTGCACTTATACAGAAATAATATATACCATAACAAAAACTTGTATTGTACTTCAAACCAATTACGTACATACTATTAATATGTAGCGCATTAAGAACTTAGTTAAAAAGACATTAATAAGTTTGAAATAAACTATAATGTCATTGGTTGATAATTGCACATTTCAATAAAAGTCTATCATTGAGCTTAATGTGTAATTTGCAAATGTGAGCAATATATATAATGATTACTTATATAAATTACTAAACTTCAAATTAATCATATTCATTTAAAACCATAGTCAATTTAATTATATTTGCCAATTTAATAAGACATATTTCTTCGACATAGCATGCCAGTATTCAATTTATATCTTCCTTTTGATTAGGTAAACATGTACATTTTTTCCGGAGTGTGACATATAAACCGTTGCACAACTAAATTAAATAAATAAACGTATCCTAGGTTATATTCCCATTATTTACGTTTGATAAACATTTAAGAAAATATTATTTATTTATATATCTGATTCGTTCTGTACGAGCCGCAAATATCCAAAGAAAGATGGCTACCTACAGTTCGAACAGCTGTGCGTCTGCAACGCGAGCGACTCTAGCACAACTCCCAGAGATAACTCAGTACCACTCCGAAGCTCGTATTGAGTGCACGTCGCTCGCCATCGCCATGGCCGCATGCGCCAAGTCTATGCGTCAAACCCGCCAGATGCAAACCGCTTTGTTTATATGAGAAACCTCATCGAATATTTACCGAATTTTCAAATATATTCGACAACATATCTATCAATAATTCATAGTGGATATTTATATATTATATGCGTTTTCTTCGTGGGGATGCGGACGCAACGATCCGCTGTTTTATCGATTCTGAAATAGAATGGATTCGGCGATCTGTGTTGTTTGTTTATTGCATCTCGGACGGCAGTATGTCTTTAGGTCACAGTGTCACGGCGCGGGAAGCGGATAAAATGCACATTTTGATGCACTAATTTTTGCATGTGCATTAGTGTTTTGAAAATACGTTTAGTGACTGGTGTCTTCTGCCAAGAAATAGATCGCGATCGCGCGGAATCTCGCGGACTCGGGCAGTCTCATTGTGAAATATAGACATCGTGAATATGACAATGGATTTATTGTGTTATGAAAACTGAATCTTTTGCGGAACTGTGACATTAAACGTGCTGTTTTAATGATATTTAAATTCGAATTGACAGTAAAAACGTGTAGTTTACAAGTGATCAATCAATTTAGAGCTGTAAGTAAAATATGAATAATTATTTATGTAAATGTATTATTCTGGTTTAGTTTACACGATGATTTGAAGCGTAAATGTTGAAAAATTACAATTGCACCACAATTAATTTAAAAATGCAATAAATAGCTTATGCGTAATACAAATAATGTTACAACTAAATAAATATTGAACACAAATGACGTTTAAATGTATGTATCAACTGTCACATTCATATTGTTTGAAAAAATAGAATGTGTAACAAATGAAACCGACTTACGAAAAATAGTTTTGAAATAATATTGACGTGTAACATAATATTTTTATTTTCCACATTTTTAACTTAATACTACTACTTTAATTTAATATTTATTGCATTAGTGCAACGGCGAAATTATTTACCACCCAAGGAGATAATAATAAGTAATATGTGGTATGATAATTATGGTAATTAGTATAAATTAGTGAACCACGATATTCATTAGCATTATATCATCATTATTTCATTATTGAAATTGTTACAAACTGTAATACTAATGCCTGCCCGTTAGACAACGTCTTAATTAAATTATTTCTTAGATCCTCATTGTTGTGTGGTCCAATCGCGAAACAAACCTTATTTATTATTACATATTCTTTTATAATTTTACATATTCATTCTAGCTGGATCATTTGGTCGCCACTTTTTGTACAACTTATACCTTTTGATACAGTAAAATAATTTTTGTAGACATATATTTATTTTTTGTCAGCTGACATGATCCTTGCCTTACCCCCAAGTTATCATTACACCCAAAGGTCTGCCGAGTATATGTGTTGTTGCAACGGCCTTCCAGTAAGACAGTAGTCCAGTATTTGAACTAAGAATAGGTTTTGATCGTTTATTTGACCGGATTTTTTTTAAAAACATTGTGTGATTAGTCCGACGCTTCTGTGGCCTACACCATTTAGTTCTAAGGCGTCCAACAGACGGACAGGCGTTGATTATGAAAACAATGTACACTTACATGTTACATAGATTTAAAGTCGGCTTATTTTCCTTAATTTTCAAACGAATCAGTTATTTGAAAGAGCTAATTGTTACAAATACGCTTTGAGCAACCTTTTCCTATTGTTTTCATATTCACGAAAACTTGATATCTTAACTTGTTAACTTGTATTTCATTTTAAAATACATTAAAATTAAAATAATCGTATCCACTTTACGTGCAACTGCGATAGTAAAATTATGAACAAGGAAAATTGACATTTGTTTATTACCGGAAACGTTGTAACAATACTTTACCATTACAAAGTAGATTATGTCCAATAACTCATATTTGACATAACCTAATATATACTTTTATATTTTATATCCTATCGTAGAATAAGCCCTAGATATCAAGGCTCTTGGCTCTCAAGCGAAAAGCTATGGGTTCGATCTTCAGCGAAGATTTTAAAAATAAATTTATTGCGAATCTTATCGATCACGACACTCTCATGGCACCAATGGTCTCGCTTAGGTATGCACAAATCTGATCCATTCTTCATTGTTTCTCCCTTGTCAAAGTACTGTGGAGTAAAGTACTTATTAGAAGATTTAACAGTATTTCGAGACTTTTTTTTTACTTTCTATCGATTGAACCAGTTTTTATATCTATCGACCCATACTCGTATGTATAAAAAGCATTCGTTTCTTTGGTTCTTGGTTCTTAACCGGCCTTTCTTTACACTAGGGACTGTTTCATGGAACTTAACGATCATGGAATGAATTTATTTATATACATTTGCTTTTGTATTGCGGAAGAAGTTTAGGGGCAAATATTGTCATTAAATTATCATAAAACAACACATGTGGTACGCAAATAAACCTAGTTTCGCGTTCTTCTTACTTGCGCCAAAAATACAACACAGCTGTTGCCAAAAGTGTCTTAGATAATTATTGTGACCGACAGTCGTAGTTAGTAAACATTACCTATTGAGGGAACATGTCTTATTCACAAATAAAAACCTGTATAATTCACCTGATTTTACTTTCGCCAAATACTTTCTGAAGTCGATGGTTTTATATAATTACGAAAGAGCTTCTGGTATATACCTTGGTCGTATACTAGGGTTTGCAAATGCTGTTAGAAGCTACTAAAGAAAGACCTTGTTTATCTTCATTTGATTCTTTCCATATCCCTTCCATATCTGGAACATATAATTACCACAGATTCCAGAAATTCGGTTTTGTCAGTTGCCACTGTTTATGCCTCATCCCAGACACATCTACACCCGAAACTCCTGCTAGCAACATATATGGTTCCCGATAACTCCTAAGGCGCCCAAGGACTTGAAGAGACGGTATTGTAGTATCTCAGGCATATTTTTGCGCGATTTGTTAATTGGATTTCTTATGGATTGAAACGATCCTTAGGACCAAATGGTCCGGGCCTCTGGAACTTCGGGATAATCATCCAACCTCCTTGAAAAAATCCGATCAATAAATTAGCCTTTCCATTCAAGCCGTGTAAAAATGTTTAACTGCATATGGCATACAACGAGACCTTATGATAATTATTATTTACAAACAAATATGGAAAAAGAAAACGGAAGTAGGCTTCGAAATCGAACTCATGACACTATGTACCCATTTCAATATTTTGTCAAATTAGCCAATTACCAATTGTATCCAAAATTGTCCGGAGGAAAATTCCTCTAATCTTATAATTTGTTTTTTTTTTTTACACGATATATCAATGCTGAAGATCGTAACTGTTTGATGACAGATTTTGATATGCATTTCCCATTAATCTTTTCTATCGTTCGTGACATTGCTAATTAAACTATGTAGTTTTGAACTTGATCATTGCTGCTGTAAAGAGATATTTCAGTTACTGACGAACTACTTGAGAATGAGCTTATCATGAAGCATACTTTATTGAAATCATGTGTGATGCAGGTGTGTTGTGGGAAAAATCCAGATTAGCAGGAACATCTTAAATTTCATAAGGAAGCTGACTAACCTAACGTTTCAACACACTTATAACATACCTTTAAACGTACAAGTATATATTTTTAATTGCTTGATACGTCGACTACTACAACTGGCTCGGCGGTAGTTGGACACAAAGTGATGTTTTTTCTTTCTTGAAGAGATAAGCAACCAGTCGTTCCTGTTATGCCGACCTGCAGAAGCGTTGACCTTTGCATAGTCCTAAGTCATCGTCCAATTCTTCAAGAACTGTTGGAGTACTCCAGACCATTGTGATGATGCGTACTAAATAGTTTGATTCATATTTGAAGCTCCCATTGTGATCATTACATATTTTAATTAATTTCTTGTTATGTTGTCTGTAATCGAGGCGGGAAATAATTTGCACGATCGTACGCAAGTAGATACGAGTATTGTGCAAATTAGCATCTCACACTGAAGATATATAAAAATTGCAGCTTTTATTAATTTAGTAATCAAATATACACATACAATTATACATCAAATTTTTTGTACGCATCAATTCATTCAGTAAAAATATCGGCAGACGCGGGATTCGAACTACGAGCCTCGGAACCAACCTTTGCTCTATTATTTTTCACCGCGCAGTCCACTCGACTATTTCTCCGCCCGAATGGATACGCGAAAGATGATGTATTTATACCATTGTTACCATCGTATAACGATAGATGTCTCTATAGTATATATACATATTTAGAGTTTATTATTTTAAATATGTTTTAATGAAATCTTTTCTTCCCCATCGACCGTCGTCTCTTCGACAGATATGTCCTGCCCATTGCCACTTGAGTATGCCTATTCGTTGGGTGGCATCCACTACTTGAGTTCTTCTGCGTATTTCCTCGTTTCGGATTCTATCTTTTAGCGACACTCCGAGCATGGATCTCTCCATTGCACGCTGGGTGACTTTTATTTTATGGGTAAGACTTGCTGTCAGATTCCACGTCTCTGCGCCATAAGTTAATACAGGGAGGATGCATTGGTTAAACGCCTAAGTTTTAAGGCATTGCGGAATTTTCGCTTTAAAAATACCTATCTAGGACAAGTAATACAACTAGGGCGAAATAACTTCTCAAAAGAAATCGACAGGCGCATACAACTGGGATGGGCAGCATTTGGAAAACTAAAGTACATCCTTATTATTACGGGAATTTATTATGAATGGAAATTAATAGGCTATGACTGGTATTTTACGGGTAAGGGATCAAATTCACACCAACTGGGGGTATTTTAAAGCTTATATACCGATTATTTTTATTTTTTTTAATCTGCGTCGGGGATCAAATTCACGACATTTGGCTTGGAAAGCAAACGCTTTGATCATTGAGTTATACCCGCCGGCAGTATATTTCAGATACTACAAATACTACGGGGTCTATAAATCTTCATTGGTTAACAGTATAGTAGTAAAAAAATGTTTTTATAAAAAATAAATATAAAATATCTTTAAATTTGTAAGTCTGATGTTTTTATTTTTAGGATTCGTTACTACATATGTTTTTGTACAATATTACGTTTACCTTCGTCATGTCATGGACGCATAAAAACAAAATTGTTTAATGAATACATTACTGATTACATTACCACCATGATGGAATTGATTGCCAGTTTATACGTAAATAATTACATCTGAGATGTATAATCTGATAATGAACGTGTGCGCCAAGTTCCAAAATCTAAAACGAGTTATTCAATTTCGACATCGCGACCGTTTCATTATTATTATTCACTATAATTTGTTTAATACATAATTTTTGGCGAGTAAAAAAAAAGCCTTTTTTTGCATCGCCATGAGATCATTTTATAGGCGTTTAAAAGTGTAAGTTTAATAGAGATGTAGAAAGAAACTCTGTGATATATTGAGATCATGACCCGTTTGGTAGAGTTTTTTTTCCAGCACTAATTGCGAGGCGAGTCTCGACGTTCTGTAACCATAAATACCACCTCGTAGATTTTTTTACGTATCTCGTAATTCTTAAGAATTCACATCATAATGTGCTTAACAATATAATCTGCTAGTAAAAGTATAAATTAATACAAAATATTAAATACGTTATTTTATCTTACACTTTTAACACACTGTTATTTTATAAGGCCAGTATTTCTTTGTTTAGTAACTGTTTCAAGGTTTTGGTAGTAAATAAAATTAATAAGCAGTTGACTAAATAAATTGGCAGTTTCCACTGTGTCAGTATGAATGTGGTATGTCATAATATTAAAATGGCAGCAATATGTTCAGTGTTGGTAAAATTAATGTAAAATTAATGAATAATTAATCCATAAAATGGAAACCTAACCTAACATATTATTAATTATTTCCCAACAATTTATAATTTTTCTATTGACGATTGATATTTTTAAACTGCCAAATGATTTTTTTCTCACCTTTTTTGGTATTTATTACTGACCGTTTGCTAAAAAATGACTGCCCATTAATTGAATTAAATTCTGCCAAAAAATTGTTGCCATTTTAAAATATCATTTAAATGAGTTGATTAGTGATCTAGACTTGGTGATATTTGTTTCTATTTTTATGTACGAGTTCATAGTTGTTTCTTGAAGCGACACACATTGTACAAGGGAAGAAACATGCCGGCGGGTATAGCTCAATGGTCAAAGCGTTGCTTTGCAAGCCAAACTTCATGGGTTCGATCCCCGACGAAGATTAAAAAAAGCATTCTTAATCGATTTCTGTGCTCTAAAATATTGTGTGAATTTGATCCCTCACATGTAAAATGCCAGTCATAGCCTATTAATTAAAATTGGTGGCGGACGAAAGTCGTCCCGTGAGACCACCCATTCATAGTAAATACCTGTAATAATAAGGACGATGCGAGAATCTCGGGCTGTAGTCTATGACGTTGGAGGATCAACACTCCACATGCAGCGCTTAGCCATATGCACTATGGCAAGCGTCATAGAATTCCACAGATAAGACTTCAGAATTACTATCACCATCTGTCGGTATTCTCCTGTATGTGTTTAGATAAAAAAAACATAAAAGCTTTGTTAAGCTTAGTGATTGCTTCTACGAAGTGTTTTTGATTTTTTTTTGTACTTGATCGAGTAATACAAGTATATACAGGTAAAAGAGTAATCATTAATATATATGTCGGCGAAAGCGCGACTAGATCGAAAATATAATTTTACTATGTAAAAAATAACTTACAATATTTAATCATAGATTTTCAATGTTATATGTACATAGTAAATAAGTAAGAATTTACTTCACAAGTACTCGTATGTACTTACAATGTAGTAGTAATAACGATAGCACATAAAAGTTTTTCCCTTCCGTTTAGCTGTCTTGGAAAGTTCTCTCTGGGTGTAATTTATCGACGGTTCTTCGACGCCCATCCCATTTCCCTATTATCTGCATCATTGTTCACTTGAATTGTATCCACTGTCTTGACACGGGGATATTAAAATAACAAATAATTTATTATTTAAATCGATTTAAAAAAAATAAGCGTGCTTGCTACCAGCCATTTTGAACATAAACCTATTTCATATGTTTCACAGCTTGTATAGCGAAGGTTTTAAACATAAAACGAGATTTTTTTCTAAAGTATGACAATGTATTTTAATATCTTTTTACATGATTAACTTATTGTAATTTAAGCTTAGTCCAACGACAATAGCATATTTTACGCGTTGTTCTTGTACGATCTTAGAGGTTAAGCAACATTGTACGACGTTCAAAACTTGAATGGGTCTCTGCGTGTTGCTAACGACTTTTTTTTATGTATGTAAACACATACAGGAGAATACCGACAAATGTTGATAGTAATTCTGAAGTCTCTTCTGTGAAATTCTATGACGCTTACCATGATGCAATGATGCATATTGCTAAGCGCTGCATGTGGAGTGATCGATCTGCCAGCGTCATAAACTATAGACCAGATTCACGCATCATCCTTTATTGTTACAGGAATTTACTATGAATGGGTGGCCTTCACGGGATGACATTCGCCTACCACTAGTTTTAATTAATATGCTGTGACTGGCATTTTACAGGTGAGGGATCAAATTCACACCAACCGAGGGTATTTTAGTGCTCAGAAATTGTTTTTTTTGTTAATCTCCGTCGGGGATCGAACCCACGACTTTTGGCTTTCAAATCATACGCTTTGACCATTGAGCTGTATCCGCCGAATGGGTCTCTCCTTGTTACTAACGTCGTATCTTTGTTAGGTTGGGCTATCCCTTATAACCAAATAATCTCTTGGAGCATAGGGCTAGTCATTGATCTCCTTAAAAATGGTTGCTTTAACAAACACTACATCCAGAAGTGTACGGACATAGGTTGATTAGAGTGATGGTGGGCACTTCTTTTACAATCATCGAAGTTAAGCAACATAAGACGATGACCAAAACATGGACAAGTCTCAGCTTGTTGGGACGAAATAGTCCAGGACTCAGTCGTCAACGTGCAATAGTCGCTGGTCTGATATAAATAAATAAATCGTTAAAAATACCTGCAAAATTGAAAGCCAGTTGAAAGGTGTGTTAGTAGTTCATAGGATATATTCGTAAAGTCTCACTTTTGCATATACATACGAGTATAAATATAAATTAATATTTAAGTTTACAAAATGGTTGATCAGAATACAAAATTTTAACCTAAAAAAATGTTTGAAAGTCAACAAAATGAAGGGCTATTTGAGAAAAATGTGTACACAAGTTAAGTCCTGCTTCTTCCGTAACGATCTTCTATATTATTAGATCTTCTAAAATTAACTCTAATCTTTCACCGGGAGCTGTTAAACTTCTTGTGTGATCAGCTCGCGAGGTCCTCAACGAACGTCGCGTGTTTCATCAGTATCGTCATCATACTATAAGAGAGGGGTATTACACCGAGTTCCCGAAACTGTTTTAAGGACCGGCTATTCTTTTATCACTTTCACATTAAATTTATAATGACACACTAAAAATATGTTGATATCAATGGGTAACTTGATCAAGACACGACTACTTTGAGTTAACTCTTTATTTATTTAAAACTGAAACAAAAATTTGATTTAAAACTATGTCATGCGTTAATGCAATACCGTGAGGCTGTGCCACGGCCAGGAAAGCAATCAAAAAGCAGGATCGACTCAACCTTGACCCGCTCTATACAGGGTATGACTGCGAGATAAATGGAGAGGAGTACCTTCCTCGGCTGCTATGTCTTTGATTGGCGATACGTTGACCGTCCTGTCATCCGTGGTGACACAGGGAACCACATGGTTCTCTCGTTGGCCACCGGTTAGCAGGGGCGTTACTGGTTAGCTTTTGCGAACGAGATCATGAAGTACGATGCATGCCGATTGATCAACAAGATGGTGACAACTGGTATCAGTAAATGCATGTAATTCCTACTAAGCCATTTCCTACTTTACCACGTGAATTTTTACTTTATTTATGTACTATACGGGTTGCGGAGGACCGAGAGGAATGGAGATCGAGATGCAAGATTCTGTTGCTGCAAACCAATCCACCGGATTGATACTACGAAGAAGATGTACTATAAGTCAATGCAACAGTAAAAAGAATTTCAGTATGAGGTGTCTTCGCAGAATATTAGTAGTGCGTTGGTTTGACTTCGTGTGATATGACAGTTTTAATATGGAAAGCCTGAAGAGAGGCGACCGCTGTTGTATCCAAGGCATATATTTGGGTGATTTTTAAATCAGATTTTTTAAGTAAATCGGATGACTAGCTCGACGCTTCTAATGCCTGGACCATTTGGGCTTGAAGACCATCTCAACTCGACTAGCAATACTTGGTAAGCAACAAGCAGTGACCCATCCATGTTTTGATGCACGCCTTATGTTGCTTAACTTCGGTATTCTATCGGAAATCGCGATGTGCTACTGTCGCTAGACTCTGAGAAGTACAACAACCCGTATAGATCTTGCCTATCATAAAAACAAGTCCCTATCATTATCTTAACAATGTAAATACCACAATTGTTTTACCCAAAGTACAGCACTCAGCCACCAAAATGTTCCTCGCGTGCATTTAAACGATTATGTAAACACAGCTTGAGGTGTTCCGAAGCAATAAGGCTCCTCCAGTAATGTTTTGTTCCGGTAGTAGACGTCCACCTGTGGAATCTTAATTGCCTCTAGTAGTCTAATGTGTGCTTCGGGTCTGCGTGGAATCGAAAACATTGTTCGACGGATGCCGCTGTGACGCCATGACGTGTTTTTTTAAAACGTTAACACATTCGTGAGAATACCGCCAGACAGTGTTGAAGGTGGATTCTGTAACACTTTCTATTTTGATTATCAAAAAAATCTGCTATTATATGTATAATCAGTGGATTCATTTTGATGATCTGCCATTGCTTGATTACAGCATGGTATTCACGCATCGTCAACAAATTTATTCATTAGTTTCTTTACTGCGAATGACGTCTCTGGCCATCATGAGTTTTTCACGGATTTTCGAACCTCCATAGTACAGATATATTTATGCTGTTGTAATATTTATAATTATCTGTATATATCAAAACTAAATAATAAATTGGATTCGATTAAAAATTCTAGGTTACAACTAACGTATTTGCTTACTGGAAAATATATGACACTAATATAATAACTAATTTGATTAAAATATACAGACAAAAAGGTGCTCTTTCAAAATGTCTTTATTTTTCCCATTTCCGTCACTCAATAATCCACCTAGGAACATGGTTCATGGTAATATGTGTCCTGACAATCTCCAAGGCAGAATCCTTAGACTTGAGGAGACGGCTACCGTAGTATCCGAGGCTTATTTTTGGGCGATTTGTTTGTCGGATTTTTAATGAGTGATTATCAGACGTTTTTGAGGCTGGACCATTTCGTCCGAAGGAACGGCTCAAACCAATGGTCATTGTTGAGCAAAAAAGAGGATAATACCGCCAGATGATACCAAATATATCTTATTTGTGAATTTTGTAGCACTTATTATTATTTCAATAATGTATATGAAAAAATATGATAGTATTCAGACTATCATATTTCTTAAAACTTGTGGCGTATCATTCATTGTCCAAGAAATGTTCTTAGTTTTCAACATTTAAATTTATTCTAAAGTCTTATTGATCATAGCGTTAAAATATCATATTTTTATATTATGTCTGCGTATTTTTTCGAGGCAGATATTTCTGACTTTGTAAATAAATATATATTTCTATGTTTTGTTAGATTCGAACCCGCGTCCGCTTGCGTGAAAACGAGTAGCACCTTGGCATTATCTCTGCTGATTGAAGAATGGTGACATTGCCCCCTGTCATGGCTACTGTGAGATAAGTTATGTGACGGCATACACTGAGGTGTGACGAGCGATGCACAGCGTTGAACCCCGATGACCCCAGAGATATTTTAACCAACCGAGATTATGTTTTTGTTTAGACTTTCAAATGAACATAAATAAGCTTGTTGTCATATTATTTACGTATTAGCGAACATCGTGTCTCTATATACCAACGATAAACAACTTATTCTTCTATATAAAGGACAAATCCGACCTATCCTTGAATACGGGCAGTCACCTTTGGATTGGAGCCCCAAAATACCTTCTAAACTAAATTGACTCAGTTTAAAGAAGAGCAATTCGTTTGATAAACAGTGACACTCTTATGTCTAACCTGCAATCAATGGAACACGGGCGTAAGATTGGTTCTCTTAGTCTTTTCTACCGTTAATACTACGGTCGCTGCTCTTCGGAACTTAAAGAACTAATTCCTCCTGCACCCACCCACAACCGACAAACTCGTCTTACACTTGCCGAACATCCATAAACGGTTAATATATGTCGACCAATAACTGGCAGTTTCCAAAGCTCCTTCCTTAATGCCACCGGTAAGCTATGGAATGCTCTTCCAACGTCTGTGTCTCCTCCTTCTTACAAACTGGATCTCTTCAAGAAACAGATAAATATACACTTGCAATCTCCCCAACCCACACACAAACACGAACACAACACACGTTTACCGCATGCAGCGTCCAGCCTCCAGCCTCATAGAGTGCATTGGTCTTGACCGGGTGTGCTCTCCTGCATGCGATTACATTAAAAAAAGACTTTAAACTTGAAAGAGAATATGCTGCTTCAACATTATAACAAATGACATAATGCCTCACATCCCAAAATAATGATGAATAAATCTTGGAATCGATGTATCTTATAAAATAAAGAACTAGGTTGCTTCGATTTATGTTCTCCTGCGACAACCACTCAATGAAGGAGTCAATTATGATAAACATCGACGAGATCCACAATAGAAGCTATTGTTGCGGATACAGCATAAATTTAGATTTTAAGAAGGCTGAGTTATTAGATCGACGCTACATAAATGTGAAAACAAATTTTGCCTTTTGCTGACTACCGAATATATTTCGTAGAGTATTATCCATCAGTACGCTTACAACTAGACGGCTTTAATGAAAGATAACCGTGAATTACTCCAAACAGCTCTCTAGTTGAGATGTATTACGTTTATTTTACGATTATTCTTTGTTTAAACAATCATCGAAGTAAAGCAGCATTGGGTGGGGATCGTCTTTAGATGGGTAACCGTTCTTTGCATTGAGCGTTCTTCATGACAAATTGTTGAGGCGTTAGTCAAATCATACGATCTCTTAAAAAAATCTGATTTACAACTACTTGAAAAATATGCCTTGATTACTAATACCTTCTCTTAAAGTTTCAGAGATTTTAACAGATGAATATTTAACCCTTTCATTACGGCTCGGTGGAACACAAATTATACTGTCAATTATAAAAGTAGTATAAGGTCTGCCATCTAAAGTTTTTTTTTCAACTAGTGCTTATTTCGTGAATGGTAACACTTAGCTCATGTCTGATTTGACAGGTAATTAGTTTTATCATTTCGCTGAACGAATATGGTTGTGTATACGCTTGAACAACGCTGGGAAATATTGCGACATTACTTTGAAAATCATGGTAATGTTGCAGAATGTGTGCGAAAATTGCGTACGGATTTTGGAAGAAGAGAATCACCGTCAGCTACGTATGTTCGTTATCTTGTGAAAAAAGTGAAAGAAACTGGCGTCCTCATCGATAAACCAACGCGTGAAAAGCCAAAAATAGTGCGTACACCCTAGAATATTGCTGCTGTGGCAGAACATCAATTCACCGTCGTTCTCAACAATTGAACATTTCGGAGACATAATTGAGACGAATTTTGCAGAAAGACTTTGGTATGACATCATACAAAGTCCAATTGGTTCAGGAGTTGAAGCCAACTGACCATCCAATGCGTTTCAGCTTCTCTAAGTGGGCCTGCGATCGACTTACAAAAGATGCCGATTTTGCCAAAAAAATCATCTTTTCAGATGAAGCCCATTTTGATCTTGGCGGGTATGTAAACAAGCAAAATTGTCGCACGCATACATTGAAAAGACGTTGCACCCAAAACGAGTCACTGTTCGGTGCGGATTTTGGTCCAGAGGCATAATTGGGCCATTTTTCTTCGAAAATGAGCAAGGAGTGGCCGTTACAGTCAATGGCGATCGTTATCGGGCCATGTTGAACGAATTTTTGTTCACAAAAATTGAAGACGAGGATATTGGCAACATTCGGTTTCAACAGGATGGCGCTACGTGCCACACAGCCGAAGCTAAATCTTTTCATCTTTGCATCTTTTAAAAAAAAAAAAAGTTATTCGGCGGACCCTTTATTTGAAGCATAAATGTACTTATCTGGTATATTTTCATATATCACATCGGCTCTTGTATCTTTTAGCTATCAGATGATGCAAAAAAAACTATTTTAAAAAAGGAGCACAACGATTTAACGTGGCTACTGATGTCAACGATATGGGAATCTTACACGGCATATATCGCATACCGATGCGAACAGGTTAAAGAAAACCACGTGTAAGAAATAGATTAATTTTGAATACTATTACCACGTGTATTCTACCTACACACAGTACGTGATATGTAATACTTTTCGCACAGTAACTAAATATGATCGTAATTCTCGTATGTATGTCAACAATATTTTCAGATAATCTGTGAGATGCAATGCGTGGACGGTTATCAAATTAATGATAGTGTTTACAGTAAACTCCGTTTAACCCACAGAACTGTTGTAATAAATAATGTTATTAATGTTGTAAATTATCATTACCGTTTTGCAGTTTAACCGCTTTAAAATCATCTAATATTTTTTTGTAACGAATTACCGCCATGACCGCATTAATGTTTTATTAATTACACCTATATATTCAAGAAAACTTAGCACGATCCATGCATATTTAAATTAAAAACATATTTTCTAGAAATCTGGCTTATACACAAAGTAAAATACTCTAAATTACTGAAATTACGAGCAGGTACAAGCTATAAGTGTATAACTATAACACACATTATCATATATGAACAGTGGTTGAAACCAACTTGAGTGAAGATATTGACATATTTAGTGTTATATTGCTTCAGATTCAGTGCTAGTGTTGACGAAGGCGAAATTTTGAAAGTTTGATGTTGGTGACAATAATGCCATGTTATTTGTGGGTCATCCATGATTTATTTATGACAGGGTTTTTGTTGTTACAAGTCAACTATTTGCATTGAGTCTCCTAACGCTTGTTCTGGGTGTGAGGTCATTGACACTAAATGTGTCAATAAATTTACAAGGCCACACTTTTATGTAAATACTTCAATAATGAATTAAGATATAAAAATATTTTGTAATGTTATTGAACGAAATAAATAAATAATTGTCTAAAAAATTAGTTATTTGGGACAAACATCTGAAACATTAAAAAATCTAATAAATACAATTTATTTTCTTTAAGGCATCTTAGGCATCATGAAATCTTTTTTTGAGTAGTATTAGTAAAGTTAACCTTCCTATAGCGTACAAATCGATATTCGATATGAAACCAGATTTTTTCCATAACATTTGCTGCGGTATTTCATATATTCAACGGTCCTTCCTATAGTATACATTTTAGGTTCAAACGCTCCTTTGAAAGAAATGATCTAAATGGTCCGCCAAATAACTTTTTTTTTTTAAAACAGGGCGCAAAACATCGAGTGTAGCTTCGGCTGTGTGGCACGTAGCGCCGTCCTGTTGAAACCAAATGTTGCCAATATCCTCCTCTTCAATTTATATAGGTTTCGGGAGCATTGGGCTAATCATTCAATCTTATTAAAATAATAATTAACAAATCACCTAAAACCAGCTCATATACTATTGTGCCGTCTCCTATCGTCCCTGAACTCCTGCCACTAAGGTCGTCAGGAACCACTTTGAACCAGATTGAACTATACCACACTTTCGAGTTCAGAAATGTCTTGGGATATGGCGTGGTAAATGGCAACTGATAGAAGTGAGTGGTGGAAGTTTTTTTTTCAATGTATTTTTTATGTTAACACATACAGGAGAATACCGACAGATGGTGATAGTAATTTTGAAGTCTCATGTGTGGAATTGTATGACGCTTACCATGCTGCATATGGCTAAGCGCTGCATGTGGAGTGATTGATCCGCCAACGTCATAGACTACAGCCCAAGATTCACGCTTAATCATTATTATTACAGGAATTTACTTTGAATGGGTGGTCTTCACGGGACGACTTTCGTCTACCACCATTTTCATTAATAAGCAATGACTGGCATTTTTACGGGTGAGGGATCAAAATCACACCAACAGGGGGTATTTCAAAGCTCAGAAATCGTTTTTTTTCCTAATCTCCGTCGGGGATCAAGCCCACGACCTTTGGCTAGCAAATCAAACGCTTTGTCCATTGAGCTATACACGCCGGTTATGGAGTAAAGACTAACTTTTTATAGCGATTTTTGTATAAAGTCCCTTTATACGAGTGCTATGGAGTATTGACTACAAATATGTTTGTATTTAAATTATGATTTTATGTAACATTGTGTCTATTGACAACGATTGTTAATATTGTTTGTCTAGTATAGTAAAATTTTCAATAATAACAAACGAGGAAGTCGAACTAGGTATATTGCGGTTTTCAGTCCTAAACAAAACAACTGTTAGGGACAACCGCTAAAGCCGCAATTCTTTTATACGCAATGGACAAGAGAAGGACTTGTATTGTTGTGAAATACCTTGTCACAGTCGAGTACTAAAAGGGAAAATCACTTATGCTAAATGCTGAGTCGTGACACGTTAAACTTTACAAACTTAATAGTCTTTTACATAATTTTACTACATTTTCTTCACGGAATGGTGCCCACTTTAAGGTTATGTTAAATAGCTGTGTATAAAACATTTTTATTGTACGCTTGTACAGTGGAACGTGGATAATTTTCTTTCAAATCCAGTGTAATTCATCTCGAATGAATAATGTTGTTAAATATTAGAAAAAATAGTTAATACTGCATAAGAGTAATTGAATTATGTAATGTGTTTTGCAAACAAATAATAAGATAAAGAAAATAATACATTTTTATTTATTTACCTAGTTTTTACATGGGTCACGTAAGATATGTTCTCTGTTTAGGAGACTGCAGTGTTGACTAACTTGAAGCCTTTCTCAATCCATCACTTGTCAACAGACAACAGTTTGTTGTTGTCTCAAAACAGAGTTGTCTAATTTTTTAAATGTATTTTGTAATGTTTCACATGCTTGCCCCAAATAACTAATACCTTGTACATCTTTAAGTAATTTCAGTTTAATAATTAATTAGGTTAATAGTCTTGCATCTTCCTAAATTTTCTTGATTATAATAATTACATTTGTGTAGAAATATTCAGCATACGAAACCGGTTTATGATACGTGGTTGACTTTACAAGTTGTCTGTTTCTATTTGTTATTAGAGATGACACATAATTAATTACAGTTTGTGTATGTCGACTAAGAACGTCGAGATTAATGTATTGTTTGTCTTTTAAGGTCGCGCGTGTGCCAGGGATCGTAGCTTGATCGAGAGAGCTGCCATCCGCTACCAGAGAGAATCTTCGCTCCAACCCTAGCAATCTGTCAAATCGGCTACAATAGTGAGAAAATATTCGCGATTGAACTGCACCGTTAGAGAAAGCCTTTGACAGAGTGAAACCGTGAGACGTTGAATAATTGTTTCATCCGTTTTGATCGATGCCGGTGGAAAACTGCGCAAACAATCGTATTGACTTCATACCAACGAGTGTTCTGAAAGCACAAAGGCAGGTTTCGTTTAAATTCATTTCTCTTTAACTACTTGTGGTCAGTGTCGGAGATTACTTTGTGATCATTAGTACGGCCAGTGCTAAAGTGATTGAGTAAAGTGATAAGTGTTTTCTTTGTTAAGTATTGATTGTGTTTGATGGGCTGCTAATTCTTCTTCGGCACAGCAAACTTCCAAATCAACATGTTGGGAGTATTCAAGCGGAGATGGAAACCCAAAAGGTAATGTTTTTTTCATATGCTTAACTCTTCTTGGTGTACATTTTACATGTAGATTTATTCTTTCTAGACTAATTGAGAAGTACTTGATGCATGTTATGTCGGTTGTTATTTTGTTCCAGAGTATAATATCCGTATATTTAGCTTTATAAATGCGTCATATTATTGTTAAGCTTTAGTATGTTGTTCAAGCATTCATTTGCGTTAGTAAATAATAAGTAGTGTAATTCATAGATTTAAAATTACGAATCCAGATTTATTTTATTTTTTTCCCTTACAGAAACATTACAAATTTGAACAACTCAATTCATTTCTGAAGTACAATAAGAATGAATCCTTATACAATGTATATACAAATATAGGTACTTATGATTAAGTACTAAAAACAAAGTCATAAAGACAAGCAACAGAAGGTCCCAATGCCCATCAAACAGTCGACGCCAACAAATTATTCCTCCAAAGGAACTCGTGGAGTTCATGTTTGAATTGGGCTTCCCTTACGTGAAATATATCAACATCCGAGGCGATTTGGTTAAACGGTCAGATAAATGATAATAACATAATTAAATTGACAAAAACTTCCTATCTTATTTTAACATGGATGACGCTGAGCACTATTTATTCTCTTGATGGAATACCGCGGTTTCGCCTTTGATGAAATCCTTTCTTTCTTGATCTTTTTCGTAGTATCAATCCGGTGTATTGGTTTGCAGCAACAACATATAGCATCTTGGTCTTCACTCTTCTTGATCTTCTGCAACCCTCTTTAGCTCAGCATGCTTAAACGAATTTGCCAAAACAACGTCTTGGAATGAATACGAATAGTTTCATATATAATAATTATATTGGTAAGAGTACCTTATATGATCCACATAATGTGACATTTTTCCTCGTGTATTTATCCCACGTATTATATGTTATTGTCAACCATTCGCACGCTTTTACTGGATCTCTAAATGTTGTGACAATCGTTGATTTCCGGCTGGTGTTTTCTCAGGTCTATGTGAAACAGCTAGTTTACAAGAAAATATAACTATTTTCCCTTCTACTAACATATCAAATACACCTATTCTCAGCGAAAATTTTCTCATACCACATAATATTTTCAATCACCATTATTATCACCTTCAATCAACCAACAGCAATTTCCTTTTCCTATCAATATAGGTTTTTCTTTAGTCTTTTCTACCGTTATTACCACGGTCGCTGCTCTTCGTAACTTAAAGAACTAATTCCTCCTGCACCTCTCACAGCCGACAAACTCGTCTTACACTTGCCGAACATCCATACACGGTTAATATGTGTGGGCAGCTTCAAAGTTCCTTCCTTAATGCCACCGGTAAGCTAAGGAATGCTCTTCCAGCGTCTGTTTCCTCATTTACAATCTGGATCTCTATGTACAAACACAACACACGTTTCCCGCATGCAGCGTCCAGCCTCCCCTAATACATAAAAACCAACAGCAATTTCGTTTGATGTCCTCATTCCATACATCAACAGCTTCTTACCAGTTCTTTGTCGCAATTCAAGGGGCTCTTCAACCAACTTTTTCACCATTTTTAAATTACAAGTATGTAGTACTCTCACGTATATATACATAATCATACACTTTATGATAATTTTAATACTAATATCCTTTATTAAATGACAAGCGGAGTATGCAAGACTGAATGTGACTGCGGCGTGGAGATGATTGATACACATGCAGTGTATCAATCATGTATCGACCAGTGTTTTACAAGTAAAAATATAAGCTTTAAATTATCAATTTTATCTATACATATTACAAATAATTAGTGATTAGGATATTATGTCGCAAGAAAACACTAACAACAGTCTTTTCTTCACCGGGCTTCGCCATTCTAGAAGGCGGTCGTTAACTAATATAGAATGTACTCAGCGGTGCTACAAGATGCAAAGAATTATGCAAGGATTATGGCAGCTTACAGAGCTTGATGGTTGCAGTTTTTGACGAACGTATTCTTAAGTTAGGAGAGTGGATATCACAACGATCATGATAATATTATGAACCATATAAAAACGATAAACGAATAGCTTAAACTTGAAAAGTAAAACAATAATAATACAGGATACTAACCATTTAATTTAAAAACTGATTCATCACATTTAAAAGCTGATCAAAGCACAATTAAAAAAAATATTTAAATAAAATACAATCCATCTTGTTATGCTACTAGCATTTTGTATGCCAACAATTTTGTATATAGTGTCTGCATGTTTGATAATATATTGATGTCATAAGAACCAAAAGAAGCGGTCGGGTAGTGTAAGACATTTTTAGTTTAGTTCCTGTGACACAGTGACATATTACTTTATCTGAATGCCAGCGGAGCATGTGTTCCATTTGGCTCGAGAAGCTCTCAGAAAGGGCACCCATTTGTGCGACGATATATGTTCCGTAGTGTACTATAATATGTTCCGAGGTATAATTCTCTGTAGTATATTACGTGTGGCTTGTACCGTGTTATATGCCAGTGACATAATAGAACATTCGCCATCACTTCCGACCACATGGCTCTTTTGGGCGTACGTAGCCAAACAAAAAACTATCGTTCGAGTGTAATATTTAAACAATAAATTGCTTAACACCCTATTTGGTTAATCCAACGAAAACATTCGAATGTTTTAAAATATCATGTTCGGTTCCATCGACAGTGTTTTTGTAAATGAATAAAAGGGCACTAGGAATTACTTAATGAAAATTCAGTTATAACGTTTTGTCGATATTTAGACATTAAAGGTTAAAAAAATAATTACATTTAATAGTGTGTAATAATAAACAAGAATATTTAGTTTTATTTCATCATTATTTATTTTGACATTTTCAGCGTTCCATTTCGTAATAGAAAATCATAAACGCGTGTAAAACGCATAAATTTTACACATTATTAGGGCATTATAAGCTCAGCCAATTTAATCCATACAAAGTAACCCTCCTTATCGTTTTTCATAAGATGGGTTGATTAACCCGATGCTCCCGAGGCCTAAAATATTTAGTCCTAGAAAGCGGCTTAACCCATAATAACAGCATACTGTTATAGGAAAAAAAAAACTTCTTTCATTTTTTCTTAATATCAACTTTACTAAACATTTATTGTGTTGTCACTCCTACAACAGTTTTGTGCCGTTCGAAAATCTTTTTTTGATGCATATCAAAAACAGTTTTGTCTTCTTATATCTGTTCCACATTTTAAGCAAATGTTCACCACAAATTGGGGTCGCTCACTTATGTCAGATGACGTTGTCCTTGATTTGTCCTATGATAATTCTACACCCGAAGGTACAGGAACTTATATAGTTCTGGAGGTCTTCGGGGACTTGAAGAAACTGCAGCTATAGTATACGAAGGATATTTGGGTGCTTAATAATCAGCATTTAAAGCAGATTGTATGATGAATCCGACTCTCTTGGTAAGCATCAGGCGGTAACCTATCCTTGTTTTGGTCCGCGTCAAATGTTGTCTCACTTCTGTGAACTAACGAAAACAACGCTTACATTGTGCTCGTTGATAATTAATACTACAATTTAATTGAATAAATTAATTGAATTAAATATATAACTCATATTTATTTCATATCTATGTATTTGATTTTTCTATTGTACTGAAATACTTGACTACTATCTTTATTTAGCACACAATCCTTTCACTGTTGTCCGAAATACATCCAATTGATATCGTTATTTGACCTGGTGCATTGCGTTGCTATCATTACTAAATATTTTGAATCAAATATTTAAATAGATGACAAAGAAATGCACGTACAATGTTTAACTACTTTTGACAGATAAGAACACTTTTTCCATCGTTAGGGAACAAACGTTTCTTCTATCACTGAAATACATACTAGTAGAAATATGAATAAAACAATATTAATTCAGTTCATTCTTGAATATTAAGCAATATTACAATTCCTTTATCAAATTTCAATAGCAGTCAGAAATCGCTTAGATTAAATTATTTTATGATTTATAAGTAAAGTTTTTTACACTGCATATATAATCGTGTCGGAAACAACAGGGTCAGATCATGTCTGCCCAGAAGTGGGTGACGTCGATGGCGTTACTCCCGGCCATAATCAGGTCTTCCTGGGTGTAGCTACTCGGATACAGCGCACACTCCAGAAGGTGTGACAGGATCTGCTCCACGGCGCAGTCATATTTAGTCGGTCCGCTGTAAAACTGCCAGGCTTTCATTTGTGTCCTCGTCATGCATACTCCGGTCCGAAGTCTGTTAAGGGACCTCCATATATTCCACCACTGGTCGTATCCAGGGGCTAGTCTCTTTCGGGGCAATTCAAGTATTCGCCTCAGTTGCGCTTCTCCACATGTTTTAAACTAATATTCTACAAATGAACTGTCAGAATGTGGGAGTGTAGTGTAAGTAATGTGATCTGCGGATTGCTGAGAAGGAATTTTTATGCGTGTTAGGAAAGGATCACTGGAAATACACAAACATTCCGAACAAAAAGAAATAAGAACATGGTATAATGTCACGGGGAATATAATTTCAGTAAGTAAGCTTAATATTAAAACAGTTTTGTTGAAAAGTAACAGAATATTTACATTAGATTCTTTCTTGAAATGATTTTTGGCTGGGAAATATTGCGACATTACTTTGAAAATCATAGTAATGTTGCAGAATGTGTGCGAAAATTGCGTACAGATTTTGGAAGAAGAGAATCACCGTCAGCTCCGTATGTTCGTTATCTTGTGAAAAAAGTGAAAGAAACTGGCATCCTCATCGATAAACCAAAGCGTGAAAAGCCAAAAACAGTGCGTACACCCGAGAATATTGCTGCTGTGGCAGAAAGTGTGTGTGAAGCGCCATCAATGGCGCTTCCATGCGGCGCTTGTTGAACGAATTTTTGTTCACAAAAATTGAAGTGGAGGATATTGACAACCTTTGGTTTCAACAGGATGACGCTACGTGCCACACAGCCGCAGCTACACTCGATGTTTTGTGCCCTGTTTTAAAAAAAAAAAGTTATTTGGCGGACCCTTTATAAAGCCAGCTCAACTCCCACCTTGATAGGTGCATATTACACAACAATAGTACAATAGTACTTAAACCGACCTCTGCTGACGGCGATTCTATCGACATATGTGGGACATACAATGCAAACATTAATAAAAAACGCATAGCAAGTTTTGCTTCTTAACGTGGACAGCCCACAATATATATTATGATTTATTAATTATACATGTCTTTTATGTATTTACATTATTGATATGTATAAAGTTTTCTACCTGCTTACCACGAATTCAGTAACATTTCAATTAAACTCTTCGTAAACATATCGTTCAAAGGGTTAAATGTCTTGGTATAGAAATAATTACTGTCGTATGTACTCGTACTTAAATACTCAGGATTTTTAACGTATAAGTATACGAGTACTAAAGGTACTTTTGGTATCTTAATGAGCAGTTGCGGCATCCTTATATTTGGAGAATAAGATAAGAGGCGTACTAAATGACCATACTTTGTACTGGTATTTCTGTTTTTCTCTCTACCTGAGAGATAGTTATATTCCAGAGAAATTTTTTAAATGAAAATTTACAAATCCAAATTATTAATATGAAAAAAAAAACAATAGCGGAAACAGCAGACCGTTTTTATGTGATATATCATTGTTGTATAACACAGATATTTTTCAAAACAAAATGCCGACTATACAGCGCCTGTATTGTCCCCACTCTTCTATACGGCTGTGAATCTTGGCATCTCACAAAAAACCAATGCAGCCGTATGAAAGGTTTCGAAAGCTCATGTCTACATAGAATACTGGGAGAACGATGTTTTGAATTTGTGAGGAATAGAGAAGAGACAGCGGAGAAGGCAGCTTTCCATAGTTAAGTCTGCCAAGAGGCGAATCTAGGATTGTGACGTATATTTTGCATGCCGCAGGAGAGCATCAACTACAGCTGCCTTACTCGCACGGTCCTGGAAGACTGTCGGGAACTGTGCATTGAATGTACTCGGCGGAGCTTCGGGAGGCAGAGCTAACATGGTGTTGCTGATGATGATGATATTTTTCTACATGTTTAATTTAATAGCATACGTTACTTATTTTCAATATGAATGGAAGTAAATTATTATGAATTCACACAGCTTTAAACGTGTATAATTCTGATACGTAGGTACGCATTTCATCAATGTTTATGTTCGCATTACTCGATTCCTAGAGCGGGAATAGTGTTGTATAAATTAGCAAAGTTGCATAATTTGCAATGCCATTTAGGAACACAAATATGTGAGGTTAGTCGTGGTCAAGTCATGAATTTATAATTCTGTCGTTAATAACAGGGGCACCATAATATTACATATTATATTTCATAGCATATTATGTATGATAATGTTTCTCAGTTACTTAATACTCGTATGTATTAAATACATTGAAACATGTACAAAATATCGTCAATTTCTCATTGAAAAATATGCGAAAATGTTCTTGGTTATTTCGTCATTGAACCTTTTTATGTAAATACAATCAGCAGAATACTGCTATTGATCATGGAGAAATCTCATTCATAATTAAATCCTCCTCTCTTAGTTAGTTATTGAATTGCGTGGCGGCAGGATGAGGAGCAAAATAACAACACACAGACTTTTCCAGAAGCACATATATTTTCACGATAAATTTTACAAACTTCCGGGCCTAGCGAAATAACATCCTGGGCCGGCCATAATACGACCTCGTCCCGGTCGGCACACAACTGACGGCACCGGGTGCCGTGGTCGATGACACCCAGCGCCGCAAGTGGCGATCTATATAACTAGTCCTAACGGCATTACAAAATGACAATACATGTGTGTCCGATGAGTGAACGAAAATAACAGACGAAAGATCGCATATTGAGGTTTTCGGTAACAGCCTGCAAGGGCTATATCATGCTGATATCAATAAATTATATGATGCTTGCAATCTTTTGGGGATGGCTTATATGAGCGCTTTATAATGATCTGCTATCACCGTAAAATTTACAATTCAGCATTCACATATCGTCTATTTTTAGGATACTTACTGTGAATGGGTGGTATTTACAGGACGATTTTCTTCAGGCTACGACAAGTATTTTACAGGTAATAAATCAGTTTTAAACCGTTCCATGTTTTTCTATAGCTATACTAGTGCTATGTTCGTAAAAAACAAGTACAGAATTGTGAATAAATTCTAAATATACTGAAATTGTAGCCGTTGGTTTAATGTATCTAACATTAGTAAAAGCCGGCGGGTATAGCTCAATGGTCAAAGCGTTTGCTTTGCAAGCCAAAGGTCGTGAGTTAGATCCCCGACGGAGATTAAAACACATATAAATTTGTAATCGATTTCTGAGCTCTTAAATACCCCCGGTTGGTGTGAATTTGATCCCTCACCCGTAAAATGCCAGTCATAGCCTATTAATTAAAATCTGTGGTAGACGAAAGTCGTCCCGTAAAGACCACCCATTCATAATAAAGTCCTGTAATAATAAGGATGATGCGTGAATCTCGGGCTGTAGTCTATGACGTTGGCGCATCAACACTCCACATGTAGTGCATAGCCATGTGCACCATGGTAAGCGTCAGAGAATTCCACTGATGAGACTTCAGAATTACTATCACCATCTGTCGGTGTTCTCTTGTATGTGTTTACATAAAAAAAAGCTTCGAAATTGTGTACTATAATGTATATGTTCATTTATCCTTCTCTGTTTGTACTGTAGCCATTTATACAGTATACGAGTATATTGATTGGGGATCATACTCGTATATATTTCAAGTTTCTTTAGGGTTCGAACCCACGACCTCTCGCGCTGTAAGCGAGCGCTTTGCTCACCTCCGTCTCTCTAAATCAACATAATATTATGTTTCACGTCATCGCCGAATGGAAGACGAGAAGGATTTGCATAATTTGCGGAACTAAAAACTACACCAGCTGACCGGCGAAGAAAACCAGTCGATGTAATAGACACCCAGCGTTCCGTTCGGATTCGTTTCATCGGCCTTTAATAACACGGGGACCCGATGGCATACGAACCGGAAACTTTTGCTGGAATGAATCTGTGATCTGCCATTCCTGTAACGTGATACACTGAACCGAGATTGCGTGGCAGCCACTGATGCGTGTGCTTTGTCGTTTTTTTTTCATCTCGTGTGATTTTTCTAGTCGTCAGTTAATCGGCCTTATATGGAGAGTATTCACTTCAGATAAAAGGCTGCACTCACCAACTGGGGCTATAACAGTGGCCCGAAACTCATAAGATACTTCTTTTAATCGGACATTATCATTAAGGAATTTAAGATATGAGGCTGTAACCTTTCGACCGCGGTGCCTTTTCGGTATATTTTTTAATAGAATTTTAGATTATTAATATACGTGTATAAGTGTGTAATACATTTTATAATAAATATATATGTCAGTAAACACCATTAGTTTTCGACTCGAATCTAATATTTTATATATTTAGTTAATTTGACAGCTTTATCAGCTGTAGTATGATGCTTAGAAATCCATATAAAGTTTATGATTTTTATAAACTTATTATTATTATTAATTTAAGGGCAGTAAATATAAGTACATATCTTTTTCCAGAAAATCAGGATTTTTCACTTTAAAACGAGTATCGGTAACCAATTTTGAAATATGATTTAAGCTCAGATCTTCACATGCATATTTATTATAATCAAAGCATATTTCCTCCAATTAACATTTATCAATCATTTTAATACGCTACGTTCACGACGAGATTGCCAATGCTGATCGCTAATAATTAAATATTTATATTACCAGAAGTAGGTAATTAATTATGAATTTAAGTTAAATAAATAAATTATGCAGGGAGCGGCAAAAACAGCTGACGGCTTGATGTAATCTCAAGTAATCAAACCGTCAGCTTTTTTTGCCGCTCCCTGCATAAAGTGTGCAAAAAAAATTTTGCTGCAATATACTTTTAAATTACATATATGAATTTTTAAATATTTATTAGAATATTATTTTATTATTTCAATTTACGGTCATCTTTCTTCTCATAATTATTTCCCTTCATAACTGAAAATTGACGTTAATGTGTTTAAACAAACGGAAAATCTTGGCATATGTTTTATTTTTATTTATGTATATTTAATCCTTGTAAGTGTAATCACCGAATTGATTACATAATTGATTGGAGCTTTTACTAAAACGTAAAAATTGTAATATAATTATTATATATCGGTAGATATAAGAGTTGACAAGGTCTACAGTGCACTCCGAGACCAGTATAACAACGCCTTCCGAATGTTGTTGGGCCTGCCGCGATACTGCAGTGCCTCAGGCATGTTGACGGAGGCGCGAGTTGATGGCTTTAATGCCATAATAAGGAAGCGTTGGGCTTCTCTGTGGGCGCGCATTTGTGGCAGTCCCAACGTAATGGTCAATGTGTGGGCGAATAGGTGGAACTCACGGTTGGAGGGGCACTGGATGCGTCTTCATGTGGCCATCCAGAGGGGATCCGGTGCTCCACTCACTGAGTGGTACAACAATAATAATGTTGTGTATATGCACATGCCGATTTATATTTTCTGTTTAGTTTAATTTTTGTTTTTACTGTATTTGCTTTGAACTTTATTGTATGTAATATTTTGATTATGGCACTAATGTAATTTACACTAAATAAATAAATTGTAATATTATTTATTTTATTATATATATTATACAATTCATGTCAAGTACTACTTCTTCAGCTTCTTGGTTTTCTAACCCTGGTTAAGAGCTGAAGTACTTAGGCGGATTTATCTCCACCGATGCGTATCCTCTTATGTCGGGAACGGAAATAATGCTCCCGGGGTATTTTTATTTCAATCGTCAATATTCATTTTCGTCTCCTGCGGCCGTAACGATAAATCGCTCGGCTCTCAGTTCCTCTGATCTGGAGGAGAATGCACGTGGAGCCGGCTCTCACGTGACACGTGTATGGAAATTTATCGTCGAAAACGCAAATCAATAACCCTTTATGTCTGGTCTTGTATGTAAGGAGAACGAAAGCGAAATTATATTCGGTTCATTAGATACAATACGCATTACGTTACTATTATATGTGTTACGACAACTAATCTTTCTATTATTGATGTTGCATAACATATCAACATATATATCATGTCATTTTATAATAATAACAATATTAGACATTTGTTGGCGGGTATAGCTCAATGGTCAAAGCGTTTGCTTTGCAAGCCGAACGTCATGAGTTCGATCCCCGACAGAGATTTAAAAAAAAATGTTTTTTAATCGATTTATGTGCTCTAAAAACCCCCGGTAGGTGTGAATTTGATCCCTCACCCGTCAAATGCCAGTCATAGTCTATTAATTAAAATTGGTGTTAGACTAAAATCGTCCCGTGAAACTACCCATTCATAGTAAATTCCTATAGTATCGGGCTGTAGTTTATGACGTTGGCGGATCAGTCACTCCACATACAGCGCTAAGCCATATGCAGCATGGTAAGCGTCATAGAATTCCACAAATGAGACTTCAGAATTACTATCACCATCGGTCGGTATTATCCTGTATGTGCTTACATAAAAAAAATGAAATAAAATGATAACTCTTGATTGCAAGGCTGTTAAGCAAAGTATATATCATGGTGAGTAAAACCATTTTATAATCATATGTTTTTACACTTTCACATTGTAGAGAAATTGTAAATGAAAATAAGTACTCATTACACTTTCATCGATATAAATGGACACCTGTCACGTAGTAATCACGCTAGTGTAATGTGACATGCAAGTGCATCTAATTTTTAATGCATGAAAAATGGCATGGTTATTCTATGTGCGTATCAATTTATTTTATTAATTTAATTCCTACCTCACGGCATTTCACATTACCTTTAAGCATACAGTTTATATACAAGTTTTATCATAATGTATGCACGTTTATCACTATTCAACACCCACATTGAGGGCTAACTAGAGCATAGTGTGTACATTTTACACTGGGAAATATTAACGCTGGATTTCGCCTTTGTAAATTAAAGTGCACCAATAGTTCTCAACATTTTTTGTTTTCGTGGCTGGATTGAGGAGAGATTCGTGGCCGGAGGAGGAAGTCCGAAATTCCGTTTTTCAAGGGGCACCGCGTGGAGGTTCTTTTCATGCTCCCCTGCTTGTATGACCAGACCCCCAACACCTAGACTCAAATTGCGAAGCAGCTTTCTGAGATCCACACAACCTCTTACATCTGGCCCTGAATGTGAGAGGCTCCAGTTTTGGCAACAAATCGCATCAGAAGATTTCATTACTCCAAAGGAAAGCCTCGCAACAGGCCAACCTTGACTGGTGGACCTGGAAATCCATGAACAGATTAAGAGCCGGGGTAGAACAAAGGACAATCTCGAGCGGTGGGGAATGCTTCGGCAGGGACAGTAATTTTTGTGCGACTGAGATGTGCCTAACAACCTGCACATCTCAGGACCTGATGCTGGGCAACACACGGGCTATATGACGCATTTGGCGCATATGACTTTGCGTCTTATGTTTGGTGGTGCGATACCAGCCAAGGGGTATAGTTTTGAAATGTGTGTTGGCTTGAGGTAACCTGTGACGACTGAATGCATTATTCAGGGCAGTGTCCACTAATTTAAAGTGCCTAAATCAAAAGAACCCAGCGACAAAAAAATTTAAAGTCAAAAACTCTGAAAATTCTTGGAATTTGAGCCATAAATGATATTTCAAAGCTTGTCACTTTGTCTTACACTATATAAGCTACATTTTGTATTTTCGCTCATTTTTTCAAAGAAAATATGTAAAAAGAATTTCTGAATATCAAATGTTGAGTATCCTTAAATAGACTCGCATTGTGGGCGTTATTATCGGTTTTACTTCACCACGTGTCACTGGAATTCGAATGATGATAATAATGAAATATATAATGGCTTTGGTACACACTTCACATGTGTATATGGTGCATGTTGTGTACGTAATGGCACATATATTGTGGCGCTGCATGTTCTTGTATAGTTGATTCAACACAGCTGTCATTACACTGCTAATTGCGACGAGGCGATAAATCAGATCGATGACCATATGCCCCTATTTATTAAATATACTGTTTTATTTCAATGATCTGCTCTTTCATCATCATCATCAGCCTGTATCCGTCCACTGTTGAAGGAAAGCCTCCTTCATGAGTCTCCATCCCCTTCGATCCTCCGCATCAAGGTCACTCCCGCTATTCTTCTTATGACGCCAGTCCATCTTGCAGTGGGTCGGCCAATGTTTCGTTTGCCAGTTCTTGGGCGCCATTTCAATACTTTTCATACCCATCGACCGTCGTCTCTTCGACAGACATGTCCTGCCCATTGCCACTTGAGAGTGCCTATTCGTTGGGTAGCATCCACTACTTGAGTTCTTCTGCGTATTTCCTCGTTTCGGATTATATCTTTTAGCGACACTCCGAGCATGGATCTCTCCATAGCACGCTGGGTGACTTTTATTTTATTGGTAAGACTTCCTGTCAGATTCCATGTCTCTGCGCCATAAGTTAGTACAGGGAGAATGCATTGATTAAGCGCCTTAGTTTTAAGACATTGCGGAAATTTCGCTTTAAAAATGTACTTTAGTTTTCCAAATGCTGCCCATACCAGTTGTATACGCCTGTCAGGTATTACCAATAAATAGGTACGCCATTACAATAAAAGCTGATCACCCTCGTTTTGCATACGAGCATAACTCTGATTCTACAATATATTATGTAATTATTGTTGTGAGGCGAAATATTTTCATTACATACATACATACATACATACTACTCGATGTATGGACGTTCTTATAGTGAACCAGTATCTCAGTATCAGTAAGTGTTGGCCTCCAATCAGTTTCAAAGTCACAAGTCATCGCGATTGCCAAAGGCACCTGTCGGTTAGATTCGCATTTCTTGACGTGAAAAAATTTAGAACGTTTCGAACTCAAACAATTCCGAATCAGCTCATCTGCTCAAAGCTCGCTGACGGGTATTGCTTAGAGGTAAAACGTCTGCTAAGCATGACAAAGATCGTGGGTTATATCCTTGATAAGAATAAAAATAATAATCATTTGTAAACTCTTTGAATATCAACGTTTGGTGTGAATTTGATAACTCACGCATTAAAAATGACTTGAATGTTCGTAGACATAATAAATCACTTTAAAAATGGATGATGCGTGAATGCGACGAACTGTGTGTCTAATGATGTTGGCGGATGAACACTCTTTATGCAGAGCTTAGTCATATTTAAAAATGGCCAACGCCGTAGAATTGTCACAAAAGATTTTTTCACTATCGTCTGTCAGTATTCTCCTGTATGTGTTTACCTTAAAATACGTATAATTGCAAATACGTGGAGATGTTATTTAAATCTTATAATGTGAAATAATGATGGATATGTAATTCGAAAGATTGCTTGAATTTGTATTAGCCGAGGTAGCAGGCAAAGCAGCATTTCATGCTACAGTCAGTTATAAGAGACTAGTTGCAAGGCCGTCGGAAACTATACAAAGAATGTATTCAGAGGAGCTGCGGGAGGCAGAGCTGACATGAGATGAGGCGAGGTCCATAGCGTTTGACAAAGCATGTTTGCGACAGCTCGTGACGACCATATCCAGTTAGCGGAGCGAGCATGATGATGATGATTAATATAAATATGTATTTAAAAGTAAACTTTGGAATGCTCTTCCAGCGTCTGTGTTTCCTCCTTCCTACAATCTGGATCTCTTCAAGAAACAGATAAATATACACTTGCAATCTTCCCAACCCACACACAAACACGAACACAATACACGTTTCCTGCATGCAGCGTCTAGTCTCCCTGGTTGAGCGTCATAGAGTGCAATGTTCTTGACCGGCTGTGCTCTCCTGCATGCGATTACATAAAAAAATCATAAACGCATTATTTGTTTTTAATGCATCTTGAGAAGTGAGTTCCAAGTAAATAAGAGTAATCTATGCTTTTGATAGCAAGATAACATGCAAGTGTTTGGTCGTGGTGCAGTGGTGCCATCTCTCGTGTATCGAGCGTGAGGTGCTCGTACTTGTCTCGTGGTTAAAGCATCGGCACGTATAATGAGCGCAATTTATCACTGCACTCACCTGCTCCTAGCCTCTAGCGACCGCATCGGAGAACTCCTAAAATAATCTTCTTCGAAACGCAGATAACTCTTTGAGATGTCAGCCAAAATATTTAGTCACGCGCTGTCAAGACCAACAGTCTGATCATCTCACGAGTTCCGACTAGATGAGAGAAAGAGATGGGAACGCCCTCATTACATTACTAACCACTTTACTGACATTTGACTTCTGTCAGCTTCATATGCTAATAATAATATACATACTCTGAAAATATTCTACAGAGACATGTATTGTTATGTGATGTAAAAAATGGTATAAATACATATGGTTTCGCGTATCTGCCCAGGCAGAGAATGGTCGTGTGGACAGCGCGGTATGTAGAATAGAGCAAAGGTGCAACGCTCGAGGTTCGAATCACGCGTCTGCCGATATTTTTGTGACCTTCCATGAAATAAAATTTGTCGTTAATGCTGGATTCTTAAAAATATTATGTACGTTTTTATTACATTTTAATAATGGAACATGCAAATAGGTAATGGTCGAAAGTATTTTTGGAAGTTGTCCAGAAAAATTGCGGAATGCCTGTCGCTTGATATGTTTTAGGTACTTGAGAAAAAAGCGAGGACGCACAAGTTGATATTATTTATTTTTAGTATTTTCGCACGTCGATGAAGTTTGCTATTTGGTGTATTTAATGTCGGAGCAATGATAGAAAGAAAGCTTTACGAATTTTATTATATAAATATTTTAATACTAATTTAGACGCAGTGATGGCATATAACGTAAAAAGAAGTGAAATTTATGCCAATGAAAACATTATTTATTTATATTGAACGATTCTCATCATTATCATTTCGCATTCGTTCCCTAACTGGAGCATATGGTTGTCATTAACTGACGTCATTTTCCTGATCTCAACATTTTTTTTTATAAGCAATTAAATATACATATACTATACATAAAAATCCTTAAAAGAGTCATTTCATTCAGAAAAAATATCGGCGAGAGCGGGATGCGAACCGCGGACCTTTGGAACCAACCATTTTTGCCCAGGTAATTATACCGCTCGGCCACCGGCCGATTTCTTCCACCTGAGATGACTCGTCTCTGTCTTCTATATAAGTTATCATCGTATGATAGATGTCGCTATAGTATATATTCAAAGTATGTATATTTTTATTTTTGTATTATTCAATCAGAATGCATTTATTCACAAGCTTAATATTATTACTTCCGGCAGTCTATTTATTTTAGTAAGTACCACTCGGGTTTTTTTTTATGTAAACATATACAGGAGAATACTGACAGATGGTGATAGTAATTCTGAAGTCTCATCTGTGGAATTCTATGACGCTTACCATGATGCATATGGCTAAACGCTGCATGTGGAGTATTGATCCGCCAACTTCATAGACTACAGCCCGAGATTCACGCATCATCCTTTATTATTACAGGAATTTATTATGAATGGGTGGTCTTCACTGGATGACTTTCGTCTACCACCAATTTTAATTAATAGGCTATGACTGGCGTTTTACGGGTGATGGATCAAATTCTCACCAACCGGGGTATTTAAGAACTCATAAATCGATTAAAAATCCTTTTTTTTTTAATCTCCGTCGGGGATCGAACCCACCACATATCAGCTCTATCTCCTGGAGCTCAACTGAGTTGTAAGTATAATTCCCTACGACCTTCTACGACGGCGAGAGTTTGATAAACTGAAGAAAAGACAGCTATAGTAGTACACTCGCCCGCAGTAATCGAAATATATGCCTCCCAGACGACAACTCATAACTCGTCCCCTGATCTCATGGATGATGCACTCAATTCAGAATACGTCTTACAGTATTGTCAGGATCATATAGACAGGCGTCATAGAAAGAGAGGCGAATAATAGTTAAAGTTGCTACAATATTAAATTTGTATTTAATCCTTTCGCATCGGTTATCGACGATTCCCCGACCGTTGGCATTGGTTGACGTGATATATCGTCTTGCTACTTTCTTAGAATAGTTTTTTATGCATCAGCTGATAGCTAAATGATACAAGAACCAATGTGATATATGAAAATAGACCAGATAAGTACATTTATGCTTTAAATGCTAGTTTTATAATTGTCAGTATAATTTGTATTCTAACCGAGCCGTAATAAAAGTGTTAAGAGTGTAGTACTGTGATTTATACAATGTACATATACGTATAATAAAATAACAAAAATGCACGTTGATTAAACACTGACGTAAGAGTATATTGCATCTTCGTAAAATAATAGTTTGAATATTGAATATAACGATTGTTATAATGGCCATTTATCTCTTCGTCAGCTTTCAAAATCTGACGTCTGTGCTAAAATCTATAAGTGCAAATTTCCAGCGTAATTGTTTGATAAAATGGCCAGTCGTGGTCGTCCCCCCGGGCTCGTTGCTTGGCCGGGCACAGCTCAGTGTGGGTCATAATAAATTACGCGCACCTATTACAGGTAAGCCTCAAAGGTGTGAATTAGCTCCCAGGAGGCAGGTGCGCCTTTGAGAACTGTTCCATTAAATCCGGCTGGCATTTAATTATTGCCGAGTGAGTCAAAGAACTCGCAGAGACGCTCGCACATAACGAGCATCTCAAAGCGTCGAAAGCGAAAAGATAATTTTAAACGGGAGATCGCTCCCGCCGGTGTTTTTCGGTCTTGAAAATCGTAGCAGTTGTAACGGCTTCGACGACGTGAGAAGTAGTCCATAATGCGGCGTTCCGAGAACTCAAATAAACTTAAGATTTATTAGAAGCTTCAAACATTTTAACGTGTGCTTTTTGAGCACTTCAAAAGCTCCGAAACGTTTTGTAGTAATCAACTCATTGTATAAATGCAGCTTTAACAATGAACTTATTATCATTTCATTTTGCATAGTAACACTTTTCGGTTCGTTAATTATGTCACCAACAGGTGAAAGGTAGATAGACGTGTGTGCTTTTAACGACGGTTTTTGTAAGGTAAAGCTTTGCGCTGTTAGCGGAGGCGTCGAAATGTCTGCGCGCTCTGTAAGTGATGCGAAAGTTGTTGAATTGCCGAATTACTGCCAGGTGTGGGCGAGTGACATCGATACTTTCTTACCGGTTGAGAACTGATTGTCATATCAGTCTGACAACATGAATCGGTGGACACACCTTTGTGATTTTTATATTACTATTTATCCATATCTGTTCCTTTTTTGGAGCACAGAAACATAATATATATACATGTTTTTTTAGCTGCGTTCCTTAAAAAGATGTACATTTATGTCGTTGTATTGCAAGTAATCTGTTAGAGATGAGATTCAAAAATTCATTGATGTTAGAATTTAAAATTATTGTGTATAAACTGAAAATGTAAGTTAATTGAATGAAACACGATCACTTTCTTGTATGAAACATACGAGGGTTATCCGTAATATAAAGTTCCCATGGCGCTACAGTCCTGAAAAGAGCTGCCTGCAGAGGTCAGTCTTGGCTTGGCCGCCGTACGTGATGGATCTTCCCCTCGCTTCGCCCGCCAGGCGTTTATTGCCTGCAAAAACATTGCGCCGGTAGAAATCCATTCCCAGATATGCGAAATATATGGAGACAAATGTACAACACGTGCGCAAATGGTGCAGTGAATTCAAGAACGGGCGTACTGCGTCCATGATGAGGGGCGTCCCGGATGGCCATCTGCTTCTGACGAAACAATCGCAAAAGTGGAGGCAGCGATGCTCTCAGATCGAAGAGTGACGGTTCGTAAGCTCTCCGAAATGATCCCTGATGTCAGCAAAACCTGTATTGACAAGATTTTGAAAGAGAATCTAGAGTAATCACTCGCGTCCACCACTTAGATCCGAATCTCTCGTTGAATTTTTAAGTTAATATAATCTTCTTCAAACGACTTTTTGGTCGTCTCGAATTGTCGGCGAGTCATTAAGCACGTGGCCTGCACCGCCACACCTGCCCGCGCGCGCGCTGTGTAATTGAGATCACTTCAGAGAACCGCTGAATATGAATGTGAACGCACGGAACAACGTCGTAACATCAGCGCTCTCGTGCGGTTATCTCTAATGTATCTCATTCTGGCGGAGCAGTTCGTAATTACAACCTTTAAAAATTATTATGACCGAAAAAGGATTTGATAAACAGGCATTCCACTAGAAAAAACTACTATAATGTATGTTGTTTAATTGCATAATAATTGATGTACGTCATATATTATAAATTCTTATGTGTACGATTTATAAAACTGACCCGTAAGATCCTTTTTTGAAAGCATACTCGTATATTGTTATAAGCAACACGACATATTGGGTTGCCTTATAGCAAAACATATATCAGTCCTCAAAAGCGTCTACTTAATTAAGTAAGAACGTAAGAAACATCACCATGACAGATCACAAGACGCAACGTTCTGCACGAAACGCTCACGAACCACGACGCTGCATCTCTTCCATGATCAATTAGCTGGTAAAACTAAGAATACTATATCGACCGTCGTAACCTATATACGTTAAGCTTTAGATATTGGTATAAATTGAGATCGATGGGGATAATTCATTCACTAATGCATTGCGTATTTAAAATTGTGAGTGGGTATTTGCAACGTTCTTTAATGCGAAATAATAAATATGTGAAATTTTCAAACGGTACATTTGCATAGCATTGTTTAGCTTGCACGACTCTACATAATGTGAGCTTTATTTTTATTAAATTTATCTTTTAGCGTTTGCAAGGAATTCCTCTATGAAACGTGGCGCCTTTGTAGCGAACGCAAATGTTGCCCCTCTGAATAAACAAGTCTCGCTTTGTCCGGTTTGTGGAAGTCACAATTGAGAGAGATAGATGTGTAATCGTCACGGGGGCGGAGGCTGCCCAGGACCGACATTGTTCCCTCGAGCCGGGCTTGCGAACACTGAGCCAGATTAGTCTAAGAGGGGAATCGGTGACAGAATTTTTGATGGTGGAAATCGTCCATCAATCATCGTCACGTGTATGATATTTTCAGCATCATTAGAATTTGAGTATTGAACATCAAAAACCACACCCGTTTTCAATTTTTTAAATGAAATATACTCGTTTCTATTGTACATCAGAGATTCTGTATTCTGATCATCTTCACACATCAACTTCCTTTACAAGGAAACGTTATTATACTCGTGCTAGACTCATGAAAATTTAGCGTGATATTTGCATTTGACTATTTGAATAAGTTAATTATATTTACTAGAATCTAAGGTTATATATGAAGTTTAAAATACTTGCAATTATTTGAGGCAAATGTGAGAAACATTATAAATTATAACAAATATAATTTAATTAGGTAAAAATTCAGGGATAATGCCATACTTTCATGACTGTAATGTAAAAAGAATCATTACTGTACTAACTATTTAATGTTTCCTTGCAATATAAAAAAAACTTTCTTTGGAATTAAAGTCTATCTAATGAAGAGGTATGGTATCCTTCTTATGATGTGGTATTTACTGTTACAATTTTGACTGTCCTGCGTTCGGTATTGTGTTGTCTTTGTTTGATGGCCCCTTGCGTCAATATTTTCTTTATCATTAAGACAATCTAATAAATAAAACTGATATTTAGATGCTGATAAAAATATGAATGTTGTGTGCATTATTATGTATACCTGTATACTCATACCATACATAGTTAGGTTTGTATTATGTATTTAGAGAAAAAATCGTGTAGATTTTTTTTTAGTGAAATGGATTCGTGCTTTATATTTTTTAACGAAAGCTTACAATGACTGTCACTCAATAAAGCTGATTTCTAAGCCTTAAAATGTACTTTCCCTTTCTCCATATTTTTTATGGATATTGTAAAAAACGTACTTTTGCGCAAAAAAACTCGTAAGATTAGCCTGAAATCTAAAGCAATGGTTCCAACCATCTTTTGCTTCATCAACCTTTGTCCTCTTTTTAGAAGATAGTTCAACCTAATCGGTTAACCGAGGAAAAAATATTTAATTATTGTATAATATTAACGAATCTTTTTGCCTTCTGTGATTAAATGAACTATGGATTTATTCCCATTTTTAGCTCTGTAAATTTTGTGAGCAAAATAACAAACGTCTACTTTAGTCTCCAAAAAGCATAGGCTATCAGGTTTTCTTTCGGTTCGTTCTGTGCAAGCTCTCAAAGCTCTTCCACGCCTTTCCTTTACTTCTTCGATGTGGAGGACCAGCTCCGTCGTCCGCGATTATGCAACCAGCGCCGCCCACGCTTCTCTCTGCAAATAAGACAACCCAAATAACTGCGACCACGCTCACTGGGACCAGGCTTTACACAAGCCTGTATCAGGGTATGAGCGTGGCCTAAAGTGCTCAACTCGCATGCAAGCGATTCCGAGTTCTAATCCAAATTATATTTTCTATCCTCGTTTATTTTCATATTTGGAATATATGTCATTGTATTTTGTAAGGAATATGGATTATACTATTATCCAGACGCTCCCAAAGCTTGGAGCTTTTAGTCCTAAGGGGCGTAGGTTTAGGTTTTTAAAAAACATTTCTTCACTTATAAACACTTACTAAGAAGATTGTTCTTAAAGCCTCATTTTAGTGATGAGCAGTTCAACGTTTTCCATTAAAACACAGTAAAATATGATGGTATATTTAACATTCAAATTGAAGGTGCATGAATGCTGTACTCGTAGTTTAATGACGTCACCAACACTTAAACACGCAGTGTTAATCCACCCTAAAACTACGCAAGGTAATCAACAAATGTTAATCCTCTCCACCATCTAGCGGCATACTTGCACGTGTTAATATAAAAAAAACACCTTCACTTCCTGGGTGTATCACCGGTCGCGCCCTCGCGTGCTGCAATCGATTTATTTACGACACCCTAAAAAGTGAGTGTGCATTGTAAATTCACTGCTATTACTCACCTTCTATATACAAAATTTTTTTAAAGAACGAAACACCCAGTCGTTGACCGGAGATATTCACTTCCTGCCATCTTTCCTTCAAGGCCATATAAAAAACATCTTCTGTGTACTTAGTTTTAACGCATTATATTATTATGATAGATTGCACATGTTCTTTTCATATGCAGCCCATTCTGCTTGAACTACATATAACCCACTAAATATGTGTTATTTCTTCTGTCATTCCCACTTTTTATGCCTTGTATCAAGACATAATGCACCCAAGGACCTTAAAACATACTTGTAAATGGTTTCTAATGACTTCCAGGGTAGAAGTCCAGGGACTCAAATACGGCTGCTTTAGTTTCATCATTATCAGCTGTGTACGTCCACTGTCGAACATAGGCCTCACGCATGAGTCTCTATCCTCTTCGATCCTTCGCCATCCGCATCCAGGCTACTCCCGCTGTTGTTCTGATGTCGTCAGTCCATTTTACAGGAAATCAGCCAACGCTCCGTTTGCCAGTTCTTTAATGCTGTAGTATCCAAAGCATATTTGGGTGATTTGTTAATCAGAACTTTTAGGAGATTAAATAATAAACATATTGTACAATATATTTATTATTTAATATAAAATAATTAGCTCGTGTGTTATCAAATTATGCTTCTTTAAACATTGTGTCTCATTATGCCAGCGCGACCATCAATTTGTCACATACTCTTACATAGGAATTTTCCATTATAGAGCTGCATTTGCAATGCTAAATTCATTCCTGAACTCTTGGCCACCTGCCAAAAGTCCTTCTTCAGGCAATTTGCATTTCAAGTTAATTATAATTAGCATTTAGCGATTAACATAATTGTAAGATATTTGGCTAATATTTTCACCCGTATATATTTGACGTTTTATCTTGTTTGAGTTTTACATTATTTTGTAAATCATTTAATAAATATTCACATTATACAATATCAGCTTAGACTTAAATTATTTCAGTTCAGTTTAAGAGACTAAAATGAAAATAATGTAATTATATAAATGAAAAGAGACGACGGTCGATGGGGAAGAAAAGTATTGGAATGGCGCCTAAGAACTGGCAAACGAAGCATTGGCCGACCCCCTACAAGATGGACTGACGATATAAGAAGAATAGCGGGAGTGGCCTGGATGCGGAAGGCGGAAGATCGAAGTGGATGGAGACTCATGCGGAAGGCCTACGTTCAACAGTGGACGGACACAGGCTGATGATGATGAAATTAAATATTTTATGCAATACATTGCTATTGACATTCTTGGTATTAAAAATATTTGTCATATGTACTCGTATATTAAACAAACTAAATTATTCAGTAAACATCATGGATGGACTCGTGAATCCTGTCCGCTATCTTGCTCTATTTCTTTTTCCAGTTGTTCTTAACCTCTGTGTATTGTCTTTCAACAAAGTCTGACGTTTAGCAGTGTCCGCCATTTTCTGACGCGTCACGTGACCAAAGTGCATAGACAAAACACCATCTGTGTGATCACTTTGAAACTACTTAACTGTCATTTTTGTAATTAATATCTGTCTTCGAATCTGACGTTTAAAGTACTTTTATTGTGTTGCTTACGTGTGAACTGTCATTGTTGGACTTGTGTTAAAGCGGAGGCATCCTTCAGAAGCAGACTCAAGACCCACCTTTTTACTCAGAGAGGCAAAGAAGCGCTTTTGGAATGATCATTCGGTCATAAAAGAGCGCTATACAAATACTAATATAATAATAATAATAATCATCCATTCTAATTCCTGTCATTAACAATCGTCCCACCATAATATATTGATATTTGTTGTTCAAAATTTCCAACCATCCAAAAATGGCTAACATCGTACTTTACACATCACTGTCTGGCTTAACTCTTTTGTGGGAGTTAACATAAAGGGAAGATAAACACGACGTTTTTGGTTGTACTCGCCGTGGTCCAGGTTATTACTGCGATTCGGCAGTCACTCCACTTACTTTATCCGTCAGATGCAATCTCTCGCTTGTTTACTCGATATTTTTATGTCCATTCACACCTACGATGCCCTCCCGACCCACGGAGCCTCCTCGCCCGGGCACCTGCGCTCGAAACGTCTGACTTTACGAGCTTTTGCGATGAATACAACGTGAAACATTGTAACGTCTTGGGTATTGCGATGCTTCGAGATGAATCGATCAGAACAACGCCACAAAATTAATATAACCGTTAAATAACGATAACCTTCTGAAGTATCTTTGACATTTACGCTTACAATTTGCAGTAATTACAACACAAAACCTCACCTGTCTGATGCCACTAATGCTTTCGTATTAATGCAGATTGGCATCCCAATACTTATTTATACCTACCTATATTTTCTTTACTCTGCGAAAACTGTTCCTATTTTATAATCTGGATAACATCGTTATAATTATAATGATCGCTACCCCAACTGGAGCATACGGTCGCCATAAACTGCTGTTATAAAAGTTTGTCACCTGTCATAGCTCTTGCCTCATACCATGTCAGCTCTGCCGAATACATTCTATGTATTGCTTACAACGACCTTCCAAGACAGCGGGAGTTTGGGGGTTTGAAGAAAAGTAGTAAATATAGAAGGTCGCCTTGTCTTATTCCTTACTTCGTTATTTCTCACAAAGTCAAACCATTATACCTCTAGTATTCTACGCAGGCATCTGCTTTCATCGCCCACTATACGGACGCATTGGCTGTTTGTGAGATGTCAAACTGCACAGGAAATTATATACAAAATCAAATAAGAATTGGGATGATAAAGGACCTGTAAGCGCTCGATCTGTAACACTGACTTTTTGACTTTTTTTTTAAATGAAACTTTTTTATGTGACAAATATTGAAACAGTAGCTATCGTTTTTTTATATAAGAAAAACAAAAACAAATATTTTTCTTTTGAGCCAAATGGAATCATTTAAAGGAACACTGTACACAACATTACTTCCCAATGATTCCAAATATAATTAATTCATCGATTGTATCGTTAAGTGACGAAGACACCGTAAGTGGAATGAAAAATTCGAAAGCTATTGATTAAGGAGTGCCGTCTACAAGTGATAAATAATAAAATCGCCAACAAACTCAAGGTGAAAAATGCATAGAATAAACTATTTACGAGTATTTGAAGTGAGAAATTTCATATTTAATGAGTGAAACCCAATTTTTGTTGCTCTGGTAATAGAAATATTTAACGATATTTTCACTAACGCGTATATACTGTGACATACCCCGTCTTGAAAAAGACGTCGGGCCGCGTGGAAGAAAGATGCAGGACCAGATTACATAGCAAAACAATGAGTTTTGGAGGCGCAATTCGCGTTTATTTTGAATAAAGACTTGATTTCCTCGTCCGACCGGTACATGAGATTTTGCCGGCCGGACGAGAGGTTAACTGACGACTGACGGAACAATGTGACATCCAGCGCCGCCAAGATAATCACGGCAAAAAAAAAACTAATTAAAAATGACAGTTGTACCAACATGAAATAGAGCAACTGTCAGTACAAATAAAATGACTTATGCAAACGTCGTGTAATTTTATATAATTAAAACTAACATTATTAGATGTGCATGTCAGGCGAGCGAACAAAAATAAGAGACAAAAGATAGTTTTTCGAGGCTTTTCGGCATCAGCCTAAAAGAGCTTTATCACGCTGATATAAACTACAATGATTTTTATTTGCATTGTGTTACTAACGATTATTATTATATTGCCCAATACTGGCTTTGGTACTGATTCTATTTTACTGTCAAGCCCACTCATTGAACTGCCGCGCTGGTCTGGTACCTACAGAAAACCCACGTATCCAAAAAATAATTGATTTCAATGCCTCAGTAATAAAAAAAAACATCTATACTTTTTTAAATATATGTATTATACGATTGCTACAGTTAGAACATAACGAATTCAGTATATTTTTAGTCAATTTTGAATGAATGAAATTGAACAACAATAAGTGGGCGTATTAGTCTTTATTAGACTTCAAGATACTGTTATCATTTAAAAATATGAAAAAACACAGTTGCTTAGAGGCAATCTAAATGTATTAAATAAAGCATTTAAGAAGCAATTTTTTCAACTGGTTTTGTTGCTTTAAATATTTTTTATATGTATTGAAACTTAAGGTAATCATATTTGGTAGAAAATATTGCCCTGGAAGATTTCATTTGTGCAACTACATATAAAATGAAGTATCTAGTTTGTGTGATTTTCATGAATTCAGAATCAGTAAGCCCAGCTAGAGAAATAAACAGTACCGTTGTATGAAAAAAATAACTGCAGATTAATAATATTATCGCCTATATAGCGTCTGTATTAACCCATTGTTTTAAATGGCGTTGTGAAAACAGACATTTACGTAGAATACTGGAGGTAAATAGTTTGACTTTAAGAGAATTGACTTGGTAAAGGAGCAGACAACGCAGCTTTCTTTACCACATTCTGTTAAGACACAAAAATATAATCATATTTTTTATATTGCAATTTGATGTACACATATCGACCACACCCCTTGCCCCTTTTTAACTCTCTACCTAGTCTAGTGAAACTTTTCCTTATAAGTCATTTACTACAAAGATCCTACCTGCTTATCCCCACTTTTACACACCACTTAATTACCCTCTAGTGAAACGTTTTTCCTTATCAGTAAATATTCATTTACATTCAGTACGTTTGTGCACATTGGAACTGAAGAAACTTTCATCGATCGCGAAACTGCCGTCTTCCACCAAGTGAAACAGTGCTCAATGTGATCCATATTGAAACAAAGTATTATCTATTTAATATTAACATAGAGTGTTACTATAGCTGCATTTTATTCAAGTTCGGACACTCGTCATCCTGAAAAGCCGCAGAGAACTACTTATTTAATGTATTGCTGACAGAGCTTAATGGCGGCAGTTTGGACGCACATATGTTCCAGTTAAATGAGCGGATATTTTTTGATGATGATGATAGTAAATATTAAAAAAATTAAAGTTTTTGTATGAAAACATACGATGGCAATTCTAAGTAAAGAATGCTATAGTATGAATGAATATATGAAAAATTTATGTCGCAATGAATAAAACTCACGATATGATTTTACTTGTACTTGTAGTATGTTCTATTTTCTTACGTAATACACGGTAACCATAGAAACGTCCAAACACAAATAAATGATAAAAAAATGTGCTTCAATTCACACACTCTATCAAAGAAAATATTATATTGGCATCGTTAGCAAACAGATAATGGAAATGTTATATAAATAGTCTGCTTTGTTTTATTCCTTTTATTGATTCAAACTCATTGTACTCGTAAATAATGTACCTATAAAAAAATAGCACAGGTGTCTCCTTTATACCACGGTTCTTTTATTTTCGTACATTTGATTAATAATTGGTTACTCGAATGATGTTTGTAATATTTAATATCGCTATTGTTAAAGTTTTTTGGGAATTCCTTGTTACAGATATACAAAAAAGCTTTGTTTTGTTTTATATAATTCATATTTGCTTATAATAAATATATATTTATATATTAGAGAGGTAATTTAAATGTCATTTAGTTATATACGTTTTACTACTTATAAAATAATACGAGAATTTATATAATTAGTTTGTGTTCAGCAAACTCCATCATAAGTTGTAAGCGCGTTTCTCGTTCGTTAATTGAAGTTTAACAACATTGTATGTGGACCAAAACATGGTTGGGACACCGCTTGTTGCCCACTACATATCTTGTTATGAGCCGCCTCTTAAATCAAATGATTCAGGCCTCAGTAGCGTTGATCTAATTTATCAAACACCCGAATATGCCATGGATACTGCAGCATCTTTTGAAGTATTCAGGCTCCCGTCTTGGAGGTCGTCAAGAAGCATATACTATGTTCTCAGCTGTTTTTCCGGGTGCAGCGATTTCTTGGGTAATGCCATAGATTACATGATATGGTTGCTGACAAATATGTGTAGGATAAATTAGTGGTGGAAATAAAGCGGATAACGTAAAGTAGGCAGACTAACTCAAACACTTCGAAGCGAATGGAAAAAGTGTTTCTCTAGGAGCAGCGATGTTTTTCGACAAGGTATGGATAAATTGTGGTAATTAAAAAATAATTGCAAGGAATGTACGTAGACTTACACAAACGCTGTATTCGAATGGAGAAAATTAATGCGAAAATTCACATGCATACGTGGTTCGCTTATCACGGTTTAGTATTTGCTGCGTTCACTTAGTACGTATTATATCCCCGTGTTTTTGAAGTAATGTCGCCCAGCGGGTATGCAAAAGACACGGGTTCGATAAAATCTCGGGATCATTGAAACTGCACGCGAACCGACAGCCATTTCTGAAATCAGAATTCGAAACACTGACTTATGAAATTGCTTTGCGTGCAATTCGCGCGTTCGTGTCGCGCCTAATCCTTAGCAAAACCATAAATTATTTTTATACGCCCATTCACATGAAGACATTAAATATAACTTTTTATAATAAATGTTAAAACTTGTTAAATTTATTTAATATGCCGTAAAACATAATGCAGATAAAATTGATGTATACTTTATTGTCTAAGGGCAATTGTTTGGTATGCACTTGAGAATGGAGTACCGTTTAGTGAAACTATGTTGTAGTTGAACGTAATTATGTAGGATTGCCTGGGAAGGCTAGATGTTGTATGCAGTTGCTAATGAACTTTGTTGCATGAAACATGAAGCATTGTTTTGAATTAAATTCTACTAATTGCATTTCGTAAAGCCGTACATATAGTATATTTTTCATAAATACAGACTATTTTTTAAACATAGAGCTTAACATAAAGATAAGATTTATAGGTAAGAAATATATAGAGTGGACGAAGATATTAGATAATTTGTTCCATGTGATATGAATATGAAGCTATCTGCTACACACAAATTTTTAGATCAATTTAAATAAAGATTAAAATACCAATGTGTTAGATATTTACAATTTACTTATTTGACTTCAATGGCAAAATTTACTTAGGATTAATACTTGTATTCAGTTATTATTATTATTAGTGTAATTTTTAGCATTCTCTTTGATATAATTTTAAGTATTAAATGTTTCTTAATTTATTTTAACATTACGCTTGTCGTTAATAATAACAGAAAAAAGAACGCGGTTTTACACTCAATGAGGTCTTAGTTAGTTTCCCCATTGCAAAGTGATGTGTCAATTTAAATAAATAATCTATTAATTATATACTCGTACAGCCAGCCCTCAATATATGGGTTGAACCGTCTCTTAGGACTAAATGGTTCAGGCCTCGGAAGCATATGGCCAATCAACCGATCTTATAAAAAAACATTATAAGAGGGTTGACCGTACGTTATTTTTTTTCTTATCGGATAGATTCTGTCTTATCATTTTATATTGTTTTTATTGATCTTTATTTACATTATTAATTTAAGCTCATTTCAAGTGTCTTGATAAGCTTTTGATTGAATAAATCAGTTCAAGCATTTTCAAGATACGGCCCTCCCATAAAATTTCAGTCGCACCCACGCTTCGCGGAGAACAATATTAAAGAGGGCCATCAACTGCCCATTCTTGTATTGATTTTTTATCAACCAAAGCGAGTTCTGAGTACACAATATGGCAGAGCAAAAAAATATATAAGCAAACACGAGCCAAAGAGAGCTTGTCGAATTGTTTCGGTCGGTTCCATCCGATACAATGGGCCCACGGGTATATCAGACCGGCAATAGAAAAATAATAAACAATAAAGTTTTGACTGCATAACAATTTTTACTGTTGTGACGCGAAGTTTTTTTCTTAATGTAAACACACGTCGAAGAACGGTATCCTAAGTAGAATATTAAAGTATTTCTATGGATTGTTTGATTGGCATTCCATGATGAGTCAACTTTCTTCAATTGACTATAGAACATAATAAAATAGAACAGTGCATACGCTAGCGTCCTATAGAGTTTCTTATCAAGATTGAAGGATAATTTAAAAATCTAAAAAAATCATTGACATAATGTATAATGTTGTTAGTGATTATACAAGTACATTGCGTTAAATAACCTCATCTGATCATCCGATTTCAATTAAAAATCTGATAACCAAATCATTTAAAATGTCTCGTTGCCATCTCTTCAAGACTTCAGAGCTCCTGGTACTGTAGGTCGTCTGGAATCATATACGAGTATGTTTCCTGCTATATCTTCGAATGAAAAAAAATGTCTTGGCATAGGGCATGGGCGGTGCAACTGCCAGAACTGAGTGGCGATAATTTGTGGTGACCATATGTTTCAGATATAAAAAGGATTATTTGATCATGGCGGCTTTAGAATATGTCAGTTAGTTAAGGATGGTTGACTCATGCGATCGTCTTAAAGAATGACTTCTATATGAGATGACTTGGTACGAGGCAAAGATAACAACAGGCTGACGCAACTGTAAAATGTGTATTTTGTGGGATTTAAAGGTACATAGTGGAATTGGAATGATGTGGAAGAACTTTGCAGCTTACAAATGCATTACCAAAGAGCGGATGAATATGTGAAGAATTAAATATGAGTTACCAAGAACTGACCAACAAAGCATTGGCCGACCCCCTGCAAGATGGACTGACGACTTAGGAAGCGAGAGTGGCCTGGATGCGAAAGGCAGAAGATCGAAGAGGATGGAAACTCATGCGGGAGGCTTACGTTCAACAGTGGACGGATACAGGCTAATGATGATGATGATAATGAAATATTTATTTATTTATAGAATCGAAATTCCATTTTTTTACAAATATACAGAAAAATTAGTATACATAAATATACAATAAATAGAGAAAAAAGAATAATAAATAAAAATTACACAAAAGAATAAGAAGATGACATGTGTCAAAGATCAAAGAGATCAAGGAGAACAATACAGAAGACAAAAGAGGAAAAGGATGTAAGAAAAGGATCGAGGTATGCTGGTAGGCCATTTAGGAGCGACATTGCCGTTGAACCAAATTGAGTGCTTGAAGCTCCACAAGCCTCGACTGGGATCAAAAACAATGGATGGCTACGAGCACGGGTGTACCTATCTGGAATATAGAAGTTAAAACATTCAAGAATCCTAGGGTTGTGAATTGAACCGCGAAGAAGAAGGAATGAATGTTTGAGTGCAGCAATTTTCCTCCGGGACTCTAGCGAATGGAAAGAAAGCATCCCTAGAAGAAAAAGAGTTATGAAATATGAGTATGAAAGATTGTGCACTACCATTGTAGTTGAATAACTGTAATATGAAAGGTTTTATTACGCGTAGTTAGTGATAATCTTAGCATCACGATTAGGAGATGAAATGTATGATGAAGATAAAAATAATAAGATGTTGTACTGCTAGAAAACTTGAAAGTTTTACGGTTGGAAGTAGTTATTTTCATTCTAATAGACTTCTAATCGAAATCATTAAAAAAATTTACTTTATTATTTTAAAATTACTTTGCTAAAATAAATAATCTTCTGGTCACAAAACTGGCGAGTTCAATAGTAGCCCTACTTGAATAATATTAATATTATTCCATGTGGCCCAGTTATCGTACGTTGGTAGAGTTTGTCGAGGCTTCCCACGCGATCACTCGCCGCTCGCGTAACATAACCTCCTCCAAGGCGCTGATTCAGCTGATTCACCAGACCTGCCGTCAACGTGCGCCAGACATGATGGCATCGACGGAAAATATACTTGAAAACTAGGGACAATCACGTTATATCAGTGAAACCTGGCATCTTAAAAAATCAAATAAACTCCTGAAAAACTGAATATATACTATAGAGACATCTATTGTTATACGATGGTAACAATGGTATAAATACAACTTATTCCGCGCATCAGTTCGGGCAGGACACCTATCCATACCACGTTATGTTACTCTTATTTTTATATTTATTTGATGGTTAAGTTCCAAGTTTAACATTCACACGTGAGGTCTGGAAGAATGCATTGATTAAAGCCTTGCTTTCATAGTACAGGAGAACAAATTTGTGATATTTGTTGAATATATTAGAAATTAAATATGCACATACTATTCATCAAAATCTTTATACGCATCAATTCGTTCAGAAAAAATATTGAATAATAAAAAATAATAATATACACACTCTGAATATATACTATAGAGACATATATCGTTATATAATGGTAACAATGGTATAAATACAACTTATTCCGCGCATCAGTTCGGGCAGGAGATAGTCGAGTGGACTAGGGTAATGAACAAGAGCAACGGTTGGTTCCAAGGCTCGCGGTTCGCGTCCCGCTTCTGCCGATATTTTTTCTGAACGAATTGATGCGTATAAAGAATTTGATGTATAGTATGCGTATATTTAATTAAAAATAAATTACCTTTATTTTTGAGAGCATGTTTCTACGTACAATATTAGAGGTGTTTATTAAAACAGCGATATTGTACAAATCACCAAAACTGAACAACATTGGACGTGGATCAGAAACTTTGATGGGTTATCACCTTACTAGATTTAACTGACATTCAACGAGAATTGATTATCTACCTTAGAGATTAGGTAAGGTCAGGTTGATTTTAGTTAGGTTGGGTAAAATTTAAACAATTCACTCACTTTCTTTGAGCATATTACCTTACAGAGTTGGGTGATAAAAAGGATTAGGTAAGGTTGGGCTTACCATTTTCGCTCGTATTTTCGGTGAGAGAATCTATCTTCCATCTCAATCTCTGTACAACCCGTGAATGCGATTCTAATCTCCTTCACGGGTTCTTTATTTTTATCATTTCTGTGCAGTGGCCACAATTGTTCAGAGGGGACTCCCACTGGACTTATCAGTTGCTAATTGATCCTAAATTGAATGAGCGTATCATTAAGGAGACTTAACTGTCCTCCGGTGTGATGTGGGTTCGAGGCGGGTAAAGTCCAGGTAAGGTTGGGTTAGGTTATGTGAGGTTTGATCGAATCACTCACTTTCCTTAGGAAATAATTCCACAGAGTTGTAAATTTAACATCATCCACGAATTGAATATTTCCTTCATGGACTTGACCAAATCTCCGTCCTTGCGACGAATATGTAATACAAATTAAAATCATGTACATAATTCTAACTTTTAACTGTTTATGTAAGGAGGAAGAGTAACTATTATTGCGATTCTAACTATTCTTTGAATGTATTTTACTTTGTACTCTTTTACTCACTGCCGCGTTCCCGAAAGTGGTAGACAGTCCGGCATCAGGAGTTACGACGAATTCGCGTTTGAGTTTATTTGCTCCAGAGCTTTGTTTCAAAATAAGCTTCCAACAATCATACTTGTACAATTATGAAGTTCCTCGTAAAGTCAGCTTCAAAATACTTATTCTTATTTATAAAGTGTGCGTGTTTCTAGTATTGTTTGTATGAACAGCTGACAGTTCTAATTTAAATTATACAATCTTAAAATAAAATATGTTTTACAACTTTGCCATTGTAAATATAATAGAACCACTGCATGATTTATAAATTGAAAAAAAAAACAAAAAATTGGGTATTTTTATTCTTTTTCAAATCAATTGTCAATGACGAGAATTGACAGCTTAAAATAATAAAAAAATAAAAAATCTATGAATAATTATAGGAGAATACTTAAAAATAATTACTTTAATATAGCTTGATACTTAATATATTTCCGATAAATTCGCTCTGTTCAGTCATTCTACAGATGACTCTGGCCCTTTTTCTCTCCCATCCAATTATGTCTCTAACATCCACTTATGTCACAACCATTGATAAACTGTTCTCTGTTTATGTTTAGTTTTACGTGTGTCCTGAAGATGAAGGTCTCCGGATTTGATAAATTATTAAAACTCAGAGATTCTACAATTAATATTATTTAATTCTTTAAAATCAGTTTTAGTAATGCCGTCTCGAAAGTAGCAAAACGATATATTTATGTCAACCGATGTCAACGATCGGGGAATCTTATGACGGCATATGCCGACAACCGATGCGAAAGGGTTAAATGATGTGGCAGTTTGTGACGGTCGACTAGTTTATATAGGAAGCTGATATGGATAAAAGGAATATTTCAATTATGGTTTATCAATTTTACATTCTAATCATAGCATAATTTAGCCGGCGGTCATAGTTCAATGGTCAAAGCGTTTGTTTTGTAAGCGAAAGGTCGTAGGTTCGATCCCCGACGGAGATTAAAAAAAATGGATTTGTAATCGATTTATGAGCTGTAAAAAATACCCCGGTTGGTGTGAATTTGATCCATCACCCGTAAAATGTCAGTCATAGCCTATTAATCAAAATTGGTGGTAGATGAAAGTCGTCCCGTGAAGACCACCTATTCATAGTAAATTCCTGTAATAATAAAGGATGATGCGCGAATATCTGGCTGTAGTCTATGACGTTGGCGGATGAACACTTCACATGCAGAACTTAGCCATATACACCATGGTAAGCGTCATAGAATTCCATAGATGAGGCTTCAGAATTACTATCACCATCTGTCGGTATTCTCCTGTATGTGCTTACATAAAAAAAAAGTACGATTAACTTGCATTGATAAATAATGAGTTATTTATCGTGTGTTGATAGAAAACCTAGTGATAGTACAGTAAACACATTACCCGCAGATCATTCATACGTTCAAGTGTTAGTCTATCATACTCATACCTCGATACAAATATTTACACTTTCAGATTCTGCGTTGACACGAGATAAGGATTAAAATAATAAATAAATCACGGTGATAAGTTACGGTTTCCTGGCACATGGATCGTGCGTATCGTCACTTGACACAAACCAGTGAGACACATTAGGTTGTTCAGATTTTATGTTTCAATAAATTATTAGACTTATTATAACATCTTGAGGTTGCTCGGAAAATGATCTTGATGATCTTGAAAGTTGTATTTTTAAAGAGAGGCGAATTGAATTGATTTTTTTCACGGCCAATTACACACTTAATCCTTTCATTACGGCTCGGTTTGAATACAAATTATACTGTCAATTATAAAACTAGTATTTAAGGCATAAATGTACTTATCTGGCCTATTTTCATATATCACATTGGTTCTTGTATCATTTTGTTATCAGATGATGCATAAAAAACTATTCTAAGAAAGTAGCAAAACGATATATCACGTCAACCAATGTCAACGGTCGGGGAATCTTATGACGGCATATGCCGACAACCGATGCGAAAGGGTTCAGCAACACAATCACATTACCTCATTATAGCTATAAAACCAAGGCTTGCTTGTAAAAAACTTTGCTTTTTTCTACGCAATCATTTTTAGTTGACACCCTTTCAAATATGGAAGTCAATAAGTAGCATTTGTGGTATAATTTTCTTTTCACTCACTATATCACTAAGTTAAACATGCCGTCAAATTGGTAAAAAATATCTAAATGTGGATGAACTAAATGTATTGACCGAAAGTCAGTTCCAAAACATCCTTGCAAAATTTATACGTGGAAATTTTGACGTTGAATGATGCACCATGTTCTGGAAGCCCAGGTACTGGTGATAATGAAACGATAAAGGTTATAAATATTTATTTATTTACCTTGTTTTACATGGATCACGTTAGATATGGCCTCAACTTAGGATACTACAGTTTCAACTAAGTCTAAGCCTTCCTCAATCCATCGCTGTCAAAAATATTAACAAGGTAAATAAATAAATATTTATAATTTATAATGGATCTCAAAGTGAATGATGAAAACATTCAAAAAACACACCAAACATACGGCGAGAAGTCACCACCAAGAAGGAGCTCACCAAAGCAACCCACCACGCACTCCACCCTATAGTTTGGGTATCAAAAGATAACCACACGGCTCAAATCAAGAAGAAGTTTCCTATAGTCGACAACGGAACTGGTGATACCTGAGGCAAAACTGAGGTTGAACATGTGGAGAAGCGCAACTGAGGGGAATACTTGGATTGTCCCGAAAGAGGACTTAGCCCCTGGATGTGGAATATAGGGAGGTCCCTTTACAGACTTCGGCCTGGAGTATGCAAGACGAGGACACAAATGAAAGCCTGGCAGTTTTTCAGCGGACCGACTGAATGTGACTGCGACGTGGAGCAGACCCTGTCACACCTTCTGGAGTGTGCGCTGTGTCTGAGTAGCTGCACCGAGGAAGACCTGATGATGGCCAGGAGTAACGCCATCGACGTCGCCCACTTCTGGGCAGACAGGATCTGACCCTGTTGTTTCCGACACGATTATATATTAATTCAAGTCTACAAACGCTTAAAATTGAAAATATATTCCGAACAGCCTAATAAATAAAATATCGACACTAGAGTAGAGATTCTTTAGCTATAAGTGCTCGTTCTTGACTGGCACTGAAGAACTGATGATATTTCAAGAGTTGCGTTTTTTTAAATGTCTGTTTTGAATCGTGGAAAAAAAAATGATTTCTTTTCTTACACTTTAAAATCCGATATTTAAAAATAAATCGAGCCACTGAATTCCATCTTCTTCCGGTAAAAGTGATATTTTATCTTTATTTATAAAAAATAAGTAGTCGCTGCAGGAAAGGATAAGATAGCTGAAAACAAAGGCATCTTTCATAACTTCTTTCACGGCCAGATTTGATATTGTGGTTTTTGGTTTAAGCCGTGTGTGGCAAATTTCTTCTTACCAATATTTCCACCGCCATTGCAGAAGTCTTCTTCAGGATTGATGACTCAACTAAATCATCAATCCTGAAGAAGACCGAAGAAATTGATGACTTAGTTAACTCATCAATTCTAAAGAAGACCCCTGCAATGGCGGTCGAAATTACTGTAACGAGAAATTCGCCACACACGGCTAAACCCAAAAGCCACAATATCAGAGGCATGTTTCATAGGCAGACTCGAGACACACCTTTTTGTTTGAGATGCATAGAAGCGCTTTTGGAATGTCCTTTTGCTCTCAAAAAAATTGCTTTATGAATACTGATGTAATAATTATTTCAGTGTAAACACATATCCGAGAATTCCGTCAGTGAAAGAATAAATCTCTTCACTGGATATTGGTGTTAATCAATTTATACGATACTCGGTGGGACCATTAAGAATCGAGTACTCTGCAGAGACCATTATAAAGTAATAACGATTTATCACGAACGACTTGGCGCGTGGGTGAAACAAATCATAAATATATATTTTTTCCATTTGTGTTACCATCCGGATTGACGCCATTTTCGTGGTTATTGAATCGTAATTAAAACAGTCTCACCGGATCACCCAGCTCGAGTAATTAATTTTTCATTTAAATTGAATACGTGGGATTTAATGCTTAAAACAAGTAATTTGTATGATGGCTTCGGTCGACTTTCCACAAGAGATTGATCAATTTTATGCATATTTTTAATCGCATTATTTTAATGACTCACTTTGTTATTTTTTGTATGAGATTTAAAAAAAATGTTCAGTTTAATGAATCATATTAGTCAATTAATCAAAGGTTATTTAAGAAATTTATTCTAAGTGATTTTTAAACGTTCTTCTTTTCTCTTCTTTAATGAAATTCTTTGCAGCTTAAAAGGTATTGATAATATATATAATAAAATTTAAAAATATATATTTGGTATAATTTAATACAGAGAGCGGCAAAAAGATCTGAAGGTTTTGTGTAATCTCAAGTAATCAAACCGTTAGATATTTTTGCCGTTCCTGTATAAAAGAAATAGTAATATATCTTCTTCGTAGTATCAATCCGGTGGATTGGTTTGCAGCAACAGAATCTTGCATCTCGATCTCCATTCCTCTCGGTCCTCCGCAACCCTTTTCAGCTCAGCATAAGCGCTACAGTTCATGTCCTCGAATACTTGCTGCAAATACTCCCGTCTAGGGCGCCGTTCTGCAGTAATGTTCGAACATTCCAGGTGGCATATCTTGTTGGCTGAAGGTTTTTCTTATTTGTCTTGGTTGTTTTGTCTCGAGCAGTCCCCACCCGGAGATCCGATTGGGGGACTATTTTATCTCCGGAAAATTTTACTTGAGATGCAATCATTTTTTTGCTGATACGTGGGATGTCTTTAAGACCTTTAATGTGGTATTTTCCCCTTTATTTCCACATCCTAATGCCGTTGACCATAAAGGTTCATCCGCCTTAGGAGGGCATTTACTACCTCCAGGACAATAGAGTGCCCTAACCAGCTTGACCTGATGAGGTTAGCTGGGTGTTAGCTTATTCCGGCCAACATTCGGTCCAAAAAATCTGATCTTTCAAATTATCATCAACCACAACTCAAATTGTTTTTCTGCGTAAAATTTCGTACAAAAAAATGATTCATAATATATACGATGCATTAAATTATATTGACTTTAGTTAATATGCAAGTTTTTTTTATTCGCATATGACGTTTAACCAATGTATCCTCCCTGTATTAACTTATGGCGCAGAGACGTGGAATCTAACTGCAAGTATTAGCCATAAAATAAAAGTCACCCAGCGTGTCACTAAAAGATAGAATCCGAAACGAGAAAATACGCAGAAGAACTCAAGTAGTGGATGCTACCCAACGAATAGCCACACTCAAGAGACAATGGGCAGGACATATCTGTCGAAGAGACGACGGTTGATGGGGAAGAAAAGCATCGGAATGGTGCCCAAGGACTGGCAAATGAAGCATTGGCTGACCCCCTGCAAGATGGACTGACGACATAAGAAGAATAGCGGGAGTGACCAGGATGCGGAAGGCGGAGGATTAAAGAGGTGGAGACTCATGCGGAAGGCACATTGAACAGTGGACGGATACAGGCTGATGATGATGATGATGAAATGGAGCATATGGTCCCCATAAATTGCCGCCACTCAGTTCTGTTAGTTACCTCTGTTTATACCCTGATGCAAGACATCTCCGCATTGTATGGGATTCTTTTATTATTATTTTCCAAGAAAATACATTATGTCAAATAAGTAATTCTAAATAATTAACAGACTGGAAGCATTTAATGAAAAGATATTCTAATTTAAAAATATGGGCAATCTTTTAAAATAATTAAATTAATGTTTAATTACTTCTCTTCCGTTGTTTGTGCCACTTGGATACAAACGTAAGTTTTTATCAAACGGCGTACTTGTTAGGTGTTAATTGTTTTTGATTAATAAGTGTGTCACCCGGCCAGGTGTATTAATTTCTATTATTCACTCTTTCACGCTTTGTGAACCCTGACAATGGAAAAGAAAGTGGCTTGTTCTAAAGTAATTTAAAATGTAAAAAAAGATGTAGAACTTATCAAACCGTTTTAGTATAACATAATCAACAGTATCTACTTGAGTTTATATAATATATAACGAACTTTCTAACATAAATCATAACATTTTCTTATCATACTATATGCCTTAGTAAGGAAGCGGATCTTATATACACGTAAACTATAATAATATATATATATAATCGTTTCGGAAACAACAGGGTCAGATCCTGTCTGCCCAGAAGTGGGCGACGTCGATGGCGTTACTTCTGGCCATCATCAGGTCTTCCTGGGTGCAGCTATTCGGGCTATAATAATAAAAGAAGGTGATATGGAATAACCAAATAAAAATAAAATGAACCCTTTCATTACGGCTCGGTGGAATACAAATTGTACTGTCAATTATAAAACAAGTATTTGAAGCATAAATGTTCTTATCTGGTCTATTTTCATATGTCACATTGTTTCTTGTATCCTTTAGCTATCAGATGATGCGTAAAAAGCTATTCTAAAAAAGTAGCAAAACTCTATATCACTGCTACCGATGTCAACGGTAGGGGAATCTTACACGGCGTATATCGGGTACCGATGCGAACAGGTGAATTGTATATTAATTCAATAACGGAATACTTATTATACAATATATACAACTAATATATTAATGATTGAATCATTTCTAAGCTCTCTATATATCCCCGGTTAGTGTAAGTCATAGCCAATTCATTAAAATTGATAGAAGACGAAAGTCGTCCCTTAAACACCAACCATCATAGTGATTTCCTATTAATGGATGATGCGTCAATGGCAGGTTGTAGTTTATGAACTTGTCGGATTAACATTCCACGTGCAGCGTTTAGCCATGTGTAGAATGTTAAGCGTCATAGAATTCACCGATGAAATTTCTCCACCACTATCAGTCTGTATTCTCCTTACGTGCTTACATAAAAAAATCTTATTTTTAACGTTGTTATTTATGATAAAATGTGATTGGAATTGAAAAGATTTATAATTTAAGTCATAAAATGATTTGCGCTTGTTGTCATAGTAAATATAATATAATAATTCTTTCGTGGTTCTCAAACTTGAAGCTAGGCACTGTCAGACGCTTTTAATCAACGAATAAAATGTCAGTCTACTGCCAGGTACTGTAAGGAATGTATATTATTGTACATTTCCATACAAATTAAAATCTCAATAAGATGGTACGTACTGCCTTTGAAGAATTATATAAAAACACACAAAGAATTAAGAATATATAATAAAAAGCAAAACTTAGCGACGTTTTTGTGTTTTTTTTTCCAAAAAAGTTCTTAAGTTGGTTTAGTCAATCTTTATTCGTTAGATATTATTTAAGAGGGGAATGCTATCAAGTACCTGGTTATATACATTTTATATGCGTGGTACATTATTATACGATACGATCGATTGAAAGCTCCATGTACTGGCTGGAGATTAATATTTAACTGGATGTATTATGGTGCTGTGCCTCGTTTTTAATACAAAAATAGTGGGGTTCTTCTCCAGTAGCCTCGGGGCTAACACTGGGTTTGATAATACGAACCGCCGAACACGCCCTCACTGGGTTTCAACTGAAAATAAAGGAGGACCGTTCAAAAGATGTACAGTAAAAAATACTTTATATTTGATACCAAAATGATTCATTGGACTTAAACTCTTGAAGTATTATAATTACAATTGCAATTTTATATAAGACTAGCTGACCTGGCAAACTTCGTACCGCTTCAGAATCAATACATGTTGTGTTAGCGTATTTTAGTTAAATTAATTTTAATTATTAGTGGTAAAAAATGTGTACCTATTAGATTAAAACTCTTAAAATAAAATTGAATTTCTTCTACCGTCTTTCGAGTTCTGTTACTTAGTGACTGATCGTCGTGGCACCTATGATAGCGAATATACGATTCTTATTCAGACTCTTCATTGATGCTTTCTTTGGAAAAGTAATGTGTTGAGATTCCAACTTTTTCCACACTACACCTGTCATTGACTCGTTATTTTTTGAAATACATATACATTTTTTGCTGCTTCCAATTCATGTATGTAAGTTAGTATCAGATGGCAAGTTAAGTGGTTATTTTCAACAAAAATATATAGTACGTTTTACATTATAAATAACTTTAATTCTATTTAAATTTACCGTTTTTAATCAGTCATTATTAAACTGTGTAAAATAGAATGCTTATTACCTGTTATAAAATGTTTTCACATTAAATTATTTTTACAACTCACTATATACTTTGGTCATAATTTTTATCGTAATTGCAATTAAATAAAAAAAAAATAAAAAAACATATTCCACTTTTTATGTACCAGGATGAATGCGTTTCTCCTCTTAAACACAAACATGTTCAAAAGTGCATGTAAACTTTTTAGTGTGTAAGATGTTAAATTATCTTTTGGTGCGTTTAGAATATACGAATATTTAAATATTCTTATACCAAAGAATATTTATACCAATATTCAACAATTCATACAAATATAAATTCAGTGTGGCGTTTTTTTTCTTCAATTAGTAGTTTAGAAAAATAACATATAACATGATGTTTGGTTTGAATTAGCATGTGTATCAGTTTATCTTCGTTCAGAAGGCGAAACGTGTCCAATCCTTTAGTTAAAAAGTTTTTTAAAAATAAAGTTATAATTATGCAGGTTTTTTTCACATTAGCATATTTTTATATCTACTTAACACACCGGCATCTGTTAAATTAATTTATTTTATATTTATACATTAAAAACACCTCAAAAGTATCATTCAAACAAACCAATAACTTCTTAACCATAAAATCAACCTGCTTATTTTACGATCCATAATTTTACCTGTACAATCTTTAATGGTGAGTACTGAGGTAACTTTTATAGTGCTTCAAGACGAATGCATCGAGGCAATAAAGTCCCAATAATTACATTTGATTCCGGCGACGATTCTCCATGCTGTGGTCTTGTCTTCGTTTTGTAGCATCGCTTGAATGGTCTCAGGTGGAACACCAGCCATTCCCACGCTACCTGATGCGGACTGCACTTGAACAACGAATATTTATTTACCTGGCTTAAAACACACCACGTCATTTTAAAAGGATTTTATTTAAACAGTGCTAGGTGATGCACGAAAAATCTACTTAGGTTTCAACCTTGGAGCATTTAATACCATTGCTTCTTTAAATGCATTATTCTTAATACATTTTTTTTAATACCATATCCGTTACATATCTGGAGAATTTGGTCAGTTTCTATTCTCTATACATTCAACACATTTCTGCATCCGAAGCTTTACCTAGGACATATATAGTAGCTTTATTATTCGAGCCATAGATTAGAAGATTTGTTAATCATATTTTTTAAAGAAATCGCATGATTAGTACGACGCTTTCGAGGTGTGTAACTTATGGTCCGAATGGACATTTGGCACCAAGCCCAACCAACGATACGCGGCAAGCAATACATTAACACATGATACATGAGTTATAAATACATTTAATTATATAATACTCGTACATGTATGCTAGTGGGTATAGCTCAATAATCAAAGCGTTTGCTTTGCGAGCCAAAGGTCATTGGTTCGAACTCCGGTGGAGATTTAAAAAAAAGATTTTTACTCGATTTCTTAGCTCTAAAATATACCCCCGATTGGTGTGAATTTGATTCCTCACCCGTTAATTGCTAGTCATAGCCTATTAATTTAAATTGGTGGCAGACGAAAGTCGTCCCGCGAAGATCACGCATTCATTGTATATTCCTGTAATAATACGGATGTCGCATGAATGTCGGGCTGTAGTCTATGACGTAGAGGATCAACACTTCACATACAGCGCTTCGCCATATGCACCACGATAAGCGTCATAGGATTCCACAGATGAGACTTCAGAATTACTATCACTATCTGTCGGTATTCTCCTGTATGTGCTTACATAAAAAAAACATGTCATCATCACCTTGTCCGCCCTCCTAATTGGAGCATATGGTCATCACGAGCTGCCACCACAAAGCGCTGTCACTCACCATGGTCCTCGCATCGTCCCACATCTGCCTCCCTCTGTTCCACCGAGTATATTATATGTATATTTCCCGACGGCCTTCCAGTACGACGCGTACCTGGGGACTTGATGAAAATGCCGCTGTAGTTTATGCTCGCTTTTAGCCGCATGAAGTATGGAAGCCTGTTTTGTCCGTGGTCTCACCTCGTCATTTCTCCTACAGTCGAACCATCGTACTTGCAGTATTCTACGCAGGAATCTGCTTTCGAAACGTATACGGCTGCATTGGCCTTTATTGAGATGCCAAGATTAATAATGGGGACGATACATGTACCGAAGTGAAAATATTTACGCGCGTAATTATGCACGCAGTCACGCGTTCGATGACTAATATCAATGGCGTTGCACACACAATAGTGTCCGGTAGAGCAGAGCTCCGAAACCTTTTCTCATCTACGGCACACCAAAGTACTTCTTTGGATTCTACGGCACACCAAAGTTCTCACCTTGAATACCGCGGCACACTAAAAACCAAAAATAGATATTAATTTGATAAATTTAACTTTTTAAAATTAAATTTAGAACTTAATAAAGCAAGTACCTCGTTGTATGTCTACAGAAATAGGCGATAGGCGCTCGGAGCTTGAGGACCGTTGTAAAATTATTTATTTATAATATTGCCTTATTTGATTGCGGCACACCTGTATCGGCTTACGGCACACCAGTGTGCCGCGGCACACCGGTTGCAGAGCACTGCGGTAGAGTATTGAGAATATTTGCATTTTATGAGTAATCGCTTCTGCACGAGTTCTAGATTCTCTCCCTTCCTTTGAGGGGATGGTCCACGTTGGCGCACGTGCCTCCCGACGTGGGGGAGCTTTAAAAACCCCGGGGAACCAAATTGAAAATTGGGGCTATTCATTCGACTCCCTCCAGCGACGAAAGTCGGCATTGGAACTCTTTCAAAGCACATCATCATCTTTCAGTTTATTTTTTTATTAAGAGCTCGCCCGCTTCACTGCTAGGGGATGAACCACCTCTCTCTATTACTTGATCACCTGTTTATATGTAGGGGATTTATGTAAAATATTTGTACCGTGATAATACGTTTATGCAACAGCTTTAATGTACTTGTATATAATATTTTTATGCAATATAATATACCTATATATTATAATGTACCATCTACTCTCTATTATTTGATTACCTATTTTCAAGTTGGGTATTCGCGAAGCAGCTTTCCGAGATCCACACAACCTCTCACATCCGGCCCTGAAAAATGAGAGACTCCAGCTCTGGCAGTAAGTCGCATTAGAAAATGTCATTACTCCAAAGGAAAGCCTCCCAACTGGAAAGAACCTTGACTGGCGGACCTGCAAATCCATGAACAGATTAAGAACCGGAGTTGGTAGAACAAAGGACGACCTCGAGCGGTGGGGAATGCTTCGGGAGGGAGAGTCATTATTGTGTGACTGCGGAGACCTGCTGACCGCCTCACACCTAAAATCCATGTGCCCATCAAGCTGCACACCTCAAGACCTAATGCTAGGCAACACACGGGCTATAGATGTTGCCAGATACTGAGCAGAAATAATTTGACGTCGCTGACACGAATAAGAAGAAGTTGGGTTTTTACGCTAAATATGCGTAGCGTGATAAAATGATTATGATATAGCTATGTACGTATATAATACTTTTATGCAATATAATTCTCGGTTAGGTTAGTTTAGCGAGAAATCCAGTGCACCAGTTGTCCCGTGCACCAAATGACCCGTGCACTAGACGTCCATTGCGCCTCACGTCGTTACCGATGAGTCGTTAAACAAATTGTCTGTGAACGATAGGTCGTGACACCATTATTATCTTATTCAAATTCAGTGTTGTCCAAGTCTAAAAGCCATGCATATATAAATAGAATTGAAGTCACGCAATAATGTACATTACGATCAATACAACCTCTATATATACTCGTAAGACGGCATTATTAAGGATGTATGGCTTAATCTGATAATAAATTTTATCGAATTGTACCAAAAAAACATTCTATTCATAATACAATCACTGAATTTTCACGTTGTAAAATTAATATGGAAGTGAAGCCATTTTCATAGTATTATCACTATTATTTTTACGCTAGATCTCAATCGAATGGCGCACGTAATACAATTATTTTTTTAATTAAAAATAAACCCTTTTTTCTGTACGTAATTTAATATTGATAAAACTTAGGTGCGGTGTGACCCGTTTAGTCTCACTTGGGCTTTGACCGCGCCCGCAAATTTAGGATTTTTGGGCGCGGACTCGCAACTCCAATTATGTAAAGTGTTCGTACGGGTCCCGGGCTCACATCTCGAGGGACTCGACTCATTCATAAACAAAAGCCTTCATTGTGTTTATTTATTCTTCGCAAACATGCGTTCTTAATAAAGCAGTCACACTCTGGGCCCAATGAACGCAATATTTGCCACTTTCCAATGCGAAATGGGGTAAATTATGTGCGTTTATTTTTCATTAGCTCCATTGCAGTAGTTACAAGGTTAATTTTGATATTTGTCTAGTCGTAGATTCTGCTTTTACTCTCCAATGTCACGAATCATCAACAAAAGTCTACAAAATGTATTAAATTATATATTTTTTCGTAGTAAAAATTACCAATTTTCAATCAAATTTATGTACTTGTTCGTAATTATGACAATGTATATTATTGTTTCGATTTATCATCGTAACGTTTATAGTGAGCTTTTGATTTGTATTTCCTTTCTGGTACAATTTGGATCTCTTCAAGAAACAATCAAAACGGTGGTTGATGCCGTCCTGGAAGGCTTTTGGGAAACTATATTTAGAACGTACTCGGCGGAGATGTTTAGGAGAAATGTCATGGTATGATGCAACTAACACGGCGACTATAAACTAAGTGGCAGAAGTTTGTTGACGTCCATATGTTACAACGAGCGTTCATCCAATTTAGCCAATTTTTTTTTTTTTTTAACAGAACCGTAGTTCTATGGCATAAAGAATAAGAAACAAAGAGTCACATTTATAAACGTACAATCCGTACAAAAAAGAAAAACAAAACATAAAAGACGAAGAAGGTGACACGTGTCAAAGATCACAGAGATGTAAGAGAACAAACAATCGACAAAAGAGGAAAAGGATGTAAGAAAAGGATCGAGGTGTGCTGGTAGGCCATTCAGGAGTGCCATTGCCGTTGTAGTAAATTGAGTGCTCGAAGCTCCACAAGTATCAACTGGGATCAAATATAATGGATGGCTTCGAGCACGGGTGTACTTATCATTATATATACAGTATTGAAAACAGTTATAGTCATTACATGAAAAAACCTGCCCCATGTGCCTGACTAGTTGCTTCTCCCAGGACCTTATGTTGTGCAACAGACAGGCCGTCGATTTTGCTAGGCTGAACCTATTTGAAGGTACTAACACGAATGATAAAAATTAAGCAAATTATGTGGATATAAAAATAATTATTTTATTTACTATACTGGTAATTCGCAGAGAACTCAGCAGGATATGTCTTAAATAGAATACCTTTAATGAGTGAAATCATGACTTTTTGGTAGAGTCGTGTGTGGCTAATTTCTTAATCTCTTTGATATTTCGACCGTTTTGATTCTAATGTTGGTCCTGAAAACTAACAAAACGAAATATTATTTATGTCCATCAGTAAATTATGAATATTGGTAAAATAAAAATACATTTTCTCTTTGTGAGGTCGTGAGACGCAAAGCCTTTAAAGTTTGAGGTCAAAGGTTCTATTATAGTCCCTTGTCAAAAAATCAATTTGTCAACGTCAAGTTTTTTACAAGCCGGTTACTTAACAATCGGCCACAATGAGATCTTAATAGCATTAAACAAAAAAATAACATGGCCGCAATGTGATGCCAATTCATTGATTATTATGATGAATTATCTGAGGTGCCGAATTTAACCTTACGAGATAATGTTTACAAATGAATTCGTCAATGTTTAACTGTGTGATGCAATAATTTATTTTTTATTACACACTGAGTAGTATATATGATCGCAATGAGGCATCTTATGTAACTCAATTAACTGTCAAACCACAAATATCTTCTTTTTTATGTCCGTGACATTTACGTATACTACAAAAAAGTTTCTAATTATATGGTATGTTTCTATTGTCTGTATAAAAGCAATATACCTATTTTCCATGTGTAAGTACTTGTATGTAATAGCAATCTAATTTTTTATGTATATTTTGAAATCAGCATGATGTAGCCCTTGCTGACTGGTACAGAAAACCTCGATATACAATCTTTCATCTCTTTTCTGTTCGCTCGCCATACATTAATGTGTCCGCCATATTTGGACTAGTTATGTAGACCGCCGCTTACGGCGCTGGTGACCGACCACGGGCCGCACGGGTCAGTGGTAGGCTGACTGCTGAGAAGGTCAACGGCCGGCCGCATGTCATTCCGCCTGGCCGCAAGCTTGTAAAGTTTTAACCTACATATATGTCAATGTGCTTCTGAAAAAGTCTTTGTTTTGCTGACCTGCTCCTCATAATGCCCTCACGCGACGAAGTAACAACTTTTTGAGAGAGGGGCGGATGTTAATTTATTATGTGACACTGTGGCAGGTATACCTTCCTTGTGATAAATTTTATTAAATTGATTGTAGTAATTGATTTCGAATTCGTCCCATGTGAATCCGTGTTAAGCAATGTTAAAGTAATTGCTAGTAATGTTTGGCCGGAATAAGCTAACACCCAGCTAACCTCATCAGGTCAAGCTGGTTAGGGCACTCTATTGTCCTGGAGGTAGTAAATGGCCTCCTAAGGCGGATGAACCTTTATGGTCAACGGCATTAGGATGTGGAAATAAAGGGGAAAATACCACATTAAAGGTCTTAAAGACATCCCACGTATCAGCAAAAAAATGATTGCATCTCAAGTAAAATTTTCCGGAGATAAAATAGTCCCCCAATCGGATCTCCGGGTGGGGACTGCTCGAGACAAAACAACCAAGACAAATAAGAAAAACCTTTAGCCAACAAGATATGCCACCTGGAATGTTCGAACATTACTGCAGAACGGCGCCTTAGACGGGAGTATTTGCAGCAAGTATTCGAGGACATGAACTGTAGCGCTTATGCTGAGCTGAAAAGGGTTGCGGAGGACCGAGAGGAATGGAGATCGAGATGCAAGATTCTGTTGCTGCAAACCAATCCACCGGATTGATACTACGAAGAAGAAGTAATGTTTTAAGTACCCTTTAAGATAATATGCTTATTTGCAATAAAAAAGTCATTATAATTTTTTTTTGCATAGCTATATTAATAAGTTTATGGCGTACTTATTTGAGTGTGTTTTACAAGTATTTATTGCTTGAGATAATTCCGTTTTGTAGTTAAGAGTTTTTCTTAATGTATAATATATACCGGAAAAAAGTAACAGACAGGATAGAGAAATCTCTGTTCTGCATTCTATTACGCTTGCATTCTTAAGTGTGGAGCGTTGCATGTGATCTGATGATCCGTTAACGTTTAAGACTACACTAATTTTGATTCAGAAGTATATATTTAACATGTATAGCTATTTTGTTCGATTATAAAAGCCATATAAAGAAGTCATTTTTTTATTACGACAGTCTTGTTATAATAGCATTCCTTTGTTTGTCAAGTTCTGTGTACAAATAAACCGAGTGGATAATTAAATGGCAAATTGACGAAGCATTTGAAATTAATTTTTTGAACCCAGATAAAAAGTTATTGATATAAAAATTGTTCTTCGTCGTATCAATCCGGTCGATTGGTTTGCAGCAACAAAATCTTGCATTTAAATCTCCTCTAAAGTGTTTTCCCCTTTATTTCCACATCCTAATGCCGTTTACCATTAAAGGCTCATCCGCCTCTGGAGAGCATTTACTACCTCTAGGACAATAGACTGCCCTAACCAGCTTCACCTCGATGAGTTTAGATAGGTGTTTTTTCCGGCCAACATTCGGTCCCTGTCTATATTGGCCGACTGATGTTGTCGCTCAACCTCCACCACGAGAAGGATATAGATCAGGATTTTCCTTTCATCGAACCTGTGACCATAAGGCATTTCGCAGAGTCCTCCAGTACTTTTAGGGGGCATAAAGATATAACAATATTACGGCGTAATTAATAATATATATCAGCAGTATCATTACGTATTGCCAATGTACAAGTACACTAAAGCAGCTTTCCCTTCATCGTCATGTTCTATAAAAATCATCGTCTTAGCATTTAGACTCTATTCTGCTGTGTAATAATAAATTAACATTATGTTCTCTTCAGCGGTGTAATTGTCGAGGTTTCGTCAGCGATTTTAGTATGGGGCGGGTGATCTGGTGGAATTCTGAGAGGAAAATAAGCAATTATTAAAGCATTGCTGGATCCAGCGGGAGCTCGTACACTCGTTCTACCAACGTATAATAGCGTACTTGCCTGGCAATTACTTTCCTTAGATTGTATCGAATTGCTGCAGCGAGTCGCGGAAGCTGCTCTGAACAAATCACGTAAGGAGAGAAATGTGCGATGATGCATTGAAAATGGTTATGAACCATAGTGTCTCTCTCTTGGTATTTAATCTGCTTCCAAATATTACAAACAAAACCAAAACAATCTTACTATATAGATCTATGGCATCGCTTTAAATTTGATTTAATAAACATACGTCTGAGAGCAGAGACGGTTGTTGAAACGGAAAACAATCGTCAATGTACAAATCATATGAGACAGTGACGAATCGTTGTCGGATGCTTTGAAGAGTGCGCATGGAAAATTGGAATTGCGCCCAGGTATTCAGACATTGATTACGTAGAACATATTGGCTTATTATATGTTTGTTAAAGGTCAGAAGAAAGCATGATATTATAAGTGCATCCAACAAGTAATCAGACTGCAGAAAAACATCGAAATCATCGATACTGGGATTGATTTGAAAAGCGTTATAAATTCAATACAAAGGTATTGTATAACATTAAATATGCACTATAAATTTGACTTATACGAGTAGCTTACGAAGAGTCTTGTGCGTAACAAATGATTTTGCATTATCTCGAAAAGTAATCTAAATAATTGAAATCTTAGATGTTTCATCGGTGTGAATTTTTCCCTTAAATCGTATGAGAAAGACAAAATGTATATATGTGTTCTAGTTCCCAGATATATCAGCGTCGATATCACTCAACTATTATACGTTTTTTTTTCATGGGTTATATATTTTAATTAAGACAATAAAAATATTTGAATTTGAAAAACGCATCGCTATTTACCAATCTAATAAAATTTAAATCGTTTTTCTACAATTAGCTTAGTTCTTTAACTACATAATGGTGTCAATACGTATATTTTTCATGTACAAGATTCTTTAAATTATATCTAATAAAGAATGTTCGATGTCTTAATTACTATTAAAATATTATAAAGGTCACTTTATAAGAACATCCTTAGGGTACTTAAATCCAAAATGTATTAAACTTTGTGGGCGCGTATTTGTTTAATGATTTTAATTTTTTTCAGTTTTTTTCCTGCAACTTTACCAGACAGTGAAGCCTGAAAATCCTCTATTAAATTATTTAATCTCTGATCAGTGCTTACTGGTTGCTGCGTACTACAGCCCCGCCCTCCAATAGGCCACCAGCTAATCTTGCGAAATAATTATAATAATTTGCCAAATCGTTTTGAATCTGTTTATGTACTGAGCAGCATAATGAGTATCAGACAGCCAGCTCTTCGAGGATGGATTTATGGGGTATTGATATTAAGTAAACATTGTTAGTTTTAGCCATAATATATCGAGTGAGCAAACGATTAATTTTACATTTTAATATTAAAAAGTCGTTAATCCGACTCGTAGTAGTAAATAGTACATATGCATTGGGTTAATCATTCAATGTCATTAAAACTTGTGATTAATAAATGACCCAAAATATGCTTTGGAGACTATTGATTTTCAAAAAAAAAAAAACTGTACACAAACATTTCAAATTTGAACAACTCAATTCATTTCTGAAGTACAATAAGAATTAATCTCAAAATAAAAATATACAATATATACAAATATAGGTACATATGAAACAAATCAATAAAGACAAGCAACAGAAGGTTCCAATGCTCATCAAACAGACGACGCCCACAATTTATTCCTCCAAAAAACTCTTAGAGTTCATGTCTGAATTGGGCCTCCTTTACGTGAAATATATCAACATCCGAAGTGATTTGGTTAAGCAATCTCATACCATCTTCAAGTCCCCGGATTCTCCCATCCTTGAGATCGTCGAGAAATATATATGTTCCTAGGTGGACCTCTGAGTGCAGATATGTCTTATTACAAGGCATCGATATTATAGCAGTTAATGTACAAGTATGCCATTTTGATTTGTTCTCTTATAAAGTGGTTCTAAAATGTCCTTTTATATTTATTACATTACAAAGTAATCGCATTTTTTTAAAGGTGTTTGATTTAAATATTAAAGCTATATTATTCATCTTCATTCTTTCTTTTGCATTATTTGGAATTGTTTTAAAGCGTCAATGTAGTAATTCTTAAGTTGTTCGTTTACTAATATGAATATAGTAATTTTTATGATTTCATACACATGATTTGGAAATAAAGTGTATATTTTTATAACTTGTTTTTGGCGAAAGAATATTCCTCTTTATTTTACAGCAAATACACGCTTTGCTAAAAATACAGTTTTGTGTTTGTTTCATTCATTTAATGCTTTATTGTGATCAGTGTAAAAGTCACGTAAAATATGCCAAGCAAATATACCCAATCCATTATTTGAAGTGCTAACTTTAAAAATCATTAATAATTATTATGATGAGATGTGTGAATTATTTTAGCGCACTTGTGACGTATTAGAGTGTTTTTTATTTACACTGAAAATAATAAAAAATGATAATCTTCTTAGTGTGACTATCGCATTTGAAAATTAATATAATAAGTGTTTTAAAATCAGTGTCGTAACTTCAAAAGGCAAATAATAACTTGAATTAATTATATTATCGTAATAAATAAAATTTGCAGAAGAATTTTATTTTTATAAAACAAACAGGAGCAAGTCGCAAAGTAAAGACTTGTCTAGAAGCACAGTTCACGTTTATTTCAAAGTTAAGACTTCGGTTTTCCCGCCCAACCATAACATTGTGTATCGTGGGCAGCGTTCGGGCGGAAACTCCCGCGGATACGGGCTGACTGACGGGCACAGTAACAGTCAACGCCCCAAAGTATATCGCGGCTAACTAAGAAACTAAAGTTGACAGTTGAACCAACATGATATGGAGCAACTGTCTAAACACACTTATAATGGCGTATGCAAACGCCGTGTATTATATTGAAAATTATGACTAACATTATTAGATGTGCATGTCAGGCGAGCGAATAAAAATAAAAGACAAAAGATCGTTTATCGAGACTTTTCGGCATCAGCCTGAAAAAGCTATATCGGGTTGATATCCATATCTATAAAATATAATTACTACAAATTGCCGCCACTCAGCTTAGTCAGTTGCCATTGTTCTATCTGGGATCATACGATTATATAGTTCAACACCAAAATTTTGATAGGAGGTTTCAATGGAAACTAAAGTATCTGAGGTATATTATTGTGTCGTTTTTAATATATGTTTTTCAGATATCTGATTATTAGCCTGATGCTTCCGAGACCTGGACGGCTAAAGCCACTAACAAAATTAAAATGATTTGTCGATTTGCTCGTATCAAGTATAATAAGATATTGTTTTGCCACGTCCATGATTTCAATATACGCATTGCTAGGCTTTTTTCGTCGTGAAAAGTCCAATGATTGATCGTATCTGACCGTCACATCGTCTGACACTAGGCAACTCCCAGCGACTCCTAATTCCCTTCCATCGCTCTCCGTCATCAATCATCCATCCAGCATCACGATCCGCCAAAGAACGCCTTTCCACGACGATCAGAAATTGAGAAGAAAGTGACACGTATTTTTTGTAAGAACTTGTGCCGAAGTTTGCAACGATGGCTAGCGCAAAAAACGTGAGGGCAGTAGTGAAACTATTATATACAGTTATACTCGTTTCAAGATGATCCATTGTCACACAACGATGATTGCGTGAATTTTTAGTATAATTTCATGATGATTTGCGATCGTTTTGGTTTATTTTTTTAATGACTGCGACCTCGGTTGATGTGCACTCGGTTGTGAAAAAGTGAAAGATTTTCGACGGCGTTTCTTCTCTTTTTTGGTTAATGTACCGTAAAATACGATAAAACGTCAAAATATTGTATTTATTTTTAGAAAGAACTTTTGTTTGCGTTTGTAAACAATGATATTTTTTTTTGTCCATCGTCTTTTAATCCGTGATAGATTTTTTTATCTCTTTATATTAAGAATTCTGGTTATAATAGTTGCAAACAGACATTCAGAGGGGACTCCTTTAAATATTTATACATGCCAATCATCAGAAAAAGTTCATTATTACAGATATTTCATAGTCTAGTACAGATTCTATTGATGAAGGCACTAATTGTGAAATTTAGCGATTTTTACTACGTGTTAATGCAACGCTTGCTTGTGAAATAGTGTCATTGATTATACGCAGTAGTATTTGGTTGGTTAAAATGTATGGGGAAGATGCATTGACCGAACACCAAAACTGACTTGTTAGATTTCGATCCAGCAATATTGATGTTGAAAATGCACAACGTTCTGAAAGGCCAGTTGAAGCTGAGCTTGAGATATTTAACTTATCGGATTCGTCCGTTTATGAACATTAAAAACGACAAGGTTACAAACGTTAGTAAATTTTTGTCTTTATAAACGAAAAAAAAACATGCCATCTGCAATAATATGTATTGATAATATTAATATGTCTAAATTCTAAAGACAGTAGGTGGTAGCAATAGAGCTGTGTATGGCGCTAGTCCATTGACCAATTTCAGAACAAAAGTACAAAGTTTGCGGTTCGAATCCTAGTGTCTGCCGTTTCTTTTTCTCCGATAACGAAGAGAGAAATGTTATTGAAGATAATATGTGCTGTAGATTTGTGTGTGTATTTCAATATGTAAAAAAATGAAATAACTTATCCAGCAATCTAATACTACTTCAAATGTATGGAAAGTCAATCTTCTAACTATTCTACGAGTAATTATCCAAATATAAACATTTCTAAGTGAACTTTTATTTTATTAATTATATAAGTGGCGAATATTATTGTTATTTAATAATTAAAATATGTAATAGTAAATGATTTCAACATGGCTTGTTAATAGTCAACCTATAACTCACAAAAATGATGAAATTGTACTATTAGAGCTAAGTTAATACATTATTGAGTCCAAATTCCCACGTTTTCATTAAAAACACACACAAATAAAGTCATTAGAGATCAATTGTATGTATTTAACTTTTTGTCACTACACAAAGAATACAATAATGTCATAACCTACGGTATTAACATGAGCAGAAGTCTTTGAGATTCTTTCTTCGCTTTTTTTTGTCTTCAGCAAAAGCGAGTCTGAAAGAATTCCCCGGCGGGTTACTCCGGTGCTTCACGTTAATAAATCACGCGCCGGTATTTATTGGAAAGTCTTTTCTTGCTAGTTGAACCATTAGGTTTGAAATATTGAAAAGTGGAATTCGTTCGACTCGCATTTTCGAACGGAGAAATATTGCGGGTCGGCGAGAGTGGTTTCCGGAATCCGTAAATTTATGCGATGAAATATGAAGTTTTTTTTTTCGGATTCATTTTTCGTAACTAGAGTATTGGGCTTACAAATCGCTATGGGTCATTGTATTAATCCAGTTTTGTATGAAACGTTGACGTGTTCATTCGTCGCTGTCTTCGCATCGATTTGTAATCTAGATCGCCATTATTTCGGCCGCTGTTTGCAATCAATTCGCTTTCGAGGCTGTTTTCTGTTGACCATATATCCTATGAATTGACATATTTTCTTGAAGTATTTTTTTTCGTTTCGTGTCTGGAGCATAAGATATTCACATATTTCTCCTACTCTGTTTTATCAGTTGTCTATGCCTTGTACCAAGACATCTCTGCTATCGAAGTCTACCTGGCAACATATGCTATGGATCCTGTATCTTTCAACGGTTGTTCTCTTCCGAAAGCAAGCTCCATCAACATGCTTGGATTATCAATATCGAATAATGTCAAATATTCCGAGTCAATTAAGTGTAAAGCCGGTCTCGCTTCCAAAAAACTAGGTGTATTATATAGATCACGTCGGTATTTCAACGATAAACAACTTCTTCTTCTATATAAAGGACAAATCCGACCTATCCTTGAATACGGCAGTCACGTTTGGATTGGAGCCCCAAAATACCTTCTAAACTTAATTGACTCAGTTCAAAAAAGAGCAATTCGTTTGATAAACAATGACACCCTTACGTCTAATCTACAATCAATGGAACACAGACGTAAGGTTGGTTCTCTTAGTCTTTTCTACCGTTATTACCACGGTCGCTGCTCTTCGGAACTTAAAGAACTAATTCCTCCTGCACCCACCCACAGCCGACAAACTCGTCTTACACTTGCCGAACATCCATACTCGGTTAATATATGTCGACCAAGAACTGGCAGCTTCCAAAGTTCCTTCCTTAATGCCACCGCTAAGCTATGGAATGCTCTTCCAGCGTCTGTGTTTCCTCTTTCCTACAATCTGGATCTCTTCAAGAAACAGATAAATATACACTTGCAATCTCCCCAACCCACACACAAACACGAACACAACACACGTTTCCCGCATGCAGCGTCCAGCCTCCCTGGCTGAGCGTCATAGAGTGCACTGGTCTTGACCGGTTGTGCTCTCCTGCATGCGTTTACATAAAAAAATAATAATATATATTTCCCAACAACCTCCATGTCATGTGCACAGGGACTTAAACATACTAACATCCTCCTCTCTCTCAGAAAGGTGTTACTCCGTCACGTGAGGGCAGGATGAAGAGCAGGTCAGCAAACAAAGACTTTTTTCAGAAGCTAATTGACATATATTTACGTTAAAACTTTACAAGCTTCCGGCCAGGCGGAATGACATGCCGCCGGCCGTAATGCGACCTTGTCTCGCTAAAGGGCGGGGACCGACTGGTCTCCGCGCTCGGTATGGGCTCTCGCCCGCGCCACGAGCGGAGGTGTTTCCAACTAACACACCCGTTAGCGGACCCGTCCAGAATGACAACATGGCGCACATAAATACACGACAAGCGACCAGAAATAAGCCATCTATGTTTTGATCTCCGTCCAACGTTGTCTTTACTTTGATGATCAGATCAAATTTGTACGTAAACAGTGAGTTCAATTTTCATTGTCAAATTAGCTAACATTCAACACTGGACAACAGCCTAATACTTCCAACTTTTCCGCATGCTTTTATCATTAGAGCAATTTTATGATATGAACGTTTACTTTCATTGATTGTTATTACGAGTATATATTAAATCACTTTTCAAGATAAGCCTTATAAATTGTTACATGTTTTATTCATTATTATATCATTACACTGTATATTTCGTTAAATTAACAAGAATAAAATGCAATTACAATAAATGCAGTCACTTGTGGAACTACATGGCTTAACATGCAATTATTGAAGCGCAGAGAGGTTAACGTTCCATCTTTATAACGAGTTGGATTGTCTTCTTCCACCGCCATTATCCCTCTCGTTTTCACTCCTTGAAACACGTTTCTGCGTAAACCTTCTTCAGCTGTGAGAATTCATAACATCCTGTCGTCTCTCGTCTTTAAAATAAATGCGTTAGAAATATTAATATAAGTTATTATTATAAATATACTAACATCCTCCTCTCTAAGTTTGTTATTGAGTTGCGTGGTGGCAGGATGATGAGCAGATTAACAACATAAAGGCTTTTTCACAAGCACATCGACATATATGTTTCGATAACTTTACAAACTTCTGGCCCGGACCTAGTCACAGTATTCAGGCCGGGCCAGCGACAATATGATCTCGCCGCCGTCGGCACACAACTGACTGCCCCGGGCGCCGCGCTCGGTGACACCCAGCAGTGGCGATTTATATAACTAAAGTCACACACGTACATACATGTACGACAAGCGAACAGGAATAAGAGACGAAAGATTCTATATCGAGGTTTTCGAAAGGTGTTTTTTGTAAGTACTAAAATTTCATTTGAATTAACATGTATTTATGTACACATGTAAAGTAGTTTTAATAAATATATAATTAATTGTTCAGACTGTATTAATTTAATTTAATCTGAAGCATACATGTATGTAGATGTTAGTTAATCAGTTGTTTAAATATAGCACAATTCTCTTGAATCCTTAACCATTTGGTCCATCAGGTAACTCTTTTTAAGATAATAGTACAATAATTTCATATTTTTATGATACATTCTTATTTAATGGATGGTCGACGAAAGTCGTCTTGTAAAAACGTCTTGTAAAAGAGTCATAAAAATGGAGGATGCATAAATGCCATGTTATTGTATAATGACGTTCGCAATACTTAAAAAGAATAAGCGTTTTATAATTCACAGATGATATTTCTCCATCACTATCTGTCAGTGTTCTTTTTTATATGCTGAAATAAAAAAAACACTCAGTTTGACAGATAAATGAGTGCTCATACAAGTGTACCTTTATAATAAACATGACTCCTTTACATAGCCAATATATACGATTATTCTAAAATTATCTCGAACAAAATAAGCACCTATCTACACATGTAACGAAACACTATCTAAATATTCCTACAACCAAAGTACACAAACTTAAATATTACATTTTTTTGATTTTCGCATATGATCATTCCACGGAAATATTTTTTTTGGTGTAAATCATGCTTAAATGCATAAAATTTGATTAATATTGTTCATCGAGAAATCGCATTTTTTATATCTGATTTAAATCGAACGTGATGTCCGCTCGTGATGTGTTCATGAGATCTTTCATTAAAATGGCTCGTAAGAATGATGGTTCCGATGCAAGACGAATGTCCGGCCGACATGCGCAGACGGGCAGGTGGTTGCTATAACCTGCGCGTGCGTGACCCGCCTTGATCAACAGGCCATTCATAATATTACTCTCACCCTAAATCGAACGTGATGTCCGCTCGTGATGTGTTCATGAGATCTTTCATTAAAATGGCTCGTAAGAATGATGGTTCCGATGCAAGACGAATGTCCGGCCGACATGCGCAGACGGGCAGGTGGTTGCTATAACCTGCGCGTGCGTGACCCGCCTTGATCAACAGGCCATTCATAATATTACTCTCACCCTAAATCGAACGTGATGTCCGCTCGTGATGTGTTCATGAGATCTTTCATTAAAATGGCTCGTAAGAATGATGGTTCCGATGCAAGACGAATGTCCGGCCGACATGCGCAGACGGGCAGGTGGTTGCTATAACCTGCGCGTGCGTGACCCGCCTTGATCAACAGGCCATTCATAATATTACTCTCACCCTAAATCGAACGTGATGTCCGCTCGTGATGTGTTCATGAGATCTTTCATTAAAATGGCTCGTAAGAATGATGGTTCCGATGCAAGACGAATGTCCGGCCGACATGCGCAGACGGGCAGGTGGTTGCTATAACCTGCGCGTGCGTGACCCGCCTTGATCAACAGGCCATTCATAATATTACTCTCACCCTAAATCGAACGTGATGTCCGCTCGTGATGTGTTCATGAGATCTTTCATTAAAATGGCTCGTAAGAATGATGGTTCCGATGCAAGACGAATGTCCGGCCGACATGCGCAGACGGGCAGGTGGTTGCTATAACCTGCGCGTGCGTGACCCGCCTTGATCAACAGGCCATTACTCACCCTAAATCGAACGTGATGTCCGCTCGTGATGTGTTCATGAGATCTTTCATTAAAATGGCTCGTAAGAATGATGGTTCCGATGCAAGACGAATGTCCGGCCGACATGCGCAGACGGGCAGGTGGTTGCTATAACCTGCGCGTGCGTGACCCGCCTTGATCAACAGGCCATTCATAATATTACTCACCCTAAATCGAACGTGATGTCCGCTCGTGATGTGTTCATGAGATCTTTCATTAAAATGGCTCGTAAGAATGATGGTTCCGATGCAAGACGAATGTCCGGCCGACATGCGCAGACGGGCAGGTGGTTGCTATAACCTGCGCGTGCGTGACCCGCCTTGATCAACAGGCCATTCATAATATTACTCTCACCCTAAATCGAACGTGATGTCCGCTCGTGATGTGTTCATGAGATCTTTCATTAAAATGGCTCGTAAGAATGATGGTTCCGATGCAAGACGAATGTCCGGCCGACATGCGCAGACGGGCAGGTGGTTGCTATAACCTGCGCGTGCGTGACCCGCCTTGATCAACAGGCCATTCATAATATTACTCACCCCTAAATCGAACGTGATGTCCGCTCGTGATGTGTTCATGAGATCTTTCATTAAAATGGCTCGTAAGAATGATGGTTCCGATGCAAGACGAATGTCCTGCGCGTGCGTGACCCGCCTTGATCAACAGGCCATTCATAATATTACTCTCACCCTAAAAAAATAATGAAATCAGTTTTTTTTTTAATCTTCTTTTACCTGTTATTAATTAAAGCTATCTGATGATATTAGATTACGTATATCGACTTTCCAATTATAAATGGATAGTAAAGCATGCTCTCATCATTATCCACTGTTGAATGTAGGGCTCCCGCATGAGCCTTTATATATTTCGAGCCTCTGAACTGCGCATCCAGGCTACTTCCGCTATTTTTTAGCATAGGGTATGCATTGCGTCACGCTGTTGTGTATATTTATGAATCTTGTTCTTATTTATGTTAAACATATGCCTTTTATTAATCCGCCAACGTCATTACACTGCAATTCATAATTCACGCATCTTCGATTTATATGCTTAAACTCTGAATGGGTGGTGTTCATATCACGACGTTTCTCAAACATTATCTTTTATTTTAATTATATTAATAATATAGCTTTTTGATTTTTATTTTAAGCTTATAAGGGATAGAACCTATGACTTCTGACATACTAAGCAAATGCTTCATACTCGTATGTAATCTCTATCCCCTGAGAATTTTTAACATTATTTTTATATTTTGTTGGCTATTTGTTAACACCTATCCATGCCACGTTATGTTACTCTTATTTTTATATTTATTCGATGGTTAGGTTCCAAGTTTCACATTCATACGTGAGGTCTGGAAGAATGCATTGATTAAAGCCTTACTTTCATAGTACACGAGTACAAATTTGAGATATTTATTAATATTAAAAAAAAACTAGTTTAATATATTAGAAACTAAATTTAAACATAAATGATCCGGAATAAAATTTTAAAATTCAATATTAATACGTTTTCATTTTAAGTAAAGTATTAAGGATCTAGAGTTTTTTTTAATTAACTTATGTTTAGTTGATTCATAATATATATGTACATTATAAAATCGGCATACAAAACGTAGACGAACTGTGAAGCTGATAAATGTACGCCAAATTATTCTATAATTTTACAATAAATGTTAACATCATCCTCTCTTTAAAAAGGTATTTATTCAGTTGTGTGGTGGCAGGATGCAGTAGCAGATTAACAACACAAAGACTTTTTCTGAAGCACATTGAAATATATTTTCGATAAAGACTTGGTTTCCCTGATCGATCGGGACTTAACAATGCAATCTCGCCGCTGTCGGCACACAACTGAGCGTGCTCGTGATGGGCTGTCGCCCAGCGCCACCAGTGGCGATCTATATAACTAACGTCACACCCGTGACCGGACTTGTCCAAAATGCCAATATGGCGACACATACATGTACGATAAGCGACCAGAAATAAGAGGCCGAAAGATAGTAAATCGAGGTTTTCGGTACCAGTCAGCAAAGGCTATATCATGCTGATGTCAATATATTTAATTATAATTAAATATTTTTATTTCTTGCGTAATCCGCATTTAATTATTTTTATCTGATTAAAAATACCGAGAGAAAACGCCAAATTTCTGTATTGCATTAATGTTTTCGATGATGATATATGATATTTTCTCATTCCTCGTTATCTCTGTAGTGATGAGGTCGGTCCTGGGAGAGATGCTTGGTGATTAAGGGGATTCGAGATGAATGAATAAGAGAGTGATCGATAGCACAATTAAACCGATGTAAATATCAGCCGTACACGCTGTTTTATCCTCCATTAAATTAATATCTCATTGGAGCCAAAATTTAATTCGGAGCGGGCAGCCATCTTCACCAAGGATGCCATCAAAAATCTTATTTATTACCAATCCATGTATTTCAATTCATATGTCTTTAATTTTTAGATAAAATTATTTTCAGCTGTGTCACTCAAGATTCTTCGCAATAATGATGTTTGAATGAGTATTCAAGAGTCTTCATTGGTGATCATTCTAGAATTAATTCCTCCTGCACCTACGCACAACCGACAAACTTGTCTTATACTTACTACTTACCGGCGGGTATAGCTCAATGGTCAAAGCGTTTGCTTTGCAAGCTAAAGGTCGTGAGTTCGATCCCCAACAGAGATTATAAAAAAGGATTTTAATCGATTTCTGAGCTCTTGAATACCCCGGTTGGTGCGAATTTGATGTCTCACCCGTAAAAATGTTAATCATAGCCTATTAATTAAAATTGGTGATAGACGTTAGTCGTCCCGTAAATACCTTCCATTCATAGTAAATTCCTGTAAATAATAAGGATAGTGCGTGAATCTAGGGTTGTAGTCTATGACGTTGGCGGATCAATACTCCACATGCAGCGCTTAGCCATATGCACTATGGTATGTGTCATAGAATTCCACAAATGAGACTTCAGAATTACTATCTGTCAGTTTTCTTCTGTATGTGCTTACATAAAAAAGACTTACTTTACATCCATATATATTTAATATGTGTCAATTAAGAACTGTCAATTTTCAAAGTTCCTTCCTAAATGTTACCGGTAAGCTCTGGAATGATTTTCCAGGGACTTTTTATTCATTTTTCATACATTCTAGATCTTTATAATAAGAAAAAAATTAAAATAGAAACAGATAAATATACGATATTGTGGCTTTTGGGGTTAGCCGTGTGTGGCGAATCACTCCTTTCCAATATTTCAACCGCCTTTGCAGGGGTCTTCTTCAGGGTTGATAACTTAGTGTTAGTTATTTAGATAATTATACACTTACTATATCCCCAACCTACACACAAACATAACAAACGTCTACCGCATGCAGCGTCCAGCCACCCTGGCTGAACGTTATCTTGTGTGAACTGATCTCTACTGGTTGTGCTCTCCTAATAAGTCAAAATCCATAACACGCATCCGTACACGGCTTAAACGATAAGTCTAAATTCATAAATATACTGAAAACTGTGGCACATACTCGTACATTGTCAATATAATTCAATATTTACTATTTATTTAACCTGTTCGCATCGGTACCCGATATACGCCGCGTAAGATTCCCCTACCGTTGACATCGATAGCCTTGATATATCGTTTTGCTACTTTCTTAGAATAGTTTTGTATGCATCATCTGATAACTAAAGGATAAAAGAATCAATGTGATATATGAAAATAATATGATAAGTACATTTATGCTTCAAATACTAGTTTTATAATCTACAGTAAAATTTGTATTCTACCAAGCCGTAATGAAAGGATTAGTAAACATGCATACTGTTGGCCCGATCCTGAATTCAATTGGTAATTGGTAATCGAAATCAGTGTATTACATATTAATAAAAACCGGTATTTCACAATCACGGTATTGCAATCCCTGGCACCCACGCGTTACAGAGCGCGGGTTCTCAACTCCCACTTCATGAATCAATCTTGTATCAAGTCTTAAAAGTGAATTGGATTATTTCATCAGCGCAGTTCAGAGGTCGATACACCACATTAATCACCGAGTGAGGCGTTGCACTGGATTAACACGTTTGCATAATTAAGGCCAAGGATAATCAGCAGCCATAAAAATAATATAAAAAATACAACATGCATTTTTTTATGAATGCGAATGATAACAGACTCTTTGGTCGTACATTGAACTCATCAGCGTGTAGGCAGGTTGGCTAGACACGGCATGTGGGATGAATTTACAGTGGTTGTGTGCGTGCTACAATTGTAAAGATTGCTTGACTTTATTGATCGAAATCTATTGATGAGGTTCATTTTTTTTGAGGCTGGAAACATGGATTCTGGGATATATTGTTTTCGTTAAATGTATACATAATTAACCCTTTATTTACTGAATTATGAAATAATGTATTTGCTTTTCTGATTCTGTTTATACGAATAAGTGTTGATAGGACATAGAGAAAAATTAAGAAACGTCATTTTTTTCTGCTAAAATAAGCATTTATTTCATAGTTTTATAAATCCGACCTTTATTCCCGTCAGGGCACAACTGCAGAAAAATGCACTATCAAAATAAGATTTTGTGGTATGGGACTTATAAGTCCAGTCAATAAATAAAGGGTTAAGAAAGTAATGGAAATATCTGGATGTTTTCCAATGGAGAATATCGAGATGGTGATACTTCAAAAATCAATCTTGTTTTGAAAAAGTAGTGAGTAAAACGGCTGAAGAGCTACCAACGGCATCTCACATCCAGGAATATCACATAAAAGATGGCCTGATAGCTGGGTATCTTCTAGCAAGAAAAGAAGGATGACTTCTTAGAGAAGCAAATAAGAGGAATGATAATTCCGATACTTTTATTTTTTATTCAAATATCTATGAACTATTGATTAAAATTTATTCAATCTATACAAAAACACGATACATCCATTTCCCAAGAAAATATATCCCAATACAATTCTGATGACTTTTGCATTCATTGTCATTTTTTTTATTTACTTATTATAACTTAAAATTATATTTCATCAAACGATTAGATTGATTGTTGTAATTAATAATATTTTTATTTATTGTTTCAGGTAAGCTGTGATTACAAATAGCAAAGTTATGAGAATGCGACAAATTGACACAGTAATTTTGAGCATGCTGGTAAGTACCCAATTGATAATAGTAACTGATAAAATCAAAACTAGATAACGATTCTGATCGATAAGAAATATCACATAACCACATGGCTACGGTATTCCGATTATTGGTAAAAAAACGTTCAGAAATATCTCGTTAGAAAGGTATCACAGGTGGATTTATATCATGATATTAAAGATAAGTTTTTAAATAATTCGATTGCTATTTTACAGCTGTTATTCATACTATACAAACGTATATATTGTACAGTACGTATATAAAAAATACTATTCAATTGAATGACTTGTATATAATTTAATTACAATTTTTACCAATGTAATATTTGGAAGAAACACTATATGAATCAGTACAAAGTGAAAATATGACACATCATCAACAAATGTGCCAATCATGCAGTGCCTGTATCGTCCCTTTCTCCCATCTGTATGTGAATCTTTGCATATTATCTAAAGCCAATGCAGCTGCATAATGGGGTTTGAAAGTAGATGCTGCGTAGAATATTGGTGGTACGATGGTTCGACTTTGTGATGAATGACGAGGTAAGGTGAATGAGAACTTGGTTGTGCCGTGAATTAAAAATGCCGTAGGAGAGCATAATCCATAGTTGCCTTTTCTTCAATCCTCCGGGCTCGTGTCGTCCTGTAAGACCGTCCAGAACTATAAATATATAGTTCTTGATGGAGCTGCAGAAGGCAGACCTGACATGGGATGACGCGAAGACCATGGCGGCAGAGCTTTGTGGCTGCGGTTCATGACGACCATATCTTCCTGTTCGGGGAGCGGACATAGTGATGAATGATGATGTTGTAACTTGTTCTAAACTTAATAGTTTAGAACAAGTTACTTTATTAATATAAAGCTATTCATTTCGTCGTCGATAGATTTTCAGGACGATAAATCAACAAGACACAAGACGCACATTTGATCTAAACAGACTGTAGGCATCTAAAATATGTTGTAGAGGGAAAATAATCTATAAACACAACAAAATAAATGCATATAATGTCAATTGAAATCATGAAAAAGCGGCAATTCGATGCATTACAATTCAACTCCTGTAATTTGTTCTCACAATGTGGTGTATTTTTTATCGTCGCTGTGACACGTTTATTGCTGGTTACTTTATCTATCACTAGGATAGCGTCTATCTGACGGTTCCACGAAATGTATTGAACGATTACACAAATTGTTATTCGTTTGATAAATAAAATTATTGCTACTGTCGATCACGGAGCTCGAATGAAGGAATGTTCAGGCAATAGACTTGCCTTTCGTATACAATTTAGCTGTCAGCCTTTAAACGTTAAACATACACGTTACCTGCTTTGTAAGTCCAAGCCACAGCTTGATAATTCTACGTTATATACCTTACAATGATAATATATTATAATTATGTTTTTATTTAGCAGATACTACATAATGATACATTATGAATCGTCTTAATTTTTTAGCATTTTATGTAATTCTATCGTTTCCCAGCGAGCTTAAAAAATTCACTTTATTTTTAAGTTTTACTAATTCCACTTACAAATGTCAACAAAAATATTTACGTCAATACTGTGATACGTTTGTTCTGCGTAGTAATTATTTTTAAAAATTTGCAATACGTGGTCAATATTTTATGACAATCGAAATAAAGGTAAATTTACAAAAAAAAAACACCACTCATTTACGTATAAAACCTCTATAAATCATTTTTCATGTTAATAATACACATTTTAATTTATATATGACTTACAAATTTGTTAATAATTATTTATAATTTAATAAATATTGCCAACTAATTAAATATTCTTGTTCATCGACACTGTAATATAAAATTATATTTTCCGTATTCGTTCCACATCTGGAACATAAGGTCACCACAAATTGCCGCCACTCAATTCTGTCAGTTTTCATTGTCAATGGCATCTCTGCCCCTGAAGGGTCATCCGGGAATATATTCGAGTATGGTTCCCGTCAACTTCCAGGGCAGAAGTCCGAGTACTCGAATCAGGGGTATATTTAGTATCCGAAACATATTCTTGGGTAATTTGCTAACCGGTTTTTTTTGAGGAAATCGGATGATTATCCTGATACTCTCGAAGCCTGGAACATTTTGTCATAATGGACGGGTCAAATTTTGAAATAAATAGTAATAAATTAAATAAAAGTCGTGGGTATAAAAATAACACGTCTTTAATTAGTGAAACAAAGTGACTAGTCAAATGCATTAGTATAAACAATAATGTATTTAAATATAGTAGATCACAAAGAGATATATTGATAAATATAAATAATATCAAAGCTTTTACTTTCGAGGTTGAAATGTGCATTTCGTATTGCTTTAAAAAAAAACCTTGCCAAAAATTATATATATGATTTATGTAATGACTATTTAGTTAAACACAATGACCCATTTTGCTTTAATTATTACATACTACTAGTAGTTCTCAATTAGTTACTATATTGCCGTTGAAAGTGGTAGGTAAAAAAGTTATCTGTTGATAAGCTTTCGTTTTGAAATAAATCAAAACCACAATTAAAAATGCACAGATTATACAGTTTTAATCGAGTCTGTTAATTATATTGTCGCTAGTTAAATGATAACATCAGAATCATGAAATTAATTAAAAGCCTGCTCAGCTTAAAATTACAATTTTCTAGGCTTGTTTATTTAGTCAACAAGTATAAGAGATATTTAAGCACAACAGTAGCGCATTGGAAAATATTATTAACATTAATATTATTAGGCTTGCAAGCAAACGCTTTAATCATTGAGCTATACCCGCCGGGGGGTATAGAGGTATATATGCAATCGTTGAAGGATATGCGTTATTGTTTAAGTAAGAAGCGATTAAAACTTCTTTTTTACGGTAAAAATAATGAATTCCAATGAATGTAAGGTTTGAGAAAAATTATCGTTTGACTTATATTTCATACACGGGCCTGGTGGAATGGTTTACTGTTTGAAAATTAGTAATGGTTTTAAGTTGATTAATTGCTATGAAAAATGCTGAACCAACTAACTGGGTCAATGAGACCATGGAAGTAAATGAATTACCGAACATGACGGAGTATTAAAGTCCATCCTCAGTATGAAGACTCGAAAAATGACTGTCATATTCCATTAATCAAACTACTACGTAGTAAACGAAGTTATTATACATTTGCAGTGAGTCCTTTAACCTATTCGCATCGTTCCCGATATATGCCGTGTAAGATTCCCCTACCGTTGACATCGGTAGCCGTGATTTATCGTTTTGCTACTTTCTCAGAATAGTTTTTTATGCATCATCTGATAGGTAAAGGATACAAGAACCAATGTGATACATGAAAATAGACCAGTAAGTACATTTATGCTTCAAATACTAGTTTTATAATTGACGGTTTAATTTGTATTCCACTGAGCCGTAATGAAAGATAAAGGATTATATGTATTCAATAAATTGTTATTCCTCCTTGAATTTTAAGCATATATAGTTTATTGGCTCTTATAAACCTATGTAATACACAAGTATGTATGTTTTCTTACGTATCTACCATGTTTGTACATATTATAAAATATATCGCTGGCACTCTATGAATAAATTAGTAATTTATTTTAATCTCATTACGTATTTAACTAACGAGGTTTAATATCCGGTAATTCATTCCACTTAACACAACTAATCAAATTATTATCAAATAAATTGAAACATGTGATCGCCGGTGTTCCCAATTTATTTTTTTGTATCAAATTACAGCGCTCAAAAAATTAATACACACGTTTTAAAATGTTAATCAGAAAATTGTGGGTTATCGTTACACCGCATCTATAATTCAATTTAAGGTCAAGTAATCGAATACGTGAATTCTTTTGAAATCAGCAATATTACAGAAAATTGTAATTTTTCAAATCTTCAGAATGTTGTACGTACTTGGCTTTTGTACGAAGCTTTCTCCAATTATATTATTACAGTGAATTATGGCTTTGTTAAAATGTTATTTTCACATCGATATGTTGTTTTATTCATAATTTTACATATTGCAAGATAATGCTGACGAATGTAATTCCAATGTTATGTCATTTTACTAAGATAGCAAACTACGATTGAACTTGGGTGCATTGGTAACTCCACCATAAGTGATTTTAATGCAGTTCATAAAATTCACTGAATTGTTGCACAAAATGGATTTACAATGAAATCATTATTCCATATCCACTTCCTAGTTGAAGCTGCTATGGTTTTTCCCTCATCCATTGTCAGCTCTGCCTCTTGTAGCTCCGCCTAGTACATTATATGTACAGTTTGACAATACATAGATTGAATGATGGCGAAAGCACGTGGGTTGAAGAAAAGTACTTGTAATTTACTTGCAGCATTTGAACAATATTTCCCAGTTAAGTGTACTATTTTCGTTAACCAATTGTCAAATTGAAGGCTGCTCTGTGCGCTCCCATTGCATTAATAGAGTAATACTACGATTCCCAAATATTGCACTAGGTGAGAATCTCTCTCTCTCTCTGTGGAGAGTGCCGGTTTTAGGGAGTGGCGAAATCGATCGATGTCCCAAGGCGTCGAAGAAACTAGGGCCGCCAGAAAAAAAATGCACTAGGGCGCCGCAGGGTCTAAAGTCGGTACTCCTGGAGACTTGTACGAGTTTGTCAATATATCTAAAAAAAATTACCCTCTTAACATTAAAACCCCGCAGCGGAGTGCTTGATTTTTTTTAAAAAGTGACCAAGTTAACGAAGTCTTTATGATTTAAGACGAATACGTTTTCTATAACGTTAAGTTGCAGTGCCAACTGTAGGACTATTTTCCAAATATCTCGGTCTTAAGCTGTGTACCTCCTACTAGAGAATCTGGTCGTATTTTTATTTTTATTGCTTTACCATCTCAAATTTTGCGATTTTATTTCTAATGTCAGAAACGAGTGACTTATCTCTGGAATCACGTTGATGCATTTATTTTATTTGCTTACCAAAGCTGTGGCCATAGTTCCTGGTAAGTCGATGCGCAGCAGGTGCGACGCTTTATGAAGTTGCAGCGACTTTTTCTCATGCTTCAGATGTCAAACTTATCAAATGGCCCGCTGGGCTCGCGGCCAACTTATTAAACATCCAATAAAACGGCACTAAAATAATTTTCTTACGATTTTGACGACCCGAAGTCATAAATGATTAGATCTACGGTCCAAAAATAATATTACGACTTTAAGAAAAATAATACGGATGTTTTGAAAGACAATGATGAAAGACACATACGAGTACATATTTCTTTGAAATATACTTTGATATTACGAGTCTTATAAAAATATTATTGTAACGCTTATGGGTACAAAGTGGGCGCGACCATAATTTTAATATCGATTTTTAGAGCGTTGACATTTAATCTTCTCGACATTCTTTGTACTAAAAGTGGTTAAGTCCATAGTTTGTAAAAAAAAATCTCTCTCATCTCTTTGAACCCATGAATGCGATTCTAATCTCTTTCGTGGGTTCTTTCTTTAAGCACTTGTGTGCAGTGGCCACAATTGCTTAGAGGGGACTCCCACTGGACTTATCAGTTGCTAACTGAACATAATCTGAATGAGCGCGTCATCAAGGCGACTTAACTGTCTTCCGGTGTGATGCGGGTGTGAGGCGGGTAATGTCCGGTTTGATAAAAAATTATCCAAGGATTACGATTATATGTTGAGCGGAAAAACTACTTATGACACAAGATTATAGTTTATACTTCAATGATTCCTGTTAGATTACCGAAGTTAAGCAACATTAGACGTAGCACGAAAATTGAATGGGTTACCGCCTGACGCTTGTCGCGTATCGTAGGTTGGCTGAAGCCATCCCTTAAACGGCTCAAACTATATAGTCCAGGATACTAGAGCGTTGGATATTACCCACGCATCAATTGTCTCCAAAAATCTGTCTCAAATTTTTGTCAGCTACTCTGTACTCAAGGTGCGTCTCGGAACATATATAGTTCCCGATGGAATCCAAGGCAAGAATCTAGGACTTAGAGGTAGGGATGCCGGCTATAATATTGGAGCAATATTTGAGAATTTTCGTTCATCAGCATTCTTAACGAGATCAGAATTTTATAGGCTTGTTTAATTTCGTCCTAAGGTTAAATTTACCCAATACTTTTTCTGGAGAGGGTAAAATGCAAAATATATTGATATCAGCTTGATGTAGCTCTTTTAGGCTGATGCCGAAAAGCTTCGAAAAACGATATTTTGTCTCTTATTCTTGTTCGCTCGCCTGACATTCACATCTAATAATTTTAGTTTTAATTATATAAAATTACACTGCGTTTGCTCACGTCATTTTATTTGTTATGACAGTTGCTCCATTTCATGTTGGTGTATCTGTCATCTTTAATTAGTTTTACTCTCGTGATTATCTTGGCGGCGTCAGTTAACCTCTCGTCCGGCCGGTGAAATATCATGTACCGGTCGGACGAGGGAATCAAGTGTTTATTCAAAATAAATGCAAATTGTGCTTCAAAAACAAGTTCTTTTGGTTTGTGATCTGTTACTGTATCCTTCCTCCACGTAGCCACGTGACGAACCCGCGACTTATCGTCTTTTTAAAGACGGGGGATGTCAATATTTAGTTTAATCACAGAATTAATTTTATGGAATTATTGTCTTTTTTGTATGTAATACATTTACATACACTTGTGGTCTTGATTTAAAACAGGACGAAAGACATCAATTGTGAACATCATGTTTTGCCTGAGTAGCGGAAATTGCAATATTAATCAAAATATTATTTTCAAAGACTTAAGTGCTTAGCGTCTGCGTATTTGTTGTTCTTCACGGACCGTTTTCATTTTTCTTCAAAGGTCTACGAACCTTCCCACTAAAATTATCTATGGCGCGCCGCGTTGTTTCTTTACGCTTCCCTGAAAACGACTCTCTCGGCTAAATATCCAACACTTCCTGCTGGCGAGGAACGAGGTGAAGCCACGCTCCGGGACTCGCATTTATTTATAAGCGAACTACTTCATATCCGAGAGTGAGAAGCTGGGAACAGACAGGCCGAACAAGTGACGGAATACCTCCTGCGGCTCTCTGCGCACCTAATAACTGCGAGAAATAAGTGTTCTAAGAAGCTGTTGCTTAGTAGGTTACGGCATGTTTCAAACGCAGTAAACTACATAGAATTTAATGCATATGCAATAATGCTTGTAATTTTTAGTTGTAAAAGCATTTGGTCTTCAAAATTGTCTCCATTAAGACAGTTTTCATTTCGATCCATGTTTGTAAGTAAAATTTAAGCTCTACCTTCTGTGACTCTGCAATATATGTATAGTTCCCGATGTACAATATAATCACTTGACAGAAATCAGTTAATATTTTAACATTTTTGACATATTAATTAAACATTTAAGTTATTTTCATTAGGTATTGAGATATCGAATGCCTAAGGTGAAAGATATTGGCCCACATATTAAAATTTTTACAGGATAATACAAAAATATTTGAATAAAATTCTTTCGCTATTGTTTTTTTTTTATCTATTAATCTTTATCAGATGTCTTTTTACTATATACAATATACAAATACGTTTTAAGTACAATAAAATGCGTTAAAACAATCGAGGCATTTTGTAAAATTTATTTATTTTATTTCGGAACCATTATTTTATGTTTTTTCTTAATCGGCTACTGCATAATCCTTATATTGTTTGATAAAGGTAATAAACATTAAACAATTAAATTATTAGATATCTACCAGATAATAATGTATTTATAAAGAAGAATGCGATTATTTATGGATATTTAAATTTTATTTATTGATTGATTTTTTTTTAATTTTAACTTTTGCTGTACCTCAAACTTGTATACTTTACAGTTACTTAAAACTTATATATTTTTCTTAAAATAATGGATGAGAAATATGTAGCATAAAATCTTCGACGGCTTATTAAGAATTTTGGAAATATATTATTTTTCTTCTTTCCATTTCCGTACCAAATATGGAACATATGATCAACACATTATGCTGTTATATATATGCACTTAGTTTTATCAGCTGCCATTGTCTATTTTTCATTCAAGGACATATCTGCACCTGAAGGTCCACTTGATAATATACATAGTTCCCGACAACCTCCAGAGTAGATGTCCGAGCACTCGAAAAAAGGGTAGCTTTAGTATCCGAGGCATATTTTTGGGTGATTTTTAAATCGTTTTTTTTTAAAGAAAACTGGTGATTAGCCTGAAGTTCCCGAGACCTGGATTATTATGTCCTAAGAGGCGGCTCAACCAATAAAATATTCTTACCCTCAAAATACTTTATGGCTTAATTCTGCTAGTGAAATCCACGCAAAGTATTATTAAATAGAATGCAATAGTATAAAAAAAGTTAAAAATAAAGATAACATATTTAGTATTTTAATTTAATTTGCGTATAAATTTTCAGTGTCAGTCTATACGTCTATACAATGCGTCGTAATATACAAGTTATCCTTGAATATATTTATCCACAGTAAGCTGAAACCAGTAACGGGCCACACTAGCTGTACTGAAAATAAATAATTTGATACCTTTATAATGCGATGTGTATGTGAAAAAAACCTCCCGCTAATCGGCGTGCTCACGTTTTTTTTCTTCGTTACTCTCGAATGACAAGTTTAGTGCGTTTTTTTATCAAGGCTATTTTTTGTACAGAGTTATTCGATTGTGAGCTTGTATGACTCACTGTAGCCGCGGGTTATTCGTCGAGTATGAAATGTTGTAGAGAATAATTGCAGCTACGTATTGCGATGAAATTTAAAAGTTTATTGTTTAAGCATATTATTGAAGTGATTATTACATTTGCGAAATGTAAATTATCACGTTGAAAATGCCTTCTAAATGAAACCGAAACTTGTTGCATCAAAATAAAATTGCGCATTAATTTAAAAACATATTTTATTTACTTTATTGAATTATATGTATTATTTAAAGGTTTATTTCAGTAAACTTTGAATTCCTACTAGACCCAGTGATCCACAAGAATCAAATACGTGCGATGAAAAGTCTCATGAAAAGCAGATTACTGAATACTTGCATTATCTTTGCTTAGGATAGATCGGTTCAGGTTCTAAACACGTACAATCACTTATAGGTAAGAACTAACTTATTACTCATTTTAAGAGTTTAAATTATCAATTTAAGAAAAGTAAAAACTAAGCAAATAGTAATTAGCTATAATTTTTTTTAATAGATCCTCTCATTGACTGGACTTTACCCGCCTTACAACCGCATCACACACGAGGAAAATTAATTCTTATTGTTGGTGCGCTTATTCAGATTATGGTCACTTAGCAACTGATAAGTCCAGTGGGAGTCCCCTCTTAACAATTGTGTCCACTGCATAGATATTCTAATCGAAAATACGAGGGTGATTCGTAATATATGATTCTCATGGTGCTGCAGTCCTGAAAAGCACTGTTATGGTAGATCCCGCGATTCTGCAGTGTACCTTGGTCCCCCCACTCCAAATCCCTTCCCTAGCGAGCTGCCCGCGGAGCTCAGTCTTGGCATGGCAGCTGTACGTGATGGATTTCCCCCCGTACAAGCGAAAATGGTAAATGCGTGTATTTTTATAGTGATGAACTAACACGTATGAAGGTATACTTTCCATCACCCGACTGTTGTTCATGATCGCTCCTCTGTGACATGAGTTCCTCGGTGAGGTATACCGTTGCCCGCTGAAGGCTGGCAGACTCCCTTCGGTCGGAGACTCTGACCACAAATTATGTTTTGATTCATCGTCTCGGTACATTGAAATTGTACGTCTGCGGTCCACTGGTTATTTTTATCGTGCACCGAGCATTAAGGTGAGGCTCGCACAGTGCTCGAGGTAAAGATGCTATCCTGATACTTTTTACTATTCGAATCATCCCACTTCCGCTTTCAATACGTTATTTATTATGTAAACAATCACGTTAATTTCATATGCACACCTCTCCTGTAACATGGTCATCACAAACTGCTGCTATACAAATGCTGTCAGTCGCAATTATTCGAATATATCTGGGCAAATTGACACCTTCCAGCAATTGATCACAAAACATACCTTGCGGAAGATGAGACAGAAATTATGTTAAGGCTTAAAAAATGCGATATTCGTCTTAGATTACAAATATTCTATGTACAGTTCTCTTCCTGGTCTGATGGCTTGAATGAAGGAAAACGTTTCTCATCCAGTTTCATCGCCGTCTTTTACCGAGAATAGGATGGAATGCTCCCTTGTCCGCTCTGTCACCTCACCATTACTCAAGTCAAAATAATTGTATCCCCAGTATTCTTCACAAAAATCTGTTTCAAAAGCCATTTTGATGTTATTCTGATTAAAATTTCTTTAGGAATAATATGCTTTAACTAACATGTATAAGATACTGTTCATATAAGTTTGTTCAACATCGCAATGAAATTCATGATATCTAAATACCGTAAAGACGCAATAACAGAACACAAACATGTTGTTTTTTATAAGCACTGAAAATATTTATCTGCAATGCCCACTTCTTGTATAAAAATAAACAAATCGGTACGAATTTAAAAAACAACAAACGCCACAAACTAAGTTACCTTGACCGCGAATTTATCTGAAAATATGTTTGATCACGAATCATGAAATTTATCACATAAATTACTTCATTGGCCATATAATTTTTCGATATGCTCACTTATGCTTCTAGATATCGCTCGATATGTTATATCCATTTACATTTGGAGTATATGACCATTGCAATTAAACGCCAACTACACACCTCTGCCAGGTCCTGTTCCCGGATGGCTAGTCGATTGTCCTCCATGATAGCAAAATGCTAAGATTTGATGAGATAGTAGATTATAGTGTGTTTTAATACCATACGTAAAAACACAAATAATGGGGTCGCAATACTATGCTCTGAACAAAATCCAATCCATGTTTTGTAAGCTTGCTTTGTGATAAACCCGACGCTACCTAATTAAAATATTACACTCGTACATTAAAAAAATGCCTTCTATTCAATTCGAATCATCGTAACCTTTTTATTTTTATTACAATAAGCGCTGTATTATTTTTCCATCCTGCTTTTAATAATCCATTAGTCACTAACAGCCATATTGATCGTGGGCTGCTGCATCCTCCATTGCCACATTCGTCCCGTCATCGTCCGTTGTCCATCTCAACGTACCTAATTACGTACTCACTTACCACTTAAGAGATCCATTATGCAGAGTACAATAAAATACATTACAGATAATAATTAAAAATAAAAAGAATAAATGTAAAAAATACGTATCCAATCAGTCTAACAATTTGTCAATTTAATAAAGAATTAACAACACGTATTTTTTAATATGTCTAGAGTCGTGTCATCTAAATTTAAAAACAACGGGTTTCTGATTTTTTAAAAATGTATTATATTTTTGAAATGTAATGTTCATTTCCCGTATGGTTTTTTTGATTTTATCCGAATAAATGTTTATATTACAAAAATCATTACATTTCATCAAGTAGTCAAAATAAAATAAATTTTTATTTATAAATTATTCTATACTTTTTTATTATAGGACGACATGTTTTCTATTATAGCATTAGTACGTCGGGTAGTATGTATAGAAGTATGCGTTTTTATGGGTTCCGCTGCATTTCGTACCCAGACAATTCGTTCAACGACCCATCGGTAAAGACGTGGAATGCACTGGACGTCTGGTTGCCTGGACATTTGCTGAATGGGACAACTGGTGCACTAGATGTCTCGCTATCCTAACCTAAGTTAATTCGTTAAAGAGATCTATGGAGTTCTGGACTCTATGGTCACTGGACAAAACCTTAGGTTAGGTTAGATTAGCGAGACATCCGGTGCACCAGTTGTCCCTTGCGTCAAATGTCCCGTGCACTAGACGTCCAGTGCGCCCCACGTCGGTGCCGATGAGTCTTTGAACGAATTGTCTGTCAACGAAATGCGGCGGAACCATCCATTATCGAGGAAAGAAAGTATGCGCGTTTATGTAGCTATTATATAAGTTGTTAGTTTATAGGTTCTCAGAATAATCAAGGAAGATAGGCAACTAATAAGAACCATCTCAGAGAGGCGAGCCCGAACTACGAAGAAAAAGGTTGGTGTAAGTTGTGAGATAGGTATATGTATAAATCGGATAGTGTAAAGAAAGCAATTATTAGGAAATTTGATGGAAATAGTAAAATGACCGAGGATGCACCATAGGACAGGCAGACATGGCGAATGTTCACAAGGAGAGCCGACCCCAGATGATGGGAAATGGCGAGGCTAAAGAAGAAGAAGATGGAAATAGTAAAATAATTAGTGGAGCGTACCTGCTATTGATAATAATATATGCATTATATCTATCAATGAAAGCTATGTTCTAATTTAAAGATGGAAAGAGTCCTTACCGCGTATTTGAAGCTATTCGTTAGACTGAAGATCATTTATTAAAAAGTTTCGTACGGACGATAAACTCGAGTTATTTTATAAGTGTTTATGACTTTAACTTGTTGATTAGCTATCGTTCTATCTGCAATTCAATCGTCTCCAGTGATCATTAGATCAAGTCTTCTCCGAGCACCTCGAGCCCCGACTTTACCTGTGGTGCACGTGCGTGCGTTTGCGTGCAGAGCTATTTATATATTCCGCATTTACTCAGATCACGACTCACATACCTCCCACCGCAATTGAATGATTTCTGATACGTTGTTCAATTCCGATCATTAAATTTCGAATAATATGATACTCTTATATTGTACTTATATTTCATAGTATATATACTACAACCGAGTGTAAGCCGATACAAAATTCATTCGATCACTAGATAAAATTGGTAATAATATAATAATTCAGTTATCCAATTTCTCTTTGTTATTTGAAATTATAAAAGTGATATTCAATATAGCTAACTTCTAATATTTAATCAGATAATTTAAAACAATCGAATAAGAATTATAAATGCGAATAAGAATGATAAATGTGAATAATATAACAATAAGATGAGACATTAGAGAAAATTCTGTCACAACAACATCTTAACTTTTCTCTCTTAATTGGTTTATGCATTCCAATAAATAGGCCGGCTCAAAATACCACTAACTTACTCGTAAATCAAGAAACAATTAAATTCCCTACATCTTACACGGTATGGTTGTATTCGGCAAAGTTCAGGATGCAGAGATGAATTGGTGAAATTGCCATGGACAGAACTGTGTGGTGGCAATTTGTGGCGACTTTAAGAGCTATCCAGATAGCAGACATGGAAAGAGAAGTATTCGTTACTAGGTAACTGATTAAAGAGTTTTCTGATTTTCCTAAAAGTTATGAAAAAATGTACATTTTACTTGATTTCCCCGTTCGACCGTAACATGAAGTTACTTCCGTCTCGGTCAAACGAGGCTTGACTGACGACTGCCGGAACACTGTGTGACATGCAGCGCCGCCAAGATAATCACGGTAAAAAACAAATTGAAGATCTCAGTTGAACCAACATGGAAATGGAGCAACTGTCATGACAAATAAAATAGCGTATGCCAACGCCGTGTAATTTTATTTATAATCAAAATTAACATTATTTGATGTGCATGTCAGGCGAGCGAACAAAAATAAGATCGTTTTTCAAGGTTGTTCGGCATCGGCCTAAAAGTGCTATATCAAGCTGATATCAATGTTTATTACTGACAAGATTGAATAACATAAGTAAATTATTCTCATATCAATTAGTAAAAAACTTGCATCATTCCTTAAAACAGGTTCTAGTTTTTCTTGTGTTATTCTTACAAATGATTAATAAAAAAGCCACTCATTTCTTGATACGCGCCCTGCCCATAGTTGCGTATAAATTGCTTCGGAGCCTTGCACCGGTTGCTTCCTGCTCTTGCACGTTGCACCGAATGCAGTCGGCGGTTTTTCTCCATACATGGGCCTGAACTATCAACCTGTTTTTTATAGAGCGTTTGACATTGAATATCGAAGCTGACTCCAGAGGCCGACTGCATATCAAATGGACCATCAAAAGTGCCGAGCCATCACACACACTGCCGATCTCACACTTATTTGTTCGATTAACATGACTACGTTTAAGGAGCGGATTTTAATTGAAATTTGTTCCGCAAAATTGTTTGCACGAGCGATTTGAATTATTATTCAATGTTCGCGCATTTCAAAGTCAATGTTTTTAATTACAGGTAACCCTCCTATAGCGCCGAGATTGGAACCACGCTATATAAAGATTATATTTCGCAGTAAGAATACATTGGATTTGTGGCTTTTGGGTGTAACGAATTTGTCATGCTCTCAGATATTAGAACCTCCGTTGCTAAAGTCATCTTTAGGGTTGATGAATGCCACTTTTATCAACCTGAAGATAACACCTGAAACTCTTGTTGAAATATATATAGGTAAAAGCGTTTTTTTTGCAAGCCAAAGGTCATGCTTTCGATCCCCGATGGAGATTAAAAGAAAAGATTTTTAATCCATATTTGAGCTCTAAGCAACCCCCAGGTTGTGTGATTTGATCCCTAATCCGTAAAATTCCAGTCATAGCCTATTAATTAAAATTGGTGGTAGACGAAAGTCGTCCCGTGAAGACCACCCATTCATAGTAAATTCCTGTAATAATAAGGATGATGCGTGAATCTCGGGCTGCAATCTATGACATCTAATATTAGTGATTGAATTAATTAATTGGAACTCCCAAAATAATGCATGCTAATAGCTTACGGCAAGTGCCATCTATAATAATAATTATTAATAAATAATATTAAATCATATATTAAATTAATTAATCGACTAGATGAGGTAGAACTTTACATCGCGTGGAAGGTTATTGGTTCGAATCACCTGCGTCCCATGTTTATTTTTCCAATTAATTGATGAGACTAATGTCATACAGCGTTAGTGTTACACCTATATTTTTCACAAATTTCTGTCACTTGAATTTCTGTTGCACTGTCCATTATACCTTGGACATTTCTGCATCTAAGTTCCACCTGAAAATATAATATACATAGTTCTCGATCATCTCTAGGGCAAAACATAAAGAGATGTCAACCATAGTATCTGACTATCTAGTCATAGGACTGTAATATAAAAAAAATCTATTGAAATGTAGGGTATAGGAGGGTTGACTGTATTATGGTTGTGCATAAAATATAATATGCACAGTGAATTGATAAAACATCATTGCGATCGCGATCTCGCAAAATAAGTTAACACAACTTTATTGTACCCTTTTTTGGTCATCTGCACGACGGCTATTTGAATTAATAAATTATAAAATAAATATACGTGTCTACTTCATAAACGTTTTGTTTGTTTGTAAATGGCTTGCTAATTATATCCGCATCTGCGAATTCTTTGATATTCAAGGCCTTGAAGAGTCGAAAGTTTGAAAAAATAAATAAAAACACATTGACAAAGTATCATAGCGTAAGATATTAAATCTGATACTCGCTGTACATGGCAGACATGTTTAATACTTAAAAAGAAACTTTATCAAATATACACACCGTCTCATTGTCTTCGGATAAATCGTGTTTCTGCTCACAATAGCAAATAAAACCTAATTATATAGTTTTAAGACACCCAATGAAAGCGCGGACTTAAGAAAGAGACAGAGAAAATCACGCTTTCTAGCTTTCACGTGCACGCCGTATGTAGGAAAAGCGCGAGTGAGTGTAGAGTGTGAGACGCTGTTGACCAGGTGACCAGGATCGAAATTGTTGTTTTCAGATCCTCTTACGTTGATCGTGAAAATGACACATTATTCTATTATCTCAACAAATACAAAGATTTTTTCCCCCTTAATCTGAACGATAAATACTTTTATTACAAGCAACTTGCACGATACAAACAATAGCACATTTTAGAGATGGACATTTTACATTTACAAGCTTTATACTGGGCTATTATAAAAAATTGGCTTTCCACTTAAAAGCATTTATTTTGTTATTCTACATTTTTTCTATTTAGTGCCAAATAAGTCATGTAATTTTACGGATTATTTTAATTGATTTCATTGTCAAATATACGAATCGTTTTATTTTTGCATACGACCTTCCAGAACCGTGTAAGTCAGAGAAAAGGCTAAGAAAATCCTACTATAATTTACACTATTCTGCAGAATTTGTATAATAAACCATATGAGAAATAACAAGAAAAATAAATTCATAAAATATTGAGTAATTAATAATACTTGTATGTAGTCTCGGTAACGGAAAATGACTTTTAAATTGATGTAATAATTACATACCATTACCGAGTCGCAGTATCAACAACCTACTTGAACACTATTTTTAGCTGATCAGCTTGCCGTGCCATAATGTCTCTGCGAATACCGTTGCGTCCTAGAAGTGACTTCTAGTGACTCTTCCGTATTTTTATCTCCGCTACGTGTTTGGTTCTATTTGCACATTTTCATTTCACGGTAGTTGAGGAATATGGCCGAGATCTTAAAGCACTCGATTGTAATGCGCCAAGTCGCGGGATCGATCACTGTAGAGCTTAAAATAAAAATATTTAAATCAATTTGTAAGCTCTATGCTTTGTAAAATATAATGTATTTGGGTTGAACCGTCTTACTACCAAATAGTCTAAGCCTCGGGAGTTAAGTAGTCAAATCATACTCTTCTTTAGCCTAGCCGTTTTCCATCATCTGGGGTCGGCTCTCCTTGTGAACATTCGCCTTGTCTGTCTGTCCTACGTTGCATTCTCGGTCAAGCCCAGTGTTTTCAGATCCTTTTCTACAGTTACAGTCCAGGTTGCCTGTGGTCTTCCAGGTCGTCTTATCAGCGTGGGTATGTTGAGGGCTTTCTTAACCATGTGGTCCTCATCTCTCCGTGTCACATCCCATACCATCTTAGTCGGTTTTCCATTATCTTTTCAGATATGGGGGCCACCCGAAATGAACCCCGAATATTATCATTTCGAACTCTTTCCACTCTAGACACATCGCCCGCCCACCTCAGCATTTTCATCTCTGCCACATGAATCCTATCCAAGGCACGTTTCAGCGGGGTCCAACACTCCGATCCGTAGAGCATAGCTGGCCTTACAGCAGTTTTGTAGATTTTACCTTTGGTTCTAACTGGAATCTTGCTATCACACAAAACCCCAGAGAGAGACCTCCATTTCAGACATCCTGTGTTTATTCTATGCTCCACGTTGGATTCAGTTTTGGCGCCTAAGGATATCAAATCTTACGATCGTCTAAGGAAGTAGTCAAATTTTACGATCTCCCTAAATATTCCGATTAAGAAATCACCCAAAAATATGCCTCGGATACTACAGTTTCTGTGTCTTTAAGTTAAGTCAAGTAACCATATATGTTCACAGGTGAATCCTCGGATGCAGTGATCGATATATTTCAATTATCTCCAATTGCTTGTGTTCAGATTAAAAAGCATAGCGGTTGACGACGATTTCAATCCGACTTTCAGAAGACCACATAAAAGATGGCCCGACATTTGGATACAGTCTTAAAGAAAACGTAAGAAGAAAAATCTCTAACCCTTACACAAAAATCACTTATCCTTACCGCATGCAGCATCCATCTGCCTTGATTAAGCGTCATAAAGTGTATGTGTTATCCTACATGTATTTACGTAAAATTATAAATTAATTTGAATTATTAAAATAATAAATTAAAAAAATATAGTTTTTATTCACATTTATTTCAAATGATTACATGTTTCGGTCTTCCTGGAGACCATCTTCTATTATCTTTACGTAAAATAAATATATCACCGTCGAACTGTATGCTTCTTCTGTGTGTGTTTGTGTGTAAAAGAACTCTTCATTTTCCCTCTCAGGTAACCATATCTGCGAACGTCAACAAGGGCATGGAATTCCACTCAAGTTTTTACATCTTACTCTCTTGTGATGTAACCTGTGAGGTCATTTTACTCCCAATGGCAATCTTGCATCCATAAAAATATTAAATAGCTGTATTTTATATCACACAACACCGTAAACAAGTGTAAAATAATAGTTTACCTCTAAATTACCCCATGCAAGATCTTCATAAAGAGATTGATAATTACAAAACTTTTTTTGCGCGTGTATTTCTTTAGATTGATATCAGATTGACATTGATCTGTTAGGCTGAAGCCTCGAAAAACGATCTTTTGTTTCTTATTTTTGTTCGCTCGCCTGACATGCACATTTAATAATATTAGTTTTAATTCCATAAATTTACACGGCTTTTGCATTCGCCATTTTATTTGTTATGGCAGTTGCTTCATTTCATGTTGGTGCAACTGTCATCTTTAATTTGCTTTTTTTGCCGCGATTGTTTTGGCGGCGCTGGATGTCACAGGTTCCGGCAGTTGTCAGTCAACTTTCGTCCGGCCGGCGAACGCCATAACGGTCTGTAAATGAGAATTGTGTTTCAAAAACAAGTTATTTGTGTTGTTAATCTGCTCCAGCATCCTTCCTACGCGGCCACGTGACAAACCCGCGACTTCTCGTCTTTTTAAAGACGAGATATTTTAATAAATCCATTAATTTAATAATCACATGCATTTTATCCTTTGAAGTACACGGCTATTAAGACTAATCATTATGATCCCATGTAAAGGCGATTCAGATAATCACGATCGTGGCTTAATTGATAGTACGTGTGATCGATCACTTTCCGAGGCATTGCATTCTGCATCTCCTTGTATCATCTGGCTGGTTCTGGTGCATCCACCTGAGAGTCAAGGCTGATGGGCGTAACCTCTATCAGATGCCAGACACAAGAAATTGCGAGTAATATGCAATCAATAAAATGTAGTCGTGTATAGTCTAGTCATCGCATGCATGGCCTGTGATTGCATACTCGATTTCAATTAATGTGTAACGTTTTTGTTGCTAATATTAACCATTTCATGCAGACGAGCAATGTGCATAAGAATGCAGGTTTGTAAAGAATTGTATGTATTCTATGTATCAAATAAATATAACTTTCTCGTATAACTAGTTTATAAATATTTAACAGTATTTAAAAAGTGAAAAAATCAATTATTTGGAAGCAAATTAATCCATTGTGAGTGATGTCGATGTTTTATATTGTTAAGGGCTGGTCATATAAGAACTGTAAATTAATGTTTTTCACGGAATCAATTTTGTCTGTTGCCATTAAAAAAGACTACAATGTTTAGATGGCTACTACAACAGTCAACTAGTATTATGATGTTACCTACGGCCACTCTGCGGCTGAATATGTGGAGAAGCGCGACCGAGGGGAATACTTGGATTGCCCCGAAAGAGAACCTAGCCCCTGGACACGACCAGGGGTGGAATATATGGAGGTCCCTTAACAGACTTCGGACCGGAGTATTCAAGACGAGGACACAAATGAATGACTGGCAGTTTTACAGCGGACCGACTGAATGTAACTGCGGCGCGGAGCAGACCCTGTCACACCTTCTGGAGTGTGCACTGTGTCCGAGTACCTGCACCCAGAAAGACCCGATGATGGCCGGGAGTAACGCCATCGACGTCGCCCACTTCTGGGCAGACATGATCTGACCCTTTTGTTTCCGACACGATTATATATATTATTTATCTTATTTAACCCATCAGTACGTTTATACATATAAATAACTGAAGAAGCTCTTAATGAAATTGAAACCGCGGTCTTCAAAGTTCAGTGCCCAAAATAATCTATATTAAAACAAAGTATTTATATACTCGTATTAATTTATATTTAGTATAGTTAGTCAAATATAATTCAAGATTTTATTAAATTTGTGACTATTTGTATAATATTTGAATAAATGTCATTCTCCACTGCATATAAAGCTATTTAACAGTCACGCAAATTGAACTGAATTTAAATCGGTCATTTTTTTGCCGAAGGACCTTGACAAGTTGCATTTATCTTCCTTTGAAAAAAACTGCAGTAACGAATTGCCATCAGTCAGCTGCACCTGCAAAAGGCATTCGCTTTGTTTAAGCACGAATGCCTTAATTATTTCATTAATCAATTCATTCCGCTGAATTATTTTGGTCGTCTGATTTTTTTCAAGTGCAGCATTACTTTGCAAGCTATGCATGACTTCCTTAAACGCTTCAATTGCAGTTACTTCGCGTATTGAATTGACGAAATTTTTATGATGTATCTGGTAAATTGTCTAGTCACCTTATTATTTTTATGTAAACACATATAGGAGAATACCAACAGATGGTGATAGTGATGCTGAAGTCTCTAGTTACATATGGTTAAGCGCTGCACGTGGAGTGTTGATTCGCCAACGTCATAGACTACAGCCCGAGATTCACGCATCATCCTTATTATTACAGGAATTTACTTCGAATGGGTGGTCTTTACGGGACGACTTTCGTCTACCACCAATTTTGATTAATAGGCTGCGACTGGCGTTTTACGGGTGAGAGATCAAATTCACACCAACCGGGGCATTTTAGAGTTTAGAAGTCTTTCGGGTATCGAACCCACCACCCTTGGCTTGCCAAACAAACGCTTTGACCATTGAGCTATACCTGCCGGCGCATTCATTTTGCCCAGGTCATAGCAGGCCTTGTCATTATATGCCTTATACATTATAAATTTATGAGACTCACAGCTATACTAGATCAAAAGAAAGTGCCGCAAATATTACCCCCATTCTTCTTTTTATGTGGCAGAGAGTCTTGCCACCTAATCTAAAATCAATGCAGCAGTACAATGGGTTTGAGGTCAGGTGATTGCACATGATATTGGGGGAACGATAGTTTGACTTTGTAAGGAATGTCGAGGATGTGGAGCTACTCATAAATCGTTTCATCATACATTTACAGTCGATTAAGAGACACAGTAAGTTGTACGACTGCCTCAAGAAAGCATAAACTACAACTTTATTAATTTCAAATGTATTAAAAATATTACTAAAAACTATATTTTCCCTTTTTATTTCCATATCCGTTACATATCTGCAACAAATGGTCACGAAAAATTGCCGCCAGACAGTTCAGGCAGTTGCCATTGTTCATGACTTGTCCCAAGACATCGTGCATTCGAAGGTCCGTTTTGGAACATACTCGTATATGGTTACCCGACGACCTCCAAGACTGTGGACATATCGTAGTATTTCTTAGCATGTTTGAGTGTTTGTAAATAAGAATTTTCAAATAGACCGGGTGATTTACCCAATACCCTGGACGTCATTATTCCCAATAATGATAATTATATTGATTTGTTAGTGCTGCTAACTAATCGTCCATGAAGGAGATAAAGCGTCGTAGTTTGTGAGCATTTGGTAGGGCGTTTCGTATATAATCAAAAATTTTGTTTATTTGGTCCGGTGAAATATTCCTCTATTCATTTCAGCGCGAACGGAAATGCAATTTTTCAGATGTGATTTCAGGTTTTATTTAAATGCCACTTGCACATGATCTTCATCATCTTTCCCGCGGTCGTTCTCAGTAATTGTATTGAAAATGAAACTGCGTGTCGGTCACGTACAAAGCGAGAAGTCTTACAGGGCTTATGGTTATTAATGTTGCTGATTGGAGCATCGGGTTAATAACCAGTCTTTGAAAAAATATTTCTACCACAGCAGTCACTTATAATTGGAAATATTCTCCCAATATGTTTTTACTAATATACAATCAAACGTGTGTTTTGCGGTATTTAATATTAAAATCATTTTTTCCTTTTTAGATATATTAAAGATTTCACCGATCAAGATACGAATATACGAGTATATAATGTATTAGAAAAAATCATTAGCTATAAAGAAATTGGTTCTCGTGCAATCATCGAAACAAAATTGAATTTTGCTTTGATCGTTCATGGATGGGTATTCGCCTGGAAACACTGAGAATTGCGCTGGTACTTTGAAGCTTCAGGCTAATCAGTTACTTTTCTGAAAAACGGTGATTATCAAATTTACAAACATACATTGGATATTGAACTGCATTCTATTCGAGCCCCTGACTTTCATCATAGGGTCGAAATATGCATATATGTAGTATGTACCGGCATAGCTTCAGTTCCAACATAACTAGGAATGAGGCAGGGATAATGACAGTTGTGTGGCGTAAATTGGTGGTGACCGTATGGTCTAACTAGGGACGCGGATATGAAAGAAGTATAATTACAAGTATGTAGATATATCTACTGTTTACTTGTAAATAAATAATTCACATATTACTATATGCTTCTATACAATATTAGATAAAGCATATTCAGTGGTGCATGAATACTTCCCTATAATAATAATGTGTTCGTATAAAAAATATACGTTTGAAAGCACGCATGTGTAAAATATAAACATATATTATTACTACTAAAGATTCCCTCCTAGATAATTATTTTTCAATCATTTATAAACTATTTAAAAAAATGTACAAACGCTTCTTGACTGAATGACTAAAAAATTTACTATTTTATATATTTGTTTTTCACCATACATATCAATATACCATTGACGAATATAGTTTGTAATCTTGTACCAGAACCATTCCCCTTAGTTCAAGGGTTGTCAACCTGGTCCGTACCGCCCACTAGTGGGCGATACGGGCTTCCGTGGTGGGCAGTGGGCGTTGGTCAAATCTCCTACATTCCTTCTAGATTTTTTTCCACCCATATACTGAATTGAAATATAGCGAGGTTGGTGGGCGGTACGGAATTTTACCATAAAAATAGGCAAAAGTGGGCGCTAGGCATAAAAAGGTTGACGACCCCTGCCCTAGTTGGCGCACTAGCCATTAAAATATAGAATAATTATTACAAATAATTCAACAATATTCCTCTAGTACATTTCGTGGATAGTAAAAAGTATCTCGTATAACCTCCAAATGACTAAAAGCTTGAACATATTTTCAGTGATATTATGTATTGTAACATTTTTTATAAGCCTGGATTCTAATAAATGTATGTGCCCATGATTATGAAAGTGGTGTAAGTCATGTTTTATTCGCTCTGAGATATTTAAAGGCTTGTGTTTTGCTGTCGGTTGAAAACCAATGAAAGTGACAACTTCATGTTGCATAAAATGCCGTATTTAGATTTTTTAAATTAATGTTAGATGAAGATTATATTAATTCACAACATCGGGAACTGAAATGAATGAATAACTCGCTTTTTACAATTTCTTGACTTACGCCACTTTCATAATTATGGGCTCATATATTATTTAGTTAAAATTTTAGATATCATGCGAAAAAAATCAGGCTGTTTTGAACAGGCTTTGAGTAATCACGCAGTTCTATACAGAGGAGAAGTAGAATAATACAACAAAAAAACCATGTGATCAATTCGGAAGTGGTATTCGCCTTTTTTCTTTTTTTATCAGGCAATCTAGGGAATTGATAATGCTCACGTGCGCGCGGAGGTGGACACATTGTAGGTGAACGTCCGGGCACAGGTGGACCGCGGCCGCCATTAATCAGCGCCCTGGACGCGTGACGTGATTAGTCCGACAGCTTTATGGTTTCAATCTTTGACCGGACCGGCTTCCCCGCCCAGGGCTACCACACGAGGAAACGCTGACCGAAAGAGTTGAAAGGGGACTCTGTATTTTTTCCGAACAGTCCTGAGTATTCTTCGGTCAGAGATCTCATCTGAGTTAACGTTGGCTGTCAGAGTCACTTCAGGACCCGTAAAATATATTTTTCACCGAACATACCGTTTGGTTAGGAATCCCACCGTAGGATACGCTGATAAATACAGCCGCACCAATGTAATTTAGTAATCACTTCCTTTGAAGACGTTCACGTTTTTCCAAATTACTTAAATATTTAAAAATTGAATAAACTGTTGCTTCAGAGAATTTCGTCTGTAATGCAATATTGTAATTCATTACTGTAATGAGTCTATGTGGCAATTAGGCGCTCCGTAGTATTCCGTATGTAACGTTTTCTCGAAAATAATACCTACTTGCTTTTGTCTCATCTATAAGGTGCATATACGCTACAATATAATACAGGTTAATGTTTTTCTTGGGTTAATCTCATCAAATGATTGTGTATACCTAAAGAAAGTAAGTTGTTTGATCAAACCTATTGTAAACTAAATCACTGATTTGTAATTTAAAGATATTCAGTGAAAATCATAATCTGCCATATGGATTAGGCTAGATGAGGTCAGAGGTTCGGTTAACTTAGGATGGCTAAAGTTTGATGAAATCACTTACTTCTTTTGGGCATATCACCCCGATATGTATAAGTTAGGTTGGGTTAAGTTATGTTAGGTTTGATAAAATTTACAACATTTTTAGGTAAATCACCCCACAGAGTTTTTATTAATCATAGTTCATTTGATTAAGTATCCAAATACATCATCTCTTTGCAACGTATACAATATTGTAGATGTTAAAAATGATCTACCAGGACTAAAATACTAGGAGATAATCTTTACCGGTTTTTTTTTATGAAATCGCATGCAGGAGGGCACGACTTAGTGAATTCTATAACACTTAGTAAAAACCACTTGGCGCTGCATGCAAGAGACATGTGTTGAGATGTTGCGAATAAAGCATCGATGTGGCTTTAATCTTTGACCACACCGTCTGTCAGGGCTTCGTCCTTGGGGAACCCTAACAGAGATAAACGTCCCTCGGTCATGGCTATGAATCGTCTTATTTCCCAGGCCGGTGGGCTGATGCGTGCCTGGCGACTGACCGAGTCACTGGAAGCAGCAGTGATGCGGACGAATGCCTTCCATGAGAGACGATGGCCCACCAAGGAGCCGCATATTTGGGTGTCACGTGTTTGTATATGTCTTGAAATACTTGCTTTACACTACGTTATAACGTATTGATAAACCTCGTAAGCACAGTGAATTTAAAAAAATATTTTTTTAATAATTAATAATATTCTAGTCTTCATATTTATTCGCCGCCAATACAACGCCATGTATTATATTTCTCTATTTTTCTGCGAATATTGGCACCTAATGTGCTGTATAATGTGTTTTGAGAACAGGCTTACGTAGAATATTAGTGCTGGATTGACTTGGTGAGGAATGCGGATATAAGGAAAGCGATACAGCAGCATTCCATCATAAAGCCAACAGGATTGTTGGGATTCCTTAAGAGAGCATACATATGGCTTTTTTAGGACTCTGGGTTATCGATGTCTTTCTTAGAAAGCCGTAAAAATTATATGTATCGGTGGATATCAAATCTAATTTCATCTACAGTGCGTATTTTTTTCTCGAAATTTTGTAAAATACTTCTAATTGACAAAGGGTGATTTTTTAATAGCTATAGGAAATTTTTCCAAAAAAAGACACATAAAATTAAGAAAAATGCATAAAATCTTTATTTGAATCGATAGTACAGTCCATATAATTTAATGTTTGAAGATTATTTCATTCAAATGTTGACCGCGGCTGCGCCTCAAATGATCCATCCGCATAGTCCAATTTTGGCATACACTTTCCAACATTTCGGCCGGTATCTCACGAATAAATGCTTCAATGCTGTCTTCCAATGCGTCAATCGAAGCGGGCTTGTCAGTATAGCTATGAGCCTTAACATAGCCCCACAAAAAATAATCAAAAGGCGTTAAATCGCACGATCTAGGCGGCCAATTGACCGGTCCCAAACGTAAAATAAAGTGTTCACCGAACTTGCCACTCAATTGGTTTATTGTTTCGCGAGCTGTGTGGCATGTGGCACCATCTTGTTGAAACCACATGTCATGCAAGTCAAGCTCTTCCATTTTGGGAAAAAAAAATGGATACCATCTCACGGTAGCGCTCACTATTCACAGTTACGTTGCGATTCGCAACATCTTTGAAGAAGTACGGTCCAATGATGCCACCAGCCCATAATCCGCACCAAACAGTAACTCTTTCTGGATGCATTGATAGCTCTTGCAATGCTTCTGGCTGATCTTCACTCCAAAACCGACAATTCTGCTTATTTACGAATCCATTCAGCCAAAAATGAGCTTCGTCGCTGAACACAATTTTTCGATAAAAGTATGGATCAATAAAATTCAATGATTTGCAAGCGTTGTTCGTTTGTAAGACGATTCATGGTTAATTTATAGACCAAACTGAAGATGACAGTGACACAAAAAACGAAACATACGTGAGCTGTCAAAATCAGTATTTCCAAAAAGAAAATATTATAAAATTCACCCTTTACATGACTATATTAAAACGATGATTTTTTTCAACTAATACGTACTTTTTTGATAAAAAAACGTAGTATTTAAATATCGCCAAAAAACACTATGTTTATAACTAGTTTTTATATTCACTGAGAAATGGAATACATAATCAACCCTCCTTTAACTCACGTTTTTTTAATTGTAATGGAGATTTTTCCTATAGTGTTAGCAGCGATTTTTCATTCCACAAAGAAAGAAACAGTCCTTTCTTTGTGATTATTTTGGGTTGAACCGCTTCTTAGAACTAAATCGTCCAGGCCTCGGAAGCTTCGGACTAATAATCAAATCTCATGATAACGTAATAGAAAGCTTGACTGCTCAGTTCCAGGAGAGAGAGCTGACATGCGATTAGGCAAATACCATAGAAGCTGACATTGTTTACATAAATTTTTGAAGATCTTACACTTAAATTATAAGCGAATCTGATATGATGCTGATTATGAATCACATGGTCTTGGTGACTAGTAAATATTTATATTTAAACTTTAAAATATTGCTTTATTATACTTAAATTTTGAGGGATTGCCATTGTATATTACGTATATTACGTTTTCATCCAAATATTCTTGTATAAATCATTTGTTACGTAAGCACCAAGCTAAGAAACTTCCTGGAAAAGGTAAAGCAAAGTTATGAATTTAGAGAGAACTCTACGCTCGTATTACTTAATTAATGCACCGAAAAATAGGGCAAACTCTTAACTTCCTCGTCGCAAGATGAACGACGCCACCGCCGTAGGTAAAGTTATTTTAAATTCTAGAACGCGACTTCATCAAATGATGGAGAGATAAAATAAATTATTTCAGTACTAAAAAAAATAATTTAAGTTTACAACCCGTAAAGAAACTCATCTCATTTGGCTGGCGTAGTCGTCATACCATTATTAAAACTAACCGAAGTGTTTTCTTGCCAGTTATATCACAAAAGACAATGGCCAACCGCTTAACCCGAAGTGAACCCGTTTAAAATTAAAACAAGCAGCAGGTGTATGAACTTTTCGTTCTCACAGCATTTATATTTTATGACTAAAAGACGTAATTTTAAAGCGAGAACAATTAGATATAAACAATTAACTCCACATATTTTTATTCTTCGTATTATCAAAAGTTGAAACTAAAATTATAACACTCTCGAGTATTTTTCTACAGTTTTTTTGAGATATCCAGAATGCCTTCTCTTTTAAGTATTAATTATTTAGATTATCTGTATATTTATGGCAAACCTGTAAAATTATGAGTTTATTATTATTATTTAACTCATTATTTAAAAAATATATTTTATTGTATTATTTATGCTATGACACTACTACGCGAATGAACTCTTTATATATTTTTAAAGACATTAATTGACATAAGTGTAAGCTTTCACACAGAATTTCTTTAAACTTGCTTTTTAAACCCTTTTTTTCAACATACGAGTAGAAAAGTTTTTGTTTTTGTTGTTGTGAAGACACATACAAGAGAATACCGACATATGGTAATGGAGAAATTTCATCTATGATTTATATGACGCTACTCCTTTTTGAGTGTATTGTTGATCTCGCAATGTCATAGAAATCTCGGCTTTCACGCATTATCCATTTGATATATATATTTGATATATACATTTGACTCACTATAAATGGGTGGTATTTATGGAACGTATTTTATTCTCATCTACGGTACACCAAAGTTCTTCCCTGCATTCCGCGTTACACCAAAGTTCTAATTTGAATACTGCGGCACACAAAAAGCCAAAATAATAAATATTAATAGGATCAATCTTAAACTATATCAAATTTTCAGTATAAGGTTATACTGGTTTTCTTTGATTCCTCTTATTTATGAAAATGCTTGAAATTAGACGACCTTAAGTACGACTACATATCTGTGTTTTTAGTAATTGCTTTTTTTATCGCTAGTTCTAGAACATAATAATAAACTTGTTTGTGATTAAATATTGTGATATATTAAGACATAAGCTGGCTGAACATAATACTTCTTGTTATCTATGACATTTTAAATCATTAAAGGTGTCTCATTTGTGTTTTACTGGCGCCATTTTGATGTGATGGCGGAGCTCCCCAGCGGGGTCTGGCTAATGAAAGAGTCTCCAACAAACAAGGACGCCTCTCTGGGAGCAGTCGGCGTGAGGCGAGGAATGTGTTCAATTAACTGCGGCGCCCCGGGCCCCCGTCCTGGCGCTACGCCCTTAACCTTAAAAGACAGAGCACGAAGAGTACTTGAGAATATTATATTACACAGCATGGTGAACAAAATATCAAAAATCACATCTTCTCTAGTACTTTTACTGATATCCTCGTTTTGGATGATGGCCAAGACTACAAGAGGAGGATTTAAAAAGCGGCAGCTGTTGTGTATGCTCTTCTATTATATATATTACCCAAATTCACCTTCATATTTTTGCCTCTTAGGTTCTCACAAGTCAAACAGTTCTACCCGTAACTATTATGTATCACCTATAAATTATAAATATCATACTACTCACCCAAAACCGACAAACTCGTCTTATACTTGCCGAACATCCATACACGGTTAATGTGTGTCGACCGAGAACTGGCAGTTTCCAAAGTTCCTTCCTTAATGCCACCGGTAAGCTTTGCAATGCTCTTCCAGCGCCTGTGTTTCCTCCATCCTAAAATCTGAATCTCTTCAAGAAACATAATAAATAAACACTTGCAATCTCTTACTCATACAAACACGAACACAACTCACGTTTCCCGCATGCAGCATCTAGCCTCCCTGGCTGAGCGTCATAGAGTGCACTGGTCTTGACCGGCGGTGCTCTCCTGCATGCGATTACATAAATAAACAGTTCCTTTTAAATCACCAAAACATTAGCACATTCTTCAATACTTCACTAAACAAATATATAGATAAATATTTTTCCGTTTTTCATATCTTGCATTGCTGCCATAAAAGTATTATCTCATCGCTTCTGAGGTGATTTACACTATAAATAGTCACGTAATACTCCTTGTAATTCAAAAAAAATGTTGGAAACTTCTCTAAACACGCTCGTTATAAAATATTTTTTGGACTCGGTCGTCTGTTTGAGAATCCTGACTGAACTGCTACCATAAATAAAACTATGATTTTAATCATTGTGCAATACAGGAGCTTGTAGCAAGCACACCTATACATTCCTTTAATAATTCCTCATTCAATCCGACTCTTGGAGCGTGTAGCGGAATTGGATAAAATTAATCAGATTTCATGCATGGATTTTATCCGGCAAATATGAAAATACTGCGACAGCAGCGCCGCGGGGTTCTTCTATTCCCGGCGTGGGAATTTTCAGCGGCGAAAATTTGAACTATTTTTTATTCAAAAGATTCCAAACAATTGGAATGCTGTCAACGGTATGTTTATAAAGCATATCTTACCAGAAAAAAATGTTAATTTATGTAGAAAGATTACAACGAAAGACATGGCTGACTTATATAAAAACACAATAATAATAATTATTAATGCTTCTAATCAAATAATTATGAAATACTTCTAGTTTTCTAGAGTAATTCTTCAAAATTTTACAACAAAAAGCTCCTATAATGAAACTCTCATTGCAGGACTGATAATCTGAGATATTGTAAAACATTCTGAAATAATAACAAGTATTGTTGTCTTAAATGTCATACCGATATCGTAAATATGATGCCTTGGAGTGATGAATTGACACATTACTCAAAATAGTTAGTAATGTTATTATTGACTGCTCAGAAAGCTTTCATTTTAGAATTTAATTTAAGATATTCTTACGTGAATATGGAATCAGTAAAAGACTTCTATAATATTCTAAATAAATAAATTTGGTTAGTTTTATAATTTTCAAAATTGTCGAGATTAGTTAATTTAACTATTGTTCAATCTTTTAAATATTAAATAAACAGTTTATAACCATTTTATGAGTGGAATCAAAATGAAGCATTTTGATAAATATACTATATTTGAATAGTGTATATCATAACAGTATTGACAGATAATATGACATACAAACAATGTTTATATATAATTGATGTATTTATAACAGCTGGTATTTCCTTATTTTCTCTCTCCATTTTATAAAGGTCGTGACATTTTATGTAGTACAGCAGTTGGTCGCTTTATGTAGTCTTTCCAGGCATATGTTACTTTTTTAAAATTTTAATATTGATGACATGCCAATTAACGTCTCTCTGTATATGTACTCTGTATATGTATACTCGTATTATTTCATCACCTTTTCAAAACATCAGTTTCCCTTACAATTACCCACAAACACTTACTATAAATATTTATCATTTAGACTAATTGTTTTATTGTTAGATTTGAGTCTTTGATCAAAGATGATTACATCACATAATTGCTAGTTGTAGAAACCAAGGCAAAAAGTTGTTAACTGAACGTAAAATTTGAAGATAATAAGACTTCTATATTTTGATGTATTTTGTAAATATTACAAGTGAATGCCAAATAATTTTCGTGCGAACATAACATTGATTATATTTTTTATTAAAAACTACTAATATCATTTATTGAATAGAGAATGTAAGATTTAGCTAGAATTCACTCTTAAATAATTGTTGGAGTTAACAACTTCTTGCTTTGGGGTCCTTAATTCTAAATGAGAAAAGGAATATTTGATTCACTGTTAAATAAACTTCAGACTGACTATTTAATATGGACATAAAGTGTGCCTATAAATAAAATAATCCAACCGCATGCAGGCCGCAATAATAATTGTATTCTTAGCTTATATGAACGATAATGATTATTGCCGTCTATATGTGTATGTGAGTCTGGGGGGATATATGTCGGGTATATATATGTATAAGTTTAATATAATGTCCGTCCAGGCCAGCTATTAAATCGAAAGCTATCGAGAGCTATAAACCAAAGCTCGAGCTATGCCAGGTAATGTGCTTGGAGCATGCCATTGCACTGAATAAGACCAAGTGCTTTGTACTTGTTCCAGACTCCTACAACTATCACACAAGGTCGACGAGACTTGATATTAATGTTCTGTTTTATCAGTTTTATTTTTGTATTACGATTTGTGTATCGTTCTTCTTCTTAAATTCTATTAATTATTTAGCAAATTAATCGTGTGTTCAATATTAATTTTTCTACAAACAAAAGCAGCATGTGATAACGCGGTATATAATTAGCTTCCATCATTATTTAGTATCATTCATGCGACAAGGAAGTTAAGAAATTGCCCCATTTTTCGGTGCATTAATTTAGTAATACTAACATAAAATTATCTCTTATTTCATAACTTTTTTTACTTCTTCTAGAAAACTGCTAAGCTTGGTGTTTACAGAAGATTTTTTTTACGATGGAATTTTAAACGAAGTTAAAACATATTTTTACATAATTTTTAATTACTTATGTACTACTGTAGTTTTCATACTTTATTCACAAGCCGATCTAAATATTATCTATTATCAACACTATTATATCATATTTGCTCCCTAACTAGAGCATATGATTTTCACAAATTTTCGCCATACTGTTAATTAAGCCGCTATAGTCTTCTAATCTCGTAAATCCATATATTTCTCCTTATTATTCCATATATATTTTTTGTTGGCCTTTTCGGACGGCAAGAGCTTGGGGCAATGAAGAAAAGGTCTAAAAAAGTATGCTCTTCTGGGGAATCAGAAAAAACAAGACTTGAGAATGGCCACCCGACCTGGCTGAAACATGTCGTCAAAAAAATATATGTGAAATTCTAAAAAATCTTTTTATTTATATTTGATATTATGGAATTCCACCAATAAATATAGATCGAAAAAATCCTAAAAAGAGAGTTTATGTTAAACCAAACTATAAGCAAGGCCTGTTTCAGTAAAGGATGAAAGATTTGGCAGTTGAAAGGTTAATGGTTGCAATGGTGGCCAAATACTCCAATTGGGATCGGATACTGCATAAAAGTATGCTTATAAGAGTTTCTTTTATCATATGATAATAGTCCATATATAAAACGGCTATGGGATTTATTTTTATTTTTTATTAAACATAATTGCTATTGCATAAAATTATTGTGTGGTAGTTATAATTTCAGGTTATGATTATTGTTCATAGCAGTCGTTTAACATGTATCATGTTTCTCTTTCTATTTTTTTTTGTCCACTGCGTTCAAATAGATCACGATTTTAATTCGTCAAGAGCAGAACGATTTCGAAGAGATCGCAAAAAACACGTCCGACCAGAACCGACCGCAAAAAATAACTATATTACTTTCTCATGATGGGTGTGCATAAATTATATTTTATATCTTTCGTAACATCATAACTCTGTTATGAAACGTGCGGATAATCTCGTCATTATAGAATGAGCGGCATTTACTGCGTAAACCAGCATTTACTAGTATGTAGGTATACTCGTATATACCTGGAGTCGTTTGATAGCCATGAGAACTGTTCTGAGTTTGAATCCAAATACAATAAAACTTCCTATAGCGTTGAGATATATGGGATACAGAAATTTTTTACGTATCATGCTAATTTTCCCCTCCATATCTGTTTCATATTTGAAATAATATGCTTACAAAGAATTGCCGTCACTCATCTCTTTCAGTTGTCATTCTCTACGCCTTGTCCCCAAGACATATTTATCCAATTTTCACAACATATTTTATTTTATTTTATTAACGGCCTAGGCATATGGTTTTAAAATAGAAAATATAATAAATGAAATGGTAAAACAGAATAATATAATAGCTAAGACTATACATTTAGACAAAACATGAACATGAGTAAAAAAACAGATCTAGTACATTAGTAGAGGGATCTGCGAAATGCTGGAAGGTCCACCCCGAAAAAGTCCAAGTCACTAGAGGAGTTAACCAGTCTACACATTCTTAACATAGGAGAATAGAATCCGTAGTTGGTTTTGGATGTCCTTACATGTAGCAGGTCACTGCCTCTAGTGAACCGGGAGGGAACATTGAACGTAATTTCCTGCAATAATGTCGAGTCATCGATTATGGAGTTCATAATTTTAAAAATAAACAGCAAGTCAGTCACTGTTCTACGTCTCTCCAATGTTGATACATTAAGTTGCCTCTCTATATCTTCATAGGAGTAGCTTCCTCTCTCAAGGCCGATCAGTCGTGCAACTCTTGACAAGAAGTGATGTTGGACTGATTCAATCCGGTTGATATGAGATATATATGATCTTCGATGGCGTCTCTAGAGCGTGAAAGAATTTAATAGACTGTAGCTTTAGTATTTGAGCCATATTTTAGGAGATTTGTATATCAGAATTCTTAAATATCGGATGATCAACCCGATAATCCCAACGCCTGAAATGATTGGTCCCAAGAAACGGATCTACACATCAAAAATAACGTAGTGAGCAAAACGAGGTAACCAATGTTGCTTTACTTACGCTGAAAATGTGCTTTTGTCGCTGATTTTGTGATGTGGTAATTCCAAGCCCTTCGTGAGCTTAGCGTAAGCCCACTGATTTAGCTGTATTATTTACCTTATTCAAAAAAAGATAGAAATACTGTACACGCGTTGTGCAAAATACGGTGATCCATCCAAGTTCGGTACGCATTCAATGTTGCTTAACTTCGGCAATCCAGACACTCTCTCATGGAGTGCATCATCCATGAGAATATGAGACGCATTCTGTGTTGTCGCCTGGGAGTCTCTACCATTTCGTGGGAAGATTTTCCTGAACTGCTGCTTAGTTCCGACGGTCCTTTGCTGATAAACTTCATCAAGGAAATTCGTCGGGGCTACACGCGCGGTTAACGAAGCTGACATGGAAGAGGCTCCTACGTTCATCAACTATTTGTCAGACGTATGATCTAAGCTTGTGTGTAACTTGCAGGGTACAACATACATCTATATATTATTTTCTACATACATTTAAAGATAAATAAAAAAAATCCTTGGAAATCCTACGAGAACCGTGCTAACTAAATAATATTGTCGTTGTTCTGTATGAATATTCGCCTCCCAAAAGCATTCTATCTACCCTGTACTTGCACAGTACCATACTCGTACAGTATGGTACTCGTATATTTCATAGATATCATCTCTGTATATGAAACTAACACCACAGTCTGTTGATATTTTCATGCACGGTTACATAAAAAAAAACCCGCGTAAACCGTAATTATTCATATTATTGTGGGTAATTATGACGTGTACCTTAATGAGTGGTGTTTGCGACCTTTTATGCGAATGCATTGTTACAGGTAACCGGAAAACACCTGGTGTTCTGTGGGAATTCATCAACATCATCACCTGTTCCGTTACGTTGTTTAGGCCCAGAACGTTATCTCTCGGTTAATCTATTTCTCGAATCAATTGAATAAAGTGAACGAATCTTGCTTGGATATTAGATATTCAGTAAAACTGTACTAAAACTGTTTTCAATCACGCATTAAATTGAGTATAAGGCTATTTTATTTTTAATTAAAATATTGTTAATTTAATATGTCTATTACTTGGGATAGGCAATTATTATAAATTTAAATAAATAAATAACTTAGTGTTTTTTTAGTTGTAAAAAGTTGTTTCGTTTTTCAGTTATTTTAATCTAATTAGTTTGTGACTATCGAATGTAGCATGTTGTTGTATGACCGGTTCTAGTTCAATTAATGAAGTTATACAATATTGGACGTGGAATGTACTGGTTAAATTTTTAGTCGCATTTTTAGGACTTAATTCTTCAGTCCTCATTCAGGACCAAATAAATAGATCTAAACCATAAAATTATATACAAAAGAGATATAAAACAATGGAAGTTGATCGTTTTTAAGATTAATACTCGTTTCTCAAACAATGCTTACAAATCAGTACTTAAACAATTGCTTTATTAAAAAATCTTTAATATCATAATAATACTTACATTATTTTAAACGTATTATTATGTGAGATATATTCCATTGTTACATATTCAATAAAATAGGCAATTATTTATCGTAAAATCGACCGAAACTAAATATCGTGGAGGTCACGATTTTGTTTTGTAAACACATACAGGAAAATACCGCCAAACTTTGAACTAAAGATTTTGTTTATAGATTATATAACGCTATTTTAAGAATAGATTAACACTGTATGTGGAGTTTTAATCTGTCAACGTCATTACATTACAACCTGATATTTACGCATCGTTCAAATATTAAATCAATATGAATGAATTTGTTGTATTAACGAATCGATTTCCTTCTACGGCCTTTATCGAGTAATTTGTTGTAAAAGGCATATTGTGTATAATATGCGTCATTATACAATATAATATGTATTAATTTCTCGACTAGTTGAGATAGAGTAATTTGATGTATAGTCGACGCGATGAGCAATAAACTAGTTACTAGACATTTGTATATCTCCAATTCAAACTCTTGAGTCCGCAGTTTTTTCTCGATTGTTTGATGTCTAAAATATCATAAAAGATGGTGTTTAATAATTTTTTTTAATATCAATCGTTGATTAAAAATCGTTTACATATTTTAGCTTCACTAGAGACTGAACTCGCAATTTTTACATGACAGTAGAGTCGCCATAACCTCTCAACCATACTCCTCGTCACGATTGGTGTAACTCATCATGTGAAAGAATTTTGTGATGGATTAAATTACTTCATTTAATGAGCACTTCCTGGGCAAATCTCAGTTAATATCTTAAACTTATTATTCAACGATGTCGATTGATGAAATGAACTTCGTTTATAACAATCATTTTACGGAATAGTCATGCCCACACGCTCGCTGTTCGTGGGAAATTCAAACTGAAATCGGAATTACTAATAACTTGATTAAAGAAACGTGCATTTATGTTTTGAACAAACTATTATTTTATCCATCAAAGTTACTTAAAATGGAAACAATTTTACATATACACCCATACCTTGCTTTAGGGCCAAGATATGTTTCACGAAACTTGGCCGCAAAGCCGTATAAGAAATCAATTATTTTAATAAAAAATCAATGGGATCGGTTGCAAATTTTTAAAATCTGTAACACGGCTTATCATTCAAAATGCATTTTATTTTTTTATTTAACATTTTAGGCCGAACTTTAGGCCGATGATCGTTTTTTTTTGTGCCTTAATTGAAGAGGGCTGCTCTAGCGAAATACCGTATAAATAGCGGCCGTATAGCGTGGTATGGGTGTACTACATATTTGGATCTTGTCAAAAAATATTATATCCAGTAGTTGGTTGTCAATGGGAAAAAATATTGCGTTAATCTTTACTTAATGAACTTATGAAAAAAATACTTAACTTTAAATTATACATGTAATAATTTAATAATGATTTACCTGATATTTAATTTAAAAAAAAAAGCTGTGTTAACTAGTCATAATAATTTTGTTTATCTTTTTGAAGAAATCTAGATTACATACACATAAGTTATATAATTAAAATATAAATTCTGAAGAATTCCGAAAATATATTAGCCATCTCATACTTATGGCGCAGAGCCATGGAATCTTACAGAAAGTCACCTATAAAAAAAAGTTCATCTAGCGTGCTATGCAGAGATCCATGCTCGGAGTGTCTCTAAAAGATATAATCCGAAACGAGGATATCCGCAGAAGAACTCAAGTAGTGGAGGCTACCCAACGAATAGGCACACTCAAGTGGCAATGGGCAGGGCATATCTTTCGGAGAGACGACAGTTGGTGGGGAAAAAAAGTATTGGAGTGGCGCCAAAGAACTGCCAAACTAAGCATTAAACGACATCCTGAAAGATGGACTGACGATATAAGAAGAATAGCGGGAGTGACCTGGATGCGGAAGGCAGAGGATCGAAGAAGATGGAGACTCATGCGGAATCGGCTTACGTTCAGCAGTGGACGGATACAGGCTGATGATGATGACGATTAGCCATCTCTACTCTTTCAAAAGATTTTTATGTTACAGTTTGTTAAAAATTTTATTTTTATAGTTTTTTACACAACTGATTTACTATGATAAATGACTACCAAAGGGAGCAGAGTATATGAATACAAGGTCCTATTTCCTTAAAAAATAGTTACTCAACGTCATATATTTATAACGTAAAAACATTAATCGTAAAATGCATTGTCATTGACGCCAACAGCCTATTGGCTCTCCTTTTAATAGCAAAAAACGAATGGAAATACATTTAGCATAACAGTTGCTTGTAAAGATGTAGAATTTAGCAGGTACCGTTAATATGAATAAATATTAATAATGCAATTTGCGGTGTTAATATATGCTCTAGAAAATTGATTTCATTAAAAATCAGAATATTTTTAAAATTATTTTATTTTAAAAATTAATAACACAAATCCAGTTACGTCACGTAATACTATTAAAACAGTTACAATGTAGCGTTGCCTTTCGTTAATTTATTCAAAGATTATGCAAATGTTGTATCATCGCGTTGTGTGAGGTTCAAGAGGATCCGATGTATGAAAACATATAGGAAATATGAGGGTAACGAATTGTTATATGCAAAGTAAGAGTATTTTCCTGAACAAACGTTACGAAGCGCTTGTGCGAGAAAATGTTCCGAGATAATTTGCATGCTAGAACGATGCCGAACTCCTCAAGTACCGGCAGTAACTCTTTCAAAACGCCCGTATATTATTTTGTTGCATTTTTTATTATGAAAATATGCGCATTAAAAACGCTCTTGTTCCTCTTTGTGTTTCATAATATTTTAGCTTTGCGGGCATTGCCGAAGTGCCTCTCTTGCTGAATAATGTAATTATTATTTTTATATTTTACAGCTCGTTAAAACGAAACGTCCGCTTGCCCAATGGATCGGCATTTTTATAATTACTCGAAAAGTACTTGGAATTTCATGATCCTTGAGGGCGTCCTGAAAATATGAAAAAATGTAACTAGGGTATAATCTTTTTTTTTATTAAACTTTCAATCGTATTTGCCATTATAATTCGAGTGATTGTAAATAGACTGCTCGTCATGTTGACATGTAATTCATTCTTGTTATATATTTTTCTGTATTTCATTATATTGCGTAATTTGTATTTTGTTAGTAGAACGTATGTATTGGGTTTACTATTAAAATTCGCGTAGGCATTTGAAGATTTTTATTGTTACTTTTTCGTGGTTGATTTCGGTGCTACATATGATTGTGTATATTTTTGATATTATAAAGGTTATTGGCTCTTAGTAAGCTAGTCCATTTTGAGGTATTAACCTCTCCTCCCCGGTGATGTCTATCGACCACACATTGCTTGTAATAACTTAAATATCTCTGTAAATATAATACACACAGGGTTCAGATTTTAGGTATTCCTCCTTAATACATTTACGTATTGAAAAAAAAAATATTTATAATAATAGGCACTCATCGGGAGCAGGAAATATTTTTCTAAAATCCGGAATAAATTCACCACTACAATCAAGACGACAAGTCAACTGTCATGAATTCATTCAACCTGTCGGAAGCGTGTGCAAAAATAAAATTAAAAAATACCCAGATGCGTCGGCATCTATACTCCTCACTCTCGCTGACGTACTAATATGAGTGAGCGAGGCGGGAAACCTCAGTTGGTCGGCTAGTTCTAAATGATATCGATGCGCGTCGGCTCATCGATATGTCGGCAGGCTAAGTAGTGTTAGTAGCTCTCGGAAGTTCACGCGACAAGGTGCGTCTGGCCGCTTGAGGTCTTCGTCTGATGTTTTTCATGTTTTTAGCTATTAAATGTCAATTATTACTGCTTATTGACATCAACTATTATAAAATTAAGCGATATCTTTGAATATTTTCATTTTTTCGAATTTCTACTCATTTTATTCACTTTAAATCAGAATGTGTAACGAGTACACACCATCGGAACGCGCGGAAGTTTTCAACATAGTAAGGCGAGGGTTAAAATGACGTGACTCTCAAAACGAGGTAATGTTTTGGAGTTTCCTTGGATCGTACGGAGATATGTGAGCCGATATATGGAACCCTGAATATATCATGCCTCTCAAGTTAGGGTGGATTCATTTTGAATAATAAATTAAATATCATTGATGCGACTTTTGGGTTGAGCCGTGTGTGGCGAATTTCCTCTGACCGTTTTGACCGTTCTTCGACCGGCCATCTTCAGGGTTGACGATCTTGTATCAATAAAATCGTATCAAAAATGCTTTTTATATACCAGCTGCTGATTTATTTCAATTTCATAATGGGAATTGAAGAAAAAATAAATGAATGATTGGAATCTGTAATCGCAAAAAAATGCATTTGCTCATAGGAGTAGGTTCTAGAATAACATCTGAACAGTGCCGGTTTTAGGGGGTGGCGAAGTGGGTCGGTGCCTCAGGTCGTCGAATAAGCTAAGGCGCCGAGGGCAACCAATCTTTCTTAAATATTTTTAAAAATATTAACAATATGAGGCGCTAGAAAAAAAATGCCCTAGAACGCCGCAGAGTCTAAAGGCGGTACTGCATTTGAAGCAGAATCTTTGATGTATTGATGCAAATCACAAACGTACCGCTGATGTCACGTGATACACTTGTAATTGCGAACAAGACGAAGGCATCTGAATTCCCACGGAGACGTGCATTCGTGTGACAGACGTTCCCTGTGGCTCGCGTGCCGCCCGAGGGACACAACATGTATGCGATGTGGAGTCATACGCGGGAGGAGGAAGTAATCCAGACAATTGACTGTAACGTGTGTGTCGGCCTGCACGCAACAGGTCAATGGTATTGCACGGCTCGATAATGCTGGAACTATCGTGCAGTCGGCCATTTTCAGCAGCTCTGATTGCTAACCACTTGGAATCCTGACTGCTTAACGATTCTTTGGCGTCAGACTTGTTTCGCTCGTAGATAATTAAACTGTTTGAAAATTACCTAGGCGAGATAGAAGGAAATTCCCGCATATCACAAGTTTCACAGTCGTTTATTGAACGCATTTTCACAAAAGGAACTTCGCATACTGCAGCGTTGACGTATATCATAATACATCAACTAATTTTCAAGATTTGTGTTCAAATTACTGTCAATTGATTTTCTACGTATTAAAAAAAAAATACTTCAAAAACTCTATAATTTTTACTCCCCAACATTCTTTTACATGAAATACGTTATCAATACTTATCTAATGAACTATTTTTTCTTTTATTGCAGGTATGCGCTGAACATTTTGTTGACAAATATACTCGTAAGTTGGAGCTAGTAAGTTTAAGTTTAAATTACTAATATTTAAGATTCTTTATTTAGAGACACAAACGATTTTATTCACGATTATTTAAAGCCAAGTTGTGTAATTGGTTTTCGCAACTACACTAAATGTTAAATAGAGAAATACTTCGTACTTTGTTTTAACATGGATCACACCATATATAATCGTGTCGGACACAACAGGGTCAGATCCTTGTTTGCCCAGAAGTAGGCGATGTCGATGGCGTTACTCTTGGCCATCAACAGGTCTTCCTGGGTGCTGCTATTCGGACACAGCGCACACTCCAGAAGGTGTGACAGGCTCTGCTCCACGCCGCAGTCACATTCAGTCGGTCCGCTGTATGACTGCCAGGCTTTCATTTGTGATCGTCTTGCATACTCCGGTCCGAAGTCTGTTAAGGGACCTCGATATATTCCACCTCTGGTCGTGTCCAGGGGCTAGGTCCTCTTTCAGGGCAATCCAAGTTTTCCCCTCAGTTGCGCTTTTTCACACGTTCAGCCGCAGCGTGGCCTCAGGTATCACCAGTTCTGTTGTCGACTGTAGGATATTTCTTATTGATTTGATCCGTGTTGTTATCTTTTGATACCTAAACATAGGGTGGAGTGTGTCGATGGATCACACTGAATACTATTTAATCACTTCCTGGAAGACTGCAGTTTTGGCTTAAACGAAGGCCTCATTAGTTTCTAACGTTTATAAGCATACTGATGTATAAATATTTGAAAAATATACGGGGGTGCAAGCTAACAGTGTTTTATGTGTTTATTGAAACATTGAAATGGATCCCAAATTGATTGCAAAAATATTTATAACAACAAACATAATTGACATATTAAGCATTAAATGTTTTCATATATCTCTATTTTAATTATAATATAATTATTGCACATATATCGTCCATTAATTGTGATCATTGCAAAGATAACTTTTTTTTTCCAAAAATACATTTTAACCGTTAAAAAAACGGTATTCAGCTCTGGTTCTTTTTCTGTCATTCTGTACAGGAAAGTGCTATCTGAAGGAGAGCTTTTGATCTGCATAAAACTCGGAGGAACTTTATCCGAGAGAATCTGAAAAGTTCCGAAGCATGAACCGACGACTTCCTCCGCTGCATTTAAAGCTTTTTATCTCTTCACTTTACACTTTACACAGAATGATCGTTTAAGAAGTTTATATATAAGAACAGAAAGAATATTATTTTCGTTATATATTTTTCTACTATAACCGTTTCCAATTTGAAACATTGAAGTTTTATTTTAATTTATTGTAAACACATACAGAAGAATACCAACAGATGGTGATAGTAATTCTGAATTCTCATTTGTGGAATTCTGTGACGTTTACCATGGTGCATATGACAAGCGCTGCGAGTGCTGATCCGCCAACGTCAAAGACTACAGCCCGAGATTCACGCATCATCCTTTATTATTACAGGAATTTACTATGAATGGATGGTCTTCTCGGAACGAATTTCATCTACCACCAATTTTAATTAGTAGAATATGACTGGCATTTTCGGATGAGGGATCAAATTCACACCAACCGGGGGTATTTTAGAGCTCAGAGATTGATTAAAAATCCATTTTTTTTTAAATCTCCGTCTGGGATCGAACCCGCGAACTTTGGCTTGCAAAGCAAACGCCACCGGGTATAGCTCAATGGTCAAATAATAATAATAAGCTTTTTATTCCAGCAGGATTGGTGGTCAAATGCTCAATGGTCGAAATTGTCCAAGACTTGGCGGTGTAAGGCTATTCATCCGATCTTCAAAAAAAATATTTTTACATCTTAATTCATTATTGAAGTATTTACATACAAGTGTGGCCCTGTAAATTTATTGACACATTTAGTGTCGATGACCTCACACCCAGAACAAGCGTTAGGAGACTCAATGCAAATAGTTGACTTGTAACAACAAAAATCCCTGTTATAAGTAAATCATGGATGACCCACAGATAACATGGCATTATTGTCACAACATCAAACTTCCAAAATTTCGCCTTCGTCAACCGTAGGACACATCACCCAAAAATGTGCCTCGAATACTAGAATTGCCGTTTCTTCAAGTTCCCAGGCTCTTGCCATGGAGATCTTCGGAAAATATACACGTTGCCAGGTGGACCTTTAGGTGCAGTGACTTCTTGGGTTAAGGCATGGACATTAACATGTGAAAGAACTGAGTGGCAACAATCTCTAGTGAAAAATGTTTAATATCTGGACAATACCGGCGGGTATCGCTCAATGGTCAAAGCGTTTGCTTTGCAAGCCAAAGGTCGTAGGTTCGATCCCCGACGGAGACTTAAAAAAAAGTATTTCTAATCGATTTCTGAGCTTTAAAATACCCCCGGTGTGCGTGAATTTGATTACTCACCCGTAAAATACCAGTCATAGCTTATTAATTAAAATTGGTGGTAGACGAAAGTCGTCTCGTGAAGATGGGTAGACATGAAGACAGGGTAGACGTGAAGACAATAGTAAATTACTGTAATAATATGGTAGATGCGTGAATCTCGGGCTGTAGGCTATGACGTTGGCGGATCAACACTCCACATGCAGCGCCTATCCATATGCACCAGTAAGCGCCATAGAATTCCACAGAAGAGACTTCAGAATTACTATAACCTTCTGTCAGTATTCTCCTGTATGTGTTTACATATAAATAAAAAAATACATAGAGAATATGACAATTTTATTCCCCAAAAAAATAACTGTTCCATCGGCGAGATATTGAAAACAAGCTCTGGTATAAAAATACGTGCTATAGTAAGGCATTAGTTTTATTTATGAACTAATGAATTATACCAGACACTTAGAAACTGCGTTCTTCACATTCAACGGCAATAAATTATTTACCAGCTGTTAATCAATTATTTGTGTTGATTCTAACAAACCGCAAACGACTGCAATTGATTCCGAATGCTTAATAAATTGCGTCGACACAGACATTTGTCATCGCTGTGTGAATGCCTTCATTGTGATTGATGCTATTTATACTTAACCTTTTATATTATATTATTTTATTTTTACCAAATACAGTGGAACCTCTCATAACGAGCACGTCACATAACGAGTAATTCGTATAACGAGCAAAAAAATGTGAAAAAAATGCTCTCTTAACGAGCGACATTTCGCAGACCGAGTGACGCAGAAAGGGGAGTCACAAAACGTATGACGCACTTGTGAGCTGGGACTTCCGCGTCATTGCGTCAGTCTGTGTTTAGCACTCGTACTGTTAGCACGTTTGTGTCGCATGTGATCGCACATTTTTCTAAACTTATGTTCAGACGTTATTTGTAATTATTTTTATTTTAGAGAGTTTGGAGGAAGAGGAAGTAGCAGAGCAACATTATTCGGTCGCAATAAGAGAAATGCTGAAAGCTTGGGGAACTCTTTTATTGTACATTGAGAAGCATCATTCTAATAAGACAATTCTAATAAAAATTGTCATAAATTTATAAATAATAAGCTAGTTTCGATTTTTAAAAATGTTTTTATCCAGATTGTTACGATCTTTAACAATTTATAAATATGTAATTTTATTTGAATAAACGTTAAAAAATATATTTCGCATGGAACGCATTATCGTGTTTTACGTTGATTTACATTACAAGAAAATTAGTTTCGCATAACGAGTATTTCACATAACGAGCAAGATTCTGAAATAAATTATGCTCGTTATGAGAGGTTCCACTGTATATAGTCCAAAATCATAAAACCAAAGACATAATCACATTTTCAGTGCGGTTTTCGTTAGATCACTTAAGTAATGCAACATTGAATGTAGATCAAAAATGAAATGGTTAGTCGTATCTTGCTTACTGCGTGTTTTTTTTTTGGATAGAACCACCCCGTGTAAGGCTTTACTTCCGATCTCCTTGAAATCTATGGTTAAAAAATTACTTTAAAATTTGCCTCGGATACTCGTACATAGATGCCGTATCTACAAGTATAAATTTCCGGACTCTTTCAAAAATCGGAAAATGCTTTGGAAGTCATCTGAACTTTATATATGTATGTTTTTAAGTAAACCTTCGGGTGCATTATCGTATGTTATGGGTGTGGTAAAGCCGCCACTTAGAACTAAATGGTTCAAGCCATCATCGTGCTAATCATCCAAAAGTATGTTTCGGGTACTACAGTCCGTATCTTCTACTATTACTAAAGTCCTTAACCTTACATGCTTTTAGATGAACCTTTGGGTGCAGAGATGTTTTGTAACTATTCGTGGATGTAACTGAGTGGCGGCAATTAGTAGAGATCATATTCGCAGATATAAAATCGGTCTTGCAAAGAAAACAAACAACATTTAAAAAATATTTATTTAAATTAATGTAATATTTCATTGTCGAAGGTCGATAAGAATTACCACACACGCGCTTATGGCAATGACCCAATGCTTAAAATGGTATTTTTATATTTTTAAATCGGTTGTATTTTTCACTACCATCTCGATACTAATAAAATAAATTATATTTGATAAGTTTGTAGTTGTTAAATAAATCAAAAACCAACCTTGTACTATTTAAACAAAACAAAAAACTTTCATATTATATATCGTACAGAGTAAATCTACCCTGCGTTTTATGAAACGTGTTGTGATAGGTCATTTATCAAAGTATGATAATGTATTCATGGCGGTCGGTCGTATTGATTTTTTCAATAAGCATCTACCTGGTGTTGGGGAGTCACGGTCTGATGAAGGGCTGGTGGCCTGCGTCATTGCCCTGTCACATCATGTCAAAAGAAAACAATTTATTTTCTTTGTTCGTATCTTTGCCACGTCGTTTTGACCACAATCTGTTCCAAAGAATAGCTGTTTTGCTTGGAACTTAATCGTTTATTACATCGACGACAATCATCCAGCTAGACTACATGCGTAATTTTTTTTTTTAATGTAACTTTTGGTGTTATCTTCATTATACTTCTAACATAGTACTTAATACATTTTTTTTTATTTTTTTCGCTATTATCTCTTATAATATGAAAATCTTTGCCAAGCAGTTAATGTTACAGTCTCTTATGCAGTCTAACACGGATTTACACCACAAAAAACTTTAAAATATTCAAAGAGCGTTCGACCAAAAATGGCATTGTAACTTATGCTCTCCAATCTAAAGTTACCATAAGTCTTTTTTATCGCTACTATCATATTCATCAATATTAGACTCATTTATAGCATCTCTACATGGCTGATATATGTTTAATCAGAACAATTGACTTTGTCGGCTTTTTTTTAATAATATAAGTAGGCTTTGCACCGTTCTCGAAACTTTTAAATTTTACTCTCACATACATTCAGAATCTTTTAAAAAGGAGATTATTTATCGCTTGAAATTCCTTTGATACGTATCCGTCCACAATTACTATGCATCCTTCTCACACGTATCGTCCTGTAGATCCGTTCTATAGTCATTGAATCCATGGAAGACCAAAACCAGTATTGATGCTATCATGTGCAAAATAGAATGAAAAAAAAAAATGCCTTTAAATATCTACCATTAACGGTTAGTCTTGTCATACGTTAATTGCTGTAATCTGTAAAGAATATATGAATGACCGGCTGAAGTCTAATGACGTTATTGGATCATAATACTACATACATTCCTTAAGCATCTTCTAAAATTGAAATAAGTAGGAAAATCCTTAACTTAAATCTCTTCATTATCGTCTAAAGACTATTATCATTTATGAGAAGAGTATTAAGTCTTTTCATAAAAATAATGAATATTGATGCATTTCAAAAATACTAAACCTGTCTACTTACACTCGTATTACTATTATTAATTTGTACTCTAATTAATCTAGTTTATACAATACTCAAACAAAGAATTTGATATGTGATTCAGTATCACAATGGCATAGCGCAATATGATGTTCATTCACAAGTATCAACAAGTATCCTAGTGTTCGACTGCTACACATCGTCAAGCACCTTTACACCGTGTACTTCCATTCAACAATGACGCTGCACATCACAATGCTTTCTCCGAAGCAGCGGAGCTTTATCCGCTGCAGCATCAGAAGAGAGGAAGGTCGGCTGGCTGATGAGGTCAGGTCGGGAGCTACTGCAGCCATGACCACTACCTGACTAGCGGTGCACAGCCAAGAGATGGTAGCGGCAATTACCGCGATAGCGCTGCACCAGACTGCAGCGGCTGGAACACAACCTACACCAGGGATCGCCAATCCACTGATAACCTTTTTAGACGAGCAACGTTCCAGGTTCCAACTGATGAAACCCTCGATTAATTTCATCAATCTATGATAGAAGATAATATATTGACATCAAGTAAAATGATTAAGATTGTGCGATATTAAATGAGTATGAGCATAAGAGTGTTGGGATAATCATTCTATCCACTTCATTTTATTGGATGGTGGATATATCTTGGAACAAAGTACAACAACTTAGAGAAATAAGTTGCGGGAATTCGTGGTGACCGTACGCCATAGATTTTTTGTTGTTATATCCGCTTCATATTTGGAGCATACGGGCACCGCAAATTGCAGTTACATAGTTCTGTTATCTCAGATTGTGAGATGTGATCAATAATTAACGTTTTTATAAGAAGATCGGATGATGAAACCGACGCTCTTGAGACAGACGCCATCTGTTCAAAACCTGGCCGTAAAAGGTTAGTTATTTTAAATTGATTTAATCAAATCTAGGCGGTAGGCATGCGCCCTATAGAGTCTAGCCACCCTTTAGGGACAGTAAAAAAATGTCTAGGCCTAGGGAACGTTGGGTAGGTAATAATCTGATTTGCTTTAAAAAAAAAACCTCATTATTGAATACCCAAATACTTCTCTGGTACTACAGTGCAGTCTATACAAGGTCGCGGGCTCTTGCTCTGGAGACTCCCGGGAACTATCTATATTTCCATGTGTATCTTTCGGGATACAAGTGTTCTGGGACAAGACATAAGACAATCTTAGTTTACAGAACGGTGAAACGGCAATTTGAAGGGTCTTTATGCTCTGAATATGGAGCAGATATGGTTTTTAAAATGCCCTTTACAGAAAAGGGTTGCAGATCTCTGTGTTGTTGCCTAGACTCAAGAGAACGGCTAATTAGCGTGGCGGACGAGGATCGTCACGACTACGGAGCCCCAGGGGCGCGGTTCTGGGGCCCGGAGCGCCGTCTCGATGCTAACAAAAGCTCAGATTTACCTGCAAGGATTTACGGCGATCTGCAGTTCATAGAAGAGCGCCGGTGCAGGCGGGATATAAGCCTTTGTTCGCAGGAGTGCGACGGTATACATTGTAAATGATAAACAATATAAAACAGAATATCTTATTATGAATCTGCATAAGCTTGATATTCATCATCATCATGTTCGTTCACTGTTGAACGTAGGCCTCCTCCCGCATGAGTCTCTATATTTTTCGATCTCGCATCCAGGCTTCTTCCGCTATTCTTCTGATATTGTCAATTAACGTTGCAGGAGGTTAGCCAACGGTCCGTTTGCCAGCTCCTGAACGCTACTCAAACACTTTTTTTCCCTACCGGCCGTCGTCACTTCGTCAAATACTATATGTCCTACACATTGCCAGTTAAGCGTGTCTATTCGTTGGGTAGCCTTCACTACTTGAGTTCTTTTTCGGACAGCCACGTGTCGGATTGCATCTTTTAGAGTCGCTTCTAGCATGAAGAACACTCACACAGGAGAATACCGACTCGCTTTTCCTACCTCTTTCCCGTCCCGTATTTGATGTCCGGATGGGACACATCAAAAAAGATGCTCGCAAAAAATCAAACATTTTGAATGTGGCTGAAAGCCTGTCCCACGACAGATGGTTTTGACTATGAAGCTTACCATTTTATTTTGGCTATAAACGCTGCATATAAAATGTGGAACCACTTACGTCAAATTATACTGAGTGGCATTTACACGCATCATCCATTTTTAACATGATTTGACAAGAAAATAGAAGGTATTTTAATTGTATATTCCAGATGTGAAAAGGCAGGAATACAATATTTTGCAATTCTTCTTCTTCGTGTCAGACACGTCAAATTATTTTTTCCCAATATCTGGCAACATCGATGGCTCGTGTGTTGCCCAGCATTAGGTCATGAGATGTGCAACTTGTTGGGTACATGAAGCAGCATCTTAGATGTGAGGCGGTCTGCAGGTCTCCACAGTCACACAATAGTGTCTCACCCTGCCGAAGAATTCCCCACCGCTCGAGGTTGTCATTTGTTCTACCAACTCCGGTTCTTAATCTGTTTAGGGATTTCCAGGTCCGCCAGTCAAGGCTCTTGCCAGTTGGGAGGCCTTCCTTTGGAGTAATGAAATCCTCTGGTGCGATTTGTTGCCAGAGTTGGAGTCTCTCATTTTCAGGGCCGGATGTGAGAGGTTGTGTGGATTTTGCAATTGCATTTAATGAATTATATCATTATATTATTTTTGTTAATTATTGTAAATAATGCTTTTTACTTTTAGATTTGTATATGTAATTCAAACAGTAAAATATTCCGTTTGACAACGCTCTTTTGTTTTCGGAATTCGAAAAAACAAAATGCACGTTTTATTTTTTTTCAAAAATTCTTGCACTATTTCTTTATTTTGAAATATGTTACGAAAGGCTGTTATAAATCGGTTAAGTTTTCTCCCGCGGGTGTGCTGTGAGGCTCCCGAGCTACATTTCGGCTTTTATGTCTGCGACAATGTTTTAGCCGAAAACGTGAATAATAAATTCGGCCGAACGGGGACATTGTGTGAAATGGATTTTTGTAATAACCGAACCCAGGTGTTCTGAGCCTAACTGAGCCACTTCATGGACTGCTGCGGAGGAAAGCAACGCTTTGTCAGCTAATTTCTGCAGCGTACAATTCCAGGTTTAGATGAAAGTTTATACAGCACAAAAGAACAGAAAATTCGTAATGTTTGTACCAAGCCTACTCAACACTACAGCTGATAATGAAACAGTGTTGCTGTTTGTTTTTTTTAAATATCGCTTTTTATTAACGTTTGAAAATAGCGCGGGAAACGTTTTTTATTTTATTTTATTTGTTTGTGTAATCGCATACAGGAGAGCACACTCAGTCAAGACCAGTGCTCTCTATGACGCTCAGCCAGGGAGGCTGGACGCTGCATGCGGGAAACGTGTGTTGTGTTCGTGTTTGTGTGTGGGTTGGGGAGATTGCAAGTGTATATTTATCTGTTTCTTGAAGAGAGTTTGTCGATTTTCCTACATCATGTGTTATAATTGTTTTCTTCCCATATTTCTACAAATCCTGTCCAAGTGCCAATGCAGCCGTATAATCATGTTTTGAAAATACAAGCTTGCAAAGAATATTAGGGGTATGATAGCTTTAAAATATTTCGCATATCGTATGAAAACATAAATTTCACCGTTCTGTAAGGCAAACAAACTGATATGGGATTAAGCGAGAACTATAATTTGTGGCGGCAGTTTGTGGCGAACATATGCTCCGGCAAGGAAGGGGACACGAAATGATGATAATGTAGATGTATTATCGCGATCAATTTTACTTTCTTTTTTAAAGTAAGTTCATCTGTATCGTATGTTATTTCAAACTCCACAAATGCTTGCATTGCGTATACTGTGTTAATACCTTGCATATAGAAACTAATGTGGTATCTGTATATTAGCTAAATACGTTTTGATATGTATTTCTTAAAGATAATGTATCAATAGTGAACTATCAAATGGCTAACTTATTTCATTAAATATGACTTAATGTAGTTTGTTGAATATCTTTTTTTAAGCCAAACATTATTTCTATAAATTACATAAAACTATTACGTCATTCGGAAAATCATAATTACGTCAACTTATTCAAAATCTACTGTTTCTTGAGCCTAAAAATTTTGAAAGATTCTTATGCAGGTACAAAAAACATGATATATATATCTGTATATATATGGCCTGTATTTCTTTGTTCAGTAACTAATTAAAGGATTTGGCAGTAAATTAAATCATTTGGTAGTAAATTAAATTAACTACCACAATTGATGGGCAGTGTCTATTGTGTGAGTACTGTATTTATGTAATGTATTTATTACTGACCAATTCCTTAATATAAAGTAACCAATAATTAAATTAAATACTGACAAAAATATTAGATGGCTTTTTATATTCCATCAAGATCTTTTCACTGATGAATAGAATCAGATTTTCTAAATGATCTCTATATATACTCTTATATTAACTTCTTACTCTAGTTTAAATATAATCGCTGACAGTGCATTGCAACCTAACAGCAGTAACAGCGTTTATTAAGACAGAGTTCTTGAAATAACTTAATCTTAACTAAAGAATATCATCAGTTAAGATATGCTTATCGGGTAAGTTTAACAGCCACATGCGGAAACAGCAAAGAAAGCTCGCATTATGAACGGTGATCTCGGAAGAATCAGTATTACCCACAATCAGTTCAACGCATCTAATTGTATTGCATATATTACACGGGCTGGGAAGAGATCAGTACTGATATGCGAGTACAGTTTTTATTTAAGTACAGTTAACCCTCACATAACGTTGAGATAGGAAACGAGACACATACACGCTGTAGAAAGCAAGTTTTCCACCACAAATCACAGAATTAAATAATCATTTTTTGACGATTTAGTTTAAATTTGGTTTGGCGTCCGAAAATCTAGGTGTGACACAAAGATCTCGTCAATATTTCACTGAAAATCAATATTTTATTTCATATAAAGAACAAATTTGCCAAAATCACCCTTGGTTGGAGCTCCAAAATATCTTCTAGATTTAATTGACTCGGTTGAAAGAAGGGCAATCCTTCTGATAATTAATGACACTATCACGTCTATCCTGCAATCACTGGAACACAGGCATGAGATTGTTTCACTTAGTCTTTTCTATTGTTATTTCCACGGTCGTTGCTCTTCTGAATATAAATAAATATTTCCTCCTGCACCTAGCCACATCCGGCAAACTCGTCTTAAATTTGGTAAACATTCATACATGACTAATGTGTGTTGAGTAAAAACCGGCAGTTTTCTTAATTTCCTTCCTAAATGCCATCTGCAAGCCATGTTCGTCCAGTTTCTGTATTTCCTCCTTCATAAAATGAGGATCTCTTTAAGAAACAAATTAAAAAAAAAAATTGCAATTTTCCCAGCCCACACACCATCACAACATTGCCTACCAGCACACCTCGATCCTTTTCTTACATCCTTTTCCTCTTTTGTCGATCGTTCTCATAGATCTCTGTGATCTTTGTGATTCTTCTTCGTGCAATTTTATAAAAAAATACCGACAGCATCCAAGAGGCCTTAAATAGGCAGTAACTATAGTATTAGAGTCATATTTTGAGTGATTTGCTTATCATTTTTGTAATAGGATTGGATTTGCTCGACGCTCCAAAGGCATATGTCCTAACGGACAGCTCAGCCCAAAATAAACACTTTAGAAGAGATTTCTATATGTAGGAAACGCCACAATTACTCTAGGAAAACTCACTTTATACTCGTAAGTGTATGCTATAAAGGGTTGACTACATATTTCAGATATTCAGCCGATGTAACGCCGCGAAATATAAATGCACGCCTTCAACTCGCCACTCAATGCAGATTTGCATTTTTTAAAGGCCAGTCACCTGAGAGGAGCTTAAAAATATCTTCATCAGCTGTGAAGGGCTTAAATAAAATTGATGATAAATAAACGAAACTGAATTGATCGTTTGTTATTTAAGCCGCTTCTTATGCTGCATCAGAATGTTTGCCCAACGTGGATTAATAACTTAAAATGCAGTGGATGGTCTGTCTGTTGGTTTTGCTCGTTTTGTATCATAAATAAAAAAAAATCAACCGCCACAACCGACAATGTACACATTTTTAATATAACAAGTAATATAAAATTCTACTTGATTTTTTCATGTAAACCCATACATGAGCTCTAAAATATCCCCGGTTGGTATGAATTTGATCCCTCACCCGTTGATTGCCGTTCATAGCCTAATAATCAAAATTAGTGGTATACGAAAGTCGTCCCGTGAAGATCACCCATTCATAGTAAATTCCTTTAGTAATTAAGGACGATGCGTGAATCTCGGGCTGACGTTGGCTCATCAACACTCCACATGCAGCGCTTAGTCATATGGTAAGCGTCATAGAATTCCACAGATGAGACTTCAGAATTACTATCTGTCGGTATTTTTCTGTATGTGCTTACATAAAAAGGGTTAATATTCTCTCTCTTTATGGTCTATATTTCCTGTTGCGCTCATATAGATGGCATTTTGTACTTTGAACCGTTGTTGAAAACGTTTATTTTTTTATTTATTGTTCAATTAGCTTGAAATTTGCGTTATTACCTGGTTAGATTCACAATGACCGATGATTAATTTTGTGACGCGAGCCTAAACACGTGGATTTTCAGCTTACAGTGTAAATTTTATTCGATCGAAACAATAAAATAATAAAAAAATTTACTCAACAGCATATTAAAATACAAAAGTTGATGTTTTTACGAGCGCCATATAAAATGTAGACGTAAAAGAAACTCCTTAATGCATTAACCTATTTCGGTTTTTATTCGGGGTTCATTTCCGGTGGCCCCTTTACCTGAAAAGATAAGGGAAAACCGCCTAAGATGGTATGGGCATGTGACACGGAGAGATGAGGACCACATGGTGAAGAAAGCCTTCAACATACCCACGGTGAAAAGAAGAAATGGAAGACTACAGGCAACCTGGACTGCAACTGTATACAAGGATCTGAAAACTCTGGGCTTGACCGAGAATGCAACGCAGGACAGACAGACATGGCGAATGTTCACAAGGAGAGCCGACCCCAGATGATGAGAAATGGCGAGGCTAAATAATAATTTACTTTAATATTAAATAACGGATTTCATAGTCAATGCTTAAAATATGAATATTCAAATCAAACGTTAGAATAATAATCGAATATAAGTGTTAATCTATTGCCTCATACATAATTTATAGCTTGTGATCGCAGACTTGTGGAGACCACAAAAATAATGTCCAAAGAGTTAGTCATTAGTCCGTGTCCTGTTTAGGAATTACGCATGATTACATGTTTACTTTCATTTCCCGCCGACAGGACGACATGTTATCATTTTATGTCGACAGGATAAGGTCGACCATGTACAAGAAAGACAAACTTAATGTCCTTTATTGTTAACGTCACGATTATTTATGTGTACACCGCTCAAACTAAGCCGGTCATCAATCTTGCTTTCTTGACCGAATTATATTTTATTCCGTCAAGCTTTGTTGTATTAAATAACGCTATGTTTTATTTACTAAATTTATCTATTACAATAGTGTGTGTATCTATTAGATTATGTCTTCAATAAAACACTTTATTTTACGATTTTTTTATATTGTTTTTGTGTGTTTGCTTATAATATTGACTAAATAAAGTTTCATTTGTATTTTCACAATATACTACCATACTCTTTCTCGTTATATAATATTATTTAACTACGATTTATTACGTACTTATATAGTAAAACATGGCACATTTATTCGTCGCAATAGCTAAAGATAGTTTTGTTAGTTAAATAGAAATTGCTATGTCTTACACAAAACCCACGAATTGTTGTTTTTAAATGGAAAATTGTGAATATACAATTCTATCAAAATGTTAATTCTTAAGTTGAAAATATAAGAGATTTCAACACTTTTCATTTAATATAAATTAATACATAATTTTTAAAGATTTTTATTAAGAATGAAATTTGAAGTTATCAATTAGAGAGTGAAATTTTTTCAATATATATGTCTTTCAACCCTTTTTTTATGGATTACATTCTTCTTCGTAGTATCAATCCGGTGGATTGGCTTGCAGCAACAGAATCTTGCATCTCGATCTCCATTCCTCTCGGTCCTCCGCAACCCTTTTCAGCTCAGCATAGGCGCTACAATTCATGTCCTCGAATACTTGCTGCAAATACCCCCGTCTAGGGCGCCCTCTACAGTTTCAACCCTCAACCATCCCCTCCACAATATCGTGAAGAAGACCATCGTGGCGCATGATATGACCAATCCATCGGGCTCGCCTTTCTGAGATGGTTCTTATTAGTTGCCTATCTTCCTTGATTATCCTGAGAACCTCATTGTCCGTGACGTGGTCTCTCCAGGATTACATTGTGTAATTGTTTATTTGACAAAGTTGTCTATATTGTATCTTTAAGTAAATAATAAATAAAAAACAATCTGTGTTCTAGGAATAATAAGAACTTGAAACAATAATATTATTTTTCTTTAGTATCTTACATATGCTAATTCGTATGTTGAATAAATAATACTTATTTAAATACTTCTTATTTGAAACTTTCAGTTTATTTTTCAGGTCCCATAGGGACTATAAGTCGCACTTTCGAAACTTTCTCACAAAAAAGATAAATGTTAAAGTTGTATTTTCTTTCGCACTAAAGACGAAAAGTCTTAAGCTATTAAAAAACCTAACAAAAAGTGTTTCTACTTCGGCCAAGAAAACTAATGAACAAACTTTTTGTTTTAGATAAACGCCTAGTCTAAGAACGTTTTCAACTCATCCCCCGCCAACGACACTAGCCCACTGTAAGTGCGGTTCTCGTTATCACCGGAATTAAGCGAAAACAGTCAACAACCAAGACATGGATGGGTTTTTCTTTCTTAATTAGTTGTATCAAACCGCCTCTTAGGACGTAATGGTCTATATTTGGTATATATTTTTAAATTCCCGGGCTAAATATTTTAAGAAATATTTTTAAAAAATTTTAAATTGAGGTTGTCGTGAACCTTACTTCTTCGGCTTAGCCATTTAATTTGTAATTTTGTAAGCTATACATTTACGATCTTCAGTAATATTATAATGCATGCCTTATTGCGTTGAATGCCAATTTACGTGGTTTAACATTTTGCTCTTTGTGTCTTTCATGTTTAAGAGATGCACGTTCGGTGATAGCAAATGCATGTGCAAAAAGTGCATTTACTAAGTGCTGCGCATATCGCGCAGATTGATTCGGCGATAGTCTAACGATTGCATTGCGTTTCGTGGCTCAAGCGTGTATACGGTGATAGTACAGCCGCCTGCTGGTGCATCTGTGCCAATTCACACCTGCACCTCGTCGGATTGTGTGTGTTTCTTACGTAAACACATACAATAGGAGAATACTGACAGACAGTGGTGGAAAAATCTCATCTGTGGATGTGTCTCATCAGGCATGCACGCATGATCCATTTTTATCAGGAATTCACTATGAACGGGTGGTGCTTACGTAAGGACTTACGTCTACCATCAATTTACCGGATCAAATTCAAATCATCCTGGAGTATTTATTGAGTTTAGAAATCGTTTTTTTAGTTTTTCTGTGGGGATCGAACCTAGAATCTTCGGTTTGGTATGCAATCGCTTTACCACTAAGCCATACCTGCCAGTATTGCTGCACATCAAGCGCAACATTAAGCCACGCTAACAGCGCTAACAAGCCACTGGACGAGCCTGTTTCTTAACACACCTGTATTTTACATACTCTTATTAATCAAAGATGCGTTTACCTGTCTTACGACATGTTTAATTTGATATCCATGTTGATATGCGACGGCGTCTTACATGATGTACATGCTTATAGCAGGCAGTCATACTGTTAACCCTTTCGCATCAGTTGTCGGCATATGCCGTCAACGATTCCCCGACCGTTGACATCGGTTGACGTGATATATTGTTTTGCTACTTTCAGTACTCATTGCGACATTTACGGTAGGAAATTGGAAGTGCAGTCATTCCCTTTATCAATCTACATGTATTCTTTACAGGAATCTGTAAAACATGTAAATAAATATCGTTAGGTTTCGTCACAGGAGCGATTTTTCTGTAAACCACATGTGTCAATGGCACCACATGTATGGCGTTACATAATGAACGTTTGTTAAATATAATCGTTTTCTATGCATCATCTGATAGCTAAAGGATAGAAGAACCAATTTGAAATATGAAAGTAGGTCAGATAAGTACATTTATGCTTCAAATACTAGTTTTAAGCAAAAAAAATGGTTTGAAAAATTCATGCCGTATTGACAGTATAATTTGTATTATACCGAGCCGTAACGAAAAGGTTAAGAAAGTCGAGAGTTACTGGTACCTTGGCGTATCTTATTGATAGCGGTGGTCTGTAGAAGAAGTTCGTTATTTGAATTGGAATCGTTGAAGCATCTCTTTTATGTCAGTCTCAAAGAATTCTTTATTAGCTATCAATGATACCATATATGTATGTTATATTTATTTTTATTCTTTAGTATACGCTCTCTAGCAGGAACATATGGTCCCCAGAAAATACCACCTCACAGGTATTACAGATAACTCATAATTTAAAAAAATGACAAATGTAGTCTTGTACAAAAAACCTTAAAATATCAGATTATGATAAATGTCATTTCTTTAGCACACGAGGGTTATCCGTAATATAAACATGTTTTACACTTCTACACGCCCGTGAAAAATCACCGGGAATCTTATATTACAAATAACCCTCGTAGTAAAAAATTACGATCGATCTTAAACTAGGCATATAAAATGATTATAAACGGTCAAATTCGTTAAATTTAGTATCTCAGCAATCTCGCTATTTGTTATTCGCCAGTTTGCATCAATCAATGCTTTTATTATATTTATATAAGATTAAACTGGCCTTCCAGAACTTGGTGCATTTTCAGCATCAAAATTGTTTTATCGATATTTTTATAAACAGGGTTTCCACTGGCATTGTGTTAAATACACATTGGATATGTTTTTGTTACTTGAAAATCATTTTTGTCACTGTTATTGAAAAAAAATATGTCGAAAATGCTGCTTTTTATATTCCATATTTGAAAGGAAACTAACATATACCTCAATGGTTAAAGCGTTTGCTTTGTAAGCCAAAGGTCGTGGGTTAGATCCCCGACGGAGATAAAAAAAATAAAAAAATTTTCAATCAAATCAATCATCATCAATTTCTGAACTCTAAAAATACCCCATTTGGCGTGAATTTGATCCCTCGCCCGTAAAAGGTCAGTCATAGTCTATTAATTAAAATTGGTGGTAGAAAAAAGTCGTCCCGTGAAGACCACCCGTTCATAGTAAATTCCTGTAATAATAAGGGCATGATTGTCGGTCTGTAGTCTATGATGTTGGCGGATCAACATTTCACATGCAGCGCTTATCCATATGTAAAAATGGTAAACGTCATAGGATCCACATTAGAAAAAACTTCAGAATCACATTCACCATCTGTCGGTATTCTCCTGTATGTGTTTCCATACAAATAAATAAAATAATACGTGGCTGAAGTATGAAATTGGCTATGAATATAAACAGCAAAGTCGTACGTGAAAAATAAATACATTTATTACATTATCATAATATATAATGTGCAGAGTTGTACCATCGTTATGTGTGATTGTGTGAATGGACCCACTCGCACTTTCACGTTGTCAGTATTTTAGTGCACACATTAAAATTAACGTTTACCTTTTAGAGAACAAAAAGTTTCATCTGAGCAAAGACACAGCGCTCCATCCATTATGCCGAGCAAACATATTTTGTTGTCTAGTCCCAGTTCCCAAGTATAATACGCATACACACATTACCTCTCGGCAGGTATTGTGCGCACAAAATCTCGACGATTACACTAAGTGAGTTTGTTCTTCGTTATATTATGTTCATGAAAAAGCCTAGGGACTGAGGCAGTAATTGAATACACTCGCAAGACGCTGAAAGCCTTGAATAATTTGGTGTGTGTAAAATATTACCGGCAATAATTTTCAAAGTAAATTATTCAGCGTAATTTAATAAAGCGCTCCGTAGGTACTGCGCGAACTGCTCGTTAATCATTGTGTCTTCTCACGAAACTTCTTAAATTCACTCTCTGCTCTTGAAGATCTAGTGGCCTGAATTTTTTGTAACAGCACAGTCGTATTACACAATCTACGCATGATAATGAAGTCTCATAGATAACTTGATTAATACTAACTACTGATTCAGCGTCTGCATTCATCAACATCAGCCTGTATCCTTCCGCTGTTGAACGTAAGCCTCCCGGATGAGTCTCCATCCTCTTCGATCCTCCGCCTTCCGCATCCAAGTCACTCCCGCTATTCTTCGTATGTCGTCAGTCCACCTTGCAAGGGGTCGGCCAATGCTTCGTTTGCCAGTTCTTGGGCGCCATTCCAATACTTCCTCCCCATCGATCGTCGTATCTTCGACAGATATGTCCTGCCCATTGCCACTTGAGTGTGCTTATTCGCTGGGTAGCATCCACTACTGGAGTACTTCTGCGTATTTTTTCGTTTCGGATTCTATCTTTTAGCGACACTCCGAGCATGGATCTCTCCATAGCACGCTGGGTGACCTTTATTTTATGGGTAAGACTTGCTGTTAGATTCCACGTATATGCGCCATTAGTTAATACAGGGAGGATGCATTGGTTAAACACCTTAGTTTTAAGACATTGCGGAATTTTCGCTTTAAGAATGTACTTTAGTTTTCCAAATGCTGTCTATCCCAGTTGTTTACGCCTGTCGAGCGTCTCCATTATGAATACTTAAAAATATCAATCTTAGCTTAAAGTATGTTAAAAAAGTATTCTTTCAATAAATATATGAGCAAATTTAAACTTTAATCTTCTCAATAAGGTCGATGATTTCTTCTTGAATTGCATCTTCATTCTATAGCATAGATATTTACATATAAGCATTGTAACAAGTATTGTGGGACTTTAGTTGGCTTTAATATGAGTTTAACTCAGTGTTGCAACAAAGAGAAACACTGCTGTGTGACTGCAAGATCTACAGACCATAACCTGTCCTTATTGTCTGACTAACTGCTCTTTTCCAGACATAATGGTGAATACACATCGTCCATTCATCTTGGCACAAACTAGGCTAAATTTAATTGACATCGCTGAGATGAAGTCGATTTGATCCATGATCAATATTTATGTAGGTTTGGACATGATAATTTTTTAGGTGTGTTAATCATCATATGACAGGTAACACGTTTTTGCGATTTTTTCAATCAATCAAAAATATAAGTATTGAGAATGTGGATTGGGGAGTGGGTGTGGGGAGAACATGGTAGGGTGCATGATTTGTTAGGAAGGGAAGTTTGTTAAGTAAATGGTCTTGAGCTTAAGAGGTTAGCAGGTGAAAAAGTGGGCGTAAAGGAAGCATAAACAAATTAAAATTATATACCGCTTTTATGACGCGTAGAAACGGGAAACACTTGTTTATATAATATATTCTCTCTTTTATATCTTCGGTTTAACCCAATGGGAGATATTTTTGCATACCTTGTCCATCCAGGAAAACATCGTCCGTACCCGTTTGTAATATCTTAGCTGAATGTTCAGGTTTCTTCTTCATAAATAAGTAGTGAGGAGTTGTTGCAGTATACAATAGCCATTCTTAATTTGCGATTCAACTTCTCATTATGGAGGATCCATTATAGCTGTTCCTTTACATCTTATTTCAGGTTTTGATTTCTTGGCTATCACTTCATTATCCACTACTCGATAACGGTCTTCGAATCATATATCTTATTGTGAGACTGGTAATAGATTGTGCATCTATAAGAGGTGGATATTGTAGTATAGTTTGTTAATTGTTACAAAATATATATTCTTAACAACCTATATAAGTAATAAGCTTATTGATTTTTCAACGTAGCATTTATATTTAATCAGCGTTTATTTATACGATTTATACAATTGGAAAAGCTTCCCTTGAACAGATAGCCGATCGATGATCAGAATGCTAGTTGGCGGCTCTTTGAATCGTGACTAGCCATGTTTCTGCAATATTCGCGAGGGAAACATTTAAATGTCACCATTTTCCATAAATAATTAAGCAATTAACTGCATTTAATATATTTTATAATTATTATAATTACGCTATAAAATTTTACAATAAACAGGGTTATATAGCGAGCTGTACTCTCTTCACTGTAGCATCATATTACGAGACTAATTACATCAATACCTTATCGCATTTTACTGTCTTGTGATACTGGGTAAAGGATTGTTATATAATTTATGAAGAGTATTATGGTAAAAAGTGCATGAACGTGAAAGATGTGCGAAAGTAGTGCAGAGAATTTTGAAAACACATGTAAGATATGCAGCAATTTGGATGTAAGGTGATTGATCACCTTATCACCACCTTACTGTTCAGACGTCGCCTCTAGTGACTATCATTCCTCTTTCTGGACTTCGATAACGACTTAAAAGGCGAACATTTTCGAACGACGAGGAATTTCAAGAAGTGGTTCTTTCCTTTCTGCGGTAAGCGTCGGTAAACTGTTTCGTGTAGTAAATAAAAAATTTCTTCTCCCGAATGCGGAAATTTGAGCACGAAGGCGACTAAATAGAAAAATAGCTCGATGTTCATGGTTTCTAACCATATAATATACTGATATCAGTTTGCTATAACTCCTTTAGGCTGATGCTGTAAAGCCACGAAAAACGATCTTTTGTCTCTCATTTTGTTCGCTCGCCTGACATGCACATATAATGTTTGTAATTGTAGAATGTTAAACGGTGTTTGCATACGCCAAAATATTTGTTATGACAGTGGGAACATTTCCTGTTGGTACCACTGCCATCTTGAAATCGCATTTTTCGGCAGCGACAGTTGGCATCGCCGAGATGTCAGAGAGCGCCGGGAGCTGTCAGTTGGACAACGATTGCGACCGTTATGGGCAAGCCTATGATGGCGTGTGCTGAATGCGAAGTGTTTGACAAATAAACCTGTATAGTGAAACAAAAACAAGTTCTTTATATTGTGAACCTGAACCTGGATCCTTCATCAAGTAAATCGATGTCCCAAATATGAGAGGAGGATGTCAATACGAATAATATCTATGAATCAAAGTATTCATAAATTACTTCTTACTTATTAATACTTAGTTCAAGTATTTTGTCATATGGGTTGTTGAACTTGTAAGCGGTTGTAGCAAAGTGGCGTTTTGTATGGAGCGAATGTTTGTTTTTAATTTAAGCAGGCGACTTTACTGGGTATTGTATGTCGGCTGTGATTGATTGCGCCGCTTTGAACATTAACTTATTCACTCCAAAATTTGATACCACTTGTACATTATTGTTTTCACACAGCAGTGGCGGAGAGGATATTCAAATTTTACTCGTAATACCAATAATATTAACAAAATATAATTATACAATCACGTCATTAATGTAATTACCACCAGATTTATTATATCTAAATTTTTGGATATATCTTCTTCGTAGTATCAATCCGGTGGATTGGTTTGCAGTAACAGAATCTTGCATCTCGATCTCCATTCCTCTCGGTCCTCCGCAACCCTTTTCAGCTCAGCATAAGCGCTACAGTTCATGTCCTCGAATACTTGCTGCAAATACTCCCGTCTAGGGCGCCCTCTACAGTTTCTACCCTCAACCATCCCCTCCACAATATCGTGAAGAAGACTATCGTGGCGCATGATGTGACCAATCCATCGGGCTCGCCTCTCTGAGATGGTTCTTATTAGTTGCCTATCTTCCTTGATTATTCTTTGGATATATACAAGTACTTTAAATACCGCAGGAGAGTACAGATCGTGAATCCCTGGGAACTATACATAGAATTTGCCGGCGGTCATAGCTCAATGGTCAAAGCGTTCGCTTTGCAAGCTAAAGGTCTTGAGTTCAATCCCTGGCGGAGATTAAAAATTTTTTTTTGTCGATTTATGAGCTATCACCCGTAAAATGCCAGTCATAGTCTATTAATTAAAATTGGTGATAGACAAAAGTCGTCCCGTGAAGACCACCTTTTCAAAGTAAATTCATGTAATAATAAGGAATTTGCGTGAATCTCGGGCTGTAGTCTACGACGTTGGTGGATCTACGCTCCACATGCACCGTTTAGAAATATGCACCATGGTAAGCGTCGTAGAATTCCACAGATGAGACTTCAGAATTACTATCACCATCTGTTGGTATTCTCCTGTATGTGCTTGCACAAAAAATAAATAAATAATAGAATGTACTCAGCTGAGCTGCGGGAGGCAGAACTGATTACACCACCTATCGATGTTGCCAGATACTGGGCAGAAATAATTTGACGTCGCTGACACGAAGAAGAAGAAGAAGGGGAGCGGACACGGTAATGATGTTAAGATTTCGCCATAATAAGTGCCATCACATGGAGTATTTTGATGTTGCGATTTGTTACATATTTGACAGGTAGATATTTTGTTCGAGGGTTCATTAAGTAATCAAACTCAGTGTACAAATATGCAGCTTACATAAATGATTGTGTTAAATAAATAATTCGTAAAACGTTTTTAAAATGAATAATATAAATGTCTTCTCTAAAATAATTGATTGTGGATTTTAAATTCATAAATGGTTCGATACTGCGATAAAAACATTAGGAATGAGATGCAATTAATATAATTGCATACAATAGGAGCTTTTTTTTAATACAGGGATATTAAAACTTTTATATTAACTTTGGAATGCATTTTAAATATTAAATTGATAAGTTATTTTTACCGTTTTTCAACATGGATCTACTGCTTTTCATTTTCTGGAATACCTCAGTTTTGCCTTCAATGATAAAAGCTCCATCAGTTTTCCACTTGTGTAAACGAAATGATATATGAAACTACTACTGAAAGTGTTACAAAAGCCAAAATGTAACTCATCCATGAAATAAAAATACGTTTTTAACCCTCGCCTTACTATGTTAAAAACTTCCGCGCGTTCCGATGGTGTGTACTCGTTACACAATCTGATTTAAAGTGAATAAAATGAGTAGAAATTCGAAAAAATGAAAATATTCAAAGATATCGCTTAATTTTATAATAGTTGATGTCAATAAGCAGTAATAATTGACATTTAATAGCTAAAAACATGAAAAACATCAGACGAAGACCTCAAACGGCCAGACGCACCTTGGCGCATGAACTTCCGAGAGCTACTAACACTACTTAGCCTGTCGACATATCGATGAGCCGACGCGCATCGAAATCATTTCGAACTAGCCGACCAACTGAGGTTTCCCGTCTCGCTCACTCACATTAGTACGTCAGCGAGAGTGAGGAGTATAGATGCCGACGCATCTGGGTATTTTTTAATTTTATTTTTGCACACGCTTCCGACAGGTCGAATGAATTCATGACAGTTGACGCGTCTTGATTGTAGTGGTGAATTTATTCCGGATTTTAGAAAAATATTTCCTGCTCCCGATGAGTGCGTATTATTATAAAAAAAAAATTTTCAATACGTAAATGTATTAAGGAGGAATACCTAAAATCTGAACCCTGTGTGTATTATATTTACAGAGATATTTAAGTTATTACAAGCAATGTGTAGTCGATAGACATCACCGGGGAGGAGAGGTTAATGCCGCCTAGGCTCAAAACATAAATTTTGAGCTTTTAAAAATATCCAGTTTTATCCTGTGCTTGATGTGCGAGGCATTAACATGAGCTTGGATGTTATGCAACATTCTCTATGACGAGTTTGTCTCGGGATCAAGTCCACATGCCACGTCCGGACTGGGGTGACATATGAGTTATGACAGGCCGTGACCGACGAGCGTGTTTCTACGACGCTCCAGTCGATCAAAGGATCTCATAGTAATCCCGAAAGTTCACGATATTCTACGAGATTGTTGTCCGCTTGCGGATCGAATTACTACACCCGACGTAAAGTATTATTTATTTAATAATTAAATTTTATAAATAGGAATTTAATTAGAATTTCATTTTTGACTGTCATTAAATAGGAATATTTTAGTATGTTTATATATGGATGGAATGCTTTGACATCCTCATCTCTACGGGAGAAACGACTTCACGTCGCCGGGATGATTATTGGATCGCGTGGTGGAAGTATGAAGAGCAAATTAACAACACACATAATTTTTCCGAAGCACATTGACATATATTTTCGATAAACACTTGGTTTCTGCTCGACCGTAACATGACGTAACTTTTGCTTGGGTCGAACGAGACTTACTGACGACTAAGTGCGCTCATAATGGGCTGTCGCCCAGCGCCGCATGTGGCGATTTACAGAATCAATGGCGCACAAATTACAGCAGCCAAGTTCATAACGAACGTCACACCGTGACACATACATGTACGACAAGCGAATAGAAATAAGAGACGAAGATTGTAAATCGAGGTTTTCGTTACCAGTTAGCAAGGAGTATCATGCTGATGTCAACTTCTACAGGGTAAGTATAAATACTAATAACGTATATCACACACTTACATTGAATATTAAAAAAAGGTATATTTCATTAAGAATGCATTTATAGTTAAATTTAACTGTTAATTATTACATGTTGAAATAACAAGTTTTTATATTTTTATATCTTATGTTGTTGAATGCGGAGGGCGGAGGATCGAGAAGAATGGAGAGTCATGTAGGAATCCTAAATTCAACAGCGGACGGACACAGGCTGATGATGATGTTATTTCACTTATACATATATTTTTATATTTTATATTACATAGATTACATTTATATAGTGTAATCTACGTAATATACATACACACATATATATATATTTACTTACTTACTTTACCACTTACTTTATATATTATTATAAATATATTATTATTATATATATATATATATATATATATATATATATATATATGTATATATATTACGTAGATTACACTATGACTATTTATTTATATTGATAGATTGGATATGCACTGAATGAATACGTTTATTCGCTAATTTTATTCCAACACTATATTGATTTACACAAATGTTTACAAAAATATATGTACAAGAGAAAAAACCACATTAGATATACACTTGTTATTTTAATAAAATGTTCATTAACTTAATTTTCACATTGCTTGTGTTTTTATAAAAGAAAAATATTTTACTTTTAGTTTATTTGAGTAATTATTGCTCTTGGCAATAATCTTTATGCGAGGTCTAAAAATTTTGACTGAAGAAACTTTTGCAAATAAAAACTATACATAAAATTTATACAATACAAAACAAAGAGTTTCACAAAATATACGTTACAAACTATGTTCAATGAAACTTGACGACGAGCTTTTTTACGCGTACAATTATTTTTAATATGTTTTCTGAACATTTAGATATAAAGTGAATAGTAACATCATTAAAGTGTATATTCCCTAGGTGGCCGTTTGTAAACCAGGTCTCCTTTGTTTTAGAACTTCTTGCTCGCTTTAAATATGCAAAGTTGCCCATCGTGACTCGATTTTCTTTCTTCTCTGCGAGCAAACCGTTTTAAACTTGACATTGCTGACTGATAGAAACTTAATGATCGCCTCTCGGAAGCCGCTTCTCTCACCCGAGCTTTTTAAGCTACGGTGAAGATTTTCCACTCGAGCTTTTATTGCTAACTTTCTCCTCCCGATGCTTTTCACGTCCAAGTGAGAATTTAAATTAGAATTGGATTTAGATACTTGTTTCACGGAATCATTTTCTTGCGTAGTAATTGCGGATCGGAGAATGTATGTCGCCTTGCAGAAAGTAATCTCATTTTACATTTTCTTTACGAAATTTAAAACAAACGCTACAAAATGTAAAATGTGTACTTTATTTATTGTTGAATTAAGGATAATAAATCTAAAAATTCTTTTCAAAGCTTTTTTGAATAATGCTACCACTTACTTATTATTCTGATGTATGCCAAACTCTTGTTAATTAGCTAAATATATGTGTATCATATAATAAGTAAATATATTAAAAGGACACCTCATAGACACACAAAATTCAGTAGAATTACTAAAAAAAGGTCGCAATTTTCGATATGTAATTAAGTTGTACGCCAAAGCAAATAAAACTCGATTTTTCAAAAGAAACTCGCACACTGGCTACCCCCATTTAGTTTTGATTTCTGGGAACGATCTGAAGAAACAATTTTCACGCAAGCCAATGAACGCACGCCGTTCTAGAAAATAGCTACGATCCTGGCTAGCAAATGAACGCATGCTGCTTGAGAATAAGACTATGATACTCGAGGCTTCTCCTTTTTTAACCAGCATTACTGCCACGGCACACTCATTAGAAAGTGGTCGGGATATGAGTTGGGTTTTATTAGGAATTACATTCCTGACCGTGGCTTAAACTTACTTACAACAAGGGCATTTTACTAACTTTCCTACACGTCGTAGCTTTAAGTAAAATTTCTGTATTTTTTTTAATTTCAAATATATACTCGTACATGTGATCTTAGTGCATTGGCTAATTTTCTCTCACCATTATCAGTATATAAATTATCAATGCGATTCGTTAAAAATATTATTTAAATTCATACTTCAATTCTTCTACCTTAAAAATGCCTATTTAGATTTATATTGAGTATTTTTGGATCGTGTCGCACCGTCCCTGGTGATGGATTGATTTTTAGCCGGACATTCATTGATGTTGACTTTGGAAGCGCGGAGTAGGGTTGCAATCAGTGATCCATATAATCGAATTAAAATATACAGAAGGTAAAATATTTACTCGTGGCTTACTATTTCACATTTTAGTTTAATACAGCTATCGAGTTACATAGTAGGAGGCCTTCGAACCAAGAATTTACCTCTTTATGAGAGTCCAAGGCCGTCAATCTTTGACAGTTGTGCTTTAGGCCATTTCGCTAATATAGAAATGTAACTTAATAATAATCTAAATACTCCTCTTTCTTAAATGGATCATATTGTCGTAAAAAACTGCCGCCATCTTCATCTCATATGTCAACTCTGTCTCCTACGAGTACATTCTATATTGTGTATCGTCCCCGGTGGCTATCCAACACGGCGGGAGCCCAGGGGGTTAAAGAAAAGGCAGTTGTTGCTTATGCTCTCGTACGGTATCTGTTGTATATGCCCAACCAGGTCCACCTCCGCCTCTTGTAGTGACCCAATGTTGTGTGGAAGGCTGCCTTGTGCGCTTTATCACCTCGTCATTCATCGCAAAGTCAAACATCGTACTCTCAGTATTCTACGCATGCATATGCTTTTAAAGTCAAATATACGGCTGAATTGTATTTTGATGAGATGCCAAGATTCGCAGCTGTATAGTGTAAATACAATAAAGACACTGTACTTTAGTCGTCATTTTATTTTGATCAAACATATCTGCGAATTCCAGATATTAAGGAAATAATTAAAAATGCTACAGCATCCTCAATGCAAAAAGCTAGCTTTATCTGCAGACCACCGCTCTCAGTGACCTTTATGCTAAATTATCTGAACCTCTCGACCCTATCAATGATCTACAACTCGCCAAGCGCCATTAAATAGTAACTTTTATATAATTTAATATTTATTTGGCGACATTGCTATTATAATTGAGACGCTTAAATTATATTGATATTTTCTAAATATTTTTACCATCCACAAAATCCTTCGTCGTTTTTTTTTTCTGTTGTGTAATATCACATTCCCGATGATGCCATTAACAATCTTGATAGTAAAATATGTCACCTTTGTACTGTTAATACGACCCGTATCCGGGGGAGTATCGCATCGCTTGATTAACTCGCCATTGAATCGTTTTGTTGTTACTGGACGTTGGAACTCCTGGAGGACCCTCATCAAATTAACAAAGCAACCAACCGAGGATCTGGTCGAGAGACAAAATCACTTGACTGTAACGCTTAAAACGTAGGGCTCGAATCCTGATTTTTTTACTCGTATTTCATAGATAAAGTAAAGTCTTATTTCTTTCGCACTGAGCGTTCGATTCAAATAGTCTACAGTTAAGGCGTTATTAATGATAAAATTTCACATCGATGCTGTTCATACATTATATCAATATGTTTTATATTGTACTACAATACATACTTTTTTATTACTCATCAATCAACCGCTTCATAACACGTTATGCGAAGTTAACCGATTTTTGAATGTTTAATTTTAACCACGTTGTTATTTTTGCCATATTCATTCACATTGGAACATGTACATGCCACCACAATCTATCATTAAAAAACTCAGTGTCAGCTGCCAAATTCAGTCTCAAGTCAGCTTCCTGTACTGAAAATGACAAGCATCATATACAGTCAACCTTCATATAGTGACACATCTATTGAGATTATTCGTTTAGTGTTTGCGACCTTTTTCATATAGCGGAAGTATTGAGTTAGTCATCCGATCTAATAAAAGGAAATATGTTTATGACTAATACAATATGTTGCCGTCTCTGTAAGTTAATAGGGTTGATCGGGCCCCAGCGCTGAAGGAAGTTGGGAACCTTATGTTTACAGGTATACCTTTAGGTGCACATATGTCATATCATAAGGCATAAACAATATATACATCCTTCTCTCTCTCAAAAAGGTATTATTCCGTCGCGTGAGGGCAGGATGAGGAGCAGATTTATAACACAGACTTTTTCTGAAGCACATTGACATATATTTACGTTAAGACTTTACAAGCTTCCGGTCTAGGCGGAATGACATGCCGCCCGGCCGTACTTCGACGTTCTCGGCCGTCAGGACCCAACTGGAGTGATGGGCTTGCAGGCGCTGCGGCTCTCGCCCAGCGCTCCAGTGGTCATGTCCATAAATAACAGGCCCGTGAGCGGACTTGTCCAGAATGCCAATATGGCGGACACATAAATGTATGACAAGCGATCAGAAATACGAGACGAAAGATTGTATATCGAGGTTTTCGGTACCAGTCAGCAAGGGCTACATCGTGCTGATGACAATACTAACTGAACTGAGTAACGACAATTCGTGATGATGATATTTTCCAAATGTGATACAGATATGCCGGAGACGAAGAGTAATTTTCTACTACGTTTTCCTTATAGCGCGGTATGTAAAGGACGATTGACTGTAATGTATGAGATCTCATCGTATCTTTCTTACAGTGTTATCATATTTGTGTTTGTGTATAAAAAAATAAGGCCACCACCCACCAGGTCTCAAACTCTTCTCATCTTCATTGAAGTGCTTGGCCGACTGCGAAAAAAAATATACCCGGTGGGACTCGGATGCAATAACACTTTACCCTTTCACGTGCCCAGCTGCCGTGAAACTGAGGTGCGAGAGGTCGCCATACTTTATATTGGGATCGAGATCACCTCAGGAAGAATTCCGATCGGTATTTAATGATATATTATATATTTATTTATTTTCATTTGTAGGGATACATTTTTGACAGCTAAGGCGGTGGCGATTTTTAATAAAGAAGTTCACAGGTGTATTTTGTGTTGGGCAATCTGGTTATGCAGGTATTTTTTTTTCTTTTAAACGGTATCGATTTATTTATAATTTGTCGTATTACGTCTTAAACATTTTTTCAGTATTAACGCTTCATGATTCATATTATATATTTCAATCAAAAATACATTTTTAACATTATACACAGGGAACTGAAGACAAATTTATTTATTAACGGAACAAATTTTCAAATAAAAAAAGTATTACAGAAATACATGAAAACATAGGTTAAAATTAACTATTAAATGTAACAAAAAAATATCCATTACTCATAAACAAGATTAAAGTAATTGTTTCACAACTATTTACGAGATTTAAAATTACACTTAAAATATATTACAAAAAAATATTGAAGTAAATTTCAAGCTTTTGTGCTGTGTGGATTTTTTTTATGTGGTTCATAAAAAAACTCAGCTTGCATCATAAGCATCACTTTAAATCAGAGCTCCGCAACCTTTGCTCATCTACGGCACACCAAAGTACTTCTTTGGATTCTACGGCACACCAAAGTTCTCACCTTGAATACCGCGGAACACCAAAAGCCAAAAATAGATATTAATTTGATCAATTTCACTTTTTTTTAATTTCATTTAGAACTTAATAAAGCAAGTACCTCGTTGTATGTCTACATAAATAGGCGATAGGCGATAGGCGCTGGGAGCTTGAGGACCGTTGTAAAAATATTTATTTATAATATTGCCTTATTTGATCGCGGCACACCTGTATCGGCTTATGGCACACCAGTGTGCCGCGGCACACCGGTTGCGGAGCACTGCTTTAAATAACTAACACCACATTGTATGCGATTATCAGTTACTTTCGATAATCGTATACATTGTGAATATTAAAATCTATTACATATTATGCGAATATAAAAATAAATCAATGATCCTTTGGCGGTCAAGAAACATATCTGCAAAGTGTTACCATAGTTCTTGTTAATATATTAGTTAGATAAATAAATATTAAGGTTATCAACTGACAATACATGGTGAAACTATATAATTTACAATTTTAAATTCATTTTAATTAAAAAAATAACAAATTAAAAACGTTTAGTTTTGATTCACATTTATTTTAATCGATTACATGTTTCGGCCTCCCTGGAGCCCATCTTCAATAATCTTCCAGTAGGCCTCCAGGGAGGCTGAAACACGTAATCGTTTGAAATAAATGTGGATCAAAACTAAATATTTTTAATATGTTAATTTTTTAATTTAATTTTAATTAATTAAAAATTATAAATAAATATGTTTCTAAGGAACGCCGCATGAAGATTCCTTGAATCCATACTTTATAGTGAAAGAGTTTAGGTTTTGTTGTGGTTATCAGATTTGAAGTGGCAGTATGATAGTCATGGTTGCCATCGGTCACAGCTGATTAAGTGCACCTAGTGATGCGTGTGAAGTTACCGCGGACCGGTTGTCCGTGACCACAGAACCGATAGAAAGGTGAATTCTCTGCAGCGCTTCCGAAATGCAGTGTAATGCAGGAAATGCAAGCTAGTCAACCGAAATTAAAAATAATGTTGGAAAACTACCGATAAGAACGTTTTTACGCATCGACGGAATAAAACGATAATACTACTTGTTTGGAGCATCTTAATGTACGGCTGTGAGACATGGTGCTTATCTGAAAGTGATAAAAAAAGACTAGAGGCCTTTGAGATGTGGTCGTACAGAAGAATTCTCGGAATTTCCTGGAGAGACCACGTCACGAACAATGAGGTTCTCAGAATAATCAAGGAAGATAGACAACCAATAAGAACCATCTCAGAGAGGCGAGCCCGATGGATTGGTCACATCATGCGCCACGATGGTCTTCTTCACGATATTGTGGAGGGGATGGTTGAGGGCAGAAACTGTAGAGGGTGCCCTAGACGGGAGTATTTGCAGCAAGTATTCGAGGACATGAATTGTAGCGCTTATGCTGAGCTGAAAAGGGTTGCGGAGGACCGAGAGGAATGGAGATCAAGATGCAAGATTCTGTTGCTTCAAACCAATCCACCGAATTGATACTACGAAGAAGACTATTTTGATTATCATCATTTCAAAAATAAAAAATCAGATCTGACGTAATTGTACAAAAATGAGAAATAAATGATATATATATAAATTTTTATTACATTATAATATTACTATTATTAAAATGATACTAATGTAAACCTCTCTGTATATGATTCAAGCTAGGTACTAAGTAGTAATTGTATGTATATGATCCAAGCATAATAAGTATAGAATTTATATAAATTGTATAAAATATTTATATTGTTAAAAAGGTATTGATTATATTAAGTTCATTACAATGTGTCTGGTGGAAATTGAGACTTACATGGGTCGAGGCTATTTAAGAATCGAAATATATATGTAAATGATGCTGAAATTGTCACTTCGATTATAAAAAATTTATAAATATTAATGATATTATTTTATATTCTAAAAAAAAAATATGTTATTATGTAAAAATGTAAAAAATAATAATATAAATTATACAACACTTAAATCAAAGATGAATCCCACGCCACACACAAGATCTACCTTTAAGTGGCGTGGAAAAGAATTTCCAAAAAAAAAATAAAAAAAAAAATGAATATAATACTATCAAAAAATCTTAAATGTATCCTACTATATTTGATTAAATAAAAAAAAAAAAAAAAAAATTCATATCAGTCGTAAAGTCCTTATTAGTCTTTGCCTGAATCTTTATAAGCTCTGCTTTCCTAAGCTCTCCTGAGTACATTTTTTGTATAGTATTCAGGAAAACGAACCTTGAAGTTTGAATAAAAATGAGCTTTAGTTAATGCTCACCTGCGAACCGAAGAACATGTCCCATCCAGGGCCACAATAGTCTTCTCACCGATTGAAGTATGGAATTTTGTCATGTTCGCTCCCTCATCTAATCATTTCTCATCATAAAAGTATAAAGTAACATCCTCCTCTCTTTCAAAAGGTGTTTCTCTGTCACGCGGTGGCAGGATAAGGACCAGATTTATAACACATACTTTTTCTGAAGCACATTGACATATTTTTACTATAAACTTTATAAAGTTATGGCCTGGACATAGTCACAGTCTTCGGCCGGGCCAAAATACAATATCCTCTCGCCGACTTTCCACACAAGAATGGCGCGCCCGTCATGGGCTGTCGCACAACGCTACAAGTGACGATCTCCGTTACTAGTCCAAAATGCCAATATGACGGACACATTCATGTACGACAAGCGAACAGAAATAAGAGACGAAAGATTGAATATCGAGGTTTTCGGTACCAGTCAGCAAGGGCTATATCATGCTGATGTCAAAAGTTAGAAAACTAAAGTGTGCTGCTTTCATTTTCTTAATAAGCGCATTTAGGAGAGCTCAATCTATTAAAACTAGTGAGCTCTACGAGTATGAATCTCAACTACGGCTGCTATACACTGCATGCGAAATGCGTGTTTTGTGTCTATGTAAGAGTTGGGTATATTGCAGTGTACGAGTATCTTGATCTTTCTTGATCATGTTCCAAGTATTCTACGCAGGCGCATGTTCTTAAATTATACGGCTGCATTAGCTGAGTGAAATTCGCCTAGTCATAAATAATTTGTAGTACTTATTATTGTTATTGATTAATTAATTAATTCAAATTACAATCATATCAAATTGCAAAAGCAATAAAATTCCTTCTCTGATTCTAGTTATGTAATCAGGATTGCTTCTAACGAGTTGACTAAATTGGAAAAAATAAAACCGGAATTTTCCATTATACATACAAAAAATACGTTTTTTTTATTCGAGTTTTATATGCCAAGCACACGATAAATGCGCCACTAAAAATACACGCTCAAGCTTTATTCGCTACACAATAAACGAAGATTATTCGCTTTTATGTTTGTTTTGTTTCAAGAGGCGAAATACCGTGAAACAAGGATGCTATCTGTTTTATGCAAAACGTTCATAAATAGTAATAACCACTTGCTAATTTTTCGTTTAATAAAATTCTTCATTACGATTTGATAACATCGCGGATTTTAATGCCGCAATTACGTTGAAATTCCCTCGTTTGTAATCGTGGAATTCTCGAGTGTCAGATGTTTCGAACGATAGCAATTTGAAAATAAGAACAATTTGAATATTGACTATATTATGGCGGGTCATCGGATCGAACGTATTCATGTTTGTAATATTTATGTATATTTCTTTCGAAAAAAATGCCCGGGGGCGTTAATAAATTTCGGGAGTGGCACGAGCCACCCACGCGAATGGTCAATATGTTATTATAAATAATATTTGAAATATTTCATTATACAGGGTAATTTGCACTTTATACAGTAATATATAAGAATATTGTAATAAAATGCATAAAAATACTACAACCATCCAGTCACTACATAGACTTTGGACTGGACGGAGTATGCGAGACGAGGATACAAATGAAAGCCTGACAGTTGTACAGCGGACCGACTGAATGTGACTGCGGCGTGTAGCAGACTCTGTCACACCTTCTGGAGTATGCGCTGTGTCCGAGTAGCTGCACCCAGGAAGACCTGATGATGGCCGGGAGTAACGCCATCGACGTCGCCCATTTCTGGGCAGACAGGATCTGACCCTATTGTTTCCGACCCGATTATATGTACTACATAATTAGTAGAAAATAATTTCTGTATTTGTAATGATAAAGGGGATTAGATTTTTTAAATTTTGTATTTTAAAAATAGTTGAGTAAATTATATTTTAACGTCGTTAACTGCGCGTGGTCCTGACATCTAGATGTAGTTCAACAGCAAGGTACTCGTGTCTTTAAGAGATTTTATGAACGTTGACCTATTTCTTGAAAATACATGTATCTTTTGATTTTTCAATGATATGCAATATTAATTTGATGATATTAAAAAAAAAAAATAATTGAATTGCACCTTTTCTTGCATTTTTCAATAGATGGATTATTTGGTTAATAAAAAAATATCCTTTGTAATAATTATAATAAAAGTCATTGATACATGTAATTTTTTTTTTTTTTTTTTTTTTTATTTGAATCAAATATAAAAGATACATTTTACATAGTAATTTACATTCCAATCTTTTTTTATTTTATTTTTCTTTTTTTAATAATAATAATAAATAACTAACGTAACACTATAAATAACTAAAACCATATACAATTTTAAATTAATTATAATTTAAGTTTTGATTCACATTTATTTTAACTGATTACATGTTTCGGCCTCCCTGGAAAACATCTTCAATAACTATAAAATAAAAACAGGCAGTGGATTATATAGGTATGGGTAAGTATTTAGTTCCTACATTAGTTTTTTACAGGTTGTATATGTGTGCGGGTAAAACAATTTAAAAAAACACATATTTCTGCATATTTACTTGTGTGCTTTGCATTACAAATAATATTTAATATCATTAGTAAATTGCATTTTTTAAAATTATTATGGATTATTCAAATCTTTGTTTTTATCATCTCCCTGCTACAGATATATTTTTCAACATTTCTTGTGTTATTCTCATTCTGGTCCAGTGTAAAAATATTCTACTATATTATTTTTTTAATTAATTAAGTATCAGCAATGCTGTATGTGGATTATTTTGTATGAAAAAGTCTTTATAAACCGGTCGAATTATTTGGGAAGCTGCCCTTCCTAAAGATATTCATCTCACGACTTCTTTGGTGAATCTCTTCCTTGTAGGTGGTTAATGGATGTCATGAATGATCGAATAAATACAGGTGGATCGTTTATTAATGATCAAGAATGCCGTACCAGGATATAATAAAATGTATTATTTATCAATGAATTATATTTGAAGTATTTGTACGATTCTTTTAGATCGATAGTTCGTAGTGAGATTCATAAAAATCAATGGAGTAAATGATAGACTTTTTAGAATCATTTATAAATATTTATTTATTTACCTTATTTTTACATGTATCACTTAAGAAGCAAAGTAAATAAACAACAAATTAATCAAATTAAACAAGGCAAATAAATAAATATTTTTGATTGATATTGGATCTCAAAGTGAATACTGAAAACATTGAAATTTTCTTTTAGAATCTATTAATTTATTTTCTCTACCTATGTTATTTTTTTTATTAATTTTAATTTAAAAATTAACGAAATAATAATAATTTTTCCATGAAGATGGCATACATCCTTGGAATGTATTTTCAATATTTTATTGAAGATGAACTTCACGGAGTCCGAAACATGTAATCAATTAAAAATAAATTTGTTTTTTTTTAAATAAATATAATATTTTAATTATACAGTTTCACCAAGTATTGTCAGTTGATAACCTTTACGTTATGTTATTTTTAATTTTATTTCTAAACTATATTTTATTATAACATTTTTTGACGACTAAATATTGATTAAACAACGACAATAGCACATTGTAAGCTCAATTTTAGCTTGACATCTGGAACACATCGTTACCACAAAGTTCTGTCAGTTATCACTATCCTATGCTCCTTCTAGGACATAACTGTACCTGAAGGTCCACTTGGGAATGTTGTGTTCCAAGTGAGTAAATGTATGGACAATGGCAACTGACAAAACTGAGTCGCGACAATTTCTGGAGAACGCGAATCAATCTTACAAATATAAAACGGATATGAGAAGAAAAAAAACAATGTTTAAACATTTAATAAACTAATAAAACGACACGAAAAAGTATCGTAAAAAACGTGATTTGTTTGTAAACCTGGCAACAATGAAAGGTCAAGGTTTATGATTATGACACTCCTTTAAAAGTACAAGTCGAAGTTAAAAAGGCAAATAAGAACATATTATGGCTTAGCGTTACTAATCCGCGGTTTAACGACTCGTTTTATGATAGCACTACCTTAATAATGTAAATATCAATGGACTTACAAATTCGTATGGAAAAAAAGCAAAACTTCTAATTTTGAAGAAAAAAAAACACGAATTGTAAAGAGGAAAGTGATGATATCGAATGATATTTGAAATATATTTTAAGTTTTGATCCACGTCCAATGTTTCTTTACTTCGGTGATCGATCGAGAATCTCGCTTACAATGTGCTTTTGTCTATATAAAATTATTTTTACTCTGCTTTAATATGGAATACTTTGATCACCGTTTATATTTAAATACTCGAAGACCACGGTTTCGCTTTTTATGAGAGCGACATCATTTTTTTTGCCATACTTGTATGAAGCACATGAACTTTTATAAAATAATAGGATCATTAAATGAATGCTTGGAATATAAATATTATTCATTTATGATTTTTAAGTCAATGCATTTTTGTAATATTTTGAATTCAATAAATAATATCAAGGATTTTTAGCATCTTTATCTAGTTTTAAAGAAAACGCAGTATACAAGGTTACTAATAAACAATATGTCGATGTTTTTTTAAAGTATAATTATCGTATTTCGCTTAACACTTCAGTAATACGCAAATAATTATACGTGATCGTCGTCACTTACCATTTCGTTTCTCGGTGTGTGTGAAGTAAATGCTTTCTTTTGAAATAAAACAAATAATGTAATTTTAACTAGGTCACTGTCCTCGACTAGACGAGCAGTGAAAAATGCGCAGTTATTTTTAAATATTTTACACAACGGAAAAGAATATTACGAAGCATTATGACTAACAAGTGGGGGTATTGTGTAAGCCATAAATATAAATAACAACATGTTATTAATATTATTACCATTCATTAATATCCATTTTAACGTTAAATTGGAGTATTATATATAACACTTTTCCCCCTATTTATGGAGCACTAGCATTCCATCACACATTACCTCCACTTAGTTCTGTCAAATGCCATTATTCATGCCTCGTTATATGAATATTGAAAATGCATTAGATAAATATCTATGCTTTCTTTTATGTAAACACATACAGGAGATTCCCGACAGATGGTGATAGTAATTCTGAGGTCTCATCTGTGGAATTCTATGACGCTTACCGTGCTGCATAAGGCTAAGCGCCGTATGTGGAGTGATTGATTCGCCAACTTCATAAACTACAACCCGAGATTCACGCATCATCCTTATTATTACAGAAAGTTACCATGAATGGGTGGTCTTAACGGGACGACTTTCGTGAGGGATCAAATTCACACCAACCGGGGGTATTTTAGAGCTCAGAAATCGATTAAATTATAATTTCTTAATCTCCGTCGGGGATCGAACCCACGTCCTTTGGCTTGCAAAGCAAACGCTTTGACCATTGAGCTATACCCGCCGGTATTTACAAAATTTAGACACATTTATTTCATTCCTTAACAATTCCATATACTCTTATAGCAATTAAAGGCATGGCAACTTAGAGAACAGATTCTACTCAAGAAATGTAGGAATTATGTGAAATATGGATTTTTTAAATTTTTATTAGAATATTATTTTATTATGTCAATATTCTAATCTACTTTTATAGATCATTTACTATATTACAATATTATTAATAATCAAATATACATAAACTATACATACAATTCTTTTTTCAACACGTCAATCCAAACACAAAAATAACGGCAGAAGCGGGATGCGAACCGCGGACCTTGGAAACCAACTATGCCCAGGTATTCATACCGCTCAGCCGACTCTAAGCTTGTGAATAAATGAAGACTGATTAAATAATAAAAAATATACACACTTTTAATATATACTATAGCGACATCTATCATACGATGATAACAATGACATAAATACTAGTTTCAACGTAAGTCGGTCCAGGAATAGTAATAGCCGAGTCGGCTGAGCGGTATGAATACCTGGGCATAGTTGGTTTCAAGGTCCGCGGTTCGCATCCCGCTTCTGCCGTTATTTTGTGTTTGGATTGATGCGTTGAAAAAAGAATTTTATGTATAGTATATGTATATTTAATTATTAATAATTATGTGAAATTTCGTAACTAAATATCTGGATGAGGCAAAGATAATATATCAACATTATTTCTAAAGGCTCTACAAAAAGTTAGTGTTCTATCATCATCATATTTTTTAACACATGGTCGGCAAAAACTGCCGCTACAAAGTTCTGTAAAGTTGCCATTGCTTATCGTTTCATCCAATGTGAGCTATAATTTCCGGAGATCTGTTAAGTAAATTCTACACTTTTTGTACCCGTTTATAAGAATTTTACATTTACAGAATTTTACAAATTTCATATGATATAACAAATAAAGCAGAAGCAGAGTATTTCGTGTTACATAATGAAGACAAAACTATTATTTTATATAAAAAATATTCAACGTTTCAGTCAAATGAAATGAATATCAGCAGTATCTAGAATCTTCCACTCATCAATCTATATTTTTTTCAGTAGGCTTAGAAAACGCTGATGCTGAAAAAAAAGTGATTGAAACGCTGGGTGTGAAATGTTTAAGAGAGGTAAAGCCTGAAAGTCTGAAAAAATGTCGAGAAGCGAATGTGATTTGCCACTGTCGGCGGCTCACACCTTTCTTCTGTGAGAATTTAAATCAAAATTTGAATAGCGGTTTTGCGCAGGTGTGGTACAGAAGGCGCAGGTGTGACCTTCCCTGAATTTCCACATTTCCTTCCACTTCTTTTATTACTCTTATTCTTTTTGTCGAGGGTTATGCTTAAAACGATGTAATGTCACGTGTGATGCAATCAAGCGTTCAAATCCCAGTGGAGCTTAAATGTTTTGATTTACATGTATTAACAAGCTGTGAATAAATCTTTGGAAGGTTATGACGACCCAAAGAAAGATCGTCCGCAGGTGGACGGATCAAATAAAAATAAAAATGTTACAGGTCCACTAATACACAATGCGATCCGCTTTGCTGAATGTCACGTACTATGGAAAATTAAAGTTGAAAGGGCAAATCAAGAGCTATCATCAAAGGGTTACAACCCTCTGTATCGAGAATTTGTCGTAGACGAAGAATAAGAAATCCACCAATCCATTAATAACGATCTTTTTTTGCTTCATTATGCATGATGCTTTCTTAATTAAATTAGTAAATGCATACCATCCCCGCGAACATAGCAATTTATTACATGCGTAATACGAGTATATTAGTTTAACAACGTTATAAATTCGTTGGCTTAATTCATATTCCACGTACAGTTCCAGCAAGATATCCTTAAAATGGAAAGCTTCATAGTAACTGACTAAATGAAATTCTTTCGCCACCGTCGTCTATTCATAGTTTCACGTATTTCCTAAATTTACATATAAAAAAATGTGTAATGGTGTATCGTCCAGGTGTAGAGCCTAGGGCGCCGGCGCGACCTCTCCTGATCTTCCACATCCTATTCCACCTCTCCATTCTTCCTCTATCATCACTTCCACCTCTCCATTCTTCGTCTTTCTCCACTTTCTCGTCCTCCATAGTCGGCCGCGCCAGATTTACATAATACACCGGGGACCTGTGAAGTCGTTAGGTTTTATTGGCGCCGTGATACTCAAATGTAAAATGCCACTTTGGTTCCCCTTTTCAGCTTTCGGCGCCTTTTTTTATACAACGGTAGTTTTCGCTTTATTATTCTCTTCGGCGGAGGAAAAAAAAACAACAGAAATATACTGATGCTTATTATGATACGGCGCAATGAATTTATTTTTTGTGATGATTTCAAATGGTTTTTTTTTTCGGCCGCCGAACTCTATTAAATTTATATATATTCTACGCAATTTCTTTCTTCAAATGCAAAATAAAATATTCATATCTTATGCTTACATTGCTAGATTTTTTTACGTGTTTTATCTTTGTTGAGTATTAGACTTTGAAGATATACAAAAATAATTTCTAACTATCCCTGTTCCCTTTGTTTTTTTATGTCTGTTAAATGAAATAATGATTATTAATCAAATATACATACACTATACATAAAATTATTTTTAACGCGTCAATTCAATAGAATATTGAAATAATAAAATAATATTCTAAAAAATATTTTAAAAAATACATATAATAATGTCTCCTTGAGACAATATCAAGAAGGTAAAATTATTCATCAGTAACACAGGTAAATGATTGGTTATAAAGTTCGGGTCGGAACTATAAGTAGTCGATTCTCATCCATTCAGTCTATAGTTTGGTTCGAGACCCGAGTGGTACTTACTAAAATAAATAGACTGTCGGAAAGTAATAATATTAAGCTTGAGAATAAATGATGACTGATTTAATAATAAAAAATAAAAATATACATACTTTGAATATATATTATAGCGACATCTATCATACGATGATAACAATGACATAAATACTAGTTTCAACGTGAGTCGGTCCAGGCATAGCAATAGCCAAGTTGGCTGAGCGGTATGAATACCTGGGCATAGTTGGTTTCCAAGGTCCGCGGTTCGCATCCCGCTTCTGCCGTTATTTTTCTGCTTGAATTGACGCGTTGAAAATAATTTTATGTATGGTATATGTATATTTAATTAATAATAATATTATTATACAGTCAATGATCTATAAAAGTAGATTAGAATATTGAAATAATAAAATAATGTTCTAATAAATATTTAAAAAATACATGAAATAATGATAAGTTTAAATTGTTTGAAAAATACTAAAAAGCATTTGGTTTGAAATGGAATTTTATTAAAGTACTTATATTTTCCGTGCTTGAGTAAGGATTTTGTTGAATAGTTTATATCATGGATACCTATCACAAATTGATTGTCTGTATGGGCTGATGAAATATCAGTAAACGCAAGGTATTTTTATTTGTTTTGTTTGATTTATAAGTATGTATATTTGATTGTGATTTTTTTTTAATTTATTGTTAGTTAAGTGTGCATTTGCTTCGTCTTTCAAAAGAGAAAAATAGATGCTGTATACGTCGTCATCATCATTCTGGATCCATTTCCTTATTGAAAGATATGAACGCCGGAAGTTTCCCGCAATAAATTTAATCAACTATGTACTATGGTCTTCGCCTTATCATATGCCACCTCTGCCTCCTAGAGCTCCGCCGAGTACATAGTATGAATAATTTGACTGCTTTCCAGGACGTCGTGAACCCTGATACGTGAGAAAAAGGCAACCTTACATTTTTAAGCTTATATAACAACCATATTTATCAACTTGGCACCCGCTGCCAAGTTGAAAAATATGCCCACTATCGAAAGAAGTACTTTATTTATAATATTATTTTATCTAAAGTTAAATTTATAAATCAAAGCATTAAATTACATAACATAATAACATCAGTATGATATAGCCCCTGCTCGTACCGAAAACCTCGATGTACAATCATTCGTCTCTTATTTCTGTTCGCTTGTCGTACATGCATGTGTCGCCATATTGGCGTTTTGGACAAGTCCGGTCACGGGTGTGACGTTAGTTATATACATGGCTGCTGTCATTGGTGCGCCATTAATTCTGTAGATCGCCACTTGCGGCGCTGGGCGACAGTCCATTATGAGCGCGCTTAGTCGTGAGTTAAGTCTGAGGCGAAAGTAACGTCATGTTACGGTCGAGCGGGGAAAGTATTTGTAAAAAATATAATTATATCAATGTGCTTTGGAAAAAGTCTGTGTGTTTTGTTAATCAGCTCCTCATTTCCACCACGCGATCCGATAGATATCCTGGCGACGTGAAGTCGTTTCTCCCGTAGATAGAGATGAGGATGTCAATAAATATTCTTGAAGTATTTTTGTTTATGCATTTGTTATTAACGACATTTTTGCATTTTTATTTGCGTTATTGTAAGCTGTCAAAATGATTATGGAAAGAATTATTCACATTACACAACAATTTTTGAAAATGACACTAATGGAACGAAAAGAAAGTTATTGATATTAATTGTTATTTTCTGTCACATGAGCGTAATGTTTTTGGCGATGCTAAATATATTTTGCTTTCCCGAGGGTAACGTTTGAAGTGGACATTCATTTGGCACATTTTTTCACGAAAGCTTGAACTTTACACGCTGCGTCAAAATATTTTACATAACATATACAAATTACTGCGGAATAAAACGAAAATGAAATATATTTTTGTATGGACTGAAAAAAAGTATGAAATGCGTATTTTTATTTGAGTTCCGAACACTTTACAGGCAAATAACTTGAGTGTAATGTTATTTTTTTGCGGCCGTATATAAATGTTTCATGAAAAATTCACTTTTGTTGTTGGATATTTTCTGATTTTTATTTCTTGTGCTTAAATCAACAATAAATCATTAACTAAATAGACTGGAAAATATTTGTATCACACCAGATCATTGTCGCCATTTTGCTAGACATAATATTTAAATTATTACGAATTGTACAATTATCTGAATTTTAACTATACATGTTAAATTAACATCCCCTCTCTAAATAGGTAGTTATTCAATCGCGTGGTGGCAGGGTGAAAAGCAGATTAACAACACAACGACTTTTTCTGAAGCACATTGATATATATATTTCGATAACTTTACGAACTTCTGGCCCGCACCTAGTCACAGTATTCAGGCCGGGCCAACGACAATATGACACCCGTCACTGTCGGGGGACAACTACTGACTCCGGCACTGCACCGTGGTCGGTAACACCAAGCGCCGCAAACGGCGATCTATATAACTAAAGTCACTCCCGTGACCGGACTTGTCCAAAATGCGAATATGGCGACACATATATGTACGACAAGCGATCAGAAATAAGAGACAAAATATTGTATATCGAGGTTTTCGGTACTAGTCAGAAAGAGCTATATCATGCTGATATCAATACATATTACCTTTATACGTCTTGATTGTCTTAAACTATCTTCTGTGGTTACATTTTTATGTGAAAATATAATATATTAATTATATTCAATGTATTTTTCTTTATTTACAGGTAAGAGAAAAAGATTAAAGATTTTGTTCAAAGCCTTCAATAGTCATCAATGGAATATACAAAGGTAAGTACGATTCATTCTTGAAGATATTTGTTACTGAATTTCCTATAAAACACTATTTTATCAATTAATTTTGCAATGTAAATCTTTATCGTGATCGAAAACGAATATTACGTATATTTTTTTTCTATAATGTGAATTATATATAATTATATATATATAATATCAATTCAACATTAATTACACGCAAAATACTTTTTGTATTGACATTAGCTCGATATAGCACTTGCAGGCCGAAATGCCTCGATATACAATCTTTCGTCTCTTTTTTTTGTTCGCTCGTCGGACACGCATGTGTCGCCATATTGTTTGTTTAAAAGATCCAGTTGTGTAAATCGCCACTTTATTAATTGCGGCGCTGTGATGTCTCTACTACGGACGCTCAGTGTGATTTGTCTGGGGCCTGAAGCAGTAAGCTCCGCCTCGGATACATGACCGAAAGTTTGTCAATCTTTATTTTAAATATATTTTAATGTGCTTCTTAAAAAGTTCATTGTGTTGGTCATCTGATCCTCATCCCTCCACCACGCGTTCAGGACTATCCCGGCGACGTGAATAAACGTCGTCAATAAAAAAGAAAATATACGTATTGTGTATTTTAGTTCCACAAATCGGTTCATCGGATGAAAACTGCGTTGTATGAAACGCTATTTTCTATAGTATATAAAGAAAATCTTAATGCCTAAAGCTACACACTACGCTTTTTCATGCTCGGATGTTATAACTTAATTCAAACATTTTGTATTTTTTTTCCATATATACTGATATCAGCTTGATATAGCTCCTTAAGGCCGATGCCGTAAAGCCTCAACAAGCGATCTTTTGTCTATTATTTTGGTTCGCTTGCGTGACATCTACATCGAATGTTAAGCGGTGTTTGCATACGCCAAAATAATTGTTATGACAGTTGGTCCATTGACAGTTGGTACAACTGTCCTCTTGGCGGGTGGTACCGCCGAAATGTGAGAGCGGACAAGCAGTCGCAACTCGCCCGTCCTCGTGGTAGGACCGTCCCTAAGGGCGGCCCTTTAACGGGCGACGTTATTGGCAAATAAACATGTATCGTGAAACAGAAACAAGTTGTTTATAATGTGAACCTGATCCTGCATCCTTCATCCAGTAAGCCGATGTCCTAAATACCCGAGGAGATATCAATACTATAATTTTCCAAAGAAATGTAGGTTTATTGTAGGTACATGGCATTTGCAATATGAGCCTCTTATGATGTATCTACCGGTGTCCCTTCCAGCCATCTAAGACTATGTTGTTATGACATTGATGACCTACAATGACGAGGAACATGGTTGTCGTGGTCTATCAATTATTATAAGTGTCTCAATTCACACATTCGTCATCTTATTCGTGCACCGACATGCAGCTTCAAGTACCGTTAAGTTGTTTGTTGCAATTTGTCATAATTCAATTAGTATGAAAACTTGTGTATTTCAAAAAGTATTTCATATTAATTTCTGCGACAGTTAATATCCTTTACAATTTTTAAATATTGGCATCGTCGAATTTATCACATGATATATGAAAATACTTATTAGTTAACTAACAAAGAAGCCTCCGAAACTTCAACAACAACAAACATTTTCCAAAAACAAAAATTTAATCTGAACATTCTTTAGACCATTAGTAATATTTTATACTACATAATACTTGTATATTTAGTATATTTTCAGTACTGGTAGGTAACCTTTGAATAACACGAAAATCGGGACCTTGTTTTGAAATGTGAAAAATTCTTCTTGGCGTGTTATTCAAGGCCGTGTTTTTCAAGGGTTGATTGTATATAATGCTGTATGCGTGTTTCCCTCTGGCAGTCATCGGGAACCATATATGTTCCCAGGAGGATCTCTGGGTGTAAGAGTATGTAATAAGATGCCATCAGAACTGAGTGGCGGAAATTTGTATTGACCATATGCTCCAAATATGGAACTGGTATATGAAAAAGTGCATGCACGAAAATACAGATAGACGGTAAATTACGAATATCATCGCGGATTCTATGTCGTTTGCCATTTTTAAGAAAGGTTAGCATGTGTGGTGTCGAATCACCAATGTCATTAGACAATATCCCGGCATTCACGCACTGCTTAATTTTTATTATGACTCACTACGTATGGATGCTTTTTATCCGACGACTTTTAATTTATCGGTTTACGGTGGCTATATGCTAATTATGTTTTCTACCGAGAACATTGAATAAAGATATTATTTTTGCGATCTTAAATATTTATTTTTGTTTAACCATCCAGCACACCATGAATAAGATTTTTTATTAACAAATAAATAATGTACACAATACTCGTTTTATACAATGTTTCGTTTTTGCTGTATTTTTTTCTTAGAATTTGATATAAATTAAATTGAAGAGTAATAAATTAATAAATACAAAAAGTATTAGTTAGTAGGTGACATTAATGCGACATTTTATGGATCGTAAAAAAGTTACGACACTTAGTTTTAGTGTGCATCAAAATTAATAAAGTTTATATGAATTTTTTGTACTGCCATTAATTTAATAAAGCCCGACCAGCTGGCAATAATTGACCCAAAATATTACTATGTAGGTCTCTCGGTCGCTTTTGGACAAAGTTGTTAATACGGCTATGGATTATCTTGTTTGTATGGACATAGACTTTAAAAGGATTGGATACGCATGGCTCCATTCTGAACATGAACAATCCAACGAACCATATTTATTATAATAGATCTTTAAACCAAATATTCAAATAGAATAATAATTTTGCATAAAAGAATGGTGAAGCAAAATTGTTTTTTATTTATTTTTAAATCGAGTTAAATTCGATTTTTGTACAGTAAACCCTCCTCCAGTAGCATCAAAATAGGGACCGTACTATGGAAGAAACTACACCTCGTCCTTTTACGCGACTTTTTTACGATTTAATTTAAACGCGTTTTTTGTAGCGGAACCGTTACTTTTTTTGCGCGTTTTACTATTTCTAGGGTACTTAAAAAAGAGTCCGTGGATTTAAAAAGACTGCAACTATTTTATTTCAGCCATATTTTGATGGTTTTTCCAAAAGATTCAAAGAGATTTGGTGATTTTTCACCTGACTCTCCCGAGGTTTGAACAATTTAGTCATAAATGGGAGAATAACCAACGATTCGCGGTGATAACCCATATTTTTCTTGGTATGCGTTTAATGCTGCTTAATATCGGTGATCCAATGAAAATCACACATATATTTTGCTATTGTCGTTGGTCAAGTTAATCATTAAAACTAAAGATTTAACAGCGAAAAAACAATACAAAAATCGAAAAACACCAGGTCAACAAAAAGAGAGAGAAGACAGTGCTTATTGATAAATCTGCTTGTAATATTAGGCACGTATACAATAATAAAATATATAAACAAATTAACATCCTCCTCTCTTTAAAAGGTGTTACTCTGTCGCGTGTGGGGCACGTTGGGGAGCAGAAACACAGACTTTTTCTGAAGAACATTGACATATATTGACGATAAACTTTACATACTTATGGCCCGAACCTAATCACATCATTTGGCTGGGACAAAATACAATATGCTCTCGCCGACGGGCGGCACACGACTGGTCGCGCTCGTCGGCGCTAAGGCTGTCGCCCAGCGCTCAAGTGGCGATCTATGCAACTAGTCTTAAATGCCAATATGTCGACACATATATGTATGACAAACGAACAGAAATAAGAGACGAAAGATTGTAAATCGAGGTTTTCGGTATCAGTCAGCAAGGGCTCTATCATGCTTATGTCATATAAGTGCAATGCATTTAAGTCGCCGCCTCTCCATACAATCTTTTATCGAACTTGCTTTAACCTTTACAGCTCTACGAATAATATACAAAAACACATACAGCGTCTTAGGATTTATGAAATTTCTTGCATAACTATTCATCACTTTTATTTCTTTGTGTTCAATTTCAAAGAGATAGTCTTTCCAGATGCTTAGCATATTTTTCTTTCCAGTGATTTGCTTCAGTCATTAAATAATCGTGTATTTTTGAAGAGAGAATTTATGCGAATGTTAATACTAAATATCTATTAAACGAATGCTTAAATATAATGCCAAAAGTATGTTTCAAAGTTTAAATAAGTACTCCCTAGGGCTAAAACCAATTTATTCTAAGATGCTGTTCACCCCAAACATTTCGATCAGTTGTGGGATAGATGGATGAGTTGTTATAAAAGATGACATCAGCATGATGTAGCCCTTGCTGACTGGTACCGAAAACCTCGATAAACAATCTTTCGTCTCTTATTTCTGTTCGCTTGTCATACATTTATGTTTCGCCATATTGGCATCTTGGATAAGTCCGCTCACGGGTGTGTTAGTTATATAGTTTGCCACTGACGGCGCTGGTGACCGACCACGGGCCGCACGTTGGGTGCTGACGGCCGAGAAGGTCGCAGTACGGCCGGCCGGCATGTCATTCCGCCAGGCCGTATGCTCGTAAAGATTATCATAAATACTTGTCAATGTGCTTCATAAAAAGTCTGTGTTATCAAACTGCTCCTAACCCTGCCATCACGCAACGGAATAACAACCATTTGAGAGAGAGGAGGATGTTTAAGAGTATAAATAGAAGAAAAGTTGTAAATTAGAGCACAATTTAATGGCATTCGTTTTGACCGTATGGTCCATTTAAGGGAGCGGCCATTGAAATTATGCAATCATGTTTAATTGACGCTTCATTGTTTTTAAACTTTTATAATTGAAAATATTTAATATTTGATAAGTTCTGAAAATCAACCATTTTTTAATCATCATCACTATTTGCGCTTCTTGAACTGGAGCATATGATCGTCACAAACTGCTGCTAAAAAGCTTTGTTAGTCGTCATGGTCCTCGCCACATCTCACGTTGGCTCCGTAAAGTACATTATTGTCTGTCGGGAACTAAAACCTTTCATCACTACAAGAAAAAAAAACTAACCTGTAATTTTGCTAAAAGGATGCTCCTTCGATCACTGTGTTTATAATTCAAGCAGAGAAAATCCGTTATGCCGCGTAAAATAGCGAAACTGTAATCAAACATGGCCGCCACATTCTGCCCTTTATTTTTGAAATTGCTCTAAATTGTGGTTGTTTTGCATGTCGAGGCAGTTCCGAGAATGGCCGCCGAGTCACCTGGCCAAACAGTATTATGTCTGCCGGCGTTTATTCCCATTTATGGAATAAGTTCTTCGGGCAACATAGCTGTGAAGATGAAGGAATGTTATTGCGAGAAATTTGCGTGTTATCTGGTATCGCACTTACGATAGTTAAGGGCTTGTAAAACGATAGTCTTACAATAATATTTATACGTATTTTATCAGTGACATTTATTGAGGTAACCAATATAATAATAGTTACTCTGCTTTGGAATAATGAAAAGTAAGGAAGCCTCTCGACTTACTTCAAATCTTAAGAAACGTGTCTGCATATAAAAATGCTTAAACTGTATGAACGTATGAATTTACAGATACATGATGAATTTTTACATATATTAATAATTGTTATATATTTTTTTGCTATCGTTGAAGATGTCTTCTTAGAGATATGAAATGCGTTCAGTAATATTAATTAAATAGAAAAGAAAGGAAAGGAAATATTGAAACTGCATATGCGTCAGTAAAGGATTTCTTTGGCATGAAAATTGGAAAAGGCAAAGCGATAGAAGCAGAGAACGGGAAAATACTGTTTGAGGATACACAAATAGGGGAGAGATGGAAACAGTACCTGGAAACACTATACAACGGAAGTAATGATACCAGCTTTGAGAGTGTGATAGAAAACGAAACTGATGTGGACGCCGATGATTTGGGGAGACCCAATTATCCGAGAGGAATTTGACTTCGCATTAAAAAGCTCAAAGATGGAAAAACACCAGGGATTGATGACCTACCAGCTGAACTAATAAAGTCGGCAGGAACCGGAACTCTAGATGCTCTGTTCACAATGACTCAGATGATTTATAATACAGGAATAGCGCCAGAAGACTTCAAAAAGTGTCTAATTGTAACTCTGCCAAAGAAGCCCGGAACAACAAAATGTGAACAACACCGAACACTCAGTATTCTATCCCATGCATCCAAAATACTGACCAACATAATCCTACATAGAATTGAACCAAAAATAGAAAATAGTCTCACTAGCGATCAATTTGGATTCAGAAAAGAATGGGAACCAGAGAAGCAATCTTATCCCTGCGTATGATCTTGGAAAAGAGGATAAAAGTAGACCAAGATACATATATTGCCTTCGTGGACATTGAAAAAGCATTTGATAAAGTAGATTGGGAGAAGCTCTTCGATATTATGAAAGAAATTGGAGTCAAATACAAAGAACGAAGACTCATATTTTCACTTTACAAAGAAGAAGCTGCCATAATATCACTTGGAAATGTCCAAAAGGAAGCAAAAAAATACGTCAAGGGGTGAGACAAGGATGCTCTCTGTCGCCTGTACTCTTCAACGTATACATACAAAATGCAATTAATAACATCAGGGAAAAAATGGGCCATAGAGAGGGGTTAAAATACATGGCCAAAAGATTGATATGATAAGGTTTGCTGACGACATTGCTCTGATTGCTGAAACTGAAGATGAACTCACTGAAGCGCTGACATCCATGGAAAACATATTTAATTCCAACTACAATATGAAGATAAACAGCACAAAAACCAAAGTCATGAGAGTAAGCCGCAATGAGCAGCAGAAAATTAACATATCAATGCTAGGAGTACCCTAAAAGATGCAAAAGAATTTGTATACCTTGGAAGTACGATTACCTGGGATGCCAGAACAAAAGAGAAGTCAACAGTCGAATACATCAAGCAAGGCTAGCTTTCAATAAAAAAGCCAAAATTCTAGAGTCAAAGAATATTACTTTAGGGCTCCGCAAGCAACTTGCTAAAACACTTGTTTGGAGCATCTTAATGTACGGCTGTGAGACATGGTGCTTATCTGAAAGTGATAAAAAAAGACTAGAGGCCTTTGAGATGTGGTCGTACAGAAGAATTCTCGGAATTTCCTGGAGAGACCACGTCACGAACAATGAGGTTCTCAGGATAATCAAGGAAGATAGGCACCTAATAAGAACCATCTCAGAGAGGCGAGCCCGATGGATTGGTCACATCATGCGCCACGATGGTCTTCTTCACGATATTGTGGAGGGGATGGTTGAGGGTAGAAACTGTAGAGGGCGCCCTAGACGGGAGTATTTACAGCAAGTATTCGAGGACATGAATTGTAGCGCTTATGCTGAGCTGAAAAGGGTTGCGGAGGACCGAGAGGAATGGAGATCGAGATGCAAGATTCTGTTGCTGCAAACCAATCCACCGGATTGATACTACGAAGAAGAAAAGAAAACGGGTTATGCAATTAATTTTAAATTTTCTCATATTATAATTGTACATATAAACAATGTTTTGACGTTTATATTCATATTTTTCATATTCGCTCATTATTTGATATATTTGACTGCCGATTTTTTTTGCCGAAAACTTATAAATGCGTCTTAAGTTCACGATTCATCATACAGTAATTTTCATCCTGAAGGGCCACTAAGGTCGATACAAGATGATATAAATAATATTTTTTACTTCCCATACCCGAAGTTGATGGGTTTGATCCCCAACGAAGATTAATATATAAAAAAAATCTAAGCTTTATATATAATCTGCTTAGTATGAATTTGATTCATTACCCATTAAATATGAGTCATAGCCTATTAATCAAAATTGGTAGTAGACGGATGTTTGATTCGTGAAAACAACTTATTCATAGTGGTCCATATAAAAAAATATTGCATGAGTACTATACTGAGTATTGTATGACGCTGGCTGATCACTCCATACGTTTGAATAATCGTCGCACACATCGTCTATTGCTTTTACAGCCACGTTTAGTGAATTTTTCTCTCGTTACTCGTATGTATAACGAGAAAGTGGTCTGAAAATAATGCCTTGATAAGTGCTCTGCATTAATATGAGAATAAATCTCCCTATAATAATGTTTGGACATCTCTTTAGCGTTGTTTCGTTTGTAATTCAATTTGGCTGATCTTTTCTTGTGATTTGGACACCCAGTCAGCTGACGTGATCTTCTGATGCTGCAGTCTTGCAGTGAGTGTTGCTGGGCAGGGCCTGGGTTCGCAGGGCAAGTCGTGTGTGGCCGCGGTAATGACACAGGACGGGAGATCACCCGGAGCAGACTGCCATAAGGAGTGCTTATTATTTCGGACATTTCCGCTGTGTTAAAGTTTATCAGGCTGTTGACCGATTCATTTCGAAATCTACTCAGCAGGAGTCTTTGTTATGGAAAGGTAATTTGTATCAAAATATTAATCTTTCAATCGAATCATCTTAAAACGGGAACGAAACAAGGGCTTTATTTGGACACTTTAATAGAAATTTAGGGATTTAAATTTGTTATTATATTTGTATTGTTGTTTTTTTTATATGTTCGTTGCAGTGGCGGAAATGACTAAATAATCAAGTAAAAGGCTTTTTACATACAATATAATTTTGCTGGATGTAAGTGCGCCTGTTGAAAGAGTCTTCATCTCTTTTGATCTTCTGCTTTCCGCGTCCAATCACCTCCTGTCATTTATGTAGATTATTTGTATTATATTATTATCATAAACGCTCAGTAATAAAAGTAAATAATCGTTAATAATAATTGCCATATTCTTCGCCTCATCTCATGTTACATCCATTTAGAGCTCCGACTAGTTTATTTGATGAATAGTTCTCGACAACCTTTCGGGCTTGAAGAAAGAGCAGCTGTATTTTATGCTCTCCTGCGGAATCCGGAGAACGTACTTCATATATTTTAATTTTTTGTCTCTTGACCGACAGCAGGATAAAAAGGCTATATGCTTCACATTTCTAACAAACTCCCAAAGTTCAACCAATATATGTTTCACACAATTTTCCTATATATCCTATATATCTCCCTTTTGCTTCCTTATCAGGTTAAAAGTGTACGGTTTTCTTGATAGTAGTAGAAGTATTAAGTATTAAATTAGAATTCCTTTTTAATTAAGTATCTTAGAAATGTGCAATCCACCTTTTGGACACAATTAAATGTAGAAATTCACTATGCATATGACCGAATCCAGGTTAGTCCATCATCTGTATCCATGATTGTGTGACCTGGTGATCCTTCTGCTGAGTGGTCGAGTCGTGTGCGGTCTTCTCACCGGCAAAAAAACAAAATAAACAAACAGCCGGGACTGTAATTCAAAGCCAGTCATTATGCGTGTAATGCGGTAGTGAAGCTCGATGTTTAACCAATAACTTACGAGTGGGCGGCCATTGTGAGACATGTAAAATGCGTACTGTAAATATCACATACGGATCCATGAAAAAATAAAGTAAAAAATATGTTTTTTTTGGCTTGGTATGTTTATACACGTTAGGAAGTAATGAAGCTTTCATTAAAAACGAAACCATGGTATTCCAACAAGTGATTAAACAATGAAACGTACTCGCACTTGTACACGTATTTTAACGTTATAATTTCAAATTATTGTGTAACATTCCTTTATTTGATATATTATATAAATATTTTTCTTCCTTTCTTGTACCAAAAAATAATGTGAATGAATATAAGTGTTATTGACGAATTATTATGGATATTCTAAAAACAATGTCTATAACATGTTTATAATTATATTAATTTTAATTTTTATTAGAATATTATTTTATTATTTCAATATTCTAATCTACTTTTATAGATCATTGACTATATTACAAATTATTATTACTTAAAATATACATATACTATACATAAAATTCTTTTTCAACGCGTCAATCCAAGCACAAAAATAACGGCAGAAGCGGGATGCGAACCGCGGACCTTGGAAACCAACTATGCCCAGGTATTCATACCGCTCGGCGAACTGCGCCATTGCCCCGCCTAGACTGACGTGCGTTGAAACTAGTATTTATATCATTGTTATCATCGTACGATAGATGTCGCTATAGTATATATTCAAAGTATGTATATTTTTATTATTATTCTATCAGTCTTCATTTATTCACAAGCTTAATATTATTACTTTCCGGCAGTCTATTTATTTTAGTAAGTACCACTCGGGTCTCGAACCAAACTATAGACTGAATGGATGAGAAACGACTACTTATAGTTCCGACTCGGACTTTATAACCAATCATTTATCTGTGTTACTGATGGATAATTTTAACCTTCTAGTCGGTTAAGAGACGAAGAAAAACCTAGCTGAGACATGTTATTCGGATGCTAGAGGAGATCATAACTGTAATTGCATTTTATTCATACCCCAGACTCATCTCACCAAGAAAGTATACATACTATATAGTAGTTCGTTGCTAACAAACGGAATTACGCTGCTTTTGAGCGCTTCTGCGCGTCCGTCTGCAAGAGTGCAGACGCAAGAAATGACTCCTAAATGATCCATTTCCTAACCTTACCATTTCCTTATTCATTCCCACGTATTTCGTGGTTAGCAACGTGTTACCAAAGAAGGCAATTCGAGACTCGCTGTAGTATACTAACTTCGCAGCCTTAGACTGAGGTCTATTTGACATCTAACTGATGCACCTAAATCACGGGACGGCCTTCAGCCACTGTCTAACAAGTAGCTTTTTGCGTGCGTCCAGTAACGGGTCCCCATCTGGGTCTCCAAAAACAGTACGGGACAGGGAGGGTTTTCACCAAGCGAATACTATATAATGTATTCGAAGGAGCTCTGGGAGGCAGAGATGACATGGGATGACGCAAGAACTACTATATATATATATATATAATTTTTTGTAATGAACATTTCGTCCTACAACATGGAAGATGCTAACAATTTATTAAATGCGTAAGTGTAAAAACTTACATCATAAAGGTATCTCAACTTTGATGGCTGGCTTTTAAATGTTTATTACTATTATGTATTAGATTTTAAAGTGCCTAAATCATTAAAATCATTCCGGTTCAGAGTTCATTCTTAATAGGTTGTATCTTAATTATACTCTAAGGTACGTGGTACTCTTGCTTTGTGTATGTTATTACTTATTAAATATCTAAGACATTGACTTTGAAAAATTTGAGAGTAAAACATTACAGGTCAAAGTGTATTTGTAATATTTATATCGGGTATTATATCACCTTGTTAATCACTTCTTAAATTAATAAAATAATATTTTATTAAATATTATTGTATGCTATGATATATTCATCTATGGAATTTGTGACTGTATCCAAATGATAGTTTTTTATATCGACAAAAAAATATTTCAAAGCTCATTTCAATGTATCATATTTACTTGTAGATATAGTCATCATCGAATTACAATATGTTATAATATGAAGTGTTTTCATAGATTTATAACATATTCTTATGACTTCAATAAGAGATTGCCATACCTGAAACCCAGAAAGCTTAAATTTATAATAAATTCAGGTGCAATACCCTGCTAACATCACGAATTAATCCAAATATCACCCATACATGCGAGTATAATACCAAGTCTTAAAGTAAAAATTGTATATTACCGTTAAATTAACTGGTAAATATTTTTAGAATGCACGCCTTAGATCGCCGTGATTTATAACGACTCGTCAACGCGTTTCTATCGAGCTAAAACCTATAAAGTGTTTCACATTGGTTGCCAGCAACAATGAACGTTGTACGCCTTTTTATGCGAAATTACATGTTACGTGTTCTCTGGGTGATAACCTGGAGTACTTTGCTTATCTCTCACAGGAGTAGGTTTTTCAGTTTTTGGACAAACATATTTATTTTTAATTTTGTGAAAAAATGTCAATATGCCTATTTACTCGTAATCTGATTGACTTCAATTCATTTACATCAAATCATCTGTGATTATTAATTTATTTATCTATATACAGAATCGAAATTCCAATTTTTTACAAATATTTAGAAACATAGAGTATACATTAATATACAATAAATAGAGGAAGAAATTAATAAAAAATAAAAATAACACAAAAGAATAAGAAGATGACACGTGTCAAAGATCACAGAGATCAAGTAGAACAATACCATCGACAAAAGAGGAAAAGGATGTAAGAAAAGGATCGAGGTGTGCTGGTAGGCCATTTAGGAGCGACATTGCCGTTGTAGCAAATTGAGTGCTTGAAGCTCCACAAGCATCGACTGGGATCAAAAACAATGGATGGCTACGAGCACGGAACATAGAAGTTAAAACATTCAAGAATCCCAGGGTTGTAAATTGAACCGCGAAGAAGAAGGAATGAATGTTTGAGTGCAGCAATTTTCCTCCGTGATTCTAGCGAATGGAAAGAAAGCATCCCTAGAAGAAAAAGAGTTGGGTAATGTTCGGAATTAAATGAATTGAATGGATAGTTACCGTAAATATAAAAATAAAGACGTCGGAAAATTTTTTTATGAATTTTTTCGATCATGAAAATGTATTTGGATTTATTGGGATTCCAAACTAAACTCCCATATCCCAGAACAGATAGAACGAGCGAAGAATAGAGAGTACGAAAAATTAGAGGGTTATGAAATTGACTAGCCTGGCGGGTGATGAATCCGAAAATTTTTTTATATTATGTTTCTCATTTTTTTCCATTGTTACTTTTAGCACCATTTTGGTAAAAAAACGATTTAATTACCACAAAAAAAAAATAAGATACGATTTCAAAATACTTAAAATTATGTGTAATACAAACAAATATACTTCGGATGCAGTCAGATACTATCTCTTCAAGTTCCGGACTGTCTTAGTAGAAGCATACAGTTGTAGTGGTGATTTGGGCCAAATCAAGGTCAATATCATCTGACAGAACTGTCTTGCGGCAATTTGTGGAACGGATATGGAAAATAATAACATGAGGTTCGACTGTTATCAGCTTCTCAGTAACAAAAGCCGAGTAATAAGGCTTTGCGAGAAGTAGACACCTTACTCACGACTTGCTCCGGGCTCCCATCATTGCTCCCAGCCTTCGAGGTTCTGTTCAACAGTTCCCCGGCAAATACCCAACACGTTTCGCATCCACGGCTCCCATTCCTGAAAGTTTTGGCGTTGAAAATATACGCTTAATCTCAACTCGAGACCTCACTATGGACTTTCAGAAGTTCAGGCATTTCAGCTCGTGCAAGTATGTAAGTGCTTTTTCAAACCACACATGTCGGTTATTTTTTAGAACGACGTTAAACATGAATATTATTTTTAATTAAAGTTTACTTGAAATCATGATGAGTCTCTTTTTATTTATTCTAAATACGTTCCCAGGAACCTTTCAGCTACCAAATTTTACGCATTGATCAATGAGTTCAATGATAGTTCGTTCACAATAATGTCTTAAGTGTACCTTACATGATCATTGTTCAAACTTATTGAACAATATTACGAAGTACGTATATTTTTTGCATGCCCAGAGTTATGAGCTGCAAAAAAATATGTAATATAGCTTCATGTATGCTAGATTAAGAGGCGTCCTACGCAGTCAGTTACATTACACAAAAGTATTATTTATCACTGTTATTATCAATATGATAATCGTGTTAGGTACTTCTAATTCGTAATTAGGTGATATATTCTTTTCAATCTTAAAATAAATCATTTGTTTAAAAATTAGAACGAAATAAAAAAAATGCAATGAATCGAAAAGAGTTACATACATTATCAAAAAACGTTATATTACTTTTATAAAACAAATTTAATCATGCACGAATATTTTTCTTTGGAGTTAATTTTTTTATACCGATTTTAAACATCATTATTGAGATGATATCTTAAGTATTTCTGAAAATACATCATGTACTTTTTGCAATGCTTTTTATGCGTGAGAATTTTTCTACATTTGTTATTAGACAAGACACGATAGACAACTCGTTGTGCAATTTTTATTATAAAAAATAACCTCAGCACTTCCCCGGTAATAGGTTTTTTTCTCATGTTTGCAGCATGTTCTTACATGTAGGTAATTTATCGAATAATGACTGAGAATATTGAGGTAATAAGGTATATAAATAATGGCGTGTTATTAGACTTTTTCTTAACAATAAATAACATTAATATAAAGAAGACATAATAAATATGTTTTTTTTTCTCTTGTATTTGCTGTAGGTTTCAAGGAAATATTGTTTTAATTGATCATTTAATTTGCTGTAGAACTCTTGGAATTAAGATTCAAAAAGCTCTATTTATAAGTTTTTTTTTAATAATGGTTATGAACACCTACAAAGAAAGAAAATAATTAATGCAATCTATTTTTTTTTAGATAAACATTCAGTGATATTTGAGTTCTATATATTTTTTTTCTATAAGTATAAGATGAATGATTGCAAGACAAATAGTATATCGATTTCAAAATAATTTTAAAAGATATTATTTTTTCATTCCTTTTTCGTGTCATCTATGAGTCAAAATGATTTAGGTAAGTATTTGGCAACATCGATGGTCAGTCTGCTGCCTAACATAAGACCTAGAAGAAGCAGTTATTCGGCTGAATCTTAGATGTGATGCGATCTGAAAGTCTCCTCAATCGCGGAGCAGTAACTCCCCCTGTTGTAGTTAGCTAGATATTGTACTTGCTTACATGATGGCACTCTAAGCCACATATAGCTTAAATGTCGAATCGATTGTTCGGAAACTATTAATTGTTTTCGTATGTAAACTTTAAAAACAACGACAATGGCACATTGTAAGCGCGGCTGTCGTTATATCATCGAAGTTAAGGAACATTGGACGCGGAACAAAACATGAATGCGTTTCCTTCTGCTGCTTAACGCGTGTCATTGAGTTAAGCGGATTTTTAATGCCAAATAGTCTTGAAAAGAATGCCGGGCTAATTATCCGATATACTTAAAAAATCGAATAAACTAATCACTTAAAAAACGCCTCGTATATTACTGTTTCCACCTTGGAAGACATCAGGAACAATTAACGTTCCCAGGTAGACTTTCAGATGCATTCATGTTTTGGGTATAGTGCATGAACAGTGGCAACTGACGGTACTGAGTGACGATAATTTTGTAGTGAATATTCTCGTATGTTTCAGATATGGAACGGATTGGGTAAGAAGAAAAAATAACGTTGTAATGCAGTCACTTGAAAATACTTTGATGTTTGTTGTTGTTGCTTCAGATATTATATTTCATTGCTTGTTCGCAACATGCAGCGGAGTATGACTTATCTCTCGTTGATTTACCACCTTTGCCGGCCGATATATCTCGGGCCCCGGTGTTGCGAGAGCAAATGATGAATGTGGCGGACCGAGGCGTGGTTCTGGTCCCTCTCACAGCCTCCCGGACTCCATTCCTGCCCAACATTCTGAAGCGATATTCCGAATCAGGCGTGAGAAACTACGAACCGCGAGCAAATTCAGGGTCCGCATCATATTTTTTGTGTTAACTTTACGAGGTAAGAAAGCTTTCACCGTGACTGACATTAGGTACGAGTACAACTATATCATTGCTAAAGAGTATATATCAAGACTAAAGAATCTAATTTTCTAAAGTAAATATATATATTTCAAATGTTCTTATTACTTTATGAAGCAATGAGGCTCATTACAAATATTGATTAACTAATACACATAAAAACCACATGCATACGAGTATAATGGCATGCGACATTAAGTATGTATAGTATGTTACATATATAGTATGTTTTAATTTCTCGACTAATAGGTGGACGATGGTCATCGCGTTGGGCAAAAGAATTGGACATGGTGTACGAGGTCCGTGGTCCGTGGTTCGAATCCCCGTATCTGTTGTTGGCTATTCTTCGATTAATTGAAGAGAGAAGTGTCTCATATAATATGGTTGTTGCAAAAATAAAAAAAACTCGTGTATGTGTATCAGATATTTAATGAATCTAAAAGTTTGAAATGTTTAATTGTTAAGTTGCCATATTTATACTGTTTATGACGAACATTTTTGGTGATTAGTGCGTCCATTGCTATATGTAATAATGACTTCATGAGTTTATGAATACTCAAAAGAACGATTCTAATTACAAGACTGCTGCGTGAACATCTACTTAATTTTACCAGGGTTGAAAAAGTTAATCTTTCCTTAACTATATTGACAGCTGTATTAGCCTAAGTGTCTGTTCATCTCATTGGTTATCGACCAACATCTCTCTACGTACGGTTCTTGGTTGCCACCCCATAACTTCTCCCTCAAATGCTAAATTATAGTCTCCATACATGTGTTGATCTACTCACTAGCTTTATGCACTCCGTGTATCCTTTGAATTTTCTCACTCTTGATTCACGGATAGAGATGTCTGACACGGAGCATTCCACCACTATCTATGACACTTGCAGTTGGTAAATAGTCTTATCGATGAAGGCCCATATCTCCGTAGGTCGTATATATCGACAGGAAAAAATAATTGCACATTTTTTGTTTATCTTATATTTTAAAGACTCGGGATCACTTTTATAAACACTGTATATAATACACACTCAGCCTTTGAATTGGCCTTTTTTTGTTCAACCTCTAACTTTTAAAGTGTAAAATAAATATAACGCGGAACTTTTACACGGAGCGTTTAGAAACACCTGCAATAAATTACCTTTCCGCTGCATGACTTCAATTACTTGTCTGAAGTTAAGTGAACCGAACTGGCTCTCTGGGAGTTTGAAGCACCGCGCATGCTCAAGACACCTTCATCAAGCGTGTTTACTTTAAACTGTTTTTTATTTATTATTTCATAGCCCATAAATCTCGCTGAGATATGTTGCGCCTCATTTTATTGTCTAGAACTCCATCACGTTCCGTCATATCGTGCACTTCGTAAATGTGTTTTAAGAATATTCATTCTACATAATATAGTATACTCATACTAGTATAATGCATATTTTTTGAACAGAAAAAAAATACGTGTTTGTAATTGTCATAAGAACTTCTCCACAAACGTTAAACATAACGGACATACAATTCGGTCAATTGAATGTAAAGAGTGCAAATCAATTGTCTTATCTGACTGTGCATTTTTTAACTTCTTCTTCGTGTCAGTGAGGTCATAAAGATTCAGCCTAATATCTGGAAACATCGATTTCATGCCTGTTGTTCAACATAAGATCCTGAGAGGTGAAGTCTGTACACTTAATAAAACGTTGATAACGATGTACTCGATGGAGCTTTAGGATGCGTGGTATGGAATTGAAACGAACTCAATTTTTGTCATGATATGGCGATTACTTGTAAGATGATATTTAAAAAATAATCATCTTACAATAATATAATAAGAGTATTTTTATTTATTTTTTATTTATTATATTGTACATTTAGTTTTTTTTTTTATTTATTGCCTTAATTTTATATATTTTTTTTGTAATAATACTGTTATTTACTTGAAAATAATGTTTTCAACAGATAAATATTGTTTTATCTTGTTTTAATATGTATCACGTGGAACACTGCTTATTCCGTACATACCGTCATAACTGCGGTTTCGTTTTCAATGAGATATATTTCGGTTCCTTAGTTCAGTGACACATAGTAAATTAATTAAGTACTTTAACCTTAAATTAGTAAAATTCGCGTCTATTAAATGAAGAAACTTACATAAAGGTGAAACTGTTGTCTTTAAGCATCTAAGTAGAACTCAATCACCCATAATGAAACCATAAAGTATTTATCTATTTCATATTTGAAATGGATATCAAAGTGAATGCTAAAAGTATATTGTGGCTTTTTTTTTCAAATCTGGCCGTGAAAACCTAAGAAGTTATTAGCTAAAAGTATAATTAAATAAGTATTCGTAAGTATAAACAGCCAAATAATTATGATAATAATATACGAGTATACACAGTTGATTATCGCAATAAAAAGTAATGCGTCGCTTGTTGTATGCAATTGCGGCAATAGCTTTGCGGAGTGCGCCTGGTTAGTTTTGCTCGTTTTAATTGCACCACAATGCAATTATTGTGCACTGAACTTATAATGAAACACTTTGTAACGGAGTTTCTAAATTGCTGCGGCTCGCCTGTCTGTTTGCCTTGCTCTGCTTCCCGCCTTCTCTCAAGACTCTTTAAAGTCTCTTCTAGTCGTTATATTCTCCCAGTCTTAATTATTCTTTAACTTAACCGAGGGTTGAAAACAATGAGCTGAGGCAGTCGATTGTCATGCAGTGATTTGTTGAGTTTTAAACTCTTGGTGTATAAAATGCTTCATCAATCGCTGGAAAATCCATATTTTTCTGTAGGTCTCAAACGGAGACCCATCACTGGAAGCTCCTAATAGCTACATTTCGCAAGTGGCTGATGACATTTTCGTGACTCTATATCGCAGAATACCGCGCAGCAATACAGTCTAGTTTCGATGATTTTAGTATACTAAGTGCGTTGTTGAGTTATCTTACTTTGTGATTTGTGGCTGCCTCGCGATGTACGTTTTTATTAGAATTAATCTTTAACATTATCATAATAACCATGTCTGCTCCATTAACTGGCTCATATGGTAATCTATGCCTCTTTTGGGCTGATGATATCTTCGAAGGAAATTATCCTGACAGAGTTAGTTTTCTCTGGAAGCTATTTCGCGAATTCAGTATTTTTTTAGAAAGTTTTTGTTAATGCAGGCAGTAAGATGGATCGCCCTAAGTATTTCTTCGCCGTATTATACCTTTTATTTTTTATTATGTGATAATAATCGACGAGTACTTTGAGATTAGGGTGTGTAGCTATTACTTCATAAAAGTGCCAAAGAAGTACTCATAACTAAGCGATCATAAAAATCATAATTACTTGCTAACTACAAAATATACTTTTATTTCCAGATAATATGCGCAAACAAACACTGCGCAATTCATTTTGATCTTCTATTCATAGACTGTCAATATTCTCATATACGTTTTTACACCAAACAATCTATATTCTCTCTCGATCTCTTGCTTAAAACTAGTATATGAAACATAAATGTACTTATCAGACCCATTTTCGTATATCACATTGGTTCTTCTATCCTTTAGCCATCAGATGATGCATAAAAAAATATTATATTTAACAAACGTTCATTATGTAACTCAATACATGTGGTGCTATTGACACAAGTGATGTACAGAAAAATCGCCTGTGACGAAACCTAACGATATTTATTAACATGCCTTACAGATTCCTGTAAACAATACATGTAGGTTGATAAAGGGAATGACTGCACTTCCAATTTCCTATCGGAGATGTCACAACGAGTACTGAAATTAGCAAAACGATATTTCACGTTTACCGATGTCAACTGTCGGGTAATCTTTGACGGCATCTGCCGACAACCAATGCGAAAGGGTAAAATCTTCTCTCTCAGTTTCTGCATTTTTCCAGCCGTGGAATGAGACCGCCTTAGTAATACTGCGACCAAACACGCGACCAAGCATCAATTACACGAACATCGATATCGGTCAGTTATCTAGTGGCAGCGGTGGCAGTGGACTGGAAACACGCACCATGGTCATTGACTTTGGAACACTGTTGCAAAAGCAGGCATATACATTTTCTCTGGCCTCAGTAATACTACTTGCTCATGCTCTCGTAACCCCAAAACATTACCGTTTAGAGCATATAATAGCATCGGTATGAGAAGATACTCTATGGGAGATATACTCGTATGTGGAAGTCATATGTAAACAGATATACATGTATTGTATGTATCAATATGTAATCTATGACATCTTACTTTACCAGAGTGTCGGTAATACATAATTTTTGATATCCATTGTCTTTAAGGTTGGTTAAATCATTATGTACCGGGTAAAACTAATCATATAATATAACTTAACATAACTCATCCTAACCTAACCTAACCTTACACAATGCATGCTCCGAATTTTGGAAATTTCATAACGTTAAATAATTATCAAAAAATAAACTTCAAACCGGCATTCAAGTATCATGCATCATTTTACGGAGACTCACTATGATTGGGTTATGTTTACTAAACGACTGTTGTCATCACAATCATTAATTTTGATTAAAAATCTATAACTATATATAATGCCGGCGGGTATAGCTCAATGGTCAATGTGTTTGCTTTTCAAGCCAAAGGTTGTGGGCTCGATCCCCGACGGAGATAAAAAAAAAAAGAAAAATAATTTTAATCGTTTTCTGAGCTCTAAAATACCCTCGGTTGGTATGAATTTGATCTCTCACCCGTAAAATGCCAGTCACAGCCTAGTAATTAAAATTGGTAGCATACGAAAGTCGTCCCGTGAAGACAACCCATTCATAGTTAATTCCTGTAATAATAAGGATGAATGCGAATCTCGGGCTGTAGTCTATGACGTTGGCGGATCAACACTCCACATGCAGCGCTTAGCCATATGCACCATGGTAAGCGTCATAGAATTCCACAAATGAGACTTCAGAATTACTATCACCATCTGTCGGTATTCTCCTGTATGTGTTTCCGTAAAAAAACTGGCATTTTAATGGTGAGGTATCGAATTCACACCAACCTGGAGTATTTATATAGCTTAGAAATTGTTTTGTTTTTTAATCTTCTTCGGGGACCAACCCCAGATCTTTGTTATTTTATGCGTTCTCTTTGCATTTAACCCATATCTCCTGAGATCTCATAAACGGATATGGAAAAAATGGTATGACTTAGAACAGTTTAATACGCTTTTCTTACTAAATAATCTTCATCACATAGGAGACTGTAAAGTACGAGTAAGTAGCATTCTTGATGATAAGCTTTGTATGATTGAAGATAAGGCCGAGAGCACTACCCTTGTAAGCGTTGCACTAGTGCAAGTATCTTAGTATATAGAAGTGCGTTTAACAGTTTTGAATGACAGCCTTGTGCGCTCGCCGACACCAGTCTAACGCGTCTTCCATGTTCTTATGCACCATTCGAAGAATGATTCATTCAATCGCAAAAGCTGTTATAGGCTTGTTGATAAAGACTCGCAAGTATGAATAATTATTGAATTAAATGTAATGTACTTTTCATACTTGTTTCTTGATTATTTACAGCTGAAATATATAAACTTGATTTGTTGCTCGAACGGAATGGTTTCTATAAAGTTTTTGTAAACATTTTTCGTAAAATATCCCTTGAGAGAGGAGGTGTAAAATTCTTGCTATTTTAGACATTAACAAGAGCTGTATAGAATGTATTTGTTCGCCAACGTTTAGGATTGTAGCAAAGAACTCTCACATTGTTCACAAATGACAAGAGGTCATTAAGGGCTCAGTATGTACTTGTTGTTTATGTTTTTGTGTTATTGTCATCATCACCATGTTCTCTCCTCTGACCGGAGCATACGATCTTCAAGTAAAAACCTCCCGTTGTTTGACCGACTACATTCTATATATAGTTCCACACGGCCTTCCACGGTTGTTACGAGCACGTGGGATTGAATAATAGGCAACACGTTTTCGTCTAAAGCATCATACCTCTCATATCTGCTTCCTAACTGGAGCATATGGCCGTCAAAGATAAGTGCAATATAATTGTCAGACGCCATGATCCTCGCCTCATCCCATATCAGCTCTACCTCTTGCCGCTAAGCCGAATACATAATGTGTATAGTTACCTACACTCAATGAAATATCCGAGACCAAAAAATGCAACTGTAGCTTATGATCTACTACAGAATAAAAAAAATATCCCACCCTCGTCTCTTGATCGTTTGTACAATGGAAGGCTGCAGTACCCGTTTCCTTACCTCGTCATTCCTCACAAACTCAAACTATCGTATACCGAATATTGTAGGCCATTGTTCAAAAAGCATTATACGAGTGTATTAGTCTACTACAGACTAAACTCAATTAATTCATATTTTATACACATATTTGACCTGCACGACTATTTAATCAATATGTTTAAAAAAAATATTATTCGTAAAAAACTTATTCATTGTAAATAATATAAATATATAACTATTAATTCACAAACGACCGAAAATTGACGTGTTTTATGATTAAATTTAATAGTTCACGTTTTAACGACGTGAGTAAACCCTCGTTAAGCAATACAAACCCGTTATCCATAGACAGTAAATATGAACTGCCACATTGTCATATCTCTGTGATAAATCACGACTTCCTGGGAGGTGTTCTTGTTTATCAATCTTATCTGCATACCTAAATTTTATCAGTCATCAAAATTTCCTGCATACATGCCACACTAATAATACGTGTAACAGCGAGTTCACTTTAAATCAGCGGCTTCCAAACTTTCTACTACAACGTCTGCCTAAAAAATCACCAAACGTGCCGTGGAGAGAATCATGCTCGGTGTATCTCAAACATATATATTCTGAAACGAGGATATCCGAAGAGGAAAAGTAGTGGAGGCTACCCAAAGAATAAGCGCACTCAAGTGACAATGGGCAGAACATATTTGTCGAAAAGACGACGGTTGTCGGCGAAGAAAGGTGTTAGAGTGGCGTCCAATAACTGACAAACGAAGCGTTAGCCGACTCTATGCAAGATGGACTGACGGTATCAGAAGAATTGAGGGAATGGCTTGAATGCGGAGGATCAAGATGAATGGAAACTTTTCAGGGAAGTCTCCGTTTGTACAACAGTGGACGGACATAGTCTAATGATGATGATGCTGATGATGATATACAATTAACCAAACGATAACAAGTTTTTGCATGATTTAACTGAACTGAAACAAATAAGTTTGTAAATTATTTCAAATTAAACTACTAACTAATCGAACGCATCAAAATTTAGTATAAAGAATCTAGCTGTTGCACAAAGTTATTCAAATTTTGGTGGCAGTGTAATTGGTTTTCTTCGAGAAAGGTTTATATTTAAACCCTACATTCAAATACCTTTTGAATAATTTTTGCACGAGTTAGCCAGAGACTTTGGCAATAATATAGAAGTAAAGTATGATTAGCTTCCATATTGACAAATAGCTTTACAAACAGCCTAACTCTCAAAGGATTGTTCGTAATATAGTTTACAGGTATGATAAAGTTACAAAGTTTTATTTATTTATAGATATCATTTTTTTCTTACAAAGTTTTTGACAACTCTTGAAATTGAATAGCTTCCGCCTTTCAGCTTGGAAACCAATGCTTTAAGTAATAAAGTAATGGGACTGGTTAAAATTTCCAAGCGTTATTAAAGCATGTAATTTATACGTAAGAGAGATTTGGTAATTGGACACGGACGAAGATTATAACTCGCTTCTGTTTGTAAGGTTTCGTTTGTATTGTTTATTATTTCGAGAAGAGATCCTCATTTAGATGCTGGAAACGCAGACAACGTGAAAACAAGAAAGCCTTCCAGGTGTGATTGATAGTGACGCGAGCCCGGTAGTTTTTCAGCATTTTTTCAGCATTTCTATGTCCATTATCTTACGGTTCTTTACGGGTAAATTTCACGCTTGTTCGGCTGGACTAATGGCGGATTGTATGAAGCTTCTGTTGAAGACTTGTGTTTGTATTATAGCAGTGACCCTCAAGTAAGGATCTACATACATTCTTTGCGCCAAGATTGACAAATTGCGACTTTTAAATGAAAAAAAAATTTACATGAAGCCTATTAATCACCGTTTAAGATAAATGAAATATTTTATTTTATTCTTCTCTTATCTACTTGTGGCTTAATGCAGTATTTGGACTCCTTTTTTCTTTTTTTATGTCTGTTTTAATATTTTCATATCTTTCCTTATGTTTTTAATGTTTTTTTTTCACTTATTTTTTTATTATGCCTATATTTTATTACAGTACAATCGTATATGAGATTCAATTCTAATTACTTTCATTACTTCTCTTTTCGACAAGTACATTTCCATATACATTCACAAATTCTGATCCACAAATAAAATGCGTTATCATTTGAAGAAAATATTACTATTATGTATGTCATCGTTTAACCTTGCATCTAGGTTCCTTTTCTATACATCTCAACCCATAAAGAACTATACTTTATTATTTATATTAATAATAAAGATATACTTATCATTTACTATCCATATTCGTTAAAAATAACACAAATTTGCGCACAAGCTAACCTTTTATACTACAGTCATATGAGAGCATTAACATCAACTGCCTCATTCTTCAAGCTTTCAGGCTCGCGTTATTCTCTAATTTCGTAGAGAACTATACATACGTGTATAACGTACTCGACGATGCTGCAGGATACATTCGAAACCAAGGATAATGATAATGGTTTTAAGAAGTTAAAGGTACACACTACCGGAGTGTTATTGTACTACTACTACGAGTGTTAGGAACAACATTCAGGTCGTGTGGGTCCACCTGGAGCTTATTGCTAGCGGCCGAGTGGAGCTTTACGAGGCTCGAGAGCTTTATTAGTATGCTGTGATAATAACGTCGGTTTGTTTTTTCGACTCTGCGGTCAGTTCAAAGTGATAGCAGGTTGTAATGTTTGAACTTGAGGTCGATCCGAAGTTCAAGAACGAGAGAGAGGCTATCTGTTTTCTTTTATAGGGGATAAAATAAAATGTATTGCTTCGTTTTTATTGAAAAAGACATTCGATGAAATGTTTTCATTTTGTAATCGTAAGCAGTAAAATGATTCAACGTAGTTTCTTTTATTGCATAGTTATTTCACACATTTTCATTTGGATACTTAATGTTCGATAGTTGCCATAATAAATATATATAGTTTTTTTGATAAAGTTAAAATAAGCAATTTAAGTTTTTATTTAGATAGACCCGACATTTTTTTACGTAAACACATACAGGAGAATACCGAAAAATGGTAATAGTAATTCTTAAGTCTCACCTATGGAATTCTATGACGCTTACCATGCTGCATATGGCTAAGCGCTGCATGGGGAGTATTGATCCGCTAACGTAGTAGACTACAGCCCGAGATTCACGCATCATTCTTATTGTTACAAGAATTTACTATGAATGCCTTCACGGGACGACTTTCGTATGCCACCAATTTTGATTAATAGGCTATGACCGGTATCTTACGGGCGAGGGATCAAATTCACACCAACCGGGGTATTTTAGAGCTCAGAAATCGATTAAAAAACCTTTTTTTGTTAAATCTCCGTCGAGGATCGAAGCCACGACCTTTGGCTTGCAAATCAAACGCTTTTATCATTGAGCAATGCCCGCCAGTCTACATTTTGCGCTATTTTAACGAAATTAAAAGAAAGAGTACTAATAGTGATTTAAAATGATACCAACCACGACGTGCTAACTCAACGGTAACCGTTGACAAAATGACGTCAAAGTGACGCAAAAAAATGTTAATATCATTCCTAATTACCTAATATTATATATACCTTTATAGTATTATAAATGTAATCACTAAATAAGACCATTTTCTTATTATATGTAAATGAAAACGTTCATTATTTAGTACTTATGCCTTGTTAATCACCGATGCCAGTAATATTTTTGTATGCATTATTCACTTCCAAGTCTACTCCCCTAACTGGAGCATATCGTCGTCACAAATTACGACCATAAAACTCTGTCAGTCATCATGGTTCTCGCTTCATCTCATCTTAGATCTGCCTTCCGTAGTTTTGCCGAGTATACAACACTGTGTCCGAATGAAATTACCTACTTATTTTTATGCAATATTTTTTTATCATCGATTTAATGAAGTACCCTATTTACTATCAAAAGTATTATTTACAAACCAAACTGGTATTAGAAACATGAAATTTAATACTTTAAACAAATAGGCTACAGCTGAGTTACGTGAAACATAAAATACTAATGCTAATAATAAAATGATTTATGATTACAGGAAATATAAAATATGATACATTATATTGATATTTAATTTTTCAGTTACAATTTATTTGAACCATGTCACAATTTGTCGCGACCGCTATATTACATACCGTCGAACATACAATTTCAATTTGTACTACAAGTATAATCAAAGATTAATAAATCATTTGTTATACTTACAGTACAGGCCAGCCAACCGTGAAGCAAGCACTCCACTTATGAGTATATCAACTCGGTTCTATTTTAAGAGTAATTTGACTAACTCAGTAATTACTTGTAATTTAGTGCTTTTAAATAGAAATTCGTGTCAAAGGTCACATGGTTGGTTTTATCTTGTTTTAGACTTACAAGCACGCTCATTTTAAATTGGGGTTCATAAATTATGAGGGTTCTTGAAGCAACCTCATTTAGTGATATTACAACAATGACTTGATATTAAGACGTCTCTATAAACCTGATATCATTATTTTTAATAACGTTTTTCATAGTGTTTCAAATAACGATGCACTGCAATTGATTTTTATTGTCGTATTATTTTATTGTCGCATTGACTTATTAGAATGTCTTTATGAACAATTTTGTTAAACTAGGTTTGAATGTTTTATTACGGCTGTGTATCTTGGCATCTCACTTAAAGCCAAAGAAGCCGTATAATGTATTTTTAAATCATTGTTGGAATACTGTGGGATGTATGGGTTTTGTGTGGCATGACGAGAATAGGAGCGGAGCGCACAAGCATTCCACACTACCTGGTTAAGACATATATATCGGATGCCACAGGAGAGCTTTAACATATGCTGTTTCTTCAAGCCTCCGGGATCACGTAATACTAGAAGACTATTAAGAACTGTACATAAAATGTACTCGAAGGAGTTGCGGGAGGCAGAGCTGATATGATATGAGGCGAGGAACATGGCGGTTGAGAGAGCTTTGTAATGACAGCTCGTGTGAACTATATGCTCCAGTTAAGGGAGCAGTTATAGCGATGATGTTGATGATAAATTGTGTGTAGAACAAGTTTGTATTATTCCAACATCATTGGTTAGCAATAGTCGTAAACTCAGCACATCTGTCGCATTTCCCCGCATGTGTTTACTTAAAAAATAGTCTCATCTCGGCTTATGAGACGAATGTTTGTTTGCGCTTATAACCCAACTTTATTACGTGTATTATTGCCTCTCATTTTAAGTGCCACAAAATTGAACGCGGGATCCGCAAATAGAAACGCATCAACGTCGGCAGAGGGCGGGCCGGAAGGAAACTTCACTTGGTTTTTTTTTCATGCTCACGTGTCTCGTCACGAGGAGGGTCACATATAAAACGAAGTACAAAAGAGGAGTGAAAGAGGATGTGGAAGAGATGCAGAGGTCTCGTGTTGCTCAAAAGCCACGACGAGAGAAGCCAAATAACGCACTGTTTTGTAACTTATATTCAGGTGCATCAACTTCATTATGTTGTTATCATTATCGATGTTCTGTCACCCAATTTGTACCTCGCCTTTTACAATGTCAGGTATACTTCCCACAGGTCAATAGAAAACATTATTTGTTTAGTTCCTGATTGATTATATATATTAATAGTGATTTTATAAAATAAAGAATGCCTACGCATCGATACGGAGCATCGACCATCCCAATAATCTGCCACTTTATATAAATTGAATAGATCATGTCCAAAACGGTATCGAGGAATGTGCGGGGTATGACATTCAATGTAATATAACTTTTATAAATGCTTACTCATGTTGTAAATTAAGGTATAAAAAGGGGTATCTCTAAAGAAATGTCAGTTGAATGCTCATGCTCTCTTTCGGCATACTAAAAACATGTCCTAACCAGGTTCAACTTCTTCTTATGATTGTTTGTAGTAAAATTGAGGTTCCTTTGTCAGTTCCGCATTACTACTATTTAGTAATTAAATTGTATTACACTCTATCCTTCTTTACGCGATACATTTGTTTCAGAAAGTGGCGCGTAAAAAAAAACATAACTTAATTTGATTAAATGCTTTGGTTCCATCATATAAAATATTGCTTTAAAAACTATCAAGTAACAACGAGTAAGTCGCGTAAATAAAAGTGACCTTTTCGTCTAAAAAAATCTCGTGAAAAATCGCACCAAAAAATGACTGATTTTACTTTAGCTCATTATGTACAAAGCAGCTAACATACGTATACCTTAAAATTTACTTTTATTATTGGCGTAATTGTGTGTAACTGTAAAAACTTGAAATGGTTAGTTTGATTTCATTAATACATGTTTCAGCTTTCAACAAGGCATTCATTCTTGAAGTGTTGTTACATTCAGTACTCACCAGACTTCTTGAGTTGTTTGTTCTTGTGGCGTCTAGTCCCCGGCGTGTTGTTTGCTGCCAGAGCAAAACGAACCGAGAGCCACCGGGCTGGTAGTAAGTATAAGTAAGTGGTGCGCGGTGGATATTTTCGTATGTAATTATCAATGGGCCACGGCTATACTAACAATGTGGAAGGACTCGGTGAGACAGGTTCCACCTTCAGGCAAGGGGCGAGGATGGAAGACACGAGGATGTGAAGAAATGTGAGACGAATACACAACTGCTTAGAGTTAAAACATGGTAATCACCTTGCCGAGTGTGCAGCGCATGTATCGTCTCTATTCTTCTATACTGCTGCGAATGGAAAATCACCTAAGGCCAATGTAGTCGTATAAAATGTTTTGAAAACAGATTCTTACCTAGAATACTCTGGGTACAATGGATTTACGAGGTTAAAGAGTGAACAAGGCAGCCTTTCATACTTTTAGGTTAAAACAAAGGTAGACTTGGTTAGAACATATACTAAAGATTTTGAAGGTAATTATGAACTATAACTGCATTTTTTTCAGCCCGTTGGGCTCTCGTACGCCTATAAGAACCTTTAGAAACTTTACATATAGTGAAGTTTCGAGAGGTAGAGTTGACTTGCGATGAGGTGAGAACCATGGCGGTTAAACGAGCTTTGTGGTATCATTCGTGAAGACCATATGCTCTAGTCAGTAGAGCGGAAATCATGATGGTATTATTTTACTGTCAAGAAAGAAGCTACACCTGAATATGACTTTTTCTCTTTTTTCGTACACTAAAACAACACACGTTTTCCGCATTTAGCGTCTAGTCGACTTCTGAGCATCATAGAGCCCCCTTTCATAAAAATAATACTATAAATGAGTTCTGTAATCTACAATACTAAATTAAAATAAAAGCATTAAATAAAAGATGCATAATCTGCCAAAAAAAAAAATCAAATTTGTACGTTGTAACTTAATGTATTTTATGCATCTATTTATTTTGCGCGGACCGACTGAATGTGACTGCGGCGCGGAGCAGACCCTGTCACAGCTTCTGGAGTGTGCGCTGTGTCCGAGTAGCTGCACCCAGGAAGACCTGATGATGTCCGGGAGTAACGCCATCGACGTCGCCCACTTCTGGGCAGACAGGATCTGATCCTGTTGTTTCCGACACGATTATATATATTATTTTGTTAAATGCATTAAGTTTACTGTGTTTTAGTTCATGGCTGGTGTATATAAGAAGGGTCTTTGGCTCGTTGCATTCGACCGAGATATCGTGAAGGAAGTCGAGTTATGTTTGAAAATAATAAAGAGTTTCTAGGCGGATCTTTTTACTATTTTTTGAAATATTACTGGTGGAACTATGAGTGCCTTCTCAGCACTATCGAGCGGAACTAAATCTGATATCCTTTATGTAATTATCACGGCACAAAGCAAGGCTTTGTGTTCCTATCTTCTATCTTCCTGGCAATAGAAACAATTCGTTTTGAAAGATACTTTCTTGTATCAAATCTTGATTAATCGTTTTCTTGCTATGCATTTAAAGAATGAAGAATTGATATATTTATTCATTCTTAATATCGCGTTAGTTTTGGGTTATTGTTGTTGCCTAACTAAGTGACAACATTTTAATTTTAAGTATGAATATTTTTCTAATATTCTTTTTATTTTATAAACCAATGAAGGTTTATAAAGGTTTATCCCCGGATAGGTAAATACTTATTGTAGTATCCGTGTTGTTCTAGCAAAAAAAGTTGTTCCCATACATTTAACATATACAGGAGAACCGACAGATAGTAATTCTGAAGTCTCATCTGTGGAATACTATGACGCTTACCATGCTGCATATGGCTAAGCGCTGCATGTGGAGTGTTGATCCGCCAACGTCATAGACTATAGCCCGAGATTCTGGCATTTTACGGGTGAGGGATCAAACTCACACCAACCGGAGTATTTTAGAGCTCAGAAATCGATTAAAAATCCTTTTCTTTCAATTTCCGTCGGGGATCGAACCCACGACCTTTGGCTTGCAAAGCAAACGCATTGACCATTGTGCTACCGGCAAAATTTATTTATGACCCAAAGGGTAAGCTTAAAATATTTTTGTTATAAAGATTTGTGAATAAACGAATCGATTAAACTTTGAAAAGAAATACGCATGCATATAGTTGATATCATGTGTCATCTATGATACTAGTAATACATATTATTAATATATTATGTTACTATTATTTAATTATTGTGATGAAGTATATATATAATTTGTTGAAAAACAAATAGAATCATAGAAAACTGTTGAATAAAGCACAACATTATGTTGAAGTCAACTCACAAGCATACAAATAGTGTCGAAAATATTTATTTTTGGCTTGGAAATATTTTCTTTCGTTTGCTTTTCTTGTCGCTGGAGTCGTTGGAATGAATGCCTCTTATAAAACATCTAAAACGCTTACCACCGAGACTCTCGCTCATCAAAAATATACCAGCGCTGTATAATTAATTAACATGCTCGTGTTGGACATTATTAATGGTCTCTTTATAATGTTGATGGTCGAATGTTTCTGGTTTTGACGAATAAAAAAATAGAGTTTGCCGATCATTAGTCATTGTGAAATGCAATTTGTACGCATGGCGATTAATTTATATACATATATATTGGTTTTCAACGCGTAAAATGACAAAATTAATGGAAAGATTTGAAGGATTGATAGCTCAACAGTGGAGCTAGATTTTTTAATGAGCTGGACGAATCGTGTTATTTTGCGTGTTTGTATTTTTAAAATATCAATTTAAAATCTTACATCTAATTTAAATTAAGATTGCAAAGTGAACACGTGGTCAAGTGTAGTTTTAATTGTTACATCAGAATCTAAGATCACTGCTTCAAATGTAACGTTAATTAATGTTTTTTTCGCTGAATTTTCAATAGTTTTGTCAATTTAATTGACATAATTTTGGTGCGATTTAAAATATTGAATTCCTATTTCTTTATTTCAATTGATGTATATTACAACTGGTTAAATCCGCAGTGCAAAAAAAATCTGTTCAAATAATGTTCAAATACTTATATAGGATGCTTGAAAATCAATACAAATAATCCTATATTGCCATATATTCATAGTTAAACAGTATAAATATCTATTTTTTAATGATACATGAAGCACTATCTTCCTCACTTATACATATCATGAGGATTTATTTTCAGGCAAAAAAGCTAAAATTTCGTTCTCCATTGCATTCTATCCTTTGCAGCTCTGTTCATCTCATCACACGAGGCATATTTCAGGATCATTTGTTGCAAATAAGCTCATAAAGTGCGCCTTCCGTTTTTTAACTTCTCCACTATCCCTTCTATTATAACATGAAAGAGACAGCCATGTTGCGTAATGTGACCAAAGCTTTTGGCTTGCCTTTCGAGAAAATTTACCTATAAGCTGTAGAACCTCGTCATATAATATTTACATGAAATTCATAATCTTCTTCGTAGTATCAATCCGGTGGATTGGTTTGCAGCAACAAAATCTCGCATCTCGATCTCCACTCTGTTCATTTTCACACGAGGCATATTTCCTCTACAATCCTCTTTAGCTCATCATAAGAGCTACAACTTATGTCCTCGAACACTTGATGCAAATACTCCCGTCTTACATGTATTTAATATACTTCTATAAAACAACATCTTATCCATCTCCATTATTTTTTCGATTCTTTTAGTTAAGTACGACTCATCACAAGGGTTCCTCGAACAGCTTCATATTACATGTGTTTTGTTAAGTTGAACGTACTATAAATATATCTTTTAAAGCGAACGAAATAAACAAAATCGTATTATTATTACTTGAATATACATACTTTTATTTAAAATAAACGTAAAATCGTATTAATTTAATGTGCATCAGCATAGACTGCACAATATCATTACGCTCGAATTGAACTGTTTAAATATAAGTACAGTCTCTTAAAATAATTACGTGTACGTCCGTACAAGGCGCAAACTGTTTAATTTTAATGCCTTTAATGGGTTCACGACGACTCGTGAACATTAAGCAATAATGAACTTGGTCCACGACGTATCGCATCGCTTAATGAGAGCTTTCCATCATTACATTAAGTTTAAAGAAACGCATTTGCTTGACGCGGACTATTAAGAAACACCTCCGACACTCCCTAGTAACTATAACGTCTTCAGTCTACAAAAATAAACCTCAAGTATGTCAGTCTAACTGTTGTTATTTTTATGTTCAACACTTGGTTTTACTCTGTAGCCTTTAATCCCGTGACTCGATGTTACGTATTTTACAGCTCGTAGGCTTAATTTCCTGTTGGTCCGTTTGCTCGCAATTGCAAAGTGTTTTTTTTTATGCCGTATCCGCTCCCAAATTGGAGCACGTGACCAACTATAACTACTGCTAGAGGACTATGCTAGTTTCTAATGCCTCGATTCAAAGTAACGCATCGCGTATTTTCACGCAAATTTTTATACAATTTTTATACAATTTTTTACATATTAATTCGTTATTGAAGTATGTACTAACATGAGTGTGGCGATGTAAATGTATTGACACATTTAGTGTCGATGACCTCACACTCAGAACAAGTGTCGGGATACTCAACGCAAATAGGTGGACTTGTAACAACAAAAACCATGTCATAAGTATATCATTATATATCACACAAACAACACGGCATTATTGTAACAAAATCAAACGCCCAATATTTCGTATTTGTCAACACCTGCACTGAATCTGAAGCAATATAACACTAAATATGTCAATATCTTCACTCAAGTTAGTTTCAACCACTGTTCACTGCGATTCTTTCGTCTTACACGTATCCAGGGTTGAACGATGGTCCTTTCAGGCCACACTTCAGGCTCCATGAGAGACTCCTTATGTATTTTTGTATTCTTAATTATTTCGCGGTTCAGGATATATTCACACTGTAAACATTCTAAGTATAGTCGTTAACGCTTACAAATAATATGATATCATTCAAAGCTTAAATATGTATTACAGTAAAACAATGAAGTATTATAATTCTTTAACTTAAATATACATTAAGTATGCCAGTGTCATACCTTAACCCTTTCGCATCAGTTGTCGGCATATGCCGTCATAGATTACCCCGACCGTTTTGCTACTTTATTAGAATAGTTTTTTATGCGTCATCTGATAGCTAAAGGATGCAAGAACCAATGACATATATGAAAATATACCAGATAAGTCCATTTATCCTTCAAATACTAGTTTTATAATAGACAGTATAATTTGTATTCAAACCGAGCCGTAATGAAAGGGTTAAAAATGAAATATCTTTCATTCGCTATAATATAAGTGTGTATAAATAAGCTTTCTTCTAGTTGTAGCATATAAAAAAAATGTTCACAGATACGTTCCACGAATCTTGGCCGCAAAGCGAAAAGCCGTATAAGGAATCAATTATTCTAGTACAAATTCAATGGGATCGGTTGCAATTTTTTTAAATATGTATCACGGTTTATCATTCAACATGCATTTTATCTTTTTATTTTACATTTTAGGCTGAAATTGTAGACGGAAAATCGAAAACGTGCCTTAATTGAAGAGGGCCGTTAAAGCGAAATGCCGTATAACGAGGTATGTGTGTATAGCATTCTTATTTGTCTTCAATACAATTTCTTAGTCTAATTATTAATTTTGATATTTTATTTTATTTTTGACTGATTATGCTGCCCCCTGTCGTAGTAGATATAAATATACATTATTGGTACTCGAATTTTGCTCTATAATGTATACAAATATATATATATTTTTTATAATGATGTTCACGTTCAACAATGACTGACGAGTATTTCGTATTGAAATAAATCGTAATTTCGTTATATTGCCATATGATCACTCTTCGTAGTTGGATGTCAATGTCAATGCATCTTGAAATCATATTTATCATTCAATAGAGATTCAAGTTCACACAGAATTACTTACTATCCGTATTTCTATTGCCTTCGGGCAAACATTTTTACAACACTGGATCGAGCTTTGTTGGACTAACTAAACATACCAAGATGAATGGATAACAGTTGCATTAGAGTACTTCTTGATTGATGGACTTGTGAAGAGCTACATATAAAGCGACTACTGGTGCCTTATGTACAATACTAAGTAAGCAGATCTACTTAGACTGAAAGGCACTGTAATCAGCTTGATATAGCTCTTTTAGGCTAATGCCGTAAAGCCTCGAAAAACGATCTTTGTCTCTTATTTTGGTTCGCTCGCCTAACATGCACACCAATAATGTTTAGAAGGTAATAGACCTCAGTATATTGACTACGAACGGGCATGTTTCATTTATTTTGATGAGGTCCACAAAGTGCTCCATCATGCTTCTAGCTATGAGATAGTTCCAGGATAAGTCGCAGCTCACTGCCGAATATAAATCTCTGTGCCTATGAGGTTAGTGTCGTCATAGACAACTGCGTATCCTCGAAGCATCGAACTAACAAAACATCACGGCTTTTGTTCCATTGTTAGTATTGAAACCACGCCCTGCATAAATATATAAGATAACTGATAAGTTATGGCTTAAACGATGTGCTCTGTAAAAATAATGAGGATAAGTGAAGCAAAGCCGTGGGATATCGTAGAAAATGTTATGGCGTAGATTTTTTGACATTTGTAAGGAAAAAAGCAAAATGTCTTATAGGATTATTTATACCATTATCGCATATTACGATTTTATTATTGAATGATTATTGATAAAGCATTGTATATTATTAAGATTTTTCTCGTAAATGTTTAAAAGTTGTCGAAATATTTTAATGTGATCTATAACGCTTATTCATGATTATGCATGGATAAATGTGTGATATTTATTTAATTGTGTTAAGATGTGTTATTTTAGCATGGAAACATATTTTATAATTTCACCATATACAGTCGATTCCGCTTAATTGGAACACCGCTTAATTGGGACAGCCGCTTATTTGGGACAAATCTCAAATAACAGAAACCAAACCAAGAAACCCATAGTAAATTTATATGTTTAACAGCATTCCGCTTAATTGGGACAGTAAATTTTAAGCAATAAAGAAAATCAGGATATGTTGCAAGTTCCTATTATCAACTGTGAAGAATTTTCAAGAATAGATAACAATTTACCATGTTACGATGATAATGAAGACTGTGAGGATTCAATTGTAGAAGGTATTAAATCAAAATATGAAAAATTAGACGAATATGACGTTGATGATGATGAGTCACCTGTGCATTAAAAATTTATATAACCTATATGTAATTTACAATTTCCAAAAGTTGATAAAATAAAATTATTGGAAAAAATATGCATTGTTTAATTTTACGTGTGTATTACTGGTTAATGGTCTTAGTTGCCAAAACCAAATAAATTAATTTAAACAAATGTGAAATTCCCTTTATTGGGACAGCCGCTTAATTGGGACAAAATGCCCAAGTCCCGATGTGTCTCAATTAAGCGGAATCGACAGTAATTGTAAAAATTATATTGTTTCTTTACTGAAAACTTTCGAATATTATTATACATTCCATTCATTCAAATAATTGATTGGCCAAATGTCTATTCGGCTAAATTTCTTTCGGCCAAATCGTTTTTTGATCGATCTCCGGGAGCCATAAATTCGGACCATCACATCCTCAATATTCTATGCAGGTACACTCTTCTCAAAATCAATTGTACGCCATAATTTTTTTTTTGGAGAGAAAGGTCCATATATTCCAGATATGGAGCGGACATTGGAAGATAGATGATCTTCTTCTTATTATCAGTACCTGGCAACATCTATAGCCCGTGTGTTGCCTAGTATTAGGTTTTGAGGTGTGCAGCCTGTTGGGCACATGGAGTAGGATCTTAGGTGTGAGGCGGTCTGCAGGTCTCCACAGTCGCACAATAGTGGCTCTCCCTGCCGAAGAATTCCCCACCGCTCGAGGTTGTCCTTTGTTCTACCAACTCCGGTTCTTTACCTGTTCAGGGATTTCCAGGTCCGCCAGTCAAGGTTCTTGCCAGTTGGGAGGCTTTGAAGTAATGAAATACTCTGGTGCGACGTGTCGCCAGAGCTGGAGTCTCTCATTTTCAGGACCGGATGTAAGAGGTTGTCTGGATCTCAGAAAGCTGCTGATAGATGATTACTACATCTAAAACTATAGACGCTCTCAAAAATAATTGATAAACTATACAGTGAACGTTATGAAAATGAGACTTAATTGTCGTAATGTTGTAATGTTCGAATTTTTCCAAGTAAACGCATCAAAAATTGTTTGATACGTTATAGCTCTAGTTAACTACCTGCAATCCACTTGGCGTCCACTCTCGTATTGTCCTCGCGGCTTAGCTTCACTTCGTGCGATATGTTTCCGCTAGATAAGGCTGTGGCGACAATAAACATTGCCCAGGCCTCGTGTAAAAGTAAAAGGTCCCCCGGTCCCCCAGGGGCGGAATCTCGATAAATTATAATAAATAACAAATACTTTGCGGCAAATAAATTATGCAAATTGATGAACGGCTGAGATTGTCGCAGGCTCGGGGCGAGTCTGCTAACCTGGAAGGATGGGATTGAGCTGTACGGCAGGTGTGACCAACACGCGGGCCGCAAACCCAAAACATTTTTTCTGCAAAATCACGTAAATACTAGTACATAAAACAATACCAAGAGACAGGAAATTAATGGCGAAATTTCATGTGGATTATATAAACCTTGCCATAATCATCACCCATATTGAGTATGGTTAAGCGCTGCGTGTGATGACTAGACTATCATAGACTTAGCATTCACGCACCATCCATTTACGGCGGTTGACTATAAACCATTACTTTTTATGGGACGACTTTCATCTACTACCAATTTTGATTAATAGGCTCTGACATAGATTTTAAAAGCGAGGGATCAAATTCAGACCGACTGGAGTTTTTATAGAGCTTAGACATTGATTGTTAATTTCAACAACAATACAAAATAAGCATTTATTTTTCGTCGGAGATCGAAGTTAGGACAGTAAGAATTATAAACCAACGCTTTGTCAAAGGCATTCTCGTCAAAAAAATCCTACTTGCAGTAAAGACAAATACAAAAATTTATATACTCGCACATACAAATCTATAGCAAATCTCTCTTATCAGAAAAACAGTGAGCGTGAGGATTTGACCTGCAGTAAGCTAAGAAATACTTCTTATATTTTTTTGGTCTGCAAAAAAATGCGTAAAAAATCTTTAAGTGCCCTCTAAATTATTGCAGGCCCCATTTTTGGACTCGATTAATTATTAACGATTTTCCTGGTACTGCGTTATTTTTCATACTTAATCATTTTCATCGACATCATATCAAATATTCAAGAAAAAACGTCTTATAGCATATTATATAACACATTATTACGATTTGTGACAAATTTTCATATCGGTTGGACAACTCTGGTGTGGGAGATGAGGCGGAGAATGCCCTGCAGCAAACTGCAATGGAGCATCGATTTCGATTACCTGAGGAGGATCAGCAATACTGACTACCTAATGATACTTAACAATCGATAAATTTAGCAGCGACTTAACTCAGTAATGACTATGTTTATTTTCTCGATAGATAAGTGGATAATTACTCGTTCATTATCAATGTGCTGGATATAAACCAATTATAACACTCTTTTCTACACGCTACAAAACGATTAAGTGAGTTTTTTATGCTGAATTTTTATTGTTATCTGAGCTAAGCAGCATATTACACAATATTTTTTTTAAGCTTTCTGAGAAAGTTAAAAAATAGCTGTCTATTTCGTATCAGCCTCGTTAACCATACGTCAGATTCTGACAATGTTCTTTATATAGTTCAACAGCAGAAGCTATCAGGACGGTTTTGAAAGGCGCATTACAAAATATCTGACAATCCCCCGTCTTGAAAAAGACGACAAGTTGCGGGTTCGTCACGTGGCTGCGTGGAGGAAGGATGCAGGAGCAGATTAACAACACAAAAAACTTGTTTTTGAAGCACAATTCGCAATTATTTTTTAAGACTTGATTTTTCGTCCGGCCGGCTGGACGAAAAGTTAACTGAAAACTGCTGGAACCTCAGACACCCAAAGCCGCCAAGACAATCGCGGCAAAAAAGCAAATCAAAGATGACAGTTGCACCAACATGAAATGGAGTAACTGTCTTAATAAATAAAATGGTGTATGCAAACGCCGTGTAATATTATAGAATTATAAGTAACATTATTAGATGTGAATGTCAAGCGAGCGAACAAAAATAAGAGACAAAATATCGTTTTTCTAGGCTTTACGGCATCAGCCTAAAAGAGCTATATCAAGCTGATATCATAGCTTTGGGACCAAAAGTGATCCTAGTATACATCATGTTATATCTATCAAATCATAAAATATTTTCTGATAAATGTTTAAGTATTAGCTCCTCATCCAAAAGTTCTTCCTATTATATATTGTGTGCCAATTAAGTGCCAATGGTGTCGCAGTACTGACTTAATACGAAGTAAAGATACTATAAGTAGTAAAAGTCATATGACAGAATTCAAAGTGACAATGAACTTTTAGGTAGTAGTCCAAGATTGGTTATTGAAGATGACATTAATGAAATTAATTGGGTTTAACCGAATATTTTTAATATTTCATTACAATAATTTGAATTAAACTTCTTTTTATGTCATACTGACTTGAAAAACGATTTTTTTTTCTTTTGAATGCGCTTTAAGAAAATCGAAAGGGGAGATTGAATGTGGCTTTTACGGGTTAAAAATGAGCGGAAACGGAAGATTGATGTTTGTGGGACATGTAACAGAGTATTTTCACGAAAAGGTACGCGTTATAAACTGACTTGGCGCATGTCCGTTACCGGAAATTGAATCAAAATCGGGCGCCTGTGCATCACGACTACGACTTGCGGAACACAATTCGATGCATTTCGCATTATCTGCAAACGATTCTAGTTCTATCTGAATGCAATATTGCTTCACTGATGCATTGCAGATTGAATGTGCATTCAATGATCATAAATTCTGCAAGTGTTCCGTCCAATTAAATTCGCATAAGTATCATGGAATGAGACCACCGTTCAATGCAGATAACAATGCATTATTTTCGTGCAATATTTTTGCACTTATTTTCGTAAATTCGTCGAATATAATTTTTAATGTGTAGAAGTTTTAAATCGCAGTGATGGGCTTGGCGACTAATTTGCTTTATTTTTAGATCACATGTACATTAATTAGCAGGTAGACAGATTGAATTCTAATACGCAATAGACCACACCTACATATAAAATTACTTTTATATCAAAAAATATTTGCACATTATATCTTAATAGTCTTTTGAATTTGCATGTTGTTAATGGTAAATCCTTGTTTTTTGAGTACTTGAGCTGTTTTTTTTTTTAAATTGGTTGTAAACGCCACAGCTACGCTTACCGTGTGTCATCGGTTGGGTAAAGAAACATTTGATCCTAAAAAGTGACTACCCAACCGACGATATGCGGTAAGTAACAGACGGTAACCCATCCAAATTTTAGCTCGCCTCCAAATGTTGCTTAAGTTCAGTGATATAACGAAAACCACGCTTACAATGTGCTATAATCGTTAGTATATTTATACATTCATTTTGCCGGCGGGTAAAGCTCAATGCTTTGCAAGTCAATGGTCGTGGGTTCGATCCCCGACGGAGATTTAAAAAAAAAGATTCTTAATCGTTTTCTGAGCTCTAAAATACACCGGTTGGTGTGAATTTGATCCCTCACCCGTAAAATGCCATTCATAGCCTATTAATCAATATTGGTGGTAGACGAAAGTTGTCCCGTGAAAACCACCCATTCATAGTACATTCCTGTAATAATAAGGATCATGCGTGAATTTCGGGCTGTAGCCGTTTAGCCATGTGCACCGTGGTAAGCGTCATAGAATTCCACAGATGAGATTTCAGCATCACTATCTGACGGTATTCTCCTGTATATGTTTACATAAAAATGTGGTTGACACTAAATCGACATTCTTGCACGTATTCTAGTTCTATGTTCATTTATTGTAAATGCACCTTTTGTGTAATCTATGATTATTGCTTCAATACCTTAATATCATCAATATATATGATACGTATAATAAATCAGTGGTACGAGTGTATTCCCAACTATCTACCGTTATTAAAACGCAGTAATAATTTATTATCGTGTTGCTAGTTTCTGCACTCCTAAGAGAGAAACATCATGTCAATACTCATTTCAGGACCATTATCTCAGCGGACAGAATCGTGGACCGCGAGTAATACATTTCTCCGGACAACATTATGATATCCGGTTCGGTTTGTTTAATATCAACAGATCGGCCTTTAAATACGAAATCAGTGCTCTTCGGATTATCAATAATATCACAACCTAAGAATGTTTCAGTCTGCAAAATCCACGCCGCGGCATTTAAATCTAATAATAAAGGTCAAACCGCCGACTACTAATAATATTATTAATTTCATTTATCGACTGCGGACGCTTGTTAATTATTTATTGTCTAAACTCTAAACGATTATCTATCTATTTACACGCCTTAACAAAAACACAGGTATCGCACTATTAATCTCAAACTAAGAGAATCTTTACTTTAATACTACAATAGCTCAATACTTCATGTACAATACTGTAAACTTAATCCTTAATCTATGACACTTCAATGCTATTATGTATATTATAGATCCTGTCACACCTTCTGGAGTGTGCGTTGTGTCCGAGTAGCTGCACCCAGGAAGACCTGATGATGGCCGGGAATAACGCCATCGACGTCGCCCACTTCTGGGCAGACAGGATCTGACCCTGTTGTTTCCGACACGATTATATATAGCCTGTATCCGTTCACTGTTGAACGTAGATCTGCCGCATAAGTCTCCACCCTCTTCGATATTCTGCCTTCCGCATTCAGGCCACTCCCGCTATTCTTCTTATGTCGATCAACGTTTAGTTTGCCAGCTCTTGAAAGCCACTCCAATAATTTTCTTCCCCATCGACCGTCGGCTCTTCGATAGATATGTCCTGCCCATTGCCACTTGAGTGTGCCTATTCGTTGGGTAGCCTCCACTGCTTGAGTTCTTCTGTGGATATCCTCGTTTCGGATTCTATCTTTTAGAGACACTCTGAGCATGTATCTTTTCATAGCACAATGGGTGACTTTCATTTTATGGGTAAGATTTGCTGTAAGATTCCATGTCGCTGCGCCATAAGTTTACACTGGGAGGATGTATTGATTAAATGCCTTAGTTTTAAGACATTGCGGAATTTTTGCTTTAAAAATGTACTTAAGTTTTCCAAATGCTGCCCATCCCACTTGTATACGCCTGTCCTTGCTGTTGTTAGTATTGACAATTTATTAATTTTATATATATATATATGTACTTGTGTACGCGACTGGTTGAAATGTTATGTTTACAAATCAGCTATTAATGCCGGTAGATAAATGCATATAACATTATTCACACCCGCCTAAGAGATTTCGAAACGAGTTTTATCGGCTGTAAAAAAGTATATAAGATATACGAGTAAATAAGGCATTATAATACACTTAGCTGATGCCGGAGAACTGACTTACATATGTATGTTTCACGTTATAAATTTTATCCAGGCGTCGGAGACGATAAACACGAAATCATCATAAAAATCAATCTGGATCTTTCGACACAGCAGTTGGAGGGATAGCCAACAATTTACGCATTCAGCTAGCTGCTCTCGAGATCATTAGGGAAGTTGTTTAACATGATAGCATATTAATGGACGTATAACACTCTGGACTTAACCTGACCAATTCTCCGAATTGCTACAAAACGTTATATGACATACTCATAAATATTAACTTTTAAGAAAGGGATAAATAAGGGCAGTAGCAAGTTAATAACATTGCTTTTGATACAAACAAAACTGATGTTGATAGAGTTAAAAAGTAAAAAATAAATAAGGAATTCATATATACTAACATCCTCCTCTCTTTAAAAAAAAATTGTTATTCAGTCGCGTGATGGTAGGATGAGGAGCAGATTAATAATATACAGAATTCTTCTTCTTTACAAACTTATGGCCCGGACCTACTCACATCATTCCAGCCGGGCCACAATACGACCTTTTTCACGGTCGGTACACGACTCACTCGTGCGTCACAGCGCCCCAGTGGAGATCTACGTAACCAGTCCAAACATATACAACAAGCGAACAGAAATAAGAGACGAAAGATTTTATATCGGAGTTATCGGTACCAGTCAGCAAGGGCTTTATTATGCATATGTCAATAATTACGTACTCCTACTAAATAATAAACCGATGAGCTTTTTAAATAGGCAATCCATTTGCTATAGCTTGTGCTCATGTAGGAATAAAGGGTTTTTATTTTGAATATTTTTAGTATGTCTCTTTCTCAAAAAGTAACATTTAAAATTTTATTTTAATTTGAAAATTAATATATTTACTTTGATTTCACACATATTTTCAGTGATTGTACAAGTTTCTGACTATATATTCTGTAAATATGTGTGTTTTAATAAAAGAACTTGTACATACCTTAACTATTTAATCTGTTTTAGACTGTCGGCTTAGAGTTTAGCCACTGCTTACGATTGGCTTGATGGAATCCAACACGTGTACAATCACTTAAAAATAAAACACGTTAATCGCCATGTCAACCACCGGTGGCCGACAATGAGTCATTACAATCACGCCGCGTCGGCCACCGGTGGCTGACACGACATACATAAATTGGAATTGCTCGTTGTCAGCCATGCGCTCCCATACAAACTGCTATTCAGAATGTACGACGCGGCCCTAATATCTAAAGCCACAAAAGCATTTTATGACACTTTACAAAAAACAGTGTATGCGGTCAACGTGTTAAAGGTAATATAAAATTATGCTTTTGCTGTTTCATCAAGTATTGTCAGTCAATGACCTTAACGTCAATTAAAATTTAAATAAATATTTTTCTTCGTGAACATAATTATGAAAGAAGTGCGTTAAATTCTTTCAATATACTCACAAACTGTTAGTATTTTTAGAGGTTTGAGATTGATTTAATTAAATTTTTAATCTTCGTCGGAATTGACCCCTGACCTCTGATATGGAAAGCAAACGCTTTACCCATACGTGAAACCCGCTAGCGAAGGTTGGTAGTGGCTCAGCTTGATTTAAATTTAGGAACACGCTGCTATGTTCTCTTGCTACACAGGTAAACCTTTCCTCGTTACCTAGTTTGGCGTATTACATAACATATACTGCGTTTCTGACTCTTACGTTACTCTGCCTCCCGGGGATCAATCATAAATTGTAAGTATGTAATTGAAAACCGCGTCCCGTGTAACGGACAGGAAATTAGACGTTTCAGTCACGTAATTATTGCTTCTCTCTTGATCAGATTAGCAGTAAGTAATTGGCACGATGCCCAGTTCAGTGTAAGTGTGTCGACTTTCAATTATATTTCGACTACATACGCATTTGAAAAGTAATGGATTCATACGTAATCATTATTCCATATATGTGTGGTCACAAACTGCTGCCAAAAAGCTCTATCAGCCGCCGTGATTCTCATTTAAGCTCTGCCTTCCGTAGCTCAACCGAATACATTATATCTACTCGTTAAGTTCCGAGGACCTGAATAAACTTTTTTTTATGTAATCGCATGCAGGGGAGCACAGCCGGTCAAGACCAGTGCATTCTATGATGTTCAGCCAGGGAGGCTGGACGCTGCATGCGGGAAACGCGTTTTGTGTTCGTGTTTGTGTGTGGGTTGGGGAGATTGCAAGTGTATATTTATCTGTTTCTTGAAGAGATCCTGATTGTAGAAAGGAGGAAACACAGGCGCTGGAAGAGCATTCCAAAGCTTACCGGTGGCATTAAAGAAGGATCTTTGGAAACTGCCAGTTCTTGGTCGACACACATTAACCGTGTATGGATGTTCGGCAAGTGTAAGACGAGTTTGTCGGTTATGGGTGGTTATTTGTCTCTGATTGAGCGCATTAACAAGGAGAGTTAACTGTCATCCTGTGTGATGCGATTGTGAGGCGGGTTAAGTCCAGTCCAGTATATCCCCCGAGGTAAAAGAAATAGACATTGTAATATAAAGTTCGTGATTCTAATCCCTGCGTCATCCTTTTATTTTTTTTCGATTTATAGTAGAGAAAATTGTCTTATACAACGGTGTTACTTGTTAATTATTTTTATGTGTATGGTGGTTTTCGGTTCGGTTTAAAAAGTATTAAAAACACAAAAAACTCTTTTTTTCGTTCAATTTTCATTCTTAATATATGCTCGACAATGTATGAATTAACTATTCCGAATTTTTGTTTACCTGTAATGTATTCCACAGGTGGTAGAGCTGCTCAATTAGCTTATCAGCGCCGACTGTTTTAACAGAGTACGTCGTCTGCATATATCAGCCACTGAGTCAATCTGATTAAAGTGCAACTCACCTTCATTAGAAGGAACAAACCGCATTGAGTGCACCTGCAATTTAAGTGTTTCAATTAGCATTTTTTAAGAAATCGCATGATGAGCTCGACACCCTTGATGCATAGATAATTGAGTCGTAAGGAGCCCCATTATAAAAAATACATTTTAATAATTAACCCGACGATCGCCGTAAGCACACATGTGCGCTCTACGTAGACGATTGCCATAAGCATAGCTGTGCGCGCTTCGCAATATTTGAAAGATGTATTTCAAAATTTATTCCGATTTTCTTATAACGACATCTATGAATATTGTAAAATATTAACAAACCAAAAATGATTGATATTTTTCGATAGCTTGGGAGATATTCAAACGAAAGTGTCTATGGCGAAAAAAAACATGTGGCGTTAAAGTGGCTAATAACCTAATATTTAAATAATACAGACTTTTTTTGGTTATCCCTTGATATATTGTCGCATGTCAACGCACAAAAAATGTGAAGGGAAAGATACATTACGACAATATTTTAACATATCTCATTATTTACGTATAATATACACATTTATTACATCCTTTACTGATACAAGCCAAAATGACAAGTAAATATATTGTCATATCCAAAGCGTCGCTTATTTTTCTTATTGCGCATGCGCGATATCCTTTTGCAAAATCAAACCATCCCGTGTGGTAACATTCTTCGACCAGGTTATCGTAAAACGTCTTATAAATTGACAAGTGTATTGAATTGGTCAGCTTACATTCAAAATGAAAACCAATTGGCGTAATTATGACAAGAATTCATTTTTGATTGCACTCTGACAAATTCACACATAAAAATCAACACTTTATGAGTTTATCATATGTTAATGATATTTTATGTTAAAAATAAGTAAATGACGATTTTAATATAATTATAAATATTTATAATTTGAATACATTTGAAATATAATGATAATGTCTTTTTTCAATTCTTTTTTTCACTTAATGTATTTTTAAAAAAACAATTAACAAATCACCCAAAAATATGTTTCGGATACCTAGAGATACCCTTTCTTTAAGTACTCGGACTTCTGCACTGGAGGTTTTTGGGAACTATATTTGTTCCCAAGTGTACCTTCAGGTTCAGATATGTCCCAGAACGAGAAATATACAGTGGCAGCTGTCAGAACCAAGTGGCGGCAATTGGTGGTGACTATATATGAAATATATAGTCACCACAAATTAGTATATCCACATACAAGAGTATGATTGAAGAGTTACATTAGATTTACAGTATTTTGTCTATTTATCAACCCTACTGACATAATTATCTCTTTCCTAATAAATAAGACTTGGAAGGGTGAATGTTCGCAGACGACGAGAAAGTTCAAGAAGCGGTTCTTACCTTTTTTGATGTTTTGGAGGAAGGAATATAAAAAATTGTCTCCCGGATGCGGAAAGTCATTCAACGCAAATTATACTTCTACAAATTGCTGAATATTCAAGGATTCTAACCATATAATATTGTTAGCAATAAATCATAATAACTATGAAAAAAAGGGGACTTTCTTTTCATATTTCCTTCGTACTTAGTGTGTGTCTGTACTTTGAGGTATGTTCTCTTAAGATGCCACGTTCATATATCGCCTCGCTTGCATATTTGACGGATATTAAGCAGATTTTATCACTCTCCTCGCTAAAACGTGCTTCTACCAGCATTACCTCTGCAGGTGAGTGGGCTACTGGCGTTTTGTCGCCAAAGTAATGTTCTCAGCGTCTAAGCTTTAGCCTTGTCACCGATGGGCTCACTCGCAAACTTGGCTCGAATCCGCCTATAAACGTGCGAATGGGTTTAATGAAACCAGTTTGCATACTACCGCAAGGTACTGGGCCGCAGAACAGTGATATCGAACCTTTAAGCGAACCAATCCTTGAAAAGGACGAGTCTTCATATATCTTTGTTCGGTAAAAATTTCCGCTACTGAGTTATGTACGCTGTCATTGTCCATGCCTCGTCTAACTTATTTAAGCAGTCAAAAATAGTTTGAAACCCTGAAAACAGCATTTTTAACAGTCAAATAGTAAATCTTACAATGACTAAGGCGTTCCCCAACTATAAACAATGAGCAAACTTAATAGATCATACACTTCGTAAATTTTTGACACTTTTTTGACGAATGATGTGTTTTTTAATATTCAATGTAATAAATGCACGTATTTAACCTTTACGTTCTAGTGTGTAAATTAAGATATTAATGCATTTTTTAGATTCCCATCTATTGAAGATTTATCGATTACAATATGCATTATTTATTAATCATATTTAATGAAGGTTCTAGAATAAGAAGAAAGTTCTTCAAAACATAAATTTAAGCTTTTTTTTTTATATCATGAAGATAAAAGTTGCATTTCAAATCAGTATATTTTATAATAAAATCATAACTCTTAAAAATAAAAATAAATGTGACATTTCTTTATTATATCATGCATAAGATAAGAAACTACTTTTCGACAATACTTTTAAATGAAATGCTATATTTTTACGTATCCAATTCATAAATGGAGTATATAGTTACCACATTTGTCGCAACACAGTTCACAGTTCACATGTCAGCATATTTATTATTTATGTTATACAATTTTCATGGCTTGTTCCGAGAGTTTCACTTAGGAACATTTATGGTTCTCGACCGTCTCCAAGTCTGTGAATCTAAAGAAATGGTATGTCATCTATGGTTTCTATTGCTGCACCCAGGAAGACCTGATGATGGCCAGAAGTAACGCCATCGACGTCGCCCACTTCTGGGCAGACAGGATCTGACCCTGTTGTTTCCGACACGATTATATATATATATTGATGGAATGCAAATAGTATAGAAAGCTTCGACCACAACACTATCCGTCTCTCTCTCTTATCATCCCTGATATACCCACACCGCTACTCCCTCTCCTACATAATTGTGTTCGACCACTTACGAAAGTATCATGCAGCTCAGTTGTCTCTTGATAGTGATGGATTGAGAGAAGCTACGAGTTAGTCGAAACAACATTTCTAAACAGAGGCCATACCCAACGTGATCCATGTAAAAACACAATAAATAAATAAATAAATATTTATTAGTATAGAGAGCTTTTCTTGCCAAAGCTTTCGTTTAACCGAGCTTCACTGTTGAGCTTCACTGTCATAGAAAGCCGTAAAGCTCGCGGACCTGCATTAGGGCGGCAGCTTGGTCTCATTAATTAACATCGTAAACTATTTAAATTTAGCAACTCGAGCACTGCCGTGTTCCCGCGGAATGAAAACTCAGAACACCGATAGACAGAGAGAGAGAGAGATACGTGTACCGTTTTTACTTTTATCAATTTGTCGCGCACTTTCGTTCGTTACGCTGATAGGTGGTAGACTTGTGCTATCGAAACGTCGATAAAATAACTGAAACGTAAATTACGTATCAGACACGCTACATAATATCATTAGTTAATCTAACTTTCATCTATAGTGAACTAGTGTACTACGCTAGCACAATATACAGTAATAGAAGACGTCACGAACAATGAGGTTATCAGCATAATCAAGTAAGATTGGCACCTAGTAAGAAGCATCTCAGAGAGGCGTGCCCGATGGATCGGTTACATGATGCGCCACGACGGTCTTCTTCACGACATTGTGGAGGGTATGGTTGAGGGGAGAAACTGCAGAAGCTCCCTAGACGGGACTATTTGCAGCGAGTGTTCGAGGACATGAGTTGCAGCTCTTATGTTAAGCTAAAAAGGGTTGCAGAAGGTCGAAAAGAGTGGAGATCGAGATACAAGATTTTGTTGCTGCAAACCAATCCAACGGATTAATACTACGAAGAAGAAGGTAATTGAATAAATAACATGTAATTTTTTTTACTGTATCTGTTTCATATCTGAAGCACATTGTCATTTCCATATTTTCATCATAAAATTATATTAGCTGTCATTGTTCATGCTTTTTTCGATACGTATCTGCACTCGGAGGTCTACTCGGTAACATAGTAACTTTATCTGTGAGTATCTGCCACTTTTAGTATTACTTTCCAGAAGTGCTAACCAGTACCTTGCTGTTGAACTACCTTAATGATATCGTCGGGATAATGCGCGCAGTTAGCGACGCTGAAATTGAATGCATTTTATTTATTTATTATTGCTTACGTCGTTACTTACATCTTATTGCAGAGTACCCCAAGCAAGTACCTATTTATAATTTATATGTAGATATAAAAAATATATATCATCACCAATACATTCAATATAAAATTTGGGAATATTTACGGTTCTCGATATCCTCCGGGACTCACACATAACAGACAGCAGCTTAAGCATATTTGTGTGATTATTGATCAGCATTTATACGGAGATCGACGATAAGCACGACGCTCTTAAAGCGTAGACCATTTGTTACTAAGAAGCAGTTCAAACCCAACCAACAATACGCGGTTAGCAACAGTGAATCCATTCATGTTATAACTTGCGTCCAATTTCGCTCAACTTCGATTACTGAACGAGAACCGCGCTTACAATATACTTTTATAAATAATAATCTCGTACATTTCAGGCGTTATTAAGAACGTATTTTAATTTACCTAAATAGCAAGTATTCTCGTTCTTACATGTTTGGTGGTAACAAGTCAATTCTACTCAAAATAATACATAAATTATTAATAAACATTAAATTATACAAAAAGGTTCAAATAAAATTTGAAAAAATAACATTTATCAATTAGCAAGCACCAACCAACATCCAAATTAATGAAGGTGGTTAATTTAGTTGTTAGTCCATCTTGTTATGTTAACGGTCACGATACGTTACCACTACCTGGCTCGCAGCGTGAGGCGGACAACACCCGAAGCAAACTTTAATTTTTAACGAACCTTCGCCGATCCATGCTAATGAGAGGCTACACCGTACAAAGCTCAGGAAACATACAATGTACTCCAAGAACAGTTGCTTACTGCAAACAACCTTCTTTGAAGTTGTATCGCTGATAATTGAGCTTTCTGCAATCACTCACGTCTGACTCATTGAACTTTTATTTGGTACATGTATATTTAATATTTGTACTAAGAAACATACATTTTTTATAACAAAAGACGCTTTTTATATCATAGCGTTGTCAGTCAATTCAGCCGGCAGGTATAGCTTGCTTTGAAAGCTTTTAAAAAAACTATTTTTATTCGATTTCTGAGCTCTAAAATTACCCTCGGTTGGTGTGATTTCGATCCCTCACCCGTAAAATTCAAGTCATAGCATATTAATCAAAATTGGTGGCAGACGAAAGTCGTCCCGTGAAGACCACCTTCTTATAGAATAGTAAATTCCTGTAATAATTAAGGATAATGCGTGCATCCCTCATATGGCATCGATGAGATTTGGAAACATCTAGATTTCCTCTTTTACAAGATTCTTTTGTATATGAAACATAATTAAACAAGTGCAATCTCTCCTATTGTAATACACATATTTTTAACGATAAAGCCCTAGCTATCATATGAGCGACCGTCATAGAGCCACGTAAGGGTTGCTACTATCTTTTGTAGCACTCCTAAATGTATTTATTTTGAAAAAATAAACCAATCATCTCATGTGATTAATCACATTTTTCTGCATCCTTAAATTATGGATTACAGTGTCTTTTTATACAAGTGTTTTTAATTTTTTTGTTTGAATTGATATCATTCTATTGGTACGAACACCTGAAAGAATATAAGCAAATGACGTTGAAAAAACACTAAAAATGAATATTTTCTAAAATTTCATTCTTGTGTATTAATATTCTCCTGATCTTTAAAAAGTCTTTTCAAACTTTTTATCGAAATTTATAATATCATATTTTCATTTTTTTACATATTAAAGCTCTCCCTCTTGAGCTTTAAGTCTTATCTGCTGCCCGAGCGGAAAATTAATCCACGGGGATCAAGCTTTTGGGAGTTATTAAATTTCTTTGAAGTTTCAGCATTTTTCAGAGTTTTTTTATGAAAAATTGGAAATATAGAAGACGAAAACTTTTTAAACTTGATAATATTTTGTTATGCAATTTTCATAAAATGAATATTTTTGAGCAAAAATTTTGAAGTATTCGTATAATTTTATCAATACTCTTAAAAAAAGGTCAATTTCTCAATAAAAAAACTATTTTTATCTTAAATATGATAACATTTTGAAAAACTTGAATTCTAGGAATTTTATTACTTTCGATTTTGAAAAAAGAAATTGCTTTACCAATGAAAAAAATTTTCGCGGTTCGAATCCTTACTTTTGCTTCATTTTCTCTTATAAATGAATGAAATAAATGTAATTTTTAAAAGATGATTTTTTGTGTGTATAATTGAATATGCCTTTGACCCTTTCGTTACGCCTCGGTGGAATACAAATTATACTGTCAATACGGCGTGAATTTTTCAAAGCATTTTTTTTGCTTAGAACTAGTCTGACCTATTTTCATATATCACATTGGTTCTTGTATCCTTTAGCTATCAGATGATGTATAAAAATATATTATATTAAAAAACGTTCATTCTGTAATTCCATACATGTGGCAGCAATGACACATATGGTTTACAGAAAAATCGCTCCCGTGACGAAAACCTGACAACATTTATTTACATGTTTCACAGATTTCTGTAAAGAATACATGTATAGGTTGATAAAGAGAATGACTGCAAATTCAAGATTCTACCGTATATGTCGCAATGAGAACTGAAAGTAGCAAAACGATATATCACGGCTCCTGATGTCAATGGTAGGAGAATCTTGGACGGCATATATAGAAAACCGATGCGGAAGGTAAAAGTTTTCATTGATATGATTGAGAATGTTACACTCAAAAACAAAAGATTTTAATGCCATATCAAGGAAAGTTATTCCGTTTAAGACATATGTTGCCTTAACTGATATATTTGTTATAAATATTTATTTATTTACCTTGTTTTCACATGGATCACATAACAAAAGTTCTCTATTAGGAGACTGCAGTTTCGACTAACTCGTAGCCTTTCTTAATCCTTCTCTAGTTCAGAGATAACACATAGAACTTTTGTTACGTGATCCATGTGAAAACAAGGTAAATAAATAAAAAAATATAATTTATTATGGATCTCAAAGTGAATCCTCAAAACATTCAAAATGATATATTTGTTTATACAACATTAGCATTAGTGGTTTTAGATTACGTCTGCAGGATGACTTATTGGTACATCATCCTAACAGCCTTAAATAGAAGGGAGTTGCAGTTTGTCCGATGGTTAGTGCAGGTTGCATTGCAGCTGACTCTGCTGCAATTAAACCCAGCCGTGCCAAATAATAAATTGCACATCGTTGGTTATCATTAGTAGGAGAGCTGACCACCTCCGGTTTATGCTTCGTTGAGAACGGTGCACGAACATTTACGTCCAGGTGCAAATATAAACGCGAAAAACGTCAGGTACGTGCGATCCGATGCGAGAAATCAATTACGCATATAAATTAGTAATTGTGGTGATACAAGTATCAAATCATTATCGGTGATTACACCTGTATTTTTTCTTTTATCATAATTGTGGTGACCACGCGAGTTTCAGTCGTAAATATAGGTTTTTTTTTTGTTGCCAGCCTGTTCTTTAGCACCTCATCTTACATAATTTGTTTTTGGTTTGAAAAATAATCTTGTCTCTTCTGAGGCTTGGACCATTTGGTCAATTCATAACCCCCTTTTTAAACCATAACATTGAAATATTACACATATTTTTTGGTTATCCCTTGATATATTATCGCTTGTCAACGCAAATAATATGAAGATAAAAAAGCATTATGAAAATATTTTTAACATACGAGGATCTCATTCTTTACGTATAATATACACATTTATTACGAGTACATACTTTACGAATACAAGCAAAATGACAAAATGATACCTTGCCGAATACTTTATTTAGTATACCTGTAACTATAAAAAGAGTAGATCTTTTAATTAATTTTCAATTATAAATATAATAAAGCACTCGAGAACGTTAGCAAAGAATCTTCATCCTCCACGAATTCCTTATATTTTTAATTTGTTTGTCTTTATAAACAATACATTTTTTTTCAATACGTTTGTAAATAACGACAGCAAAATAAAAGACTGCAATTCACCGTAACAATTATTTTAGTATTTGCGTCTATGTTATAACGAATCCTACAGTAATGACATATTCAGTGTAAATGACCTCGCAATTCAGTACAAGTGAAGATAGTACGGACCGCCAATAGTTTTGATTTGTGACAATAACACCGCGTCAAAAATATTATAAGTCGCTGAAGCAGGTCGTCTGGATGCTACTTGTAATTAATTAAAATTAAATACAAGCAGTGTTTAATTTTAATTAATTACTGGTTGTATTTACGAGCTACGGCTGTATTTCATACTGGCTGTGTTTTTTTTATCTTCTTCGTAGTATCAATCCGGTGGATTGGTTTGCAGCAACAAAATCTTGGATTTTTTTTATTTGTAACACGAAATATATATTTGAACTTATTTAATGCTTTTAAATATTTTTTAGGTTGTAGCACAAAAACACATGCAAAACCACTCAACACCATTTAATTATCATTGCACATTTTATCTTTAAAAAAATATGTTTATTAATTACTCTATTTGTTTTATTTTCAGGTATGTACTACATATAGCTATGAAGAATTTGAAAGTGTATATTTATGTAAGTGATTTGTTTTTCATATCTATTCGTTTAGTTTCACACTTAGCTTATTTTTGTCGTATTTCGTTTTCTTCTTCGCGGTGCGATTCACAACCCTGGGATTCTTGAATGTATTAACTTCTACGTTCCAGATAAATACAACCTTGCTCATAGCCATCCATTGTTTTTGATCCTAGTTGATACTTGTGGAACTTCGAATATTTTATTTAGTACATCGGCAATGGCGCTCCTAAATGGCCTACCAGCACACCACGATCCTTTTCTTACATCGTTTTCCTCTTTTGTCGATGGTGTTATTCTCCTAGATCTCTGTGATCTTTGACACGTGTCATTTTCTTCTTCTTTTATGTTTTTTTTTTCTCTTTTGTATGTATTGTATGTTTATGTATACTCTATGTTTCTTATTCTTTGTACCTTGAAACTGCGGTTCTGTTAAATAAATGAATACTTGAATCGAGGAATAGATAGTAATTGCACGCGGAAGTGAAAGCACTCCACTACTACTCATGGTTTATTGTTTCTATTTATTGTTGCCACAGATAAATAGCGAGATTGATAATTCAATCGATTGCCGTTAATAGCGCCATCAAGGAACACTCTAACCTTTTATTATTTCGTGCATTTAAATGCTCAAACTAATGGAGTCGTAATCCATTTATCGACGAACGCGATAAAACAATCCCGTTAGAAATGCATTCATTTTATACGAGTATGCAAAGAAGTAATTTAATTGTTACTGTATGTCATAAACCATCAAGTATGAGAGATTTTTCGGCTTACAGTTATTAGTTACTATTTTACTATGTTATTATTTTTAATTTCATAAATTACATATGTTAAGCTCATAACGGGGTATTCATTGCTAAACCCAAACACAAATAACCTATTTGTTTTTTATAATGTAAGTTTAATTTTAAATAAATAATAAATATTTATTACAAAATCTTAGTTTGTCAGTAATATATTTAATTTAATTTAAATACTTAAATGTTTAATTTTAATTAATTTCACTTATAATCCCAGAATTCAAAAGATAGAGAATTTCTACTCTTCTCCGATTTCGATTGACGTTGCAGGGTTCATCTTTAGAGATGTCGAACACATTCATCGATGCTGAAACCAACCCCTGCAACGGCGGTGGTAAAATAAAGAAAAAGATGGAGAAATTCGCCACATACGGCTTTTCTCTAAAGCCCATAATTCTAAATCTGGCCGTGAAAGCCTGTGAAAATGCATATTATATGCTTATCATCATGCCATGCCTGCTCCCCAAACTGTTATATATGGTCGTCACAAACTGCCGCCATAAAGCAGTTTAAGAATTGGATAATATACGAGTACTGTAAAATACGCCTCGATAACAGATTCGTCAATATAACTTCTTAACCTAGTACTCGATATATGCCGTGTAATTTGTATGTGTATTCCATCGAGCCGTAATATAAAGATTTAAAAACTGCGCTATTTCGCACTGTCAAAACCTTAAAATTACATGATTTTTTTCATTGTTTGCAGCATTCACTTCGAGATCCATTATAATTAATTAACATTTATTTATTTACATTGTTTTTACATGGATCACGTAAGATATGGCCTATGTTTAGAAGTCAACTTGTCTGTTAAACAGAGGTCATATCTTACGTGATCCATGGAAAAACAAGGTAAATAAATGAGTATTTGTATGTTTAATTAATGCTTACTGTCTTCAGAACAGGATCAAAGTATCAACACAGGCAATTCCGTAAGGTGGACAATTTTTTTTTTAAATGATTTATAAATAAATAATTACTTCGTTTCTTCATCGTTTTACGAGCGCATTGTGATCAGTTCATTAAGTGTCTAATTAATTAGTGACGTTATGTGAAAGAACCTCCGACGCTTGAGATAACACAGGTGATATCCTGTGGCGGCAATCTGCTCTCCCGTTTACCTCTCGGCCATTTCAAAAACTGATTGGAATTTAATTGAGAGCGACCGGCGGTCATTATGTCAGGTGGAAAACGAATGACAGCAATTTGCCCGGCAACACGTCCCCGCTGGTACTGCACGGTCCAACACAATTTACTAACCCGTTTTTTCCTCGGGCCCCGTTTGTCGCGGCCACCCGATACCAAAGCATAAATTTGCATTTTATTGAAACGTTCCGACACGTGGAGACGATTAACACTATAAGCCCTGATGATATCTTGCACAAGCAACCTGGTCGATTTGAACTTCCTTGCATGTGTTTTTTTTTATGTAAACACATACAGGAGAATACCGACAGGTGGTATATATAATCGTATAGGAAACAACAGGATCAGATCCTGTCTGCCCAGAAGTGGGCGACGTTGATGGAGTTACTCCCGGTCATCATCAGGTCTTTCTGGGTGCAGCTATTATATTATACACAGCGCACACTCTAGAAGGTGTGACAGGGTCTGCTCCACGCCGCAGTCACATTCAGTCGGTCCGCTGTAAAACTGCCAGGCTGGCAGACAGGTGGTGATAGTGATGCTGAAGTCTCATATGTGGATTCTATGATGCTTTACAAGTTACATATATCTCCGCTGCATGTAGAGTTTTGATTCGCCAACATCATATACTACAGCCCGAGATTCACGCTTCATCCTTATTATTACAGTAATTCAATATGAATGGGTGGTATTCATCTACCATCAATTTTGATTAATAGGATATGACTGGTATTTTACGTGGGAGGGATCAAATTAACACCAATCGGAGTTAGTTATGGAGCTTAGAAATTTATTAAAAAACTTTCTTTAACCACTAGGCTATTACCGCCGGCAAATGTGTATGCGTGTTACTTGCACCAGCGTATTATTCATTTTTCAAGTACGAGTATATTCGTCAAAACACTCTTTATATTGATGTTGTTTTTTGTCTTTCCATATTTGGAAAATATGATCACCACGATTTACCGTCATTCAATTATACCAGTTGTTATTGTCCAATGTACATGCCTTTTCCAAAGAGGCAGCATAACAGAAAGCCCAATAATTTATGAAATCGAAGAACTACGAAACGTGGGACTCAACGTGTTAAAAAATAACGTCAACTTGTCCGACTTGTCGTCTATTTGGATTGACCATTATTTGTATTGGCGGAAGTTCAATTAGAAACTGACTGGCAATTTAATTAGTCTCTATTTTGTAGGCTTGACAAATGCATTTTTAATAGACTTGCGCTGTAAAACGATTTATGGGTCTTTAATGCACTATTTGTTTGTTTTTTACTACACTTTTCCTGTCATATAATGGATTAAATCACTTGCATGTAAAATAAGCAACAAGTTTATGAGTACTTTACTCAATGCACATACTGCATTGAAAACAGAGCTACATTGTTTTAACAAGCAAACCGCATTTAGTATAGTCAGTCAATCGCATAATGAGCATTTTATTAAATTATTCGCTTATCGAATATATTTTTTTTGCATAAGCAAAATTTGAATTAATGAATTGTGTCAAAACTTTTCTATAATAAGGTATGTGAACGCATAATCAGTTGATCACACGTATATTCTAATGTGAACTTGCAAAAGCTTAAGCCAAATACGCAATAAGAAGGCAATATTAAAATAAAAACGTCTATAACTAGTGCTATATATATATAATCGTGTCGGAAACAACGGGGTCAGATCCTGTCTGCCGTCGATGGCATTACTCCCGGCCATTATCAGGTCTTCCTGGCAGCTACTCGGACACAGCTCACACTCCAGGTGGGCAGGGTCTGCTCCATGCCGCAGCACATTCAGCCGGTCCGCTGTAAAACTGCTAGGCTTTCTTTTATGTCCTCGTCTTGTGAACTATTGCTATGTATAATATGTACTCGTAAATACGATTCTAACAAAGATTTTGCTTGGTAAGAGGGGTTCTGATATATCATGTTTCACTTTGTATATATTTATGTATAACAATATTGAAAGTTGTAAAACAATTAATTTAATGCTTGTTTTATAATTCTATGAGAATATAAGTCTGAATACTTTTTTTATAAATTTTATAAGAAGAAAACTCATAAAAAGTTTTGTATTATTATCTTTTATTTTTCATGCAATCTACGCCTTACCAGATATGTAATTTGAACCATTTATCAAAAAAAAGAAGCAAAAATAGATTTCTGTTATAGGTTTTACCTTGTTTTAACTGGTAACTGGTACAACGCTGCATGGTTACCAAACTTAATTGGTTATCCTAAATAACATGCCCGACATCAAATACTTATGCCAATACCTAAAAACGTTAACGATATCTATTCCGTGAAATCTGACTACGTCATTTATATTCTTGTATATTTTGTTTTCGATATATTACGAAATACGTTAGTCACTTCCATTGTAAAGCATACTTTCATACTATTAATAAAGCCATCAAATAATTATCAACGTAATAATTTCACCGAATTACTGATGTGTCATCTGTACTGCACACAATAAATATTATCTTTTAACGAGATAATACAATAACAATTAATTTACGTGCGTTTTCACGTGCGCTGTTAGAGATTTCTGCATACCTGTACACAATTAGGATAAGTCATAAATTTAATAAACACACGCCAAGTCCTTTTTATGGCACCCATTTACTCTCTCCAACACCTCCATTATTTTTAGCCTCACATTATGAAGTTATCACCCGAAGCGCGACAAGTGCGAAATGTTTGCAGTCTTGACGACATGACATCCGAACATTTTAGTGGGTCGTTAATTTCAAGTGGATTTGCGATCCTCAACCTTAGAGTTACGTTTAATTCCGTAGCCAAAACACGACTCAGAGCTTTTGGATATACGAGTTTTTAACCTAGCGATGTGTTGTACTTATATATCATTGATTGAACCAAACAGCAAATAAAAACAAATTGATAAATCAAATATTAAAAATGAAAATTATCTGTAATAAAATTGAAAAAAAAATCATAATATTTCTCAACGGATAACACCAGTTCAATTAAGTTGATAGATATTTGTTTGCACTGAAACGTTGATTTTTAAAGCCCATCATGAGTTCTATGATGTTTGACATTTTTATGTATTGCTAAGCACTGCGTGTGAAGTGTAACGTTTTTAGTCTACAGCACGGTATATTCACATCATCCATTATTACGGAGACTCACTATGAATGATTGGTGTCAAAGGGAAAACTTTTGATTACCATCAATTTTGTTGAATACGCTATGACAGATGTTTTACACATGATCAATTTCACACCAATCCTGGCTGGTCCAGCCAAAAGCTGGTTTAAATACGACTCATCGTATATAGCTTAATAATTGCTTAAATTTCATGTTTATTTTAAGCTTCATATTAAAAGGTCCGCCATCTAACGTTTTTTTTCAACTAGTACTTATTTCGTGAATGGTAACACTTAGCTCATGTCTGATTTGACAGATAATTAGTTTTATCCTTCCGCTAAACGAATATGGTTGTGTATACGCTTGAACAACGCTGAGAAATATTGCGACATTACTTTGAAAATCATGTTATTGTCCGCCATCTAACGTTTTTTTCAACTAGTGCTTATTTCGTGATTGGTAACACTTAGCTCATGTCTGATTTGACAGATAATTAGCTTAATCCTTCCGCTGAACGAATATGGTTGTGTATACGCTTGAACAATGCTGGGAAATATTGCGACATTACTTTGAAAATCAGGCCATTTTTCTTCGAAAATGAGCAAGGAGTGGCCGTTTACTATATGAGTCACGAGGGATAGAACGGACTATCTAATTCATACCTGCTATCCAATGTAGTGAATTAGAAGAGCATAAAACAATCAGTAATAAATATATATATAAACGTTTGACTTACCATCTGACAATAACATATACAGGTGCCTGTATGCACGAGCTGATATCATGTCTTGTAAAAATTAAAGTACATTGGTATGGAAGAAATTGAAGCTCACCACACTGCCTTATATAAAAATATTTTTTATATGCCCTTTCACCGCTATTTTGACCACTCCTACATTTGTAATGTAGATTTTATACACTTTGCTTGATGTTAATTAACAAAATAATAATTTAATTAATTTTTCATCGCCATTAATTAATATTTTACTTTCATATATTTTTTCTTAAATCATTTGTCTAGTATTAAAAGTACAAGAATATATACTACACAAAGTATCATTTTTTGTAATTAATGATTAAGAAATGTTTTATTGCGTTATTTAATTTCAAACCAACGAGCGGATTTTAATCTTGCGCTTTATGAGCGTTTTGCGTGTTTTAATATTTAAAGTATTATATTTTGTATTATTAATTACATTCTGTAAAACGAAGAGAGAATAATAAGCGTACAGTGTACTCATACATATACATGTACGCTGTAATTGCGTTTCATAGAAAACGTATTGTGTGATATGGGTATTATGTTAATTGAAGAAAATTCAATTTCGTGGTCTTGGGAAGGTCATATAGAGGTCATCAGGGCAATTTTTAATTTTTTTTATGTAAACACAAAGAGGAGAATACCGACAGATGATGATAGTAATTCTGAAGTATCATCTGTGGAATTCTATGACGCTTATATGGTGCATATGGCTTAGCGCTGCACGTGGAGTGTTGATCCTCCAAAGTACTACCAAAAGACTATAGCCCGAGATTCACGCATCATCCTTATTATTATAGGCATTTACTATGAATAAGTGGTCTTCACAGGACGACTTTCGTCTACCACCAACTTTAATTAATAGGCTATGACTGGCATTTACGGGTGAAGGATAAAATTCACACCAACGGGGTATTTTAGAGCCCAGAAATCGTTTTTTTTTTTTAATTTAATATTTATCGGCGATTGAACTCACGACCTTTGTATTGCAAAGCAAACGCATTGACCATTGAGCTGTACCCGCCGGCAGATAACATTAAAATAATAATGTTTTCAAATCAGATTTTCTCGATATTTTTTTTAGTTTAAAATTATATTATTTTGTTATTTTTATAATGCGTATAGTAAAATGAATGTTTCAAGATAGGCTCGTGATCAATACATTATAATTAATTTTAAACGATCTTGTGGTTTGTGACTGTCAATAATGTTAAGGCTTTTAGTTGACATCCTTTCTGCGGTCTAGTACCGTTCGAAACGCTTCTGTGATTGATAATCCAGTTGCAGTCCCAACGAGGTCACTCCATCTGACAGGAATCCGTCTCTTTCCTTCGAAACCTCCAGCGAACACATTCTTCTTCAGACACGTACGTGTACTTACATGTCCATTCCACATCTGGAACATATGGTCACTACTAATTGCCGGCACTGTCAATTCCTTGTCCTGAGATTTCTCTTCACTTTTTAAATAAAAAATGCTTTTCAAACAATGCCTTAGGTTTATAAATACTCCTAGTTTGCGTAAATTTTAACCCTCACACGTATAATGTCAGTCACAGTCTATAAATCAAAATTGGAGGTAGACGAAAATTGTGCCGTTCATAATGATTTCTCGTCAAAATGAATAGTGCATTAATGCCGGCACGTATCTAATGACATTGTCGTATAAACTCTTCAAATGTAGCACGTATTTATAAACATACACGTTGTGATTTCTCTTTAACCGTATGTCGAGATTTTCCTTTGTGTGTTTACTTAAAAATATATTTTTATGATTCCCTACGACATATTATGGGTCATTTGTTTTTCGTATTTTTGTTTAAGTAAATCGTCCTAGTTTGGTATGCTCGACGCTTCCTCGACGTTTCCTCGCCCATTTGTACTTAGAGGGTGGCTCAATCCAATCCATACCGAATTTGACGAGTTAAATCTAATCGAAATAGATTTGGGCTTTTTGTTAAGGAATTCACTTTAATAAATTTGAAATTTTACGCTCGGAAATAAATAAATATCCATAATAACATCTCGAGCAGATGGCGCCGGATTGCAAAACAGCTGAGAATTTTTCCTTAAATGCCTCGCAAAGGCGTTGCCGATACATTTGCTAAAGAAAAGCAATCTAAAGACCTTCCAAAGGTCTGAAATGGTGCAATGAAAAACTCACCCGGGCGTGGAGACGCCAAAAAAGGTCAACCCGAAGGAAAGCGTACAAGCTTACCCACTTACCCGGTCCTGCGGAGAAAATCTTGATAAGAAAATAATCCGTCGGCCGATTTGGACCATAAAATATTGAATGCCCTACTTCTAGACACTTTTTTTTTCTCTTTTGCGCCATTTTTACAAAATTATGCCGTACGTAACGTTTTTTGTTTCGTAAACGTTCATTGGTCTATTTTTCATCGATAAGATAAAACAGAAATTCTCGTGTATACTATACATATATGTTGTCCGGACAATTGACCAATTTTCACAGAATGATACTCAACAAATAACATTGTTAAACTTTATTAAGTTTGTACTCCCACTAAAGTTTTACATTATATTTAGCAGAAGTCTAGAAGGAAGAGCTGACATGAGATGGGGCGAGGACCATGCCGGCTGAGAGAATTTTATGGCTACAGTTTGTTACGACCATATGCTCCAATTGAGGATGTGGATATTAAAAAAAATGTTCTTTGTCCGCTGTTTTAGAAGTGTGCCCTTTTATTTTATTCCTATGTAATCGTTTAGTAAATATCCTGTCGGCCAAAAATATGCGTAGGTTAATTTATTTTCGTTAAATCACCATGAGCCATTTAATTATCAAAAGGATGTTTAAAAAATCAAGAAGTCACTGACTCAATTCATTTTTTTTTTTTTTTAATAACATTACAAAATATTCATATTTGAATCAATTATTAAAGTAATTACAAGTGTGGTATTGTAAATGTATTGACTTATTTAGTGTCAATGACCTCACACTCAGAACTAGTGTCGGGATACTCACGCAAATAGTTGGACTTGCAACAGCAAAAACCATGTCATAAGTATATCATGTTTGACACACAAATAACCCGGCATTATTCTTTTCGTATCAGTCAACACCAGCACTGAATCTGAAGCAATGTATCTGACAAAACCCTTACAGCAATGTAAAAAAAGTCTCCATTTAGCTCTATATTTTCTAGCTAGGAGTTGAATGTTTGCCGGCGCATATAACTCAATGGTCAAAGCGTTTGCTTTGCAAGTCAAAGGTCGTGGGTTCAATTCCCGACGGAGATTAAATTAATATAAAAAAGGATTTTTAATCGATTTCTGAGCTCTAAAATACCCCGGTTGGTGTGAATTTGATCCCTCACCCGTAAAATGCCAGTCATAGCCTATTAATTATTATATTGGTGGTAAACGAAAGTCGTCCCGTGAAGACCACCCATTCATAGTAAATTCCTGTAATAATAAGGATGATGCGTGAATCTCGTGCTGTAGTCTATGACGTTGGCGGATCAACACTCCACATGCACCGCTTAGCCACATGCACTATGGTAAGCGTCATAGAATTCCACAGATGAGATTTCAGAATTACTATCACCATCTGTCGGTATTCTCCTGTATGTGTTTACATAAAAAAATACATACTCGTACATATTGTTGACGTCTCTAAAACCTAAGCATATGCTTTCTCGACCAAAAAGACTCGTTTGGATCAACGGTTCTAACTCTTCATTACATGTCCATATGCTCCAGCTCCAGATTGGGAGCGATTACGAATGAAGTAAAGATCCTTATATTACTATTTACGAGTATTATTTACACGAAGTAAACTAATGTATCTTCTGTCCAGGAACATATCAGATTTAACTCTAACTATCTCGTGATTCCTAAGCTAGTTTCACATTTGTTTATTAAAACTCTCCCAGTAAGAGAGCCGAGTCCTATTATTGATGAGCTCCCATACAAATGAGGCAGGTTCTCATGGGACCCTTGGAGTATATGCGCCCTAGGAAGGCATTCACCGTAATTAACGTTCAAATATTTATATTACCTACCCGTAAATTTATTTATCACAATATTATGGTAAGAAGATAAGTATTTATATTTGATATATTTAACTTATCATATATTATACTATGGCTTCAATACTGTAGGCTTTGTATTGTATGCAAAAAATCGATTGAGAAAAGGTATCACCATTTTTTTAAACATAAAGATTAATATCATTTCACTGTATCCTAATGTGGTATAAAGATACGAGTATTTGCTTTTAAAATATACATTAAAAAAGCTCATTTAAATGTGTTAAATTTAAAATCATGTCTACTTTGAGATGACGGTTACCGATGAGCATTCTATCCGACAATTTATTTTACAATATTAATAGGCGCACTTAGCAGAAGCGGTAATTTCAAAATATTTTTGATTTTTTTATATTATAATTATTTTTATATTACAGGGGGTTTGAGACTTAAACAAGGTTAAGAACAATCGCTTTGTAATATCTTAAAATGGAAAACGTCATAGATTCTATCAATGAAATCTGTTAATAACCCTCTGGCTGTATACTCCTGCATGTATTCTTTAATATTTCTCAGTCACAGTCAATCGCTGTTCAAATAATAAAATTAGTTTTTATTGTTAAATACATGGCTTTTATAAAATATCTTGTTTTTCAAGTAAAATTACTTTATTCTGGCAATATCTGATAATGATAATTCATATAATTAATTACGTATTTTACATAATTCAACGAGGAAATAATTTTGACCGGTCACTTTTAAATAAATATTTTCATGTTACTTTAAAAAATACTGCTTAATTAGTTAAAGCTAAAGGTACTTAAATACCAGTTAAACTTGTCTGACTGCAAATTACACGTAAGAAAATGTAAATACGCAGGTACATCGATGCTGAATCTGTCGCATGTAATTAGCGAAAACGACATTATTTATGAAATATTATCAACTCACATCTCAATTAATCATGGATTTTATTACACATAACCAGTTCTTTAGTAAATAAGTGCTTATATTTCATTAGTTGTCTTAAATTATTTTCAATAGTGTACGTTCCAATATTAAAGAATGACAGGTAGTTTGAAAGTTTCTACGTTTGATTTTTTTTCGTAATTTCAGGCGTATAATTTTACTGTACTTGTGGTTTTTTAGATTATAAATCATCCATGGTATTATTTTGTAAATTAATTTAAAAACATTAATATCTCATCAAAAGAATATGCTATAGGTATTCATGCATTTATTTATCAGCTAAATAGACCTTAAAAACTATGCATAATTTGTTTTATACTGAAAACCTAGACTTTTCCATGTTTATTTCACGTTTACTAGAACTGGACATCTTTGTTACATTTAACGATGTATTTTTCTTTTAGAAGATATGAAAATATTTATTTCTTATTATTTAAATATTATAACCTTAAAATGAGCTTTTTACCGGTATTTTTTCACATTTGAAATTCATTGATATGTGTTTTTTACACTATTCATTTTAATATTTTTATTATAACAAAAAATTACATAAATTATAGTAATCATCTTAGTAATTATTATATTAAATATATTATATAATTAGTGTGTTTTTGTTTCTTCGAATAAAAAACATCTATTGAGTTATAACTAAACCAACGAGTATACATCGTATTTATATATTTTTTGCATATTTTTTCTTAGTGATTATGGATGGCTCTCTGGGTGTTCTAACGTTCAAATTAAATAATAATAATGTGTTAAATTGCACAGCAAATGGTTAAGCACGACGTAATTTATAGTCACGTTATTTCCACCATACAAGTATTGCCAGTCGTAAATATTGAGAATTTATTTCATAAATCAAAATTAATTGTCCTTCGAGTATGATGAGTTCGGGTTGATCTTTATAAACAAAAAATATGTTTTTTTGTTAAAATACATATATTGTAACAAGAAAAAACCTGTTGTTAATGGCAATAATATTATATTATTGTCACCTTATGTGTATATAAAAATAATGTTGTATGGTTTTATGTTTTGTGTCTCTTTTTCATTATTAAGTCAACTTATAAGTAACATGTAATTATTAATATGGTTCCCATGCCCTGGGAGCTTCCATTTAATCATCCAATTTCCTTTATAATGCTGCCTAATCAAATAACCCAAAATATGCCCAGCAAACGTTTTATCAAGTCGCCTATCTCCTGCCTTAGAGTTCTTAGAGAACCATGTATACCTTATTTACTATACACTATATCTGCTCCATATTTGAAACGTATGGACACCTCAAATTGCCGTTTCACAGTTCTGTAAACTCAAATTGTCTTACACTTCCCTAAACACATGTATTCCGAAAGTCTTTCGGGTAAGAGCCCGGAAACTTGCATAGAATGCAGCGGTAGTACTAGATAAAATATTTCGGTGTTTTATAATCAAAGGTTTTAAGAAAATCGTTTGACTTGACCCGACGCTCCCGACGCCTAAAAACATTGTTTTACTGTTCTTAAGGGATTCCTCAACCCTAAATACACCTTATCTTTGAACTAACTTTCACTCGACAGTAACTACAAGACGTAGATGAAACATGTCATCACCCAATAAATATTATTATGGAATAAATTGTAAAAAAATGTATTTATATCTGAAATACGTATCGTTCTTAAAAAATTAAAAATAATCAACTGAATTTTAAACTAAGTAGATCAATAGTTGATACCTTGTTTTACTAACTTGTTAAACCGTATTTGAGATTTAAAATTACATCATAAACCAGCGAAATATTTAATTTTAGAAATTATATTTGACTTTTACTACATTGATATTGTGATACCGTGTACTTACTCTTGGAGGTAGGTATGCGACCGAGGCGGCGCATTAATACCCCTGTTTACTATTATTACAGCAAATAGAACAATCGTACTGAAATTACTGTCGGCTCTCGGCGAAGTCGTCGTAACTTTTGCGAATAATTTAAATTGTCGCGCGTTTTCCCAGACAATCGCCGAACGCGTTCTCCGGGGAAAACGTGACGAGATACGCCAACGCACCTGGAGAGTTAGATGCCAGGTACTAACGCGGACCACCACCCACCAACGAGGACTGCTTGAAAAGTTTACAAAAATAATTTTTATGTAAACACATACAGTTTATTAAAAAGCTTATCTCTTTTCCGTTCCTGTATGTGAGTCATCGACTGTGACCCTTCGTTGGACGCTCGCAAAATGGCTAATTTTTTTGCTAAGTGTCTGAAGGCCTTCTCGTGACTGATGCTTCTAACGCGACTAATTCAGCTGTCAACAATCTTCAAACTATCGGTGTTAAAGTTAATATATTCTATATATACACACAGATACAAGATATCGAAATACGATATAAGATAAAACTCACCTACGGATATTATGACTCTGGCCATTGTAAGCGCTGTATGCAAAGTGTTGGTCCGCCAGTGTCATTTGACTACGAACTGTTATTCAAGCATTGTACACTATTACGGGGAGTGTCTATAGATTCGTCTTCCAATTATAAGTAAAATAATTGAACTGCTTTTTTACGGGTGAGGATTCAATTTCACGCCAAGCAAGTGTGTATAGAGGTAAAAAAACATTTAAAAAATATATTCGTTTATCAGATTATTTGAGGATCAAACCTATGAACTCCAGCTTGGTAAGCAAGCCTTAACTGCCGGGAAAAAAAATAATATCAATGCAATAAAATCATTTGATTTCAATACATAACATATAAACTAATTGTGGTAACTCCACAATTCATTTGGTGCTTATCTGAAAGTGATAAAAAAAGACTAGAGGCCTTTGAGATGTGGTCGTACAGAAGAATTCTCGGAATTTCCTGGAGAGACCACGTCACGAACAATGAGGTTCTCAGAATAATCAAGGAAGATAGTCAACTAATAAGAACCATCTCAGAGAGGCGAGCCCGATGGATTGGTCACATCATGCGCCACGATGGTCTTCTTCACGATATTGTGGAGGGGATGGTTGAGGGTAGAAACTGTAGAGGGCGCCCAAGACGGGAGTATTTTCAGCAAGTATTCGAGGACATGAATTGTAGTGCTTATGCTGAGCTGAAAAGGGTTGCGGAGGACCGAGATGAATGGAGATCGAGATGCAAGATTCTGTTGCTGCAAACCAATCCACCGGATTGATACTACGAAGAAGACCTCCACATAGGTAAACTTATCAAATAGTCCTTATACATAAGACTTTTATACATCTGTTCAGAAAGTGTACAACCTCGACTAGAACGTACTTGAAGGCGGAAAAAATAATACTTGCAGCTTTGAACTTATGACGCAAGTCTTTCATCGTGCAAACCTTCAGCAAATTAAACGTATTGTTGTACAATTCTGTTCTAAACCGTGTTCACTGATCATTCGAGATTTCTCAATAATTTTGCACTGTTTTTTATGTAAATTCTTAAGCTGTAGATCCAATTTAAAGCACACCCACCACATCTACTTATTACATATATATATTAGATGCTAGGTGTAATATTCACCCAGGTGTGTAATTTTAGACAATAACTGGTTTGTATTGAACTGTACCTTTGAAATTATTAAGCCAGTCTACAAAAAATAAGTAAACGTTGTACAGCGATTCTGATATTGATTTCCCAATTATTTTGTATATTATATTTATGCAGAGTTGGGCAATCGTCTATAATAAAGTTATCTTTTTGGTTAGTTAATCTAATATAAATAGTATAAACAGAGTTAAAATAAAAAATAAATAGTCCCCCAATCGGATCTCCGGGTGGGGACTGCTCGAGACAAAACAACCAAGACAAATAAGAAAAACCTTCAGCCAACAAGATATGCCACCTGGAATGTTCGAACATTACTGCAGAACGGCGCCCAAGACGGGAGTATTTGCAGCAAGTATTCGAGGACATGAACTGTAGCGCTTATGCTGAGCTGAAAAGGGTTGCGGAGGACCGAGAGGAATGGAGATCGAGATGCAAGATTCTGTTGCTGCAAACCAATCCACCGGATTGATACCACGAAGAAGAAACAGAGTTCTTACTTTAAATTGAATTTAACTTTTTACTAAATAAAAATCTATGAAAATCTAGGACTAATGTGGATCAAAAATATTGATATGTTAAAATATTAAATCAAAAAAAAAACGACTCATTGATTTACAAAAAACTTTATTGTAACAACTTAACGATGTTTAATTCTCCCGTACTTTGTGCACAACTTTGCATAATCGTATATTGATTTATTAATTGTTTAAACATATTGGTCGTTGATAAAATGTATTTTTCACTTTTTAATATAAAATTCTACATATGAATCACGTTAAGCATAATGTAAATATAAATTACGGTTTCCTATCCACAGAATGGTTTGTATTTTTTTATTTGCAAAAAAATGTTTGGAATAAAATGACTGAAGATGCTTTCAGTGAGTGCGAAATCGCATTCTTTATTTCAGTGATTCAGAGTTAGTCAACGTGATCCACATTAATATAATGTAAAAATTCTTATATACATAGCATGTATTTACGTTTATAATATTATGAAGAGTAATATTGTCTTTATTCAGCTACTGCGTGACCATCTCTTACATTATGATTTAGTTCTAGATAAAAATATACATGTGTTGTACTTCGTTTTAACTTGAGGTAGTCACACATCTCATCGCACCGTAGCTCCTGCTTTCCACTTCGTTGCTATTCCAACATTTAATGTTCAGATCCATCATCGATTAGACACACATGAGCTTCGAATTTAAATGAGGCGAGTTCGGCCTCGAGCTTTTTGCCAAAATGAACCTGACTTAACTCAACTGAACTTAGCTTAAGTTAACTTGGCTGCTACCGAGGCACATCAGGCGGCCCACGAATTAATGCTTCACGCTGAATCTGCCTAATTAAAACGGACTGAAACATCCAAAGAACAATGTAATTAGTGCGTCAGCGTTATCTGTGAGTGCGGCTTTGTAATGTAACAACCGTGGATAATGTCGGTCATGAAAAAGAGCTAGGCTGGCATAATGAGATTATCGTTGATTATTACGAATTAATTTATGTTTTTATCACGTTTAAAGTATTTTTGACGTAACACTTGTTTGTCCACAATTTGTCGAAAAATTCATAGTTTAATATTATGTGCATTCCACACATTATTTGATATGAAAATGTCAGCTGATATTTGTTACTTAAGTGTTTTAGTTCCAAGACAAGTTAGGAAGTACAGTCAAATCTCTTTTAATACGCTTCCCCCGAATGACACAATTGGTTCAGTTTTGAATTTTCTACGAAAATAAGCCAAAATCATATTTTGTATGAGATTGTCACCCCGAACTACACAACTAGCGAACAACACAGTCCCGAGTTTCGTGTTATTTGACGATTTACTGTAAGAAGTAAGCTAAATTGTAAAAAATAATTAAGGTTGGGATGTAGATTGCCATTCCATTTTTACAAACCTTTGTGTTTTTTATGTTTTGTATAATTAAATACAATGTATTGACTGAAAACTTTATCAATACATAAAAATCAAAACATGAAAAATATTTGTAGTTTACGTGGACTTTTTCAAGATTGACTGCGATTCAATTAAATTTAATCATTTTCTCAAATTAACGAAATTTCTTTTCTGTCAGTGTTTCGCAACTATTTTCTCTGACAATTAACGCTTTTATTATTGGTTAATGTATTTTCTCTTAACGGTCTTCCGCCAACGCAATAAATACTATATTTTCGTCCGCGTGATTCGGCCGCTTTGAAATAGATACAACGCGTGCATTGTTTACTCGCAAGTATTTTTTGGCTTGTTAGCCAATTTATTTGTTTACCAGAGAGCTGGAGCCCTTTCTAGTTTCTTGTTTGACAATTGACAAACAAACCTACGACATGTTGCAAGAAAGTGGCATGTGCTTTGTATACATACTAGTACATTATGTGAGCGGCGCATTCTTGGTCTTTGAATTGAGCTCCTAAGGATAGGACGGAAATTTGTGAACTTGGAATTTGCGCTATCATCTCATTTTAATTTGTTATAATTTTTAACATTGAAAAAAAAATCTTCGCCAATTTTACACACGGTCTTTCAAGACCGTGTATTAAATGATTCATCATTTAATTTTTTTCTTTTACGTTCCATATCTGTTCTACGAGTATCTGGAACATATATTCAGCACCGTCTTGCGCCACGCATTTATGTCATTACTCATTATTTATGCCTCGAACCAAGACATGACATCTCTGCACCCTAACTTTCATTTAGAAATATATTTGGGAAAAATTGTAATCACCAATCCTTGAACATAGACATAGGTTAGTTCACTTAGTCTTTTTTGTCGTTATTATCATGGTCACTGCCGTACTGAAGGCGAAAAATTAATTTCTCTGTACCCAACCACAACCGACACATACTGTGTCCGTCTCATATCTTGCTAAACATCCATACAGGGTTAATGTATATTGCGACCAACAACTAAATGCTTTCCAAATCCCTTTCTAAATGGCACTGGTAACTTCTGAAATGCTCTTCCAGTATGCGTTTCTTTCTTCATACAATATGAATCTCTCCAAAAAACATCCATACACACGATATTTTGCTAACTTAAATATAACACATATTTCCTGCATGCAGCGTCCAGCCGTCGTGGTTGAGTGTCATGAGGCTTACTGGTTTCAACAAGCTGTGCTCTCCAGTGTTCGTTTTCCAAACAAAAAACGGTTTCATCATCGCATCGATGGATATACTAAACATTACTTGAATAAACTTTAGACTTAGTCGACATTTAAATATATGGGTACAACAGTTATGGCATACCGTCTTTGTAGTCGAAATCTTGATGTTCCAACAAATGGCCGTAATTTGTCCCCGGGGTATTAGCGGCCGTTAGTGATTCAACGTCAAGGTGACATTGTTTATTTCAAACTGCGCATGTGTAATTGCTCGTTAACCGAAAACGGCATTTTGTTAAGTGTCTAGGTGATGCGTATTGATGAGACGACTGTCAAATGTTACGCACCTACAACGTCTGCAAAGGTGATCGTCCTTTGGGATTTGTTACGGGGAATGTCTCGTATAGATATCTATTTTAGAAGTGAAACATCTTTAAACACTGTAGGGTAAATAAACCTAAATGTGACTAAAAGTGAAACGCTTCCAGTTATAGCATGTCTAAGCTTATCCGCCACGTTTAGTGTGTTAATACGTAGCATGAAAAATGATCGGTTTTTAGTCATTCATCAATTATTATTATTATTGTTATATTAGTATTTGTATAGCGCTCTTTTATGACCGAATGATCATTCCAAAAGCGCTTCTTTGCCTCTCTGAGTAAAAAGGTGGGTCTTGAGTCTGCTTCTGAAGGATGCCTCCGCTTTAAGCTCTCTTATGCTTTCCGGTAGTGAGTTCCAGGCCATTGGTGCAGCGTAGCTGAAAGCCCGATTGCCAAAGACCGTGCTAGGACTACCTCCCGTCAGCTGCAGGGTGCTTCTATTTGCTCTAGCCGATCTGAGTGTCTCTCCACGCGCGCTTATTTCTGAAGGCTTGATAAGTTCTGTCAGATAGCCCGGTGCAGTTCCGTTGAGTGCCTTGTAAGCTAAGAGGCATAATTTATACTGGATTCTAGCCGAAACTCTCAACCAGTGCAGTCGGTGTAGTATTGTAGTAATGTGACAGAATTTGGGCGCGTTGTAGACTTGTCGTGCCGCTGCGTTTTGTAACGACTGCAATCGATTTAATTGTTTGGCTGGCTGGCCTACGTGCAGTGCGTTGCAGTAGTCCATTTTGGAGACTATAAACGCATTTACCAAACTCTTTGTAGCGTCTCTGGGTAAGCATCTTTTTACCGACCGTATCTGCCGCAGGTTAATCAAGCCTCGAGCTTTCGGCGTCTTTAAAGAGAATTTAATGTACTAGTCGGAAGTTCATGATTTTGATTTGATCTGGAATAAGGCGATGATTATGGAAGCTAACTGTTTCAAATTTCTGAATATTGTGACGAAAATATGCTTCTTAGACGATTATGTAGTGAATATAAGGGATAGTAAAACAAATATTCCTTCAAACGAGTATATCGTTCAATCGATTGCAATGTAACTTACAACATTTATTTCATACGAATATATGCCCGCAAAAGTTTCTGTATAGTATCTTTCAAAATCTTTAACATGCCGGATACAGCTAGTACTAAAAATAATACATTTTACTTACACCCTGTATTCAATATTATCTGCTGTATTTACCAAACAAGTTATTCTCATATAATCTGGTTATTTATAAGATCTTATAATAGAGTATAGTTGTTAGTGCGGAAGCTCTGTTCAGGTAACTAAACACCAAACAATTAAGTTAATAACATTGGGCATATTACTTCGATATCGACTAAGAGATTTTCTGATAGCTTTCCATACGACTAACAATGATTAATAAGCAATAATTGAATGTTAATTGCACAAATAATAATATTGATTTATAATAATTCCATTAAAGAAATTATATTTAATGTTAATAAAGTAAAAACCTTATTTTTTAGATTAAACTTCCTAGTACCAATCAACCGTATTGATACTAGGAAGAAGAAGGATACCTAGAATATTTCTAATACCAAAATATATTTTTTATGAAAAAGGCTCTTCTTAGTAGATTCTTTATATGTTTAATCATTTTACTATGTCAATATAGCGTGCGTTTATGTTAATATTATAAAAAATACTTAATCGGGTAAAAGCATGTGTTTACTAGATATTTTTGTCAGTAAATATATACCTTTGTATTTTTAGCATCCAGTGTCATGTCTAGTAAATAAATTACACTATAATTGAAATAATTAGGCTGTACAGCCGGTGACTTGCGTTTCAACATCGTGGCTTTTGTTTCATTAGATACACTAAACCGACGCAATTAACGACTCAATTCCCATTTCGTTTGAATAGATTACCCGGAGCAAAGACCAAGAACCTACGATTCCGTGTGGTTGCTCTTTAGTTGCCTACATCTCTAGCCCACAGCCTCTCAAATGTCATAGACTTTCTCTATCGTACAGAACACCATTGAACAATTGAATATCACTTAAATACAATTAATAATTTCTATTATTGTATTTTAAAATAATTTAAAGCGCATTCATCGAACAATGCATCGATTGTTTCGTGAACCGCATAAAGACGGACGCTTTTAATGATTACTTTTATATTATATCGTTTAGAAATAATGCCAAGAACTTTTTGTTACGTCATCGTTTTTTAGTTAAGGCGTGGTCAGCGGTATCATCGATTGCTTATAGTTCAATACACGTATTGTTATTTACCATTTATAAAATAATTTAAAAATTAACCTATATATGGTCACTTAATGCAACTACAAGGTGTGTGTGTCAATAAAATATATTTTTCATCTATATATGTCTAATTATTAAACGACAAATCCGTGTTATCTGTAAACACGGCAGTCGCCTTTGGGATGATATACCCCAAAATACCTGTTACATTTACTTGATACGGTTAAAAAAAGCCTTTTAGATATAATTAACTCACAAAAGAGCAATCCATCTGATAAATTATGGCACTTACGTTTTACCTGCAATTGATTGAACACAGATGAGATTGGCTCACTTAGTCTTTTCTACCCTTAATACCACGGTTGTTGCTCCTCTAAATTGAATGATTAAATTCCTCCTGCAATCACACACAAGCGTCTTAAACTTGATGCACATCCATTCATGGTTAATAAGTGTTGACCAAGAACTGTGAGTTTCCAAAGTTCCTTCCTAAATGTCACCGGTAAGCTCTAAAATTCTCTTACATTGGCTATGTTTTCTTTTTCATACAATCTGGATCTCTTCATGAAACACATAAATATACACTTGCAATCTCGCCAAACCACACACAAATACAAATGCAATACACGTTTGATGTATACAGCATCCAAAAATCCTGGATGAATGTCATAGAATACACTGATCTTGACCGGTTGTGTTCTCTTCTGCTTCTGATTGCGTAAAATAAGAGCTTCCACAAATTGTGTTGGTCCTCTAGTGTAGATTTTGAATTTCATAAATTGTATGCAATTGAACGAGAACAGCTTTCACAGTGTGTTATTGTCCTTATGATATTTTATTACTTGTTAGTTAACCAAAAATTACTGTTGGATCTCATAACTGGACAAATTTGAACTCTATATTGAGTTAACAACATCTGTGAAGTATAGATATTACTAAATTGTTTTTATTTATTCTTCCTTGCATCTCTTGGTACTATTGCAATGTTGAAGATGTACTTGTTCCGTTACTTTGTTGCACTAAGTGCTGAGTGATTAATTAAATGTATTTTGTCATGACTTAACACTCGCCTTAGATGGAGCCATATGATGTGCAGAATGTAAAAGTTAACGGGAAAACACAGCGTTAAATAACTCCTCAGTAAGTTAACACTGTGATTATAATTCGTAGAGAAATATGAAGCAATGAAAGATATGAAATATAGAGAAACATAACATATTGAACATAAATTTGTTACATTGTTTGGAAAGTAATTGTTTCTAACACAGTACATAATTGTATTTTTCACAGTCAATTGCCACTTAGTCGGCTTAGTCGTCATTTTACATGCTATATCCCGAGACAACTTTGCTTCAAGAAGTGGACGTTGGAACTTATTTTGTCCCCTACAACCTACACTGTATAAGCTCGGGGACTTAAATTGATGACAGCCTTTGTATCCAAGACATATTTTAGGTTATTTTTTGGTCAATTTTTTTGAGCAAACTGCTTGATTAAAGCGACCTTCTCCTCCATTTTGTTGTAAGAAACGACAACTCTAACAACGACAGGTTCTATGTCACCTGCCTTAACCAATCCAAGTTTTGGTATACGTCCAATGTTGCTCAACTTATTTAATCTAACGTGAAGATCGCTTATAATGTGTTATTGTCGTTGGTTTTGGTATGATCGCCTTAAATTTTTGTGATCCTTAGATTCCTTCAATATCCTTCATGTACTTTTGTGTAATATCCTACAGTTGTCCAATAGACAAAACAGAAACTGAGTGGGATGACATTTAATAAAATGAAAGATTATATAGAATTTATTATTATATTATAATATTTCACATTTTTACGTTCAGTAGCCATTATCGAGTAGATTACAAATTTAAGTGAAATAATTTGGAAATTCTATTGAGGATGAAACTGCGGTCTTCCAACAAGTGATTAAACAGTGTTCAGTGCGATCCATGTTAAAAAAAAGGTACTAAATATTTATCTATGAGATAAGTTCTTCGGACGTCGCATGTAAAATATAAACTACTTATAGTTAGTTATATGTTTGCTTATAACATAATCCTAAAGATTTCCGTGGCGGTTATCTTTTAATTTTATCAACGTGAGCTCATAGAACGTGCGATATCGCCGTAATAGTAATATACCTTCTACGTGATAAGCTGAAATTCAGTAAACGCCACACGTCCTATCCTTCTCGCGAGTAACGATTTTGCGCCCGCGGCTGGGCATTTGCGTCAGGCCTCTCAGGGTAGGGACGCCTGGCCAAACCGGGTCGACCCGGGCCCGGCCCGAACCGACTCTTTCCCATACATTGCACGGAATCTTTCGTTCAACATTAGTATGGACGCGCGAACCTTTCTATGCTGAATTTTAACAAAAATATTTTCACTACGAATTCTAACATTCAATACGTTTTGGTTTTTGTATCTATTAACTAAAGCTGCTTTTTTTTAGCAAATCGAGATTTTATTGTCTTGAAAGGCCGTCGGAAATTACACTTTAAATGATCGTAATGGAACTCGTAGAAGAAAAAGTGATATATTGTAGTTCGAAGCACAGAGGAGGACATAATAAAGAAGTTTTTTTTTTCTAATTTATTTATTTATATTTCTTCCAGAAACATTACAACTATAAATATTTAATGAGATTCTGAAATAGGATATAATGGAAACAATTTATGAAATAATACAATAATTTAAAAAGTCCCGGAGCTCGCTCAACAGAAGACTCCACGAAATTACTTTGATAAAGAAATTAGTGGAGCTCATGTCGAAACTGGGCTTCTCTCAAGTGGAATATATCAATATTCGAGGCGATATGGTTGAACAATCTGATCACTCTTCCAAGAGGCATAGTCTCTGGCTGGTTAGTATTATCTCTAGGAAGAACAAACAATCTGTGCCTCCTTATCCTTAAATAATTGTCAGGGACAATCAAACCAATTTCAAACAAAATATCAGGATTTCTGAACACGCCGTGCACTAGGCGAAAGAAATGTATACTCAAGCACACATCTCTTCTAGTTCTCAACTCATTGTATCCCAACATACCCCGTATCAAGTTAGATGGGTACAGCCACGGATAATATCCATACATCCTCATGTAAAAAACCTCAAAAATTTCTTCTGAACTCTCTCCAACATTAGGTCATATTTATACTCGTGGGGAGCGCAAATAATAGATCCGCTCTCAAGTATGCTACGAACCAATGAATTGTACAGTACGACCAGTACGTTAGTGCTCGAGAAAGTCCTGGCGCTACGCAGAACAAATCCCAACATATTCAGTGCCCTTCCACATACAGAGATCTACGTATCCTCTGGTGTAATGCTGGTCTATGGCGGGTAAAGTTTAGGAAGCAAAGATTATTGAGAGACTGAACTTTATACCGACTATTTGTAAACAACCATTTGCTATACCTTGTAATGCATATGAAACGATGTTGATGATATATAATATACTTATATTCTTCTTCTTATTTGATACAATATCTTAATCTGGAGCATTTGGTCACCACAAATGATGTTCTGTCAGCTAGTAAAATATTAAAATTTTCACGAATCAGCTCTACATCACTAAGCTCTACCTAATAAATTAAATGTATTTGTTCCTGACGGCCTTATAAATATATATGCCTGGAATGATAAATAAAAGGTAGCTGTAGTTTATGCTCTGCTTCGCCATCTGGAGCGCATATCTTAGTCAGGTCTATCGACGATGTTATATTATATTATTTAACCACGAAGTATAAGAGTTCATATATACGGTACACATAAATAACACATAAACAAAACACTTATTTATATTTTTATAATAGAGATATACACGTTTTTAAGATAGATATAATTTTTTTTTCAAGATTCCTGGCAAATTTATAAGTTAAGGAATATAGATTATAAAATATGACTCAAAATAGATGCCTTTTTTAGTTGTTCATATGCCCTAAATCAGGAGTAAATACTCGAATTCCATCGAGTAATTGACAAATGCTTTTTATAGACACTCTAACTAAGCACTAAAATAAATTATATAGTGACTAATATATCTAAGAAGACTGTTTTAATAATAATAAAAAACTAGTAAATTTTTGAAAGCTTGTCGATAAAATCTTGTCATATTACCAACTTGAGAATAAACCAAGAATATTGGGTGGCTACTTCAGATGCTCTATTTGATTATAAGAGAGCCTTCGGGGAAATATAAAAATGTGAAATATTCCCTCGGCCAAAATGGCTTCAAGTATATTTCGCAGAACATTTTTATTAAGGCAGTAAATTTTCTTTAAGCAACATTTATTAGAAATGTTCGTTATGAAAATCTCAAAGCGTTTCATAATAATTAATCTGGTGATTGTTGTTATTAATGTACCTACACACGCAATTTTAAACAGTATTGTGGAACGTTATTGTTTTGCTGAAAAGAAAATTATGATTTACTGCTTAAAATTGAAAACGATTTCTGAAACGAATAAGGTCTGAAAAAGTAATACGCAAAATTACAATTTATTACAAGGATTTTTCTCGTATAGTCAATATTTTTTCTCATATACTCATCCATATAATATTTTTTTATTTTTTTTGTATTTAATCAAATATAAAAAGATACATTTTTTACATAGTAATTTTCATTCCAATCTTTTTTTTTTCTTTTTTTTTTTTTACATTCGCTTACCACACCACTTAAAGATAAGATCTTGTGTGTTGCGTGGGATTCATCTATGTTATTTTACAGTTTTATATAATTATACAGAGTATTACATATTTATACATTTACATGATTTTGATATAAAACTAACATTATATGATTAAAGATTTAATATACTATATGTTGAGTTAAATTTAATGTATTTATAATTTAATAATACATTTTTAGTACATTTCATTATTTCAATTTGTTATGCAGTGACGTCGGTTCTGTTCGTCATTCTTTTAAAGTACTGTTTCACCTTTTCAATCAATATTTTAATATTTAATTATATAATAATATACTTTTCAAAGTAATTTAAAATAAATTCTAATGGTTAATGAGACTCCCTTTTATTTTAATTAAACTTCTTAACGACAAATAATTTCAAGAAAACAGCTTTGACCCCAAGAACCTAGTATGTTCTAATAATTTTGCTAGTTATATGCCTTTCCCAGCTATTACACTAACTTTTATGTGGTCTTGTTGAATGTCAGATAGTAGCTCGTCAGTCGCTATGTTCACCACTCTTTTGGAAAATATTTTCCTACTCTTTCTTTTTCTTCGTATGACATTTCGACGTCTGTCTCTGATTGTCAGGCTTTCAATAGGTCGGACGGTCGGATTTCAAACGTCCTTCCTGGTATAAGCATTGCTTGCATTAAACCAATTATAATTATCGTACGCTATAAAAACCATAAAGAAGGATTGCCTTTCAAATAGTCTGTAAATATATATTCAATAATTGTAAGAAGCCTTTCCTAGATGACGTTAAGAGTGATGTATTTAGCGTATATATCAACCACCATAAATAACTTCTTAGGTTTTCACGGCCAGATTTAATATTGTGGCTTTTGGGTTTAGCCGTGACACGATCTCTCAAGTAAGCGAACATGAGATCTCGTGCAGACTAGGCCACCCAATGGCGTCAGCACTGGCAGAGCATATGGCTGACACGGGACATAAGTTTTCGTTCGAACCCGAAATCGTGGCTCGAACACAAGGAAAATATGCACGCCTAGTAAGGGAAGCCATTGAAATCAAAAGACATCCCATCAACATCAACAGGGATGACGGCTTGATTCTCAAAACAGCATGGCTTCCACCTCTAGCACATACTCTTAATCCTGTACAGACAAGCAAGGATGACCACAGTCCGACATGACGTTCGTGGAGGTACAATTCTTAGAACATACCTACCGTATTCTTAGAACATACCCACGTTTCTCCGGACCAATGAAACTTGAATATGTAGTTGCCATGGAGATATCAATATCGCTCGTAAAAAGATAATCTGACACCGACTCACTACTAAATCATCAATCCTGAAGAAGACCCCTGCAATGGCGGTCGAAATATTGGTTAAAAGAAATTCGTCACACACGGCTAAACCCAAAAGCCACAATATCAACCATCATATATAATAACAAATATTTATTCGTTTCGTCATTACTGTATTTATCCGTGAGTAGTTCCTTCATTTAACATAAGAGGCTTACATATGCTTGGTAATGCATGTCAATCAAAGACTTCGATCGTCGCGCGTTCGTCTGACAGACGTGCTACTTATACTTAGTGCACCGAGTTAATGGATGCATTCGTGCACTTGTCCCTGCGATAAACTAGGCCTTGTTCCCATATTAAGCATTATAATAAATCACTTCCTTGAGAGGTTTTTTAATGTCAACACACACAGGAGAATGCCGCTAGACGGCGATAAAAATATATAATATATAATATCTTAGCATTTTTTTATATTCGGCATTTTCATGACACGAGTAGATATAAGTTTTTTTTTCTTCTAGGGATGCTTTCTTTCCATTCGTTTGTGTCCCAGAGGAAAATTGCTGCTCTCAAACATTCATTCCTTCTTATTCTCGGTTCAATTCACAACCCTGGGATTCTTGAATGTTTTATCTTCTATGTTCCAGATAAGTACACCTGTGCTTGTAGCAATCCATTGTTTTTGATCCCAGTTGATGCTTGTGGAGCTTCAAGCACTTAATTTGGTGCAACAGCAATGGCGCTCCTAAATGGCCTACCAGCACACCTCGATCCTTTTCTTACATCCTTTTTTCTATTTTGTCGATGGAATTGTTCTTTGACACGTGTCATCTTCTTCTTTTATGTTATCTTTATCTTTTATTATCTTTTGTATGCATTGTATATTCCATGCTCTGTTTCTTATTATATAGTAAACTTTTTTCTTGGAACTTCTGTTCTGTGTAATAAATAAATAAATAAATAATTCGCTTAAACTATTGAAACACCAATCTTATAACACTACATTTAGAAATTAAAGAAATGCTTAGCAACTCATTAATTATGTGGTTCACGCCAAGCCATTTTTTTTGCATTAGTGTTTAATGAATAAAATCAAAATAATAGTCGATTATTGGAGAATGATGTTTCAACTTTGTACAGAAGTCATTTTTACGTTTAAAAATACGAGTAATTTTCTTCTTTTTAACGAATGCGACCTTGTTAAGAAATCGTGGCATCGTTTATTAGTATTCACATATTTTTAATCATGTATAATTATAAACTTCTAGAGTAAATTTTCTATTGATTATTATAATTTACTATGACAGACTGGCCTCAGAAATGGCAGACTAATCATCCGAAACTTCTTAAATATTCAGATTAAAAAAATCATTCAAAGATGCCTCGGATTGTACAGTTTCCGTATCTTGCAGTCTCCGGAATCCTACCCTGGGGATCATCGGGAACCATTTATGTTCCCAGGTGGACATTTGTATGTGGAGATGTATCTTCGTATAGACAGTGGCAACTTAGATAATTGAGTAGCGGCAATTTGTTGAGGACTGGATATATAACTGATATGGGGCAACGAAACATACGATTTCTTAGGCTAGAGATCTCACACCAAACACGTACACTTGTACATAAAAATATTAGCGATGTGAGTAAACGGTTTCAAATTAAAATTAATGAAAAGCTTTACCAGAATGCATACCCGGGACCACTTGTACGACAGTCAAACACGTTACCTTCTCATCCATGTCTCTTGTTTGGATGATACAGCGTGATTCCAAACTCATTAATCTTGGATTATTCTAATATGAAGTTAACCGTCCTCGCGTGGGCTGGGCCAACAATTAGGGAACGTTTACATCCATTGTCGAAATATCCCAAACACTGCGTACCTGCGCGTCTTACAGGCTTAACAGGGATTACGAGGCGCAGTGACATGCTTTTTAATTGGTCTGGCTTTTCGAAGCCTTAGGTTTTGATCCTCTCGTAGAGTTTCCAGTTTCACGTACACGTGAACATGCTTCAGGCTTCTGCTTTACAGATTACATAATATTGTACGTGAGTATTAAAGCCAAATATAATAACATTACATAATGATATTTTGACAAGAATTTGTGTTTTAAATAGCATTCATTGGACGATGTTGATGCCATTTTTTTTTATGTAAACACTTACAGGAGAATACCCAAAGATGGTGATAGTAATTCTGACTTCTCATCTGTGGAATTCTATGACGCTTACCATGGTGCCATATGGCTAATACCCATAGATGGTGTTAGTAATTCTGACTTCTCATCTGTGGAATGCTATGACGCTTACCATGGTGCCATATGGCTAAGCGCTGCATGTGGAGTATTGAGCCGCCAACGTCATAGACTACAACCCGAGATTCACGCATCATCCTTTATGTGTTCGGGTGAGGGATCAAATTCACGACAACCTGGGGAATTTAGAGCTCAGAAATCTATTAAAAAACCTTATTTTTTTAATCTTCGTCGGGGATCGAACCTACGACCTTTGGCTTGCAAAGCAAACGCTTTGACCATTGAAATATATCCGCCGGCAAAAATCTAGGACGACTTTACAATAATTCTGAGCAAACGAATCATAGGCATCTATAGTGTGAAAGGCAATACTTCTAAAGTTTATAACATTCAGTATTAACTTATGGCGCAGAGAGTTGGAGTGTAATAGTAGGTAATTACCATAGAATAAAAGTCATCCAACGTGCCATGGGGAGATGTTTGGAGTGTTTCTAATAGATCTGAAACGAGGATATCCGAAGAAGAAATCAAGTAGTGAATACTACCAACAGAATAAGCACTCTTAAGTGGCAATCGGGATTACATATCTGTGGAACACAGTGATGATGTAAATATGTACTGACTAAATATGACTGGTACCGAAAACCTCGATTTACAATCTTTCGTCTGCTATTTATGTTCGCTCGTCGTACATGTATGTGTCGCCATATTGTCATTTTGGACAAATCCGGTCACGGGTGTGACGTTAGTGATATAGATCGCCACTTGCGGCGCTGGGTGTCAGCGACCGCGGCGCCCAGTCAGTCGTGTGCCGACGGCGGCGAGATCGCATTGTATTGTGGCCCGGCCTGAATGCTGTGGCCCGGACCAAAAGCTTGTATAGTTATCGAAATATTTATGTCAATGTGCTTTAGAAAATCTTTGTGTTGTTAATCTGCTCCTCATACTGCCACCACGCAATTAAAGGACGAACTTAAAGAGAGGAGGATGTTAAGAGGAATAGCGAGGTCTTGAAAAGGATGAGAAATCATGCTGATAATGATGATTCTCACGGCCAATATGATAATATCCATAAAAAAGTGCGGCCCCATAATTTAAGGCACATTTTTGCCTGCACGGAGCGCGGGGCGGTCCCGACTTTCGACATTGTAAGTGTGATTACTTTATATCAATTATGTTGTATCTGCTGACATTTGAGCCGGTCGAAATTGACATCTATGATTGATTGCTCACGACCGGGGCGGCGTGGGAGGAGATAGCTCCGAGTGCTCCGTGACAAACTATCGGGAACAACGGTAATCTGTTTCGCTGTAATTTGATATTATATTAATTTCCAATAGAACACCGCGGCATTATAACGTCCGTAATGACAACGTTCGGAAGATTAAGTATTGTTGTATCAAAGTTTGTCT